>OW121854.1:1952871-2602994 GCA_933228895.1 Platycnemis pennipes | reverse complement strand
TAGACAGGGGTGATGGAGGGATATTTTGGGGTAAGATGTTTAGAGCTAGAAACTTGGAATCAGAGAAGGAGGAGGTGAAGGAAGCGGAGAGATGGAAGAAGAGAACCCTCTAGCTGCGCCATGGGAAAAAAGTTTGGGGGGAATTAAATAATTGGGGGGGGGGGGGATTTTAAAATGCATTTAAGAAATTCACTAAATGTTTTTTTACCCGTTTACAGTAATTTAAATACGTATCGAAAGGTTGCAACGATAAATAAATGTAAAGCGTTAAGGGTGGTTTAGTAAAACATCGCGCAGTTATAGAGAATCATTCATCCAGCCTTCTTTTGTTTCGGTCGCGTGTCTCTATAATTTTCCTTAGCTGCCGCACCGCGCCGCCGCCGTCTTCAAGGCCACCACGAGATCCCCGAACGCAGCCCTGGAGCACAAGTGACCGTCAGCATCCTTCCTGTCTTATTCCCCCCCCCCCAACATCTGCCTCGCATCGCAGTACAGTCAAAAGGCATACTTAAGGTTTGACACGGTCATCGATACTACGCAGGCTAATGCGAGAACACTTGCGCAAGAAATATTGCACCGTGTAAAGCGACGACTTGCGAGGACAGGCAGCGCCACTGCGCGAACGCTTTTCCAAGCAAATTAGAGCATGTTCTAATCTGATTCTTGCATTCTCGCAAGTTTGAAGTTAATTTCTCTCACTAGATGGTGCAGATGTAGTGGCAACGAATTACCACGGATTTCTAGCAATTAAATAGGTTGTTGATGATTGAGTTGGGCGTTTTTGTTTGCACTCAACTCCTTAGGTAGTGATTAAAGTGCAGTAATGATGAGCTGGGCGATTAATCACGTGGAAGCTTACATTTTGTGCGTAAAGGAAGAACCTGTTACCTTGGCCCACATCCATTCGTTCGTGGTGCAAATTTTGGGCTAAGTATACTACGTAAGAGGGTCTCCACTATCACGTTAAGACTATGGCTTCAAACATATTTTAAAGTGGTGGTGATTTATCGCATCTTTCATGTCCAATTAATTGCTACTTCACAGATCTTAACGTTATGCGATATATTGACGGCATTACCGCTACTGTTAATGGTATATTGTCACTGACATGATGCACCGACGATTGCACCATGTAAAGCTGTCAAGCAAGCGTCCGCGCAATTTTCTACGTCACGGGTTTTCGCAGACGACTGCTCAAACGGGATCAACATCAACTTGCGCAGTTTCAATGACCGTCGTGTAAAACGGCCTTTAGACTCACTGAACGTGCATACACTGCACGTTACCTTTTGCGGTGATTTTTTACTCCCACTTCCCCTTGGCCGACAACCATGTATCATTTGCCCACTCAACTGACGTGCCTCCAGGGGAAGGATTCTTGAAAGTGGAAGAAATGAGCGAACCTTCCCTCTCAACGGAGACTACAGCATATCTAGAAGACGTTATAGATATGCAAACAAAAAGCTTTCACCTGAACTTATTAATGAAGCTTTGAAATTAGATTCCATAAATCTAATGTCTATGCTTTTTCCAACTTCGTGTGGAAGGAAATTGAATCTAACCGTAAAAACATTTCTTCTACCAAACGGAACAGAAATAGAACGTAAGTGGCTTGTTTACAGTAAATACAGGAATGCCGTCTTTCGCTTACATTGTCTGATATTTTCTTTGTCTACAGAAAGAGCTCTTTGGGGCACTACAGGTTATAGGGGATGGACAGACCACAGGGGAGTTTGACACATAGAACTCCACGAAAAATCCCAAGTCCATATACCTTCTCAAAATGCGAGACTTCAATGGATCTCTGAAAAAAAAGGGTTGATCAAGATTTGACTGAACAAAGTGACAAGTTGGTAAATCACCTCCGTGAAATTCTGTCGGTCTTAATAGACAGCTGCCCATTTCTAGCAGAGGAGATGAAACTGCACTCCATAATTCTTGACTCTACTCAAGATATCAGCAAGATGGAATATACAGCTGTACTAGTGTACACTATATCGAGATCAGAGATGGCCAGGGGAAAATGAAAGACGATGTGAAACCAGAGCAGTGACTTCTTATGGTGTTCATCAGCGGGGACACAACTGGTGAGCACTTGTCATCTGAGCTGTTTGATGCTCTGCTAATGATGGGGTCGTTTATCATATTATTTTTATTGCCGAATCTGATACAGTTTGTAAAATAAAAAGACACATATTATTCCGTTTTTCGATCCGTCAATTAACTCTCGAGTTATAAGCTGCGAAAAAATGATGTTTTCAACCCTTTCGGAAAAGTGGGCGTGGTGCAGCCTATGACTTATCTATTACCTACATATCGACTTCGTCTCTACCTCTCGACCTCTATACCTATTTCGGCTTCGTCCAATCACAACTGAGCCCGCGATGCTACTTCGCCTTATCGAAACGGGGGACAGACAGCAGACTCTGCCAATGGGAGCGGTTGCGACAGGATCTGTGCGAGCAGACCTTCCGAGAATCCCCCTCCACTCCCTTCCCTTCCCATAAAAGCATTCAAGGACGGGAGGAAAATGACGTCAATGTTATCACAGCAGTATTTTCGGTGGGCGTCACCTTTTGCTTATTTTAATTTTTGATTTGTGAATGAATGGTTGTAGTGAGAAGATTAATTTTTTCACTAAAATTCTTTTTTCGTTTCCATCTAACGATTTCGTGTACAAAATTGCGATTTTGGTTTTGAGTAAACGCCCCCATTGGTATTGACACGAGTGGTATGGTAGGGCAGAGTGTGGATGGTGCGGAAACATGCGTGGTACATTTAATTGAGTTAATTCATTAGTGCTGAGAGAGTGCCCTAAAGCTTACTATATATGGTGTTGCTCACACAGATTTCCCTTGGTCGTTGAAAAAGTCCACGGCTATTTGTCCTCAAGTACTTCTCAATACTTCAAGAGCTGTATGTGTTCATGTCCGGCCACAAGAGACATCACACATTAATAGAAAAGTTAAAAAAAAAAGCCCCTTATCCGGCCAGTAAAACGCGGCTGAAGATAGTCAACAGGATTACTGTCGGCGCAGAAATTATGTGCACTCGAGTTTTAGCATTATTGAACACTAGAACCGCGGCAATTCGGTTATCCCTAAAACCGCGGTCGGGTCACTTTTGGCCCACCTTCCTTTTTTGTGATAAAATGGTAAAAATATAAAGAAAAAAGTGAATTGTGAGTATTTATCCATGCCAACATGCAAGATTTTTATATATGAAAAACAACAGTTAAATAGATTTCTTACGTCAAATTATTGCTGAAAAGATAATAAAAAATCATAAAACATTTTGATTGCACTTATAAACATGCAGTGCGTATCCTTAGGTACTTAATAATGTCACATGCCGAACACGCATAATAATGTCGTGATGTACATTTTCTGCTGTTTTCTTACATGCATTACTCTTCACAAAATTTGGTTTCCTGTGCAATTACCCTGGCATCGAGTGCGCTTTTCTTGTTTCTCAGGAACTTCATTTGGGATAGCTACGCAGGCATTTTTAATTAGGGTGGTTGTGTAATTTGCAGCGAGCTCTTCCGCGAGCTGTCGAAGAAAATCTCTCCGCTTCATTTTCTTCTCATTCAGAGAATTGTAAAATACGCAAGCATTTATCCCTGCCAAATCCAACAAGCTATAAAACGCGTGAACTGGCCAACGTCTGGATGGTGCCTAGATGGAACATTTTCGAGCCATTTGATCCACAACATGCACTCCATATCTGGAGCTATAATATAATGTTACTGAGTCTGACTTCTTTCTGTTACTAATCTCAATTTTGACATCAGGATGCATACTGCTTAGAAGGAAAACCATTTTTTTTCATTTTTCCCAGATAAGTTGCCAAAGAGATGTCACAATTCTTCACTAACATTGTGCTGCATAATTTACCTTTCGCCTTCTCGACGCTTAGTGGAATTTCCCTGCGAGCTCTGTTTATGGTACCGACAATACTCGTATCTTTTTCCTTCAAAGATTCACAGAGAGACAAGGAGGTGTAAAAATTGTCACATGCGACATTCCTCCCCTAACAAAAAAAAAGGTTCCATCAATTTCTTCACAACAATGTCACAAAGGCCCTCGCCCTTGGGTCTATTGTCTTCTCTTTCAGGGTATTGGAAAGCATTCACATCATATTTGGACTCTTTGTCCATCCAATACTTCTATCCGTACTTATCTGGTTTTGAGGTCATGAACTGAATAAATCTGCATCGGCATTTAGATGGGAAAAGTTGCTCATCAATGGTTATATATGAAAGTGGAATGTAGCTACACTCTGTTTTTGCAATAGTCTTACCAAACCTCCGATAACATTGCGAATTTACCTTCTTTCAGTCTTTTTGACCCTGCGGATTTAATGTCAAACCTCAAAAAACCCATTATTTCTCCGAATCTATCACGAGCCATCGTTGTCGTCAAAATAATTTCTCCACTTCACAGACCAAAGTGATTTCAGCTCTAAACCCTTAGATCCAAAGGCCCCACCGGCGTACAGTAAAGATAGAAAAGCTTCCAACTCTTCAATTTTCAAAGAACAATCATCTGACTGCAATACACGATGTACCTCAGTCTCGGTACATTACACAATATGTTCCAACGTATTATCAGTGATCATAAGTCACCAAGCACTGACGCAAGTTTCATTCACGTAACGTTTTGCAAGCGGCGTGGGGCCCGCGCGATCTCTGAAAACATTGTGATACTCACGCCTACCATCTGAAGCATGGTCCACTATCCCAAGTCGCTAGGTCGTGCCGTCTGGGGATACGATCTCTGCACCTGCAGACAGCTGAAATAGGCTACCAACACGGGTCCTTCCTCATTTCACTGGTGGTGCGTAATGTCGTCAACTTGCGTGATACCTGGATTACTCGCGGCGGCCTCTAGTTCTGGTGAGTGAGTCAACCTACGCCTACGGCCACAACCTCGTCCACGATTCCGAGTATGCCCTGCCCATGCACGACTTGGTTAGGTATGCAGATAATAATAATTATTGTTAAAAGAAGTCGTAATAATAGCACAAGGCGTTGGAACACAGAAACGCAATTAATATTTCCTAAGCACAAATATAATTACCACCGTGGTAAATAAATAAATGAAAATAGTTGTACAAACATTGTAATGTATGCATTATACAAAGTATTTACAAGTACTTTCATGCTCCACTGGGATTTTTAGGAACTGAAGGTGGTGTAGGATCATCTTCTGATGGTGACTCTGAAGATGAGAATTGATGCGATTCATCGTCAGACGAAAAAACAAACGGCTCGCCCTCAGATTCGTTCTCCGAAATCTCGTTTAGGGTTTCAGCAACATCTTTCGATGTCTATGTTCGGCCATAATCAACGACGAGCTCTCACACTATATTCATCAGGAAAAACTGCACTACTGTCACCATATTACACCGGTCGAGCAGCAACCGAGAGACGTGCCACTAGCGAAAGGGATTGAATTCATGGAAAGCAATTAAAACGTATAATTTCACACCCTTTTATTTTCCGACTAGGCGTCAACAACTGTCTTTTTCTAGGTAATACATCACATTTACCTTCACAGATTAGACTTGGCTAACATTTTCTGGATTGGCGAATCTCTTCCTGTTCTCCCTCCCCCTACTTCCCCTCACCCCTCCCCAGGTGTAAGTAGGGGGCAGCTAGTCGCCGAGCGAGCCGAAATCAGAATACCGTTGAATAAGAAACAAAAAAAAAACACAAAAATTCGCAAATTAACCCATATAAAACATAAGTGGGTCAAAACTGACCCAACCGCGGTTTAAGGTAAATCTTAATTTATTTTAGAGTGTTTTTCCCCTAGAGATGTGGAATTACTTAGAGTAATTAAACACACTTATTGATGAAAAGTCATGGAATATTAGCCCTTTAAATGCGAATCAAAAGGAGCGGGAAAAGAAAAAAATTGCAAATGGGTCAAAAATGACCCAGCCGCGGTTCTAGTGTTAACCCAGAAAAAGATATTCACATGTATGTTGATGCAGGCTCCCATGGTCTGGGATGTGTGATGTTGGAGGAGGGAAATCCTTTATCATATCGGTCAAGGAGTCTGACAGAAACCGAAAAGAAATATGGCCAAATTGAAAAAGAAGTAGCAGTCTATTAGCTGTCCACTTCGCTTGCAAGGGATTCCATACGTATGTTTATAGATATAAAGTTCGAGTTTTTACTGACCATAAGCCATTGATTACTATCATAGAAAAGGGAATTACATCAGACGAAGGCCAGATTGCAAATAATAATGTTGGGCCTTTGGAAATATGACATAGAATTAAGATTTCTCAGATTGGGAAAAGAAATCTTATTGCAGATCTCCTCTGAAGGCCTTGAGTCACAAGATGAGTCTTGCCATTTGGATACAGTACATGAGATATTTTTATCTCCGGAAACTTCTTTACAAGTGAGTGAAAAAAGGCTTCAACAAATTAAAAAAGGCTACTAAGGAAGATCCTACTTTAGTTAGAGTAATGGAGAGTTACATCAGAGGCTGGCTCATAGAAGGTTCTCGTGATGATTAAGAATTTAACAAGTATTTTAAATTACAGGACGAAATAATTTGTAGTGATGGTATTATAATGTACCAGGGTAAGTTACTCATTCCCTAGGCATTGCAGGATGACATCCTAAATATTTTGGATGCAAGACATGCAGGAACAGAAAAAACGAAAGCTAAAGCTAGACAAGTAGTATTTTGACACAACGTGAGCAGTGATTTTGAAAATTATGTTCAAGCGTGTTAATCGTGCATGAAGTACATATCAAGAAGCCCAAAAGAGCCATTACTTTCGCATAATGTCCCTAACCTTCCATTTAATAAAAAGGGAGATGATATTTCAGAAATATCAAACAAATAATTTTTAATAGTTGTAGATTACTACTCACAGTGGTTACGAAATTATCCCATTGAAGAATAAGACAGCCAAAGCTGTCATTGACTAGCTAAAAGTGTTATTTGCTGAATTCGGTATTCCACAATCCACTGTATCAGACAATGTGCCCTTCAATAGCTTGGAATGTCGGGAATTCGCCAGTTTTTATCACATTGATCTTTGCTTCATCAGTCCTAAACACTCTCAGTCAAATGGACAATCAGAGAAAGGAGTTGGGATTGTTAAAAAATGAATTTAAAAATTAATTATGACCCGGATAACTTGTGGTATGCTCTTAGAATACAGGAATACCCTTATATTACAACTAGGAGCATCTCCCTCACAGGTGATGTTAAATAGGCGTTTAAGGTCATTGGTACCTGTGGCTGCTACACTTCTAACTCCCAAGATTCCAAGAAACATTGAGGAAAAAATTAATAGAAGGCAAAAGAGGCAAAAGTATTATTATAATAGGAATGCTGTGTACAAGGACCATAACAAAATTAAGAACTCAAAATGTGTTTTATTTTTTAATAATGGCAAGTGGGTTAAATGGGAGTTGATCGGCCAAGCGGACATTCCCCGAAGCTATTGGGTAAGAGGAGAAGATGGAACTATGCTAAAAAGAAATTCTAAAGGTGAACCAAAGAGTGACACTTTTCAAAAATTCATGCTGCAAAAACGGTGTAAATTAGCGATTTTATTCCAACTATGTAATATAGAAAAAGAATGACTTTTTATTATGACATTAGCGTTGTTGCTCGAAGAACATTATTTAATGAGATACAACAGTTTGAATTTGACGTTTTTCCGGGTCAAAATTGATGTTTTTCACTCCACGATCGGATGTTCTCTAAGCAGCCGCTACAGGGATTCCACTCAATTTCACCTCTTCGCTATATCCTTCGTCCAACCTGCGATTTCGCGCCTCAATTTGCCCTCATTTGAATCATTGTCGCTGTGGTTGTTTGTTTGAATCATTGTCGCTTGCACTTGAAGCTCATATCTCGCGGTAATTTAGTACTAATCTTACGGTCGGCATGCCTTGCGGTACGTGTTCGCACGGAGTGCTTGCCGCGAGTACTGCCATCAACTCTCCCGATGCCGCTTTGCTTCTCCTCGAAGAACGTGGGTGTTTGTCCCAAAGCGATTGGCAGAAGTGCCCTCGTTGTGGTAATGACCTCCATTTCGACGTGGCGAGGCATAGATCAAAATCTCCCAGGGTGGAGGGCGATGCAATTACACCGTATCCCACTACAAGGGCAACCCCTTCTACTTACGTACGTTTTGAGCTATATATCTCACATTTCGCCAATTTTCTCGTGTTTACTGTGCGTAGTGTTCCTGGAACTTGGTTGGCGAGAGCCTAGATCACTCCCGAGATTACCATCCTTTCTCTGTAAGCGTTCCTGCTGGACATTCTTGTCAGGGCCCGCAATTAATCTTGGATTGTATTTCTGTGCAGATAAAGGACGCCCTTCTAATAAAACCCCCAATCCAGCCGTGTTTTGGCGCCAAATCCCCTGCTGTTTATGCAGATTGTCATCGGTTGTGAGTTGAATCAAAACCGCATTGTCATCGGTTGTCAGGCAGACACGTAGCCAGAAATTTGCTTCGGGAGGGAGGGAGGGGGGGCTAAGTCTTGCGTAACTTTTAACAAATCGGCCTTTGCCATTCGGTGCCGACATGTTACAGATTTCTTCCCTTAATTTTCAGTGGTATTGGTATTTACTTTTAGAGTGCCCATACTTATCTTTTCTCACTGGTAAAGTTCACTGCTAAAATCAGAACAACAAACTTTTTGGGAAAGACTTCGGGGTGGGGGGGGGAGGCTGAAGCACCAGAAGCCCCCCCTGGCTACGTGCCTGTTGTCAGGTGAATTCTTTTGTGTTTGCCGCGTTTCTGGGGTTGCGACTGTAATACAAATATGGCTTCCAGAGATCCCCTCGCCAACTGGCCACGGCGGGAAACACTGCCGTTTTCCAATATGGCGGCACGGCGAAGTGTCACCTCTAGGGTTTCAACCGTTGTGAAATCGTGAGTTTTCACCTTTTCCAATATTATTTCAGCGTGATTGTAGTGTCATGTTGGCGGATTGTGTTCTGAAAATGTGATTTAAATACGGCGGTTTAAAGTGGGAAAAAATGTTTTTGAAAAGTGCACCCTTTGGTTCACATTTACCAACGTAACAAATTGATTGATTAATGTTGATGATGGTTGCCATGTGGCAGATGTTTATATTTAGATGGTTACGGATATTTATGTTTAGATAGTTACGGTTGTTGTGCTATGGTTGGAGATGTTGTGGAGAAGTACGCTGAAGGGAGTTTTTCGACCAGGCGACCTGTTCTGTGGAGGGGCCAACACTACATGAGGTGAGTGATGACTTTCGCTCGTGAGGCTCCCATAATAATTAGGTAAACGGATTAAGGTTGGCACAGCATAATACAGCCCACTTAAAAATAGTTCAATCGCCATAGATTCGAAACCGTACAGATGCCATGTGCTATAGTCTCAGTAAGTCCTTGCTTGTACATGAAAGAATATGAATAAAAATGTTTAACGTACTCCCCAGTGAAGCCAGGACAGTCTCAAATGAGAAATTCAGTCAGGCCATACTGACTTAAGAGCCAATTGGCTCACAACTAAATCCTTGTATGGAGTTGCTGAATTCTGAGGGCTAAATGCTCATGAAATCTGTTTCAAATTGCTGCTCTATATTTCTTTGTACTCTTGGATAAGCCTTTAAATCTTTTTTTGTGTATTTTGACATTGACCCGATGAATAAAGTTTAATAATAATAATGATAAATGGGTCAAAAACGGACCACCAGCGTCCTCGTGGCGTCCCGGTTCTCGCGGTTCTATTGGTTCCTAAAGAGTACAAGGAAAGCCACCCACAACCGGCCCTTCTCGGATGAATAAAGTTGGGTGTGGCCAATCTATTCCATCTAAGAACGGAGCTATGCCATCTAAAAAAGGAGCTATGCCATCTCATAAAGGAGCTATGCCATCTAAGAAAGGCGCAATCCGGAGAGACCACCACACTTTAAACAAAAGAGTGCTGCTGATCCATAAGCAGCACGAGGTGGATAGAATGCGGGCACTTACAACGGCACGGAGGAAGTTGGTCAAACGGACCAACGCCAGGAAAGAGAACTCCACCTTCTCCTTTCAGCCGTCTCGTCTCTTCCAACCCCCAGCACCTGTTGTCCAAACACCACCAAGTGTCCCGGAGGTGGAACTTATCTGCCCTCTACCACCTAGCTTTCTCGGGAGATAAAATCTGGCGATAGAAGACTTCGGATAAAGACTACGGTACATGGTTATCATTTTCCTCGTTCCCCTGTCAAGGTTTTGCCGCTCGTTGACATTCCATTTGATGCAACCGAAGGTGTAGAGCAGTGTTGGAACCACGAAGGTGTTGGTCGCAAGAACCTAGTTCTTGCCAGACAGGTCAGAGCTCCAGATTCTCCTGAGAGTCTGCCTATATTTGGCTGTAAGCCTTTCCTTCACTGCTCTCACCTCCTGCATCCGGCGCTGGGGGACGCCGAGATATTCATACGCTTCGTCATCATCAAGATGACGAATAGCGTTTCCGCCAACGAACTGCACGTATTCCTGGTCTTCCGAAATCTTTCCTTTCGCCAGATGGACAGTCGCACACTTGTCCAATCCGAATTCCATCCCTATATCCTCACTGTATCCGCGTACGGTGTCCAACACCAAGCGCAGGTCTTTCGCGCTTAAAGCATTAAGTTTCAGGTCATCCATATAGAAAAGGTGGGTGACCTTATGCTCCCTTTTTGTCGGGACACGGCGCATATATCCCCTACTTCGTCTCAACTGGACGACCAGTGGGAGGAGAGATAAATAGTACAGGAGGGCACTAAGGCCTTAAAATACGCCACTTATTATTGGTATTCTACCGGCGAAGGTAGGTTTAAATGGACATTTAATTCCTCCCACCCCCTACATTTTACACCATGTCCCTCTTCAGCCCCTCATACATTTAGATTCGTTGGGGGTGTCGCGAACCTTTAATTTATGCGGAGGAGGAGAAGGCGAAATTAATAACTCCACGCGTGTCACGCTTCAGAAATTTATTGCGGGTCTTGTTACAAACGCTGGGTTGCTTTCCGCGACCAGCTCGTCGAACTGACTAGGCGAGAGTGACTGCCGTGACTGCCTTCAGCACGCCGGGAACCGTCTCGGCTGCTTCTTGGTTCTCCGGCTTCGGCGGACGGGGTCTCCCCAGGCGGCGAGCACAGTACGAGGTCGCCGACCGGGTTCGTAGTCGTTGCCGCAGCGGTAATTGGCGGCGCCACCGGCGGGAAGGCCCGCTGGCGCCACAGCCACTCCCTCCCCAGTGACCGCAGCCGGAGGCCAGGAGAATGACACCTTTGGCCGCGCTCGTACGCGGTCTGGCCGCTTCGGCTGGAGCTCTGGTACAGGCGCCGTCTGGGGTGCCGGTAGGGGCTCCGGGTGGTAGATTCTCGAGCCATGCCGGGATCTCAGGCTCCTCTGGGAGCTGCGTGGGTGAGGTAATAGGCCGCGGCGTTGTAGCTAACAACTGGGGTGCAGCAGGCGGCGTGGACGATGAGGACGCGTCCTTCGGTGCTGCACGGGGGGTGGGCTCGTCCAATGACTCTCGGTACGCTGGCTTGAGGCAGTCCGTGTAGAATGTCAGCTCCTCTCCATCGTAGTCCAGCACGAACGCCTTGTCGGAAAGCCATCGAATGACACGGTGAGGGCCGGTGTAAGGCTGCTCAAGGGGCCGGCGTATTTTCTCCAACCTACAAAAGACATGGGTACATGAATCCATATCTTTAAACACATAGGGTCTATGAGAGGAGTGGTTCGTAGCTGGGACCGGCCTGAGGGCGCTGAACAAGTGCCGGATTTCTTTGGCGAAATCGGCCTCGTTTACGGAGCGTTCCTGTGGGGCGAAGAACTGTCCTGGGACCCTTAATGTAGTCCCGAAGAGCATCTCGGCTTGTGAAGCTTGGAGGTCCTCTTTAAGAGCTGTGCGCAAACGCAGCAGGATGGTCGGCAGCGCGTTTGGCCATGGCGTCTCCGGCGTGCACTGGAGTGCGACCTTGAGGGTGCGGTGGAGCCTTTCCACCATACCGTTGGACTGGAGGTGGTATGGTGTGGTATGGACGTGGTTACTGCCGGTTAGCTGAGCAAGCTCGCCGAAAAGTCCCGCCTCGAACTGCGAGCCCTGGTCTGAGGTGATAGTGAGTGGTGTGCCGAACGTGCAGATCCACCCACTGTACAGTGCCTGAGCCACGGTACGGGCTAACATGTCGGCAAGGGGGACAGCATGCGGCCAGCGTGAGTAGCGGTCGATGATAGTCAGGCAGTACTGCAGTCCCTGGCAGAGCGGCAATTTTATCAGGTGACGTGGATGTTGCAGAACCTAGCGTCCGGTGTGACGAACCGTTGCAGTTCAGCCCTGTTGTGACAGTGGACCTTTGATTTCTGGCAAGGTATGCATTGTCGAGCCCAGCGGTGGGCATCCTTGTGGACACCGGGCCAGAAATATTTTCCTGAAAGGGACTTAGCCGTTGTTCTACCGCTCGGATGGGACAGGCCGTAGATGACATCGAATGCGACGCTCCGGAGGCTGGAGGGAAGATACGGCCGAATGACGTTATCGGCGATGGAGCAATGGATGTCCTCATCTGCGATGTTGAGCCGTTGCAGTTGCACGCGAGGGTTGTCTAGCAGGTGCTGCAACTCTGGATCGTCTGCCTGAGCTGCCGCGATCGTTCTCGGGTCCAGGCGTGACGGCATCGTGATAGTGCACGTCCGTGAAATGGCATCCGCCACGACGTGCTGCTCCCCCTTGAGGTACGTGAATGTGGCATTGTGCTGGAGGATGTAATCCAGATGTCGCTGCTGCCTCGGGGATGCCTTGCCGGACGACTGGTCCGCAGCGTAGACCAGGGGACGATGATCCGTGCAGATGGTAAATGACTGCCCTCCGAACAGCCTCCTGAAAAACTTGACAGCAGAATAGGCGTCCAAAAGTTCTCTGTCATAGGTACTGTACCGCAATTCAGTAGGTGTCAGCTTTCTGGAAAAGAAGGCCAGCGGCCTCCAGGTTCCGTCCGAATGTACTCCCCTAAGAAAGATCACTGGTTCTTTCCCGGCGAATCTGCTGCATGAAGGTTTCTCGGGTCCTCCACCAGAGGTGTTATTGCGTCCATGTCCACCGACGTCTCGATTACCGACTCGGAAATCGTCTTCAGGGCTTCTGAATGCCGTATCCCAAAATTGTCCTCCTTATATACCCTTCTCTTGGGGTCAGGTGTCTCCTGATTGGTCCATCAACCAATCTTCAGAAGGGCGCCTCATGATTGGTCTCGACCAATATTTGGAGGTCCGGGGTTCAATTCCCGGCTGAGTCAAACTGTTTTCTGTTGTGATCTGGCTTGATTCCATCTTCACCACTTCTTCCTTGTGTTCGTCCTTTTATGTGTTACCTATCCCTATTCCTTATTCTATCCTTCGTATATTTGTTAGAGCCTTAGAGCGTGTTTTTGTGTATGATTGCAGGTATATGTTGGGCCGTCTTGGCTTATTTCTGACTTGGGTTATGCGTGCCGTATTACGAGCCTGTACTTCTTTCATTTGAATGCCTGTCGTTCCCTTTACTCTTTCCTATCTCATTGTGTTCGACACTATTTCTTGAGGTGGGTGAATTGGCCCCTGCGCGCCAATTAGGCCCCGTTTCCACTACTGACATTTCTACGACGGTAACTCTCTACCTGCGCAATGCTAGTAACGGAAACGCTCGAAAACGCCTACCATGGTAGATAGTCCTACTAGCATTGAGATACCCTTGTTAGATCAGGGAATAGTGGTTACCGTCGTGTCTTTTTTGTAATTGGAACGCAAGTTAGTCAAAATCCTGGTAAGAATTATGGGAAAACAGTTGAATCACGAATAGCGGTGAAGGATCGCGGAGTGTGCATCTAGGAAAACGTAGTTGGTGTGGTGTCTTTGTTTGGCTTAATACTTAATATTTTTGTCTATTCTCAATGATGCTCCAGAGTTGTTATTACGTATGGTTTACATAATTTAATTATCAAGTGAAAACGGTGAGCTCTTACGGCTAACAGTATCTATTGAAAAGAAATGTCTCCAAGCCGTAATGTGTGTCCTTTCGTATGTGGTATAAAGGGGGGAAAAAAGGAACTTTTAGGAAGTGAACAACAGTACCTCAATGTTTCTTCTGGCTTGAGAAGGTCTTCCGGTCAGCGACCAGCTTCCAGGAGTCTGAAGAAGATCTTGTTAAAAAACACAACACTTCTAGAATTTCCACACTGGACACTGATGCACTTCCACAAACGCTGATGTTGGCATGTGCCACTTGTCAAGGGAAGGTAAAAAAAGGGGGGGAGAAAGGGTGGAACGAAAGGTAAAAACGTATACGTATTTCAACCACAAAGTGGCCCTCTTCAGCGTGCTGAAGGTGTATACCTCGAGACAACACGGAGTTTACTGCTAGCTGAAGGTGTATACCTCGAGTTGTCTCGAGGTATACACCTTCAGCACGCTGAAGAGGGCCACTTTGTGGTTGAAATACGTATACGTTTTTACCTTTCGTTCCACCCTTTCTCCCCCCCTTTTTTTACCTTCCCTTGACAAGTGGCACATGCCAACATCAGCGTTTGTGGAAGTGCATCAGTGTCCAGTGTGGAAATTCTAGAAGTGTTGTGTTTTTTAACAAGATCTTCTTCAGACTCCTGGAAGCTGGTCGCTGACCGGAAGACCTTCTCAAGCCAGAAGAAACATTGAGGTACTGTTGTTCACTTCCTAAAAGTTCCTTTTTTCCCCCCTTTATACCACATACGAAAGGACACACATTACGGCTTGGAGACATTTCTTAACAATAGATAATTTAATTATATTTTCCCAGCAATGACCGAACAAAAGAATTGCAAAAACTTTGCTCACGAGGAGACGGACTTGCTCCTTAGGCGTACGCGATAAGCCCGACGACATTACATTATAACAATCAATATAGATTCTTGAATAAAACTTCAAGTGCTTTCACACTTCAATGTGCTACTATCTTTGCGCATTTCTATAACGATCGTCGATTTTCTTTTGAACTGGAATACTGGTAACCGCTATGTGACGAAAGCAGTGATTACAAGGGTAACATTGTAGCTAACTGGAACGCAGGTAGGTTATGAGGGCTGAAATAAACGTGGTAGAATGTCAGTAGTGGAAACGGGGCCTTACTCCCTGATATAAACGGCCGCATATCTCACAGAGACTTAAATTTCCCTCGGTGGTGTAATGGTGAGCATTCCGAACCGGTTATTTGGAGGTCCGGGGTTCAATTCCCGGCTGAGTCAATCCTTTTTTTTCTGCTGTGTTCTGGCTTGATTCCATCTTCACCACTTCTTCCTTGTGTTCGTCCTTTTATGTGTTACCTATCCCTATAGCTTATTCTATCCTTCGTATATTTGTTAGAGCCTTAGAGCGTGTTTTCGTGTATGATTGTATATATATACCCACACAGCACGGAATATTCCAGGAATATTCTATTTTCATCCCCAATATTCCTAGTTGATCCCAGGGACATGGCGAACCATAATAGAATATTCCAAGAATATTCGAAAATGGTTCGCATGGGAATATCCCATTGAGAATATTCTAGGAATATTCTAAAAAGGTTCTCATGGGAATATTCCCGTTGCGAATATTTGAGAATGTTCTAGGAATATTCTAAAAAGGTTCGCAAGAGAATACTCCAAAACCAAATATTTGAGAATATTCTAAAAAGGTTCACATGAGAATATTCCCAAATCGAATATTTGAGAATATTCTATTATGGTTCGCACGGGAATATTCTCGATACGAATAATTGAGAATATTGTAGGAATATTCCAAAAATATTTGAGAATATTCTACGAATAGTCTGTTATAGTTCGCACGAAAATATACCCAATTGGAATATTTAAGGATATACTGGGGATATTCTCTTACGATTCTTATCGGAGTATCCCCAATATGTTTACATAGGTTTTTTTAACTGGAGATCGCTTCAGCTCTACACTATTTGATAAATAACTTCCAGGGAAGTCTGGTCAGAACCTTAAAAAGATTAATTCACTCGCCGAGTCGATTTCATGTTTAGCAGCATTGTTTCACTCACTCTATTGTAACTTTGTACAATAGGTTCTCAGCAATAGATACTTATTCAAGGAAATTCTCACTTTTCTATATTTCGTTTAGCATTGAAAGAATGCCTATCAATTATGTAAATACATATCGGTCAAACTTATTTTTGTCCTTAAAATGATTTCAGAGGAACAGTGCAAGGGGGAAAATCCGCGCAGTGTTAGTCTTTTGAAATTTATAGTTCTCGCGAGTGAGTTGGTGGCAGCGAGTAGAGTCTCTTACCCATCGCTATGTAGCTCAAAGTATCATACATGAGTAGTTCATAGTGGTTAGGATGGGATGGCCAGGTTATCAGACTTTCAGGTAGTCGGCATGGCAGTAGGCAGGATAGGAACGATGAAACAACATGAGACACATGTTTTTGGCGATGAACAAGGAATAGGTATGTTCAGAGAATATTCCAATGAGTATATTCCGCAGGAATAAAGTCAGAATACAGCCTGGATATTTCGTATAAGCTAGGAATATTCCCGTTATACCAAGGAATATTCTTAACAAATTCCTCTAGAATAATCTTCAGGAATATTCTTAGCATATCCTACAGCCCGGACATATCGCATATGTTAGGAATATTCCCAGTATATTCTGAGAATATCCCCCGAATATTCTGAGGATATGCTAGGAATATTCCAAGTATATGCTGAGGATGTTCCAGGAATATTCCAATGAGAATATCCCAGGAATATTCTTAGTATATACCTCGGGAATATTCTTCAGGAATATTCTTAGCATATCCTACAGCCCGGACATATGGGATATGCTAGGAATATTCCTAGAATATTTTGAGAATATTGAGAATATCCTAGGAATATTCTAATATTCTCATGAGAATATTCCAGGGATATGATAAGCATATTCTTGTGCTGTGTGGGTATATATATATATATGTTCACGGGAAAATCGCAGTGCGAGACACAAATAGCAATAAAGCTGGTCACAGGCGTGACAAAAGTATAAAGGCACATAAAAAAAGGACACTCACAAAAATAATTTCCGATATTTCGGTGGCCACTACCACCTTTCTCAAAGGAGAGGAGAGAACTGACGGGGGGGGGGGCGGCAGGTCGAAGAAACAAGTGAAAGGTGGAAGTAAGGGAAAGGAGGGGTATGGAAGAGGGGGAATGGAAAGGGTATGAGAAAAAGTATGAGAAGAAGAAAAAAGAAAGACAGACGGCTCCTTTAATGAGCCCTGTTGATTCCTGGTTTCCGGAAGGCATGGAAGAGCCAAATTAGAGAATGCTCCAGCGTTTTAAGTTGAAGGGGAGACGCTGAAGGTGGGAGGGAGGCCAGTATGCCCACCTTGAAGCAATTGTTAAAGCTGGAATCGTGGGAGGAGGCATGTATGGCTACTGGAAGAGAATAAGAGTGGGAGGAGGGATTATTGCAGGAAGAGCGGTGACCATTCATGCGGATGCATAGCGCGGTGGTGGAGAGGCCGATGTAAAAGCGGGACAGAATTGGCAGAGTAGAAGGTAGACAGTATTTTCCGTGGTGCAGGAAAGTGAAGGCATGGATGGAAGTGGAAAAGAGAGGAATTGTTTAGGGACCCAGATAGCACACACATCTGTAATACATATGTATTTTGCTTGTATTCTTACATATGTATTCATACAGCTGTATTACTCATGTATTCTTTATGTATTCTTACATATGTATTCATACAGCTGTATTACTCATGTATTCTTTATGTATTTTTACATATGTATAAATACAGCTGAATTACATAAGTATGAAGTCGTCATCGTCTCTGATATTCTTGAATAAATATTCAGGTAATAGTCTTTGAATAGTGGGATTTATTTTCTACCTAAAATTCCATTTATATTGCCAGTAGTATCCCTGCTAAAAATGTCTACTGGTTTCAGTAGGATTTTTCTACTGACTCCTACTGAACTCTACTCCACTCTAATGGATCCCAACTGTTTTCTACTGTTATGGGTGCAGTAGCCTACTGACTTGTACTGGTTTCTATAAACCAACTGAACTCTACTGTTTTCTACTGTTCAGGGGCCATGTAGCATATACACATACATTAATTTTTTTGACTTAAATTAACATTATTTCCATTGCCTTTACACTGATCATCACAGATGGCTAAAACTTTCCCAATGAACATCAACTATCAGCCCGGTCTGTTGGTCCAAAGTTGGCTTTGTGTTGCCCAACTTAATTGTCGACTCAAACCGACGTAGGGCTATGGATGGCCGAGTTAGTCTACATTGGGCCAACACTTCAAGTAGCATAGCCGACACAAATTGCCGACATCGGTACGATTGTGGCCCGATGTTTCATTTCTGAATTCCATGAATTCTCGAAAATCATATCATGGCCACATGAATTGCCGATGTGCCGAAAAACTAAATTTTCATCTCCTTGACAACCATAAAAAAAATTCAGCACGGTCTGGAAATAAAGTTCTAGTTAAACTTTAAACCATTGCTTTTTTAAAATATTAATACGAGAAATAAAATTCTAGGATCAAGAAGTTCATGTCCATAAACTATATATTGCATTTTAATTTTCAATTATGTAATTCAAAGTACATACGTTCAAACACACTGCAGTTTAAAGACTTATTTTTTTAATTAGAGCACTATCATTACCGATAAATCACAACATTGGTGCACATGAACAACTTATCCCGAAAATTCATTTGATTGTTCGCGGCTTTGTAAGGTATCGACTATATCACTATATCGATATAATCGCAATGCTAATCGACTTATACCACTTCTATATTCAAAATGGCAGCTGTGATTGACCGCTTATGACAGTGTTCTTGGTTGTGAATAATACGATCATGTAAAGTCAACTCGGAGGCAAGCCACTGGAATGAAATTGATTTCGAAGCATAGCGTTTTTATGAAGTTCGTCACCATAGAAGCGTACATTAAAATTGGAATTGACGATTAAGGGACGGTGAGTAAAATTTTTCTTTACAAAACGAGACTGCTAAAGAAAATTCACGGACTTGTCAATGTTTTTATTTAGATATGCCCTTCATTTAGTCTTCATTGAATTATTAACATAATAAGTGACAGCATTTATTTATTTTTACAGGCACGTTATATCAATAACGTATTGGGACATTAAGCCTGAGCTACTGAAAACTCAAATCACCATTCAACTTTGCGATTAATGTGAAAATGTTTTGTGTATTTGGGAGTTCCTCAATGCAGTGATGACTTTCGATGAAATTTCAAAGAGCTCTCTCTTCGAAAAATCTACTGTTAATTTTGAGTGGACCATTTTTCTTTTAAAAGACGCTTGGTTACTGAATACCAAGATAAACCTTTTAAAATTTAGTGTTGTGCAAGAAGCAAGCTCGATTGCAAGTGCTGATTCCCATGCCATGTGGTGTGACTTTGGCTCATGTCGCGTTGGATAATACCTGAAATGTGGAATCGTATTTCAAATGTGTGCTATATAGGCAAGTGAATGCAATCATTTAAATTGGAAGTAGGCCAATAAATATTTAAATATAAAGCTGTTTTTGTTTACAATCGTACATGGTGCTTTCGAGTTGTTCCTGAAAGTTATGTTTTGACGATTTTTGGTTGTAGCCTTTGTCTCGTTTTACCACTGGCAAACGTTATCTTTCCAACATTGGGCCAGCATCGGTAGCCGGCATTTGGCCAATGTTAACGGCCCGTATTATAAAGGAGCCAGTCTCTCCAGTCATTTGCCTTCCAGAATTTTCTATCGGCAAGGGATCTTGGAAGCCTTATTATGCAGTAAGGGGGCTGAATCTTTGCCAGTCTGTCATTTATTTCAGTCATTGTCGCTGGCCTATCAACGTGGAACCGTTCTGCGGTAGTGTCACACCATAGCTTCATAGCCTACCGCAACATCCATTTTTATGAAGGAATATAATATTTTTTAACTGTTTTTGTGGAATGTATGTATTTATTATTGTTAAATATGGTACTTTCAAACAGTACGAACAGTAAGAAAACAGTAGCAGTACAGTAGACTTACTGTAAACAGTAGGATTACAGTAGACTTACAGAAAACAGTCGAGTGTTCCAAAAAGCATATAGGCTACTGTAAACAGTAGGTGAAATTTCCAGCAGGGATTTAGGCTTTGTAGCATGACTGATTCACATTATCATTGGTCATGAAATACTAGGATTGACTTACTGCAGCCCTCCACTCTTCCCTGTCAAATGCTATAGTCCTCACTGCTTGATAACTCTTCCTATGTACCTTCTCCTTTATTTTGTCCATGAACTTCATCGTGGGTCTTCCGTTGGGAAATGTTCTATTTTACCTTCAATCTTGTTCTTCACACACTTTATTCCTCAGGGTGTGTCCAATCCATTTGATTCTTCTCTCTATGGTGTCCCATATGGTCCTCTCCTCTTCTACTACTCGGTAAAATTACTTCTTACTTTGTCCGTCCATTTTATCTTCATTATCTTCAATCGCCAGGTTTTGATGGTCATCTTATTTTAATGAGGAAAATTGATGACCAATGCATTTGAAGTCATATAGTTGCTACCTAGAGTAGCTATGGTAAGAGGTTGTGTGGGATCATAGTGAAATTAGAATTATGGAATTTACATAAGATATAGTCAGATTAGTATGTTTTTCTATCGATTCCTGTCAAAAGTACATTCTTCTATGAATTTCATACAGTTGCTGCTTTGAGAGGAATCTGCATTTTTAAGGTAATGGAGCTAATTATAATGCATACTGTTGAGCAAGAAACATAATTTAGATGTATCCAGACATAGGATATACAGATGTATACAAATGGAAATACACTGTAATACAGCTGTATACATGTGTATTCCATCTGTATTTATGCTGTATATGTACATATACATCTGTAATACACATGTAAATCCCATGTATTTGTCAAAAAAATACAGCCGTAATACATATGTATTACAAATGTATGGCAGGACTTTTGAGCTACTTTTACAGATAATATACAGCTGTATTACAGATGTATACATAAGCTATACATCATGTATTATGCATGGAATACAGCTGTATTACAGGTGTAATACATGTTTTGTGCTATCTGGGGAGAGGCTCGGTGATAAGGATAGGACAGGTTTTGCATCTAGCGCGATTGCAGGGGGAAGGGGGTGTTTTTGGAAGAAGATTGGATTTGGACAGAGGTCTGGTGGTTCTCAGAATGCCCGAGAGGTTGGGGGGACGTTTGAAGGTAAGAGACGGGCATTTGGGGAAAATATTGGTGGTGATAAGGTTATCAGAGAGGATAGGGAATAGGTCTTTGAGGATGTGTTTGAGGGACTGAATACCAGGGAAGTAGGTTGTGCACAAGGAGAGGTTGTCTTTGGTTTTGCGAGGAGGGGCTATGGGGGAGTAAGGTTTGTTGGAGATTTTTTTGTTGAGAAGGTGCTCAGGGTATCCTCTTCGGAGGAGAGACTGATGTAGGTTAGTAAGGAATCTATTAAGGGAGTCTGGGTTATTACATATACGGTGGCCACGAATGGAAAGGGAGTAAGGTAAGGATGTTTTGGTGTGGTAGGGGTGGCAGCTATTGTAGTGGAGGTATAGTTGTTTATTAGTGGGTTTGATGTGAACAGATGTGTTAAATTTGTTATTGGAAAGGGAGATGTCGACATCAAGGAAGGTAATGTTGGAAGAGGAGATATGAGAAGTGAAGGAAACTGAGGAGAAAGCGTTGAGAGAGGCGAGGAATGAGTTTAGGGAGTCGGTGCCGTGTGGCCAGAGGAGAAAAATATCATCGATATATCGGAGCCAGAGAAGGGGCTTGAGGGGGCATGTGGATAGAAAGGATTCTTCAAGGAGGCCGAGAAAGAGGTTGGCATAAGAGGGACTAAACCTACTTCCCATGGCACAGCCCCTAGTTTGAAGGTAGAATTGGTTATTAAAGGAAAAGGAATTGTGGGTAAGGATGAGGTTGGTAATATATATATATATATATATATATAATATAAATATCACGGCAATGGTATGATTATTCCTGCTGAACTATGAAACATCAATGTCTATATTTAAAAAATTGGTGCAAAACCCTATTACGATATTTTCAATTTAAATGATGGGATATTAGTATAAAGATATTATTGAATTTTCAGCATTATACTAAGTCAACTATTACTTTCAGTTTTCTATGAAGCATTAAATGTTTTGACTTTATTGATACATCTCAGAGAAGCAGCTCTTTTTCACTAGTGTTGGAATTAATTGCTGTTGGCATAAATTATGACTGGAAATAATTTAGATTGTTGGTGAAAGAAAAAACTCTAATTTGCGTATCAAGTATATTAAAACTGTCAATAGAAATGCATCTCAAATTTCCAATGTTTATAGTTTGGAAGAAAGATAATTGTAAAGGATTCGAATTAATTCCGAATCCCGCCAAAATTATAGTGTTCTGTCGGCATCGTCTGAGGCAGGACTATCGCTGACTTCGCACCCATTCGCTCCAGAGGCTCCAGAGTGTCTTGTCCCCGGGCGGGTGTGGTCCCGAAAAATAAGAAGATGACAATCGTAATTCGCGTGCTAACTTGTGGAATTGATAAGGTTTTGGGTAGTACAATACAGGAATGCTATTTATATCGAATCCTGTGTAAATCTTTGCTGTTGCCCGACCGGGTTGGTGCAGTGGTTAGAGTACACAAACCCACGGGTGGGAGTCGTGTGAGGAACTAAGTGTAAAAGGGGAAGAGTGTACACAATCAGGTAAGAATTGTGCTTGCTGTTACCGCGGTGGTTGAAAGTATTTTAAGACTACTGCACATAATGTTTCGCAATAGTAACAGGAACAAACAGAATGAAATCAATGGTTGGCGAGTTCACTTTGTGGAATGAATTCATGATGAATAGAATAAACTTGGTCATATTCCACAACCGACCGGTTTCAACCTCCTCGGGTCATCCTCGGGGGTTTAAACCTCTTCTCTGGTCATTCTCAAGGGTTTAAACCCCCGACGCGACATGAGAAGGCCGAAACCGGTCGGTTATAAGATTTTGTGGAATGTAACCAAGTTATTCATCTCAAACATAATGCTTCTGAAAATATTTTGCAAAACATTAAATACCTATAATAAATAAGTAATGATTATATTGATGAGCATATGAATAAATGCTTTCATTATTTTAAAATTTTAGTCGAATCTATGCAAAAAACTTTTTTATTATTTGAAATAATTTGCAAAAGTTATATCTGTGGAACCAATGGCACAGAATTGCAATGATTTTGAAATATATATGTTGTCTATGGTTCGATATAATTTAGAATGGTTGCGGAATTGATCTTGCTTTGTATTACTCTTCACATTTTAGTTAATTGTTTTCTCAGTATTCAATACTTCTAGTGGTAAAAAACTAGTCAAATCAATTAAATATATTTTACTATAAATATCAAATTAGTTGTGTATTTTATAATCTCTTTTTTATAACTTTTTTTACATTTTTGTAACTCTCTTCTCTTTCTTTTCTTCTGTCTACAACAACCACATTCTTGCCTTCACGGGTGTAACTAAAGCACAACATCTTGCCGGCAAGGAGAGGTATATAAAGTCACCCTTGCACTAGTAACTCAGAGTTGTACCTACATGTGTGTAGTCAAATGTTCGGTTTGTTAGGTTGACAGTCTTCCGTAATTTAGGCTGGGTGCGAGCATCGTTTTATAACATGACAAGTATATGAACAACAGATTCATATACTTGTCGGCAATTGTCCATATTAGTCAATCCTAACCACATCGATGTGTTTATTTTTTTCATACTTACACATTTCATTTTTGTGGCTGTGTGAGAGAACTAATTGAGTTAACACGAGGAGAAACAAGTTAATATGATCAAGGAAGGAATAAGTACAACTCACACTAAATCACAAGTGGAAAAATATCTTTTGTATGTTAAGTTTTGCAATGCCGAAATTGCTACAATGTGATTTGGTGGGAACTTACTGTGTGAAAGCATGTTACAACAATGTACATTCACAAATAAATGTCAGTACGTTTTGGGACTGAGTTCTACTGCACTGGTTTGAACTGCGAACTCGCCGTGGAATTGTACTATAATCTTGCAATAAGGTTACGTCCGCAACCTTGTGGCAAGGTTGGAAAACATACATTAGCAGCCTTGTGGCAATGTTAACACAGGGTTACACATGGGTCATTCCATACCAGTTGATCATCCAGGCCACCCTGACACCCACCGACTCAGATTTCGATGAAACTTGGCATGATTTATCTTTTCTTGTAGACAGGAAAGAATCCCAAGTTTTTCTTCTCTATCTCAACTCGTTTTATTTTTACAACCTCTTAAAGTGTACGTCAGACTGTTTCCATTCCTGAGGACTCCGTGGGCACTTGTACCTCCAGAGGGAAAAAAATTGTATGCTTCTTATTCATCACTCAATTGTTATAAAAATGTGCAGTTTTATCAAATAAACCATGAGGATTCCAGGAAAAAATTGAGTTGTATTCTCAGAGGTATGATACATTCTGAAAACACGTTAGTTTCGTAAGATTTAAGAAAATTTCTTACCCAAAACATGGTTGTATAAAAAATTAAATATCTACCAAAGGCAGTGTGTTTATAAAGCAAAACTATTTTTTCTCATAATCCTAAAGATATTTGCCACCACCTCTGAAAATAAAACTCATGGCTTTTTGTGTGGTTTCTGAGATAAAAAATGTTAAATATAAAAAAATTGTGTTTCACTTTTCTGATAATCAGCATCAGGCTAAAATTAGTTAAAAGAAAAAAGCAATATTTGTCTTAAATATTTTTATCAGGTTTTCATGATCAATTAGTAAGAAGACTTGTACTGTAGAATTTTTGGAAACACAGGTCCAGTTTGACTACTAATTAGTTACAAAATAAAGTGAAACTAATTTGAAGATAATTTTAAGTGTGACTTTTCTACTTACCTTCATTGCAGGAGAGCTGTTGACTGGTAACTTAGCAAAACATCTTAAAGTGTAACTTAGCAAAACATCTTAAAGTGTAGGAAATTAAATGAGTGGGACTTAAGTTTCTGAAATTTGTATTAATATATATGAATTAAAATGTATAGTGTCTCTGTCAAAGGACAACTTGTCTACACATTGAAATACAGGCCGTATAGAATAACTTCTCAAACTCACTGTGCATGGCTGCAGATGTTTGGTTCAACAGTTCTTAAGGCAGTCTTGGATTATAGCATTGAGAGAACTCGTTTTCTTTTGTTTCAATCTGCTCTTCAAGTCTTCCTTGTAAATTTGATAACCACTGGCTCTTAAGTGGAAATTTTTGTAACGAATTAGCTGCGTAAGTCGAGGACCTACTGTACCTCAACAAATGCTTCACTTCAGACAAATTTTCATTAGTGGGATCACTGTTATGTTTACTTAATTTTAACGCAGTTTTTCAGTGCCATTTACTTTGCCAGTCTCTCAGCTAGCCATTCTACTCTAATTTTGCTGCCCCATATTCCTATATCTTCCACACACGCCAACAAATACAAACTTTTTCATGATGATGGTACAAACAGGGGTCATTTTTCGATCTGATTGTACTACAGGATTTTGCTTTATTGTCCAAAAACTTTACGTCAAGAGATCCGAATATGCATTTCTGTGACCAATTTGGAGGGGTGGGCGTTTTCTGGAGCCCCCTTCTGGCACTTAGACCTCTTTTAGATCCATTGTGCCCCAACCCACACATTTAACTGCCCACCACTTGCTGACATGGGACAAGAGCACCACGGTAGAGGTATGGAAGGGGGTCACCCATCCAACCTCTGTCCAGGCCCAACGTAAGCAACATAATGTTGCTTAACTTTGGTGAACTCTCAGGGGAACCGGTGTGCCAATGATTTTTGGCCCTTCCATTGCCCTGTGAGTGTTTTAATTGTTTGAGTATCCCAAACTTCCTTCCTTTTATGTCACGTTTCATCACCAATCCTCTTATGCCAAGTTTCACAGCGTACAGCAACTCTTGGCAGAGCTGCTTTCAGCTCCTCATTCGAACTGTCATCACTGGTACCTTACCATACGCAGTTCACTTCATACATACCATGAACTGCATTCCCTTTCCAATAAAATTTCACCGCCATGAATGACACTTAAGCAGCTTTCCTCTACCATAACTTCACAACCTTTTAAGTCAAACTGTGCCTCAATGACGTCAAATTGCAATGACAAAAACATCTTGCAGATCAGGAGCGTGTTGCCAGACTACTAGTCCACCCACCATCTTTATCCTGTGATATGAATGAAACACCTCCCTTTGCACACATTTCCACCACATGATCATTCTCCTCATCAACCACTCTCATTGCATGTGTTCTCGTCGAAATCACTCAGAATAATTTCTGTGTTTGGGGTCATATGCTCACTTGCACCAGGTTCTACAAACCACTTCATTGTTGCCTTTCCATTGTCACTTTCTGACACCATCATAGCCCCTAGCTCAACCAGTCTCATTGTGGTGCACACTTTCTCCACCTTCAATTTCTTCTATCAATGCTCTACCTTTCTTGGGTCGCGGATTTAAACTTTGAACTGGTACATCCACTCCTTTGCACTTTGGGTCAATAACTGGCAATGCAGTTCCTCTCCTTTTAAGCACACGACGGCAAAAACTCCTTTCCAACCTCTTCTTTTCCAATTCCATTTTTGAACTCATTTCCTTCAACAACAACAGCAGCATTACTGGTGGGCACTGATCCTGCAAAAATCTCACATTCATCCCTCGGGAGACCTATTCTAGAATCAAGACAAGCGAGATGCTATCTAGTGGTCAAATTCGGAAGTAGAGGTTGAGGGATAGGTACCAATAAGAGCAGTCAGCTGGATCGTGTCGAGATTCAATGGCGTTGAGCAAGTTTTTTGAGATTTTCTTTTTCTTCCATTTTTTTCTCTATATTTTAATACTCAATCATATTAAATATAATTCTTTTCATAGTTAGATAGTTGTAGTTTTATTAGTATTCCATTTTATTTCAATTTTTAGGTTTTTAATTTTTAAGTTTGCTGGTGTTCAATTTATTACGTATTTCATTTCTCTTTTTCAACAAATTTCAGTAGTCTTAGGCATTGTTTTATTGTCGTTTTAAGTAATCCATTTCTTTTTTTGATAATCTCTCTAGCTTTTAGATTTACATACTCATTCAATTTTTAAGTGTCTTTTTATTCTTTTTTTTTGGTTAGTTCAATTTATTTTTTAGTTGTGATATTGGTAGTTTTTTTATAGTTGTAAGTGATTAGTTTTGTTAGTAAGGCATTCGTGTTTTGGGGTTAGTAGGTATCGCTACTTAGTCTTGAAGTGATTCCTGCGATGGCTAGTGTAGGTACAAAATTTTTGCCGGGGCAAAACAATTCCAATCGGAATTGTTGTGTTCCTCAGTGCGATTCCAAAGCGATAGCTCACCCTGAACTTCGTTTCAATTGGTTTCCTCTACCTGGGGAAATGTTTGTGACGGAGGGCGAGTCGGGAATCCGAGAACAATGTGAGAGAAGAAAGGTCTGGGCGAATGTACTTAAAATCCGGAAACAGATATCACTGGGAGTGATTAGAAAGTATCTTACTTTTGAATCAACAAGTAATAACTTTGTATATGTCCACAAAAATAAATTAAACCAAGACCGGTTTCACCCACTTAGGGCATCTTCAGGTACAATAAGATTTTTATGGAAGGAAGAAGAGCAAAAGTGATTTGTCCCTCGTGTTTGGCTTCATAACTTTAACCCGGTAACGCCTGGAAAAAAATTTTTCTCGGAATTCAGTGAAAAACTAATATTTCAATTAACATCATTTTCTGAGATATAATGCGTAAATTTTATTCTTAAAACATTGGTAGTTATGGAGATACAGCCTGGTACCAAACGGTACCGCTAGGCGCTTGAGGGTATAAAATGTAACCTATTTGGAGAATCTCCTGAAATTAAACTGTAGCTTTCGAAAATGCTTATTATATTATATTTTAACATCCGAATATTAATTTTTAACATATTATGTCCTTGAAATACCATGAAACATGCAAACAATTTATTACCATGGTAATAATAATTTAAAATATAAATTTTCCCAAGGTAAATGAAAGTTCATTTCAAGGCTTGCATAAATCACTGCCAGAAATGGAATGATGCAAAAAAAACAAAATATAATCCTGCGTTACATTTCAAACATTCTGTTCATGTCCTGCTGGTGCAGTTTTCATGTTTCAATTTTCTACATTCGCCGCAGGGGAGTGGATTTCACGAGATAGATGTACCCTTCGTACCTTACTTCATCAGAGACACTGAAAAGAAAATCGACCGATAGCAATCAAATGCAATCTATTGAAAATAATATGCTATCTGATGATGAGTTTACTAACATCATTCCGGTTTCACGTCTTCAAGATGCAGATGCACGTCCCACAGATTTTGCGGGATACTTGAATCTTTCCAGGTATGTCTGCACAACTGCCCGACGGAACTCTAGTAGGATTATACCTCTTCCTGACTTCCTCATCAACAACCATGCATTGTGCATCATTGCATCTAGTCTCCGCGTAAAAATTATCTACCACTATTTCTTTTTCCTAACTCCTACACAAAAAAGGGATATATTCCAGTCAATTCGATCGGCGACCCCTCTAAATGCATTATATTTCCCAAAAATATCGGGTCGTGGCACAAGGATTCTCTTTTTCTCCCTTTTAGAGAATCTGCCCACACCAGATAATGGATATATATCGTGAGATGATGATATAGCTGATACAACTTCATTTTCCACCTACTTCACTGCAGTTATGTTGTCTTTCACGCATCTTCTAGCCTCAAAAGATTCTCGTTTCATCTTAGCCAATTTCTTATTGGACTTCAGAGGAAAGTCTTTAGGTATTCTACTTTCTCTCACTGTGCCAGTTGCACCATATTTCCTTTAGCGGAGATATTTCCCTAAGCTGTTACTTGTATAATAATTATCAAAATAGAACCGGTAAGGTGATTGTTTCTTTTGTAGTTCATCTAACATTCCTATCAGAGATGCTGCTGCCTATCCAAATTATTTTTCGTAAATTTACACTTTCCTCGGGTTATTCCCTTAGAATACGTCGAAATTTGGCAGGTAGCCATCTGGGCTATTGAGACACCAAACTTTATAGCCAAATCTTATTGGCTTACCCCGGATGAATTGCTTACATTCGTGTCTCCAAAAATATAATAACATTGACTCACCGAAACTCAAGCACTGATCCTCTTTGCAATTCTAGCCAAATTTATTCTTCAGTATGTCCATAAGAGTGCGCATTTTCTACATTTCATCCTAGGTTTTACAGCAGTATTATCACAACCATAAATTAATCTATTTATCAGTAAGGATCTGTCTCACCTCTTGAATCACACACAATCTCATTTCTCATGTCGTGTGCTCCTTCCAATAAAATACGGTTCCACTAGGAACCGTATTTTACCCACGAAGGAAAAGAACAGCGACAAACAATTTCACTTCTTCAGGTATTATATTTGGATTAGTACATTTGCCGAATAGGGCATACTTATTCGATTCCAGCACTAGTTGAGAAATAACTTCTTCGTCAAAAAACAGTTCAAAAACTGTGTAAGGGGACATTTCACGAAACGAGGAGTAATCAGGATTATGGAAAATCGTGTCACGTACAGTAATTTCTTTATCAACCCAAATGATCAATTTCTCACGTATTTGAGGTCTCTTGCGTGATTTACGGCTCAGACCAGGTTCACCACATGCGGACTACTATTGCGATCTACGAACATTTTCGAGGTGTACATACAATAAACTCACGCTATAATCATGTATCAATAAAAATGAACATCTAAAATAATTATTATAATAATAAAATAAATAAGAACATCGATAAAAAGTGTTTAAACATAATATCGCAAAAGAATCGGGTGGAAATACAAACGCGGAAGGAATTCGCTCCCCGCATGAAAATAGCATGGGAAGTGCCTAGCGGTACCATATGGTACCACAGATATATTAGGCATTGTAACTTCTCTATGAATACGTCTAAATCCAAACAATCTACTATAGCTCATAGCTACATGTACTAAGATTTAATATTACTTGAAAAACTCGCATAGATAAGGAGAGGAATAGAAAAATAAAATAAAATCGGAAAGAGTGCACGAAAAAAATCGTTTTTTGGCGAACATTGAAAATTCTCCTATTTCAAACATCTGTATGTGCGTTAATTATGGTTCAGTAAAAGCGAAATCTTCGGAATTATATGCTTCAACATATGTAAATTGATGTGAAGTTAAAAAAAATTGTAAGGAATTTAAACAAATATGAATAAAATTAACTTAAGGAATACACTACCGAATGGTACCAAACGGTACCGCTAGGCGTTAACGGGTTAACAAACGTCAGGGATGGGTCACCACCATTTTCACACTCTATTCATCCCTTTGTGCTTCCATCCATCTTCTGTCTCTTCCCTCCCTCCTGAATTTTCAATCCCCATCACAGATGCCTATGTATTTAAGTCTCAAGCCCTGGTTACACGATACATTTCTTGTGCAATCGCTTGTATGATTGTCTGGACGCGAGAATGAATGCGAAATTGCATTGTGTAACCAGTCCAAATTGTATGATTGTATGAATGACTGCACAGAAAATAGAACCTGTTCTAATTTCATTCAGACAATCATACAATTTGTGATGTTTTATAGACATCTGATGGTAGGTAAGAAAAACTACACTTCTAGTTGTGTGTTTATATTTTTGCCTTCGTGATTCCGTGTGTTTATGTGCGATTGCTGTAATTTTATTATTTAATATTGCTGTAACTAGCAAGATTTAGGCCTATTTGTGTGATTTACTTTTGTCATGACCTCTGCTCCGCTTGGATTTCGCTCTGCTGTTTGATTCCTGCAACGTTGGCATTGACTCCCTCGGAATAAATATATTTACCTACCACTTGCCTTAATTGGCCCCAACTCTCCCGTTATCGTCATTATTCACGTCCTGTACAACCCTTATGGAACATTTTTCACCAACTCATTAATTCTTCCGCTGTCACTGACGTAGAAATTAATTTACATTCGGTATCTACGATTACAAGCAGCTTTAACACGTTCACTGCGGAGCTGTTTAAAGCCCTACTCCTCACAGCGCGGCGTGACCCACCGGTGGGTCACACTCAGCCTTTTGCATGGGCGGTGTGACCCACCGGTGGGTCACAGTCCTTCCGAGCTTCTGGCCACTGCCGAGGGATGGTGGTTGAAGCGGCAACACTCAGCTGTTTCCTGAGATTAGAGGAAGGCTGGGGGAGGCTACTCCCAGCTTCGCCTCCAGCCCACCCCTCCACCGGCCACGTGGGGCACGCTATCTTCTAGACCATGGCTTGGGATGGGGGAAGAGAGGGGCAACAATACAATGCATGTGGTAAAGATTTGCTGACGTTCAGAAAACCCAGGAGACTCCCACCCGTCTCTGTTTATTGCCCCTGCCCTTGTTCTCGCCCGTCTGTGAGACTTAGACGCCCGTCCGTGCATACCGATTCCCGAGCCCTGCTTACACTATGAGAAAAGGGAAGGGGGATCCTTTGGAAAGAGTACATAGTGGTTTGTCTAACTCAGAAAAAAGTAGTGTCTGCAATTCGGAACACGTTCACCCGGCAAGGGCACGGTCACTCATCCACCACTGAGGGATTGGCTCAAGAACGCTACGCGACCCTTTCCCAATTGCCCTTCCGTAAAGGGGGGGGGGGGGGGGGGGGGGGAGGGAAGAGAGAGAGTCAATCTCTCACACAGCCGGGCGAGTGCAGTTCGGACTGTTTAGTTTCGAGCAACTGAGGACAGCCAAGAGGTTGAGGAGAAAAAATTGTCCTAAACATTTTCATTATTTTTAATTAGTTGAAAGTATGTTTTACTATATCGAGTATTGTTCATCTTTATGTATAAAAATCGCATAAACATGAAAGAAAAACAAAAAGAAAGCAAAAAATAAACGTATTTTGGATATAATACGCCAATATGTAAATTTGTTCGTGGCCCACCGGTGGGTCACACCGCTCACGCTGAAAAAAGTTTCAGGAGGGGCGGCGTGACCCACCGGTGGGTCACACTAAGTGACACATAGCAGTTTGTTATTTGAACTGTGACTAACCTCTGGGTGAAGTCACTCGAGAAGATCTCGATTCCTACTCTCACAATACTCCTCGCAAGTTGAGACAATTCAAAGAATTAAAAGGCCGCGGCGCTAGAAGGATTAGCGTGACCCACCGGTGGGTCACGCCGCAGCGAACGTGTTAAGGAGTGACACCCTTTGTAGCCCAAATATTTGGATCCCAGACGAACGATGGGCTGGAAACTATGTAGTGCGCTTCCTTTCCTTCGCTCCAATATACACACTAGTGCACTGCAAAGTTCCGCAAGTTGTCACAGTTAAGTGTAATGATCATCCCACTCCGTACGTGATCGTTGTACTCGAGGACTTTTTGAATTGTCGTTAAAGGGTTTTTAACGTAATATATTATTACGTAATATATAAGGATTTATTAGCTAACAATGGTTTTATGGCATGCATCAACAAATATTCTAGAGTTGAAATTAAAAACAATAAGGTGTCAAAATCTTGCTTAGATCATATAAATATTAAGGGTTTCCATGATAACGTCAATAGTTTCATTCTTAAAACATACATCTCCGACCACTATCCTGTTGGCATTAATTGTTACATCTCACAGCCACTCGGTCACACTTCTGATAGGAGTACCAATACTTCCTACATATGTTGCAATAGGGTGAGCCAGATGATGGAAAGAGTGGATTGGTTGACACTGGTGAACTATGATGACCCGGAATACATATACCAGGAATTACTACAAAATTTCAACATCATATACACTAAATCAACAGTTAAAAAATCACAACACACTGGAAATAATTCATTCCAAAAGCCTTGGGTTACAGAGGTTATTTATTCAGCAATTAAGAAAAGAGATATTTTGTACAGAAGGTGGAAATCAAACACATCTAATGAGATTTATAAACAATACTACAAAGCACAAAGAAACCAAGTGAATTCATTACTCAGGAGGCACAAAAGATATTACTACCAAAAGCAATTTGAGCAAACAAAAAATAGCATTAGGAAAACTTGGCAATTACTGAACAATATAAGAGGAGTCCGTAAAAAGCAATCACTTGATTCACATATCATTAAAAACTTCAGAAAAATCATAAATGTCGATGATATCTGCGAAGCATTTGCTAATCAATTCACCAAAAGTATTGAAAATATATTACCAAACTGTTCTCATTTTCTTCTTAATAATGAGCCACACCGGAATTTCAATACTTTTTCTTTGAGTCCAGCAACTCCTAGTGATGTGTTTAACATTGTAAGAAATATGAAAAATAAAAGTCCAGGTCATGATAACATTCGAATCAAAGATCTATCCTCTCAAGCTATATCTACTGTAATTGCACACTGGATTAATCTAAATGTTGAACAGGGCACGATGCAATCAAATCTTAAAGTAGCTAATGTCAGACCCATATATAAGGAAGGAAAAAAGAGCGACACTAACTGTTATCGTCCAATCTCCATTCTTCCATCTTTAGATAAGATCATAGAACGCTACGTTGCAGATCAACTAATTAACTTTCTCAAGAAATACAACATAATCACACCAAACCAATACGGATATCAACACCACAAAAGTACTAAAATGTTACTTGAAGACTTCAGCGAGAACGTTCGCTCTAAACTAAACAAAAACTACTCCGTTCTCGCAGTCTTTATCGATTTCCGAAAAGCCTTCGATACTATCGATATTCACATACTGTTGAACAAGTTGGAACGGGCTGGTATCCGCGGACCGCCGATGAACTGGATAAAATCCTACCTTACCAATAGAAAATTAACTGTAAAAATTCTCGATCACTTCAGTGTAATGAAAACTATTCAATCTGGAGTTCCCCAGGGTTCAATATTAGGACCAATTCTGTTTATAATATATATAAATGACATTATTCAACATATTAGAAACTGCAAGATTTTTATGTATGCAGACGACATTGCATTACTATCCACAAGTAGATGTTTTGAGGTGGCCCAGCGGAAACTAAAATACGATTTGTATTCCTTGCAGTTATGGTGCCACGATAATAAAATAATCATTAATAATAATAAGACATACTCCTTGCAGTTTTTAAATGTGAAGGAAAAAAGGCAAACCTTAGACCTCACACTACACACACACCTTTGTTTACACTCCAACCAGGGTGGCCAACCGAGAAATACGTGCAATAAGTACTTTTCGTGTGCAAAAATTACCCAGGTTAAACACCTAAAATACTTGGGAATAGTTTTAGATGAAAAATTTAGTTTTAGTAATCATATTAGCTATATATGTGACAAACTAAGGTGTATTTTGTTTCAAATGTCGCACCTCAAGCACTATTTGCCTAATGAGTTGCAAAAATTAATGTATCAAGGCTTAGCTGAGGCCGTAATACGTTATGGTTTGACGATTTGGGGTAGCACAAACTCCACCTTGCTGAATAAGGTTATGACTTTACAAAATAAAATTGTTGCGCATATGATGGTCAAGGAAAACAATGTGAGAGAAGTATATAAGAATCAAAGTCTGTTACCATTAAAAGAATTGTATAAATATGTGTTAATTTGTGACAACTTCTTTGACAGCAAATTTATAAAGCGACGTGTGATTAATACTGACATGCAACTGCGGCGAATAAATAAGTTGTCTGTACCTAAGTATTTTAACCTCCATGGCAAGAGAACTTTGGCACATGTAGTCCCTGTGTTGTTAAACAACTTACCTATGTCAATGCATGATATTAATAGCATATCTATTCTTAAAAAATCACTAAAAGAATGGCTCATTGGCTAATACTGTTAAGTTCTTTGTTGTCCAAAACGCTACACAGCAATAAAAAAATATATTTTCACTAAAGGCACCTGCTGACAAGCCACTTTGGCTTAGCAGGACCTTAACTGCACTGTTATTTTTTTTTTTTATTATTATTTATAAATTATTATTTATTTATAATAAAACTTTGGCACAATTCTTTTTTGTCATGAAATATCGTAAAAGAGTTTTTTTGTAATACGATTTGTTTGGAATTAATCATACCCAACCGAAGTTTTTGCTTTTTAAATTTGTGTTGGTGAACTGCAATACTTGTGATCTGCTTAAAAGGTTTTGTCCTTATGTTGTAAATGTTTAATTAATTGTATGTTACATTATATTCAGCTAATTAAACTGTCGTTAAATTTAAAAAAAAAAAAAAAAAAATCTATGAATAAGTATACACCTCATGGTATTTTTCTTTGAGATTGAAGTAGATGATTTCGCGGACGAGGGGAATAATACCATAAATCGTGCTGTGGGGAATTCTCGTTGAATATATCGCTGACCGGTAGGTTACTACAGTTGTCAAAAATCGTAAGGTCAGCCATTACCTGGGACTATGGTTTTATTCCATTAACTAACTTTCACTATAACTGCTACTTTAAAATTTAATCAGATAGAGAAGTCTAAATTAAGTAGACGTCAAAATAAATGTTACAAACAAAGTCTCACATAAGCAAAACAAATCCCACAGGCCTACTAACTACCAAAAACGTCGTTTTCGTCACCTACCAAAAGATTTCCCCTAGGCAAACTACCTCAGACAACTGAAAATAAAGTTTGAGAATAATATTGTGCTTCCAAGTGTATATATATAAAAATGAATGTGTGTGTCCTTTATGCATTACTACACCATTCATGGGATCGCCATGAAACTTTGGGAAGTTGTTGAGTACATTCCCGAGAAGAGGACTACGAAATCGATATTTCGATATCAATACTTTATCGATATAATATCGCTAAAGTATCGATAAATCGATACATTTTTGATACAAAATTGAGGTGTAATTATTTTGTTTTTTAAAAAGAAAGTATCGTTACAATATCGATACTGTATCGAATGTATATAATGTGTTTGTCCTTTATGCATTACTACACCATTCATCGGATCGCCATGAAACTTTGGAAAGTTGTTGAGTACGCTCCCGCAAAGGTTTATACAAAATAGATAAATCAAAATCGATGCTGTATCGATATAATTTCGATAAAATATCGATAAATGTATACATTATTGATACAAAATTGTGGTGAAATTCTTTAGTTTTTTTAAAGAAAGTATTGTTTCACTATCAATACTGTATCGATACAATATTGATAACTTCATGCACTACCACAACATTCATCCAATTTCCATGAAGCTTTGGTTAGTTGTTTAGTTCACTCCCATGAAGGTTTGTACAATATCAAGAATACAATAAGTATCGATACTGGATACGGGATGTGCATCCAATTGAACGTGCAATTTATTGAAACTCTCACGTGCAACATATCCAAATCATCCGGCATGGGACAGATATTTCAGAAATGCCAACTTATTGCTTGGGATGAATGCACAATGGTGCACAAAGCATTGCTCGAGGCTCTGGATCGATCATTGCAAGATTTCCGTGGAATCCTGAGACCATTTGAGAACGCATTAATATTGCTTGCGCGAGATTTCAGGCAAACATTACCTGCAATTCCTCGATTGACACTAGCGGATGAAATAAATGCTTGCCTGAAATATTATACTTTGTGACGACATGTAAAGACGTTAAAATTAAATACAAATATGCGTGTGAAGCTGCAAAACAATCAATCAGCTGAGATACACTCACATAAATTGCTGAAAATTGGGAACGGAAAGGTGCCGGTTGATCTGACCTCAGGAAAAATTTCATTGCCTCATAAATTTTGCAATTTAGTAACGTCAAAAGAAGAGATGGTTGAAAAAGTATTTCCCAATATTCAAATCAATTATAAGGATCACGATTGGCTACGTGTACGAGCTATTCTTGCGGCCAAGAACAAAGACTTCTACGAACTCAACAATATTATTCAGTCTAACACTCAAAGCGACGCAGGCACATATGTACAAGACCGTCGACACTGTTGTGGAAGCAGATGAGGCAATTGGTGATCGAACGGAATTTTTGAATTTACTCGATCTGCCAGGGATGCCACCGCACGTACTGAAATTGAAAATGGCGTGCCAATTATCATGTTGCTAAATATCAACCAGCCAAAGCTTTGCAATGGCACGCGACTTTCAGTAAATAAATTAATGAGCAACGTCGTAGAATCCACAATCTGGACAGGAACTTTCAAAGGCGAAGATGTCCTCATTCCTCGCATTCCTATGTATCCAACAGATATGCCATTTCAATTTAAGTGATTGTATTCCCAATTCAATTGGTATTTGCATTCACCATCAACAAAGCTCAGGGTCAATCTTTAGAACTATGCGGTTTAGATCTAGACACGGATTGCTTCTCACATGTACGTGTATTTTGTTGCGTGTGTGTTGCGTGTTCTAGAGTCGGCAAACCAGAAAATGTCTATATCTGCACAGAAAATGGAACAGCAAAAAATATTATATACCCATAAGAATTGTGAAATTAAACATACTATAAATGTGCGCTTTCCATTTAACTAGATTGAGCCACAGCAACGCGTGGCCGGGTACAGCTTGTAGGTGATAAATAAACCCTGATTTAAAACATTAAATTTTGCGCTCTTCAGAAAACAAAGCAATTGTGTAATGCGTACCATGAAATTGCATGAAAAATTGTACGAAATCTTTCACCGTGTAACCACACCATTCAGATTCGTGAACCGACAATTGTACAGAAATTTAGTCAAGAAATGAGAGACATTCAGACAATAAATTGTATCGTGTAACCAGGCCTTCAGAGGTAAAAATCTTATTGTACCTGATGATGCCCTAAGTGGGTGAAACCGCTCGTGGTTTAATAATTTTTTTTGGAAATACACAAAGTTATTACTTGTTAATTCATCATGAATGTCCACCAAATTATGCCAAACAGTATCCAATTTATCTCACTTTTGATTTCAACCATTTGGAAAAGATAAATTCTTCTAATGGCTCGGCTCGCCCTTATTTTACGGTAGGAACTAGAAATGTGTTGCAGTTAGACCAAGATATTCTCTGCGTCAAACTGGAGCCCAACCACTTGAGCTATGTTACCCTAACACGTATCATCTGAGGCTCTGATGGCACTAATCCATGAATCTCATCACTCTTAAATCAGTCAGCCAGTCAACGTTCACACCTATTAGGTTCTGTAGGAAATATCACTAAGTTAATGATAATTTGCATTTATTTGATTGAAATTAAATTGTTACACTATTATGCTGGAGGGGTAAGACTGCATAAATAGATTAGCATGGAAATTCAGCAATATGTAGTCAGTAAAGTGAGAGATAATTTTTCTATCAAGAAAAAAGAACATCATAGAGTGCAAGTGAAAAGATCACTTATGAAGGAATCAGTGTCAAACCTATCATTGAGTCAAGTGGTTGTATGAAACATTAGACAAACAATTAGAAATTAAGTAGATACCCTTCTTGCCCCTGTTTGAAACTGACGCAATCAAAGAGTAGGCAGGTTCATGTGCTCAAAATTGTTTATAATTAATTCATGGAACAAGTGTGATTACATCTCAGAGTGAACAATATTACAAGTCACTAAACAATATTTTACTTAACCAAAAATTTTATGCCAGTCCAAAGCTAAATAAAACATCATATTTCAGAGTGGGCTACATTATAATAAATGATATCTTACGTAAGCAAACAAACATTTTATGCTGGTCCTATCCTAAGGAAAACATCTGACAGTTAGCAAAAATATGGCAAGATATTACATAACATAATAATTAAACCAGCAAGCAAACCTTCTACGTCACTAAAATCATCAAAAACATGATTACATCTCAGAGTTAACAATATCACAATGCAAAAAATAATATTACACTAAAAATAAGAAAAGAAGCATTTGAACATTCCGGCAGCTCAGTCCTAAGACAAGTTTCATGGTTTTCACTCCAAAATATCAACATCTGCTCAAGGTTCAAGCTGGTTCTCCTGTATTCTCCCTTCCCTGCAATTAAATTATTTTCAATTAATCACCTTTCCAAATAAGCTTCAAAAACTATGGACAAACCAACACTAATGATGTTGATTATCATTTTGTGACCTCATACAGTTATGATTGTAAACTAGAATGAAAGTTACTTGTCTTGTCACTCCTTCAAAAATATGCCACATGATTTTTTTCTATCCACTCTTGTCAACAGTTTCACCTGCAACAAGCGATGTGAGGGCTATCTTAGGGCTAAAGTTGCAGTTATCGTCTTAGATTTTAAAAGCTCAAGCTTCAGAATGTCATATCAAAGTCAATAAAGTTCGAGGAATGTATGAACAGAATTAAAATACTAAACTCGTTTAACATCATGTAAAATTAAATTTGTTTCATCGTTTGCCTTTTGTTTTCCATCATCATCAAGGGTCAACAATCCTAGGATCGGTTTGACGCAGCCCTCTTCTCGATTCTTCTATTGGCCAACCTCTTCATATTGACGTAATTCCTCTCTTTCACATCCTTTACGACCTGTTCTATGTAACTCATACGAGGCCTGCCTTTTCCATTCTTCCCGTTCACTTTTCCTTCGACGATTGTCTTCATCAGGCCATCGTGTCTCAAGATGTGGCCCTTCTTCTTTTTAGAGTTTTCAGCAGACTTCTCTTTTCTACTTCCTCGTTACTTACTCGGCCAATCCTTTTGATCTTCATCATTCTTCGATAGCATCACATTTCGAATGCTTCCACCCTTTTCTTCTCCGCTGCTGTCATCATCCATGCCTCACTGCCGTAAAGAAACATGCTTCAGATGTATGTTCTGATGAACTGTTTCCTCACTTGCACTTGCACTTGTGGCTGTGAGCAGAATCTTCTTCTGCGGGGCTATTCGCTAAGGCTTCCGCTGCGCTCCGGTAATGCCTCCAGGGTTTTCGGGATCAACGCGTGAGGAACCCGAAAACCATAATGACATAAAATACCCCTTTTCGCGTGGGCAATTCTACTGGCAATTTCTCTTTTACTTCGTCTATCGCTAGTTACTCGGCTTCCCAGGTAACAGAACTCTTCCACCTCTTCCAGTTTCTGTTTTCCTAGTTTAACGTTGGTTTTGGCCTCTTCTCTTTTGCTGCACACCAATATCTTAGTTTTCTTCTTATTGTTCTTCAGCTGATGTCTGGTCATTGCCCTTTCCATGGTTGTTAGCATCTTATTCAGCTCCTTCTTTATCTCTGCTATAAGAGCTATGTCATCTGCGAATCGTAGCATACTGATTGTTTCTTCATGGTTGTTCACTCCAGAACACTTCTCCTTGACTTCATTGATGGCTCTCTCGATATAAACATTAAAAATTACTGGAGACAGTGCACAGCCTTGTCTCACTCCTTTCCTTATTTTTGCTTCTTCCCAGCTGGGTCCAGATTTTATCACCGCTACTTGGTTTTTATACAAACGTGGACTCTTGTTAGCACGTTTTTGTAGAGACCCGAAATCCTGAACATGGTTACGTGGAAAACTTGCTGAATATGTTAGGCCTTCCCGGGTTATGTCGAAGACGTGTGTGTGGGTCGCATGACTTCCAGGGAAACAATATGCGTGCCATCAAGCTAGTTCATTGCTGGCGTTAATTTCTTGTAACAAAGTTTCATTTTCAATTATTACTAGAGCGCGGAAAAAAGTCTTCAATTTTGCAAAAAACAATCACCTAAAAAGTCACCAATATTTTTGAAAAAAGTCTCTCAAAAGTCTGAGTTATTTTCGTGAGAAAGTTGCTGAATTTCACTGACTTGTTGGAGAAAAGAGCCTGGAGATGCTCGTCCAGGCATTAGGGGATTTTACTAGAGGAAAAATTAGAGGTAGTTCTGGAAATTGATTTATCCTATTCTTTTTGGGTCGCTGAATCCGAATTTCTAACTTCCCACCAAATATCCCCCCCCCCCAACCCCCCCAAAATTTGAAAATAACACTCAAAAATAGCTTTTTTAGTTTTTAAATCGTTTAGTTTTGATTTTGGGAAAAACTAATCAGATAATCGGGAAGTAGACAATATAAGCAACAAAAAAGGTAATTTGACATTTTGACATAGGACGAACAGGGGGGCCAGCGCGCCCTGAAACATGCGCCTACTGTCGTGGAAAAAAGTCATGACACTCGAGTTTACAAGTCAATGACAGTTGTACCCGTAATCCCACATGAAAACAAGTTATATCAAAAATTAGCAAATTTAATTCTGCGTTTAACTGTGGAAAGTGAAAATTTTTATTTTAACTTGTTAAAATTTTATTGTCTGTGAAACAAAAAAGTGCCGGTTTTTTCACCGTTTTAAACGGAATGCTCACTTTAAAAATGCATAACTTTTAAAGTATTCATTGGATCGTAACCAAACTTTAATACAACATAAAGGAACCTGTTTTTAAGGTATGTACAAAGTTTTAAGATAATCGAAGTTGAAATAAAATTGTTCTTGTAAATTTTGTGAAACAACTTTTTCTCAGTACTGCGTGGTCATATCGATACGAATCTTGTCCTGTCATGGAGCTTATGGTAATACAAGGCTAATCGGTTCTCGATATTTAGAATTTATTTAGTTGTTTATTTTATGTGCGCTTACATTTAATTCGGTGTTTCCAACAACGAGAGGAGTGAAGCCAGCGAGGGGAAACGGACGCATGGCCTTGAAATTCCGTGCGACCTCGCGCACTTTAATTTTTTCTTTCAGTCATTGCATCGAAAATGTTATCATCTTCAATTTCAAACCCTTACATCTGAATATTCACATTTTTATACTTATATTGTTTAACTTAGATTTATGAATGTATAACTCAAAAATTAAGGATGGTTGGGTCGTTTCATTCTCCACTGAAATCAAATCCGAAGACAGAATTAATTTGGATCCAGATTTTTAAATTTCGGGGCTTAGCGATCGAATGAATGGAATGTAGGTATGGCAGATACTGACAAGGAGAGGTTTTGTAACTCCGGTCATGAAATGAGATGAAAATCTTTTCCGTGCACTAGGTCAAAATAAAGAAATACGTCTTGGCTTTTTTTCTCCATAGGAGGCGTGGGAAAAAATTAAGCAGAATGTGACGCGAGTCGCCTACATTCGCCAGACTTAAAAGAACCGATGATAGAGTAGCTGTTAAAAATGAGAGCTAGTGTACTGCCGGTCGCGAGTCCGTTCCGAAACACTGCCTAGGAATACAGCCCATGCCGTATCCCTAGGGTAATGCAAGCAGGCTTTTTAAAAAAGTAGTTTATCAGGAATTGCATGTCAGTTTACATTAATAATAATAATGATTTTTATTTGTCCAGACATTAGTTGCTACAAATATAGGACACGTCAAGGCAAATACATAAAACAGTCAAATGCAAAAGTTAAAAATGAAGAAGTTCATCAACAAAATAAAATAAATTTCCCAATAGAGAAATTCACGGAGCTTACGTTTGAAAAGGGCCATAGTCTTTGCCCTCTTAACTTTTGAAGGAAGCTTATTAAAGAGCAAAAGGCCCATAAACCAAGGGGCATAACTCTAGTTTTTGGTTCTTACAAATTTTTGATGGAGGTTGGTAGAGCTTGTAAAATAACAATGATATTCGTTATTGGTTACATAATTAGAAATATTCTCTGTTGCACAAACAATGGCAGCAAACATGTACACACAGGGAAGAGGTAAAATACAAAATTTCTGAGAAAGAGGGCGACATGGGGCATTAAAAGGTGCTTTACCTATCAGCCGCAGAACCCTCTTTTGAATTTTAAATATTATTATGGAATTGGGTGTAGGGCCCCAGAAGAGGATGCTGTACATAATCAGGCGAAAGAACTCACTAAATAAATTGACAGCAGTACATCAACATTTACAGTTCTCCTAATAGACCGAATTAAAAAACAGGCAAAACTCAGTCAATATATTAAACATAAAAATTAATAAAATTTGGCGTAAGTGAAAGTGATTGGAAAATATTTTATTACAGAATTAAAATCATGGAATCATTACGTTAACTTTACAAGGTATTTTCGAGTGATGGATTTGTAAATGTAGTTTAAACAACAAAAGTACAAAAAGGCAGTATCCACATACAAGGGTTGAAAATTAAGGTTGATAAAATTTTTGATTCAATGGCGAAAGAAAAATTGTTAACAGCGATAAGAATCAAACTTCATTATCTGCAGTACACTACCTCACTCTGCTATTGTCAGCTTACCCAAGTTCGGAGAATGCAGGCTCCCTGCATGTCATTCTACCTTTTTTCTTGCGAATAATGGAGAAAAAAGCCAATACATATATTTCTTTATTTTGCTTCTAGTAGCATGAGTGAAAAAAGGCTCATCTCATTTTCTGATCCGAGTTACACACCTCTCCTTATGAGTATAAAACTCACAAAGGTGTCATGGACATACATTTATTTGTATAGTTGCTTGTAATAAAATAAATTATTAGGCCTCATTTGCATGCATCTAATCATGCAACTGCATACATGAAACAAAAAAGACTAAATTGGACATTTGAAGACTATGTTCCGTTACTATGAAACCTCTGTTATGAAACTTCCTCACTTAGGAAACTTTTTTTGTTGTCCGCGGAAAGTTTCATAAGTGAGGTTCTACTGTATTTACTTATATTCATTTAAGTTATTCTAGTCAATTTACGAAACTGGGTTTTCTCCATAGCTATGCAACATTGGAGGCATGCGACAAACACCGTCGTCTTCATTTTAAAATTTCTAATGCGAATCCATTAACGTCATAACACTTGACCATGCCACGATATTTGAATTTTATATTTTTGGAAAACGAGCTTGGAATGTAGGCGGAAACGTTGGATAGCGTACATGTTGAGCAGAACAAGCTTGAGTCAATGGCAGAACTTTAATTTTTGCCACTGTTTCAGCTAACTTTCTTTGTACGTGGATTTTCATCTACTTTTCGGCGGAGGTTAAGCTCAGCCTTTCCCACGGCCAATTCTAAGCACTTGTCTCACTTTAACTGTCACGAAGATCGCAGCTAAGTAAACAAATACTCGACATGGTAAGAAGGTGGGATTTCAAAACTAAATGCTTTTAGATGATTTTCACCAGGTGAATATTTTCGAATAATTGTGTCTGAAAAAACAAATACTTGTAAGTATCAAAGCATTGGGAAAATGGCCGATACCCGATGCTCGCTATCAGTTTTGGCCCAAGTCTAATTTTAAACCCATATACATGATAGCACATGGTCTATCTCTTACTTCCATAAGAAAATCATTGGATTCAGGGCAGAGGTTTCTTTGCTTGCTTTTTAAATTACTTACTTTTTCTTACACTCATGAAATAGGCTAAAATTTTTTAGTATCAGATGAATGAAAGAAAGTTTTAAATTCTTGCATTTAATTTTCGTATTTCCTTTGTAATTTTCTACAATTTGTTGTTTTGGTTTGGTAATGTTAAATCTGTACATAACTACAACAATAGTATATTTGATTTACTTGGAAACTGGAGCATAGGCTTGGAATCCCTGATGAAAATAAAATGTGAAGAAGTGTGCGAAAATTCACTCACACTTCTTTGCACATTTTCTGCAAACTACTCGTATATTTTTTGCTAAATCCCACTTTTGGCACACGTCCTTCTCTCACACTTTTGCCACACTCTTTCTTTACCCTTTCAGAGGCTCACCTCACACTCTTTCACACATTGTCTGTACTTTTTTAATGCATTATTGCACACTGTATTTTCACAAGGGATGAGATATTATGACTGAGGCACTTAAACCCCACATTAAACCTATGTAAATAAAACAGTAGCACTTTTTCTGTCTGTTGTGTTTTTGTGCGATTTTCACAGGAAAACTGGACAGATTTCGATAAAACTTTTTTCTTTTGAATTTATTACATAGCTGCAAGTTTTTAAGCTATCTAATAAAATAATTTTTGTCAATTATATTTATAAATAAGATTGCTCATTTTTAAATGATTCAAAATTTTTCTTTCATTTATTAAAATGTCTGAATGGCAACTGATCTTTTTTCTTTATCTTATGAAATTGCTTCAAACTCCCTTATTCTTGCAATTGTTTTCCACTGTGCAATCCAGAACCTCTTAAATGTTTAATTTGTATTGAAATTTGTTTTTTGTTCTTTTCCAAGCATTGCTAAGGCCGTGCCATATCGTTATGTCGATGATGTTTAAACATTTTCTCCTAAAGAGATCCCGTCATCTGCATTTTTTGTCTTGCAAGAATGTTGAAAGTTTCCAAAGGCAGCATCACAGCTGATTCACGAAGCAAGGTCAGGCATTTTATTTGGCAATGACAGATCAAGTTGTTTTTCATGAATTATGATTAAAAATGGGAGTGCCTGTTAATCGGGTCTAGGATGTTAACAGAAATCGGCTGGCTAGTAGTCCATGATTATTGATTTATGAATCACCCCACTGTTGGGTTTCAAATCCAATAGTTTATATGAAAAACAAGCTTGAATATTTTGACTAGAAAGACAACATATGACAGCCAGGATTAAGGGTGCTCCCTAGTTGCCTCTAAAAGCCCGTTGCAGATGCTTAAGATTAACGTGACTACGACTTTATCGTAGCTGCTGGTATTTTGAAAAATTTTCCCATTGTAGCAAAAGAATTGCTTTTTTGCGTAAATGGAATGGATTTGTTATTGGTTTATTTGTTAGTTTATAAAAAATAGCCAAACTTTCCATTTTTGTCCCTTTTTAGTCGCTATTTGCGAAGCCTAGAATAGGAACAGAGGATCTTGCTTCCACTCTAGAGAAAGCTTGATCCTTCATCTACACATTCAAACAACAACTTTTGATGCTATTTCTATAGCTAGGTCATAATAGTAAACCCTGTGGAGCATGTTTTGCGTTTTTAAACTCGTTGTGCGCTGAAGTTCCGACCGATGATTTCTGTCAAATTCGCGAATATGTGGAAATGTTATTACTACACGTATTAAATAAAGATTCTCCACGAGAAATGGATTGGAAACGGCATGGTTACTTATCACGTTTATCACACGTATCATTTATTTCAGTGAAGAGCACGTGATTCATGAATAGAATTCATCGGGTCATTATTTTAACATTTTAAGCTATAAAAAATTACCGAACTGAATTACCGGTCACCAATATGATATGTATAGGGCTAGGTTACGCCCGAATGGCGGAAATGAGTACAACTTTTAACGTTCCGCACATGGCCAGCCAAACATTCCCGAATAAGCAAGTCGACATCGCTCCTGCCATACATGATGTTGCTTGGGAGGAGATGAAGATAGCGGCTATGGATGAAAGTGAATTTGCGATCAAAGCAGGGAAGTGGATTAAGATGGTACACCTTTGATAACGGTGGTGTGTGACGGATCATGGGAAAAAGATCATACCGCACAAACTATACATATATAGGTATACCTAACTCTTTGTCAGGAGTGGTACGTATATTGTTCTTGGACGCCAAATCGGTCGCTATTAATGCAAACACATTTTCAGGCTTACGTTGTGGGATTTATAACTAAAAAAGTAACATTTATTGGAGTAAGAAATAAGTACTGCAGTATGTACGCAAGCAAGTTCAAAAGACCCTACGAATAATGAAAGGCCTCACACATGTTTTAAGAACTGTAGTTCTTCTTATACGGCAATGGAAGCAGATACCATAGTAGAAGGTTTCAAAACAGTGTTAAAATGTATAATTTTAAGTGCTATACACTCATAGGTAAGAAGTACTCTAGTATGTGTCAAGTTTTCAAGAAGACGACTATCTATATGCTCCACTAAATTCAATAATTTTTTAAGGCGATGGAGATACTAGCATCATGCAAAGACTTGTATTGCCATACGGTGTAGACCTTCCTGTTCTAAAGGTGGAATGCTCGAACCATTTGCTTCGAAATACTGCAACCGCATCGGAGATGTAGTAAGGAAAACGAATAACTGGAAATGCCATGCACCAGTAACTATTAGGAAAAATATTGGAGACAACTTACATCGGTTAAGGAATGCGGTGCCTTCTGCCATAAAATTTAGAAAGAGTACGTTGACTGCTGACCCCAAGGAGCTACAGAAAGACATTATGAATGGCCCCCGGCTTGTTTTCGAGGATCATAGCAAATGTGCGGCGTACTTTTGTCGTGGACCAAAGTCTCATGAGGAGAACCGTGTGCCTCTGTTGATGAACTTTGGGGTATGGGACGATATGATGTCAGTAGATAAACTCCTGGGCCAACCAAAATCCCAGCTTTATCCTGGACGTAACCAACAATCAAGCAGAATCCTTCAACTCATGTGTGGCAAAATATGTAGGAGGGAAAAGAGTAAATTTCGCTTTCATCTACATCTACATAATACCCTGCAAACCACCACAAGGGTGTGTGGCAGGGGGTCATTTCTCACCAAACATACACTACATATCATGCATAAAAAAGGAATAGTATTAATATAGTAGTCAGAACTACACTATTTAAAAAAGATAGAAATTGCAGAGCAAACATGCAAAAACATTCTGTTAGTAGTTGAATGAGAAGCAGTAACTTTGTAATTCCACATGTATTTATTGCAAACGACCTAGGTTTCGACGTAGCACGTCGCACGTCATCATCAGGTGACAACACCTGATGATGACGTGCTACGTCGAAACGTAGGTCGTTTGCAATAAATACATGTGGAATTACAAAGTTACTGCTTCTCATTCAATACGCTAAGCAAATTCCATGAAGTCACGCCTGAAACAACGGAATTCTGTTAGTAGGGTTAGCTTTAAGTACTCATACCAACATGCAGCTACCAACGCTATTCATTGCTACTCTACGATAGGACATATTTACCGTTATTCGTATCTCTAATTGTACGAGGGAAAAAAGGCATTTTGAATCGGTCAGTTCGGCAATCAATTTCTCTAATTTAATGATTATGGTCCAGTCTGCCATAGTAAGTTGGGGTTCGTGAAATATTCTTAACATCATCACTGAAAATATTGCCTTGGAATTTGTTTAAGAGATTAAGTCTAAATTTCAACCTGCGATCTGACATTGATTTCCATTTCAATTCATTTAATAGACTGGTTACGCTGATATAATTATCATATAGTCCCTTTACAAATCTTGCCGATCTTCGCTGCACACGTTTAAGCGGGGGTCATATCAAACTAGGTGTGAAGTGGCCGCTTCAGCCTTCAATGCGGGACCAGATGTTCATACATTGATACACAGCAGCATCACAAACAAGAGTCCAGGATTTTTTACGAAAATATTCAAACTGGCCTCCGAAAAAAGGCAGAGACGCGAAAAAAGGCAGAGATGCGAGCAAAACGACGTCTTGAATGTAAAGGACAATTGGAACAACCTGCCCAGCATTATTAGGCGAGGAATTAGAATTAGGCGAGGAGCAAACAAGACAACTGGAAGCATCTACCAAAACTCAACGCCTCTGTCAAACATGGCATGTTTAGCGGAGAAAAAGGCTCACCGCCTCTACCTTTGCTCGAGTTTGTAAATTAAGAGCAGGAACCTCTCGGGAGAAGACTGTTCAGTCTTTACTCTACCCATCTTTTCGCGGAAATAAAGCCACCGACTATGGAATTGCGGGTGAGGCAATGGCGACAGTGGAGTACGAGAGATTCAGGGGCAATACGGTTAACCCATCAGGACGTTTTGTCGATAGGAGGACCTCCTACATAGCAGCAACGCCAGATGGCGTCCTGTCAGATGTCGAGGTGAAATGTCCATACGTATGCATGGATGCGCATCCAACGCGTGCTGTCTCTCAAAAGAAATTAGCATCTTGTGAGATTATAGACGGCGAAGCTGCTCTGAAAGTAAAGAGTGATTATTTTTACTAGATCCAAGGCCAACTCCATATCACGGAGAAGAAATACTGCCACCTTATTTTTTGGAGCCAGTTAGGTATGGCAGTTTTGCGATTGACAGAGATTATGACCTCTGGTCAAAATATATGGAGGATAAGTTTTAAAAATTTTACAAGGACAGCCTTTTGCCAGAAATTCTACATCACATTTAAAAGCTGTTGAACGAGAGTTTGATGGTGACGTGGGAGAATAATACTTACCCTGACACTCATTGAAAAACCATTCCATTTCCCTTTGAGACCTAATCATCTTCTGAGAGTGTGGATTTTAGCCTTATTTGAAGTGCTTTCATCATTTTTCCTTGACTTTGTTTATTCATGTTCCTTATCCTTTTATAAATACTAACGCAGGATCAAGTTCTCCCAAAATTTTAATAGCATGCGAATTGTTTTCTCTTATCATGTTTTCATGTATTACTAATATAACAAATATATTATGCAAATCCGTGTGCTTCCCTTGTTTTTCATAGCAGTGTGATATTTTTAAAGCTGTTTGTTGACATTTGCTGTTCAATTTCCCTCTGCATTTCTAAAATATGTAAACATTCTTTAGATAATCCGTGTTTGAAGAGTATATTGTATTTTTGACTTGGCTTATTTTGGGGGAATTTCATAGAACGGCCTGCACTGAAACCAATAGCCCAATGAAAGATTTTTGTCATACTTTGTTGGAACTATTCTTTTAAATTATGCCACAAATTTTCCACTTTTCATCCTACATCTGTTGTGCATATTCTAACTCGGAGTTTCATGAGCTTAGACAAAGATGAATTTCATAATGGGCGTAAAATATAGACGAGCAAGCAAAAATCTAGAGATATCTGGGTTTGATTCCCGATAAAGGCGAACGATATTTCCTCTGCGGCATCGTCGCGCTTCTACCTTGCCGTTGTCGCTTTATGGGTAATACCGCGGTTAGTTAGTGGCAATCTCAAATAAATTCAACCAGAAATCACCCCCTGCCACACACCTTTGTGGTGGCTCGCAGGGTATTATGTAGATGTAGATGAATCAGCAAAATGATTTTTAGTAGAGAGCGAAAGAAGCCAATAAAAAAGAAGCCGAATTCTACCATCGTGTTTATACTCAATTGCTTATGTATGCTTGTCAGAAGTAGTGGGAGTCTCGAATCGATTTCATTACCGCAAACAGAAGACTCTGGACTTGCCTCTCTCAACTTCAACATCCCGGCATTCCATGAGTGGCTCACGTGAAAAGACCGTCAAGAGTACTGGAGAGCAAGAGTCATCTTCGTCCCTTCACCCACTGGGGTCCTTTCAGGAGGCATTCCACCACGAGCCATCAATTCAATCGAAGGACGAAATGCAGGGTCACAGGACTAGTTCACGTGGCCATGATAGGCCCGTATTAAATGCGAGTGTATGGCCAGGTTCAGTGTGGGACGAAATTCCACGGAAGAGTTGCGTTCACCCATGACACCGCCATATTACGGCGTTTCCCGCATAATGCAGCATAATGGCCGCGGATAAGGGCCACATCTTATCTCTAATTACCATTTGATTCGAGAAAAAACGTGATTTACGCACCATAATAGCTTTTGGCATTAGGCATCTCTTTTTGTGACTGGAATGAACACGAAAATATTTCATTTCATCAACTTTTTTTAATTAGCAGTCAATCGGTTAAAAATTAATGGAAATGAAATAAAGGATCATAGATTTTGATCGCCAGGGGGTGACTTAGTCACAGAGATGCTGTAATTTGCGAAATCAGTATGTTTAACAGTGAGTTTCACGTCGTTAAAATCAATTTCAGCAATGGCCGCGTCAAATTTCCTCATTTGACTCGAGCCTAAATCTTGTCTTACATTCTCGTCGAAGCCCATTTTGCTTCGCTCAAGCGTTTCGTTCTTCGGAAAAAAAAGCTGTGAATTCTCCATTATATTCATTTGATTTTTCAACATCGTCCCGGAAAGAGCTAGAAGGAGCCTTCGACGATAACGGGCAGAAAATTGGGGAGGATAACCAGCAATCCAGTCAGAGAAAGTTTCATATCCGAAGCTGAATCATGAAAAGAGCACTGGGAGAAGAATCATTAACTACGGGTTCGCTATAAGCTGCTGAAATACAAATAGAGAGCAGATCCTAAACACATATAGGGCGATCGGGTTGGTGTGGAGGCTGGAGTACTGCAACACCATTCCGGGTTCGAATCCCGGCACTGGTGGGCACTGGACGCCCATCACGGGTTTGTATCCCAGCAGTGGAAGACATTTTTCATTGGTTTTCCGATCATTAATTGAGTGTTCTGTGGAGAGCAAATCGAGTTCAGAACTCCGTCCAGTAGATGGGACGTCAACCTAGGTCCGCTTGGCACCATAAGAGCAAGCTAATGCCAACATCGGGTTCTTCTCCAAAGTTTCATTCGAGATAATAAAATGACTATTGGCACGCAAGAAAAAAGTTACCAATAATTTACTGGAACAAAATAGTTGCACAGTGAGAAAAATAATCAAATCATATTAATGTTTATCGATTTTCTCCTCCATATGCAATCCGTTATTGTATCTTTTGTCTCATTTGATTATTTCTGGAAAATAATGGTTCCTGAACCTTTCGACAACTATCAATGCGGGCGTTACTGCAAATATCTTAGACGAATAGTGTCTCTTCCTGGTGTCGCATAATTTTAATATACCTCAAAAATGTCTTTATTTATCCAATCACTGCACAGAAATAGTATATTTATTTATTTATTTATTTGCTTTAACGGGCAAAACGCCCATATTACCATACAAACACATTATAAAAATAATAAACAAATCAGTACCATAGAATCATAAGTTATGCAGTCATAGAATCAGAAGTTATAAGATACAATAATACAACCCTAAACACATTATAAAATACAATTATTTGAACATTCTCAGTACCATAGTATCAATATAAAATACAATATTTACGTCACTATAAAATACAATATGTACGTCACAATAAAATACATCACAATAAAATGCAGAAAAACATCATTGACAGATGTCACATTCCTTATAGCATACAATCTTTAAATTCTTAATTTGGATAACAGAAGAGTTAAAAATATCCAGTGAATTCCCAAAGAGGTTAAAATTCCTTAATATTCTTTCAATTGGGGCACCACGTCCATAAGAAGTCCTGTGGTAATTGTTCGAAAACACCATGTAATTCCTAGTATTGTGAGATGGTACTCTTAGATTTACAGACCCAAGAAGATCTGGAGAAACAATTCTATTATTTAAAAGTTTATACAAAAATAATAAGTCAGCCTTAACACTTCTATGGGATAAAGTATCCAATTGTAGCATACAAAGTATTTCCCCATAATTGACGTCCAAAGAGAATCCCTTGATTTTAAAATTAACATACCTAAGTAATTTGTGCTGGATTCTCTCAATACGTTTGAGTTGTGTACTCTTGTATGGCCACCACACAATGGAGGCATATTCAATTACCGGACGTATTAAGGTAGTGTACAAATGCCCAATAATGTCGATGTGAAAATTCCTTGAGTTCCTAATCACAAAGCCGAGACTTTTCATTGCTTTCTTTATAACATAGTCAAGATGAAAGTTAAAACTAAGTTTACTGTCAAATAAGACACCAAGGTCTTTAATTTTATCCACATTAGTTATTACCTTACCATCAAGAGTATAATAATTGATATTAGGTAAAACTGATTTGCTAAATGAAATACAATTGCACTTAGAAACATTGATGCACAAACCATTTTGTTGACACCAAAGGGAGAATCTATCCAAATTTTCTTGTAGATTATTGACATCATTCATATTGTCAGCAACAGAATAAATCTTTAAGTCATCGGCAAACATTAAAAATTTAACACCGGAAAAAATAAATGACACATCGTTTACAAAAAGCAAAAATAGCAATGGACCCAAGTGAGAGCCTTGAGGGACCCTGGATAAAGCAATCATTTCATTGGATATCTGGTGATTGATTTTCACAGAGAGCCTTCGATTTGAAAGATAATTTTCTAACCAGGATAACAAACAGCCTGAAAATCCAATACCCTTCAGTTTTAGTAATAGTAACGGAATGTTGACTGAGTCAAAGGCCTTACTTAGGTCTGTATATATTGCATCAACTTGATGCCCATTTTCAAGATTCACTTCAATGAACTTACGATATTCTAGTAAATTAGTAGTAGTTGATCGACCCCTCATAAATCCATGTTGTGAATCACTGATAAAGTTTTTAAAAAGAGGAGTCAGCTTGTTTACTACCAGTTTTTCAAACACCTTGGGTATAGATGACTGTATAAACACTGGCCTGTAGTTCTTAACATCTCCTATGTCACCAGACTTAAATATAGGGACAATGTAGCTTAGCTTCCACATGTGATGATAAATACCAGAGGCGAGTGACTTATTGAAAATTATAGTCAATGGGTAAGCCAACAACATACGGCACTCTTTCAGTATAGATGCTGGGATTCCATCAGCGCCAACACTTTTGTTGCAATCGAGAGACTTAAGAGCAGAATTAACTTCCATAACAGAGATTGACAAATCTGGTAAATTCATTTGGTTGGAATACTTATCGTCATAAGAGTATACATTACCTGAAGAATACACACTTGAGAAATGTTTAGCAAACAAATTGGAAATATCAAAAGGATTATCTGCTTGCAGGCTATCAAGACTCATTGTTTTCGGCCAACCATTTGAAGATCTAAGAGTTTTAATGTAATTCCAGAAATACTTAGGATTTCGTGACAGGCTAAGTTCAATATTTTTAATATGACCCATATAGCAGTCTCTGAGTAGATTCTTGACACTTGCCCTAAGTTTAGAAAAATTGTTGTAGTGAGTTAATAAACCCGTCTCCTTATAACACTTATGCGCAATCTTCTTTTCAGTTATGAGATCCCGAACCTCCTTAGAATACCAAACAGGAAATTTCCTTTTTTTAACATTTACAATGGGTACATATATTTTGATGGAATTTAATAAATACTCATAAAATTTGTCCACCAAGCAGTTGAAAGGTAATACCATAAGTGAAGGCCAGTCAATATTTGAAAGGTGAGCAGATAAACCCTCAAAATCACACTTCTTAAAATTAAGCACTTGATGAGTATATTCCACCTGTTCATTGGGGGATTGGATGAATGTAGTTAGTAACGGCGGGTGATGTGAATCCGGTTCAACCAAATGGTCCTCACATTCATCCACAGTGATTTTATCAAATGAGCTAAAACATAAATCTAGCAGTCTATTGTTCTTATTGCACACGTGGTTAATTTGTCTTAAATTTAAAGATAAAAAGGTATCATGGACTAGCTCAGATGCACTTGAGTTATGTACCTTAAAAAATTCAGCACCGTTTACCATAGATATGTAGTCGGGCAAATTAAAATCACCTATAAATAAGAAATCACAATTAGGATACATGTAAACTACATTCTCCACTGTTTCACAATATTGTCTATATGTATCCAACGTAGAGCCAGGGGGAATATAGGCATTGCACAGAATCACTTGACTTAAGCCAAAAGTAACACTCAAAATAACAATCTCCAAATTATTCACAGGTAAAATTATTTGTTTGGCACAAAAGGTATTCTTTACCGCTAGGAGCACACCACCACCTCTTCCTTTACCCGTTGCACTCACAGACCTATCACAGCGAAATATCACATAATCTTGCAAACCCAGCTCCGTGTCAGATATACTATCCACTAACCATGTCTCAGTTAAAACATGTGTTAGTTTCTCCATTCGTACGTTTCCTTATGTAGTGCATGATGCATGTTTTACCCCCTAAATACTGTAGACACTAACAATCAAGTTGCATGAGACAATATAGTTGCTAGTTTGCATGTTAGTACTGCATGCCTGGTGATCTTCACCCCCTGCCACACACCCTCGCGGTGGCTTGCAGGGTATCGTATAGATGTAGATGTAGATGAACCAGACGGGGGCATAGGTACCTACAAGATTTTAGGTTATCTGCTAGAATGACAATGGCTTCATAAAATTCATAACGGCCACGCCTGCTGCTAAGGAAAGCGAATGTGTATTCTCCAAGGGGTTGAAAAAAAAACTTGTCGATTCGGGAATATGCAGCCATAGATTTTTGTAACAAATTCTAAAATTTCTTTTCTAGACTGAAAATTTTAATTTAACAGCACTGTTCCCGGTCCGAAGAAGGGTAATACCCACAAGACTTCTTTAGGATGAGGATTTCCCTCACCATCATCCTTGCCTCTCGCTTATCAGCTACGACTGCTAATCAAAAGTATTAAATTTCGCTTTTTGCCTTTCCGCAGGCAAACCTTCCTTCCCCCCCCCCCCCCCTTCTTCCTCTTTCCCCTCTCTTCTTCCGATTCCAAGCGTTCCGGCTTGTGCCCTGTGAGAACCGATAAATAGGGACTTTCACTTGCCAATTGGGGAGGGAGGGGGTCTAAACAAAACATCATTGCAAGTGCAAGTCGGGAGGAATAATTCTTCCATTATCAAAAGTGAAAACGATGCCCAGAAACTGTACTGGAAGATTTGAGACCCCATCATCAGGTCAGAAATAAGAAAAGGTCGGGTTGAGACATCTGGGTTGACCGAGGGGGAGATAACAAACCACTTAGAGGGAGGCGAGCAATGCTCGGCAAGCTATCATGTTACATCTAGAGGAGGGGGAGAAGGGGGGGGAGAGGGCCTTCCCTTTCCACTTTTTAATCCCGCCACCTATGCGGGGAATCGTAGAACTACAATAGAAAAGCCGTTACATATGAGAGTGGCCTCAGCTAGGCAGCCCCCTTAAGGTGTAGGTTAGGGGTAAGGTACTTGGCTACGAGGCCATAGGAAGACTTGCAATTTTGTGTAATTACCTAGCCTGCTTATAAATATGCTAAATTTATTTATCCACAATGTGTTTTAAATTTTTTACATTGCTGTGCACTGGCAAATGGGCAGCATCCACTTGCCCAACACACGGTGCTTCCCGAAGTATAATTCACATTCGTCATGTAGTGGGGAAGTACCATGTGCTGTATTTTACATTACCATCCATGCACAAAGGTGGAACAATAATCTCCCAACGATCCTGAATGCTCTGTGGTCCATGCGAAAGGGTGCGTGTGGAACCCCAGTCAGGGTGTCCTCCTCTCACAGAGAGCCCCCCCCCCCCCCCCCCCCCCCCCCCCCCCCCCCCCCCCCCCCCCCTAGCCGCTCACTCCGCTCCCAGTCCTCCTCTCCGTCTCCTCTTTTTGTGGCCACTCCACACCACTCTCTGCTTTTGACGAGCGGAGTATCTGCACCACGTTGGAGGAGAGGCGCTGCCCTCCGCTGACAGTGGTGGAGGTTCCCACCCCTTGGGGTGAGGCATGGCCTCCTTTAATACAGGCCGGAACATGCAATTTGGCAACATCGCTTTACGTCACATCAGGAGTCCGACTCTCATCGCGTGGAGTCCGGTTGATTCGTCTCCCAGCTGTTATCGTTGCGAGAGAATGTGACAGTTCACCTTACATACGCTTACATAGGGTTGCGTTATTCGAGTAGTTATATTTCGTATAATAATACCATTTTGTTAAAGGCAAATGTGAGAATTGTTATTGGCAAGGGATACGAGAGATTACGCATGGCGATTTAATTTCTGATTACTTTCGATTAACGACCCAATGTGCAGACCAAGAAGGAAATTTAGTTAGGTTAATTAATTACTTATGACATTGATTGTCTATCTTGTAGTTCACTCTATTACATTTATCGACTTATAGAACGGATATGAAATAAACAACACTGTTTCACCTCCCTGGATCCACTCCTGTCCCATATAGTGAAAAATCTAACAATATAACCTAAGTCCTCCGTTATCTTCTTGTAACTGTCGCTAGGGTTATTTCAGGAAAGAAACATATCAATCTTACGAAGCTGAACAACATTTATTTCACAGAAAAATGGGATATAACATTGTCAGGTAAAATTTCCATCTTGAGGAAGTAAAGATCAAAAACCATTTGTCAAACAAAGTCACCATACAATGTCAAAAGACAAATAGCTATCAAATGCATAAATTTTGCTCCTGAAAATTGAATAAATAAAAGCTGCTGTAAGTTCTTTATTTGAATTCCAGCCGGAAACAGCCATCCTAGGTCTTGAAAATTGAAGTTCTCTAATGAAACATTTCAGCAACAGATTCCAAAGAGTTTCACAGACATCATTTTACCTGTAGAAAAAAAATTTTAATTAATAAAAATGGAAATGGTACAATTCTAAGTGTAATATATATGTCCAAGTATAATTATTAATTAGTCAGAGGACAATTGTCCTCTGACTAATTAATAATTACCCAAAAGCTTAAGCTTAAGCTTGTCCCAAAAGCTTAAGCTTAAGGTTTTGCTTAGACTTTATTCACACTGTTTTCTCTGTTGTCATTGTCTTGGTAACCTCCAGACAATAGTTCCATATGTTGTAATAAGTATATGTTACATCTCCCTCTTTACATTTTAAGCCATCTAACAACCATTAATATTAATACCATGTAGTATTTGAACAATAACATAAGGTTGAATTATATTGAACAATAGCAAACAATAATCAGTTACTAATCAATTACAACCTTAACTTAACCCATAAATTCATGTCAAATAATCTTTTATATATACTGGCTTATTCACTATTCTCCCTAGGCTGGTAGTGATTGTTTTATTGTTATTATTATTGCTATTAGCAGCTGCTCCTGAGGGCGCTTCCTGTACACTGTCATTATGGTCAACATGAATATCTGTAAGGGGCTCTTGTACACTATTACTACCTTCATCTTCACTTCCCGTTTTAAATATAACTGGGTTATTACATTTTCTTAGTTAACATTACTTTATTTTGCTGGAGTGTGTTGACATCTTTGTCACGTACAACATAACTTCTGGGAGCACTGTCATGTCTATTAATTACTTCACCAGATATCCATTTATTATTCTTCCTAATTAATACGTTATCACCCCTTTTAAACTCTGGGAGATCTTGTGCTGTACGATCATAATAAAGTTTAGGTAGTAGGGATTCATTTCTTTCCCAAACTATTGTAGGTTTTAACAGAGTTCTGTTCACTGGTAACTTACTTTTCAACATTGTTTAAAAACAACTGTGCAGGACTATAGTCTTGAGTAGGCAATGGAGTATTTCTGTAATCTAGCAACATATTAAAGCTAAATATTTGTTGGTAGCATATGCCCTTCTTAATAATTGTTTGCGAACTGAAACAGCTTTTTCAGCTCTACCATTACTTTTAGGATAGTGTGGACTGCTAGTGATTCATTCAAAATTCCATTCTATTGCAAACACATTAAATTGTACGCTGTTAAATGGAACATTATCCGACATGAAAGAATCTAGTACAACATTACGAGCGAAAATATATTTCAGTTTAGTAATAACCTCGTTGGCAGTTTTGTTTCTAAGCTTCTCTAACTCTATCCAACTACGGTAGGCATCAACTACTGTTAAATAATCTTCTCCAAAACAAGTCACAAGAACTAATTCCCATGGTCTTACTGGTTTAACATGACTTATCAGAGGTTCCTTTCCATTTTGATAGCGATACTTTTCATATATTTTACAAGAGAGTACCCACTTTTCAATATCCTGACTCATATTTGGCCATTATAATGCTGATCTTCCTCTTTTTTTTTTACATTTAATAACACCCAAGATCGAATCATGTATTAACTTTAACATGTTTAATCTGAGACTCAAAGGTACAATAACTTTATTCTCCATGAATAGCAAACCTTCTTCCGAACTAATATTATCCTTGTTCTCATAATAATCCTCTAACTCTAAGCTTAGTGTATCATTATTGGAAGGCCATTCTCCTGAGCAATACGCGATTACCTTACTTAATACTGGATCATTCAAAGTAGCCCTTTTAAATTCTTGTTTTTTACTATCTGACATGCTTAGCTGATTTACAAGGCTATGTATCATTTTACAGTCTTTCAGTTCATGTACATCATCACTGCTATTGTATTTGACTCTATTAGGACTTCTAGACAACAGATCAGCAATAACATTGTTTTTACCAGTTACATACTTAAAATCTGTCATATTTTAATAGTTTTAGTCTATATTTTTGTAGGCTATTGGATGCCTTGTGAATTTCTTTTCCCATTACACCCAGAATTGGTTTATGATCAGTGTATATTGTTACCCTTTCACCATAAATATAATGATGATGCTTTGAAACTGCAAAATATACAGCTTTCATTTCTTTTTCTATAACAGAGCACCTTTTTTCCGACTCACTTAGAGCTCTTGAACTAAATACAACAGGGCTGTTGCTTTGCGTAAGGCATGCACCTAGTCCTTCGAAGGATGATTATCACATGCATCAACATATATATCAATTGCTACACTTGAATAAAATATTTTTAACGTTACTGCTGTACTTATTTTTTCTTTTAACTCATTGTATGCCAGTATCTGTGCATTAGACCAATTCCATTTTACATCCTCTTACATAATAGATATCAATAAGCATTCCTGTAATCACAGACAACTTACATTATTGGAAGGCGTATAGTTGCCTCTTGTGGAAGTCTTTTGGATCTGAGGACCTACATCGTTCTTTCTTCAGCAGTAAATTCAAATTCCTCTCCTTCAGACAGTGTTCTTAGGTCTCATCTCCAAAAATTACTTCATATCAAATTATATTCACAGATTTTCATGGTTCACTGGACTCATAATCAAGTTTTCCCTGAAATAGAAAGAAAAGTTAGCTCAGAGGACTACTCACAGATAAGATAACAATGTGCATTCCTGTAATCACAGACAACTTACATTATTGGAATTTTTGGACATTTTCATGCCGGTCAAGGAATTTGGCTTGTCTCTCTTCAGGGTCTCTCCTTTCTGGGGGTTGAACAGTGTTGAGGTATGCAGGGAGTGACAGAAACACTGTGGGAGCAGCACCAGGGGACAACTTTGGGCGATCTAACTGGTAAATTTGCACTTCACCGCTCTTATCTGTGTTAAGTTGAGCAGTAGAGGATATCCCGCTCAGCAAAATGCTTGATGCAAACTACTGCGCTTGAAGAAGGATTCCAGTCCTTCCTAGGAATATTCTTCGGTCACTGCTTTCTACTGCGTTCGTCTTTGGGGAATCGGAGCACATTCTCATACCCCTCATTCTTGGTGGAGAGGTAGTTGCTTTTGGCACCTGGCACACAACAACGCCGGGGCATCTTTAATTTAAAAAAAGAGAAGTTGTAGGAATAAACATCATTTTGCTTATCATAGCGAAGTGTATTACATTTACGATTGTTTTTAGAAAACCTGACTAACATCAATTCTTAGACACATCAATAGAGTAGCCGTTGTTTCTTCAATAATTAACGGCATTCATGAGACACAACTACACGATGGCAATTCATAAGACCAACCAAAAATAACAACCACTGTTAACCCAATAATAATAATAATAATATTACCATAAAAACAGAATAGCTGCTAAATTCCCTACATATAATCTACGTTTCATTTGTGTACTCTCAATTTCCCTCCGTTATGGCCGGCCGGCAAGTATTCTCAATGCTTTAGAAGAAATAATCGTAATTTACCACCCTCAACTCACAGAGAATATCTTAAAACTATTTTACTTACCTTTAGCCTAAACAGTATGTAAAAAAAATAAGCCCTGCTCTGCCTTTTAATCCAGCATTTTTGTACTTTCAATATCATTCTATTAATGGCTGGCCGGCAAGTGATCGCAATGCTTTTGAAGAAATAATCATGATTTTCCACCTTAAACTCTCATAAAATATCTTAAAACGAATTTACGTACCTTTAGACAACACCATATACAAAAAATTAGTCCAGTTCTGCCTTTTTAACTAGTGAATTCATATGTTTTTAATCACACGGATACACTTCTCACGTAAGACGCCATGCTACCAAACAGAGACGATAGGACTCCGACTCAGCGTTGCCAAATTTCCATGTTCCGGCCTGTATTAAAGGAGGCCATGGGTGAGGCCATGGGTGGCTCCTCCTCTGAGTCAGGTGTGAAGGGCAACTGGGAAGTGCATGTGTGGGGGTCGTCCGAATGGGACAGGGGGGCCTCGTAGGGGGCCTCTCTTTCTCTCTCTCTGCAGCCCCCAGACTGATCACCTCCTCCCAGTCAGATTGTGACCCCCTGAGTCCTCCTCTGTGTGGAAGTTTTCAGTCAGGTCTCTATACTTGGTGCCACGAGGGTCTTGGGGAATAAACAGGTCGGCCACAGCCGTCTGCCCGCATATAAGGCTAACTGAGGCTGCCCTGTTTTGGGGGAGTGTCCCACGGTGAGAGACTCTGGTTGTGCCCCTCTGGTGCATGCGTGTTCCATAGTGCTGAGGGGAGGTAGCTAGCCGGGTCATCAGCAAGCCAGGGGCACCTCGTGGGAGATGTGAGGGTCTTGATGGGTCGTGGACATGGTGTGTCCTACTGCCCACCTTGTGATCGCTTACCTCCCCCGAAAAAGGGGCAAAATCAGGCTATTTATGGATGGTCCCTTATTGCTCTGTTGGTTTTGACTGCAGAAGAATTCTATTAGTCATGTGAGGGTCTCTCTATGAACTTATATGCAGCCTCTTGACGTCAGACTCAAGGTTATAACTCATCCTTCAATATGTGTGTGTGGCAGTCACTCTACGGCACAAAAAAATATTAACTTCTATTCATTTCTAGCTATGAGACATCATCACGAACCTGACATTAAAACAGTATAGTATCAAAGCAGTGCTTAAATATCTAAATTATGAATGATTTTTGAGAGGTTTTCAAGGAAGTGTTTTAACTTTTTGCCAGTGCACATCTGGGATTTGAAAGTTAATGCGATTCAGAATTTTTTAAGGGGTATATTATCATCAAATTTGAATGCAGGGTTGATAGCCTTTTCAACCGAAACTTTATTACGTATATTTTTTTCAAGTGTAATTATTTTCATTGATCTGGAATTATAATTTTGTAAATTTTTCTTTATTTCCTTTTTGATGATTTTATTAGTGTAAATGTCCTAATCTGGTAAAGGTTATTAATGTTTCCTAACTTTTTATCCTGTATAAATGTATTCTTGTGCTTAATACATTGAGCAAAATGTTTGTCAGCACATCAAATTGCCAGAATTCATGTATGATTGTGCTTTTTTGAACAAATGTGGTCAAACGTATTTAATAGTCTCTTCAATGCACCATTTTCCTTTGTCCCTGACATGTATTTGTTAGGGCTCACTCCCTCTGTTAATCATAGCGTTATTATTTTTAGTATTGCATGCAGTGCTGGTTGAGGTAACGTTGTAATTAATTTTAAGGTATCATTTTCTTGAAGGATGGGAGACAAGAAGCTACTGAAGGAGTCATTCAGGAGGGAGCAGGAGTTACTCCACTTAATGGTTGACGATGGTGAGAACAATTGTGATGGCGTTGCGGATCAGTTAAGTAATCTGTGCTTGAGAAGTGAAGAAGTGGACGTGGTCATGTATGGACCTTTGAGAGAACCCTTTTATACTGTCAACTGTCCATTTGTGTGGTCAGAATACATTTCAAGAGAAAACATTGAAGCATTTATCGCTAGTCATAAGGAAGAAATTGGGTTGCATGACAACTATAAAACATTTAGCTTTCACATCTACTTTGCATTCTTGTGTGGGAGATTGCGTAAGATGAGCGATGCATTTGAACATTTGAAGTTTTGTGAGGAGTTCTTGAGTGAGAATGCTTGTGGTGAGTTCTTCAAGGAAATCATGAGTGGTCTGAACCATGCGCTTGAATCCACGCGGGCTCACCTCACTTTCCTGAAAGGAGATGCTGAGCTAGCAGATGAAATCATTTCCAAGGTTGTACCTTTGAAGGTGAGTTGATCATGATATGAAGATTCATCTTTGCAGCTCAGTAACCCCTATCCTTGGTGATCAGGCATGGCAAAAACTCTGCAGGCTAAAAGTATGATCTCCTCCTCCTTTTCAGAAGTGATAAATACCTGAGACACGACATATTTTGTGTATAAGTTATGAGTGAAATAATTCTGGAACACAAAGTTCTTAGCCCTTCAAGCGTGGAGGAGATTGAAAGGAATCCCATCTCGTAGGTGGGAGGAGATTTAAATGGAATCGCCGGTTTTCGCATATGGCTGGTAAAAAATTTTTATGTAACTTTAAAACTATTCATTGAATTAATTTCATATTTTTGTGCGCATAAAGTAATGTCTTCTCTATAATATTTTGTGGTAATACTTGTACAGTAAAACCTCGACCTATTGAACCTCTTAATTTTATAAACCTCTTTACATAGAAATGATATTAAAGTCCCGGCCATACACAATGTATTATAATATGGAAAACTTCTCTACTTAGTACCTCTTTAATTCATAATCCTTCATTTATAGAATGGGTTACCTGACCCCATGGCGAACAATTACCTCGCTACTTCAAAATAGCAATCTTTCATCACCATGATTTTGAAACTTGCAACATAGAACGTGAAGTGCTTCATTGCTGCAGAGCTTGTACATGAGTTTGAAAGGAGGGGGGTGTGAGCTTTTGCGAAATGTTGCCAGATTTGCTGCAACATGGAGAAAGGGGAGGGGAGAGACTTTAACTTAGATTTTGAAAAAAAAGAGACCATATCGGGTCCTTGGCAATAATTGGGGCCAATAGGAAAAGGTTTGATTCAGCGACAAACAAAGACTACGATAGACTAATGTATTATTGGCTGATGCAAGACAGGAGGAAAAATATTCCTGTCTCTGAACGTAGGTGTGTTCAACCGACCAGAAGGTTGGTTTTTGATAGGTGAGGGTAGAGCTCACCCCATACTAAGCCATTGGCGTGTGAAATTCACACATTGAGGGTAGGGGGGCCAGTTCCTTTCCCTGGGTCTGTGATAAAATAAGTCTGTGATCTTGATCTCAATCAATGTATTAGCTGTGATTGTCAGAGCGATGCTGTGAGTGGGTGAATTGTGACACCAGATCAGTGTTGTAATCTCAGAAGCACAAAAGGGCCAATGGACTACTGGTCATGATGAGGGACTGTTGCCCAACTGGTGGTGATTAACAACTCACCACCAACTGATTGGGGCTGGGTGTGAGGTGGCAGGAACCTTCTTTCAATCACCACTCATTCCCACTTGCGTAGTCGTCTTCTTCGTCATGCACCGGAGGATGACTGTGAGTTGATGAACGCCTGTTGCATTGAGAACTTTGGGAAAGTGTTGTTTGGATCAATTGGTCACGAATGTCCCGATGAAAAGTGAATTTGGGGTTGCTTGTTCTTGTGGCGCAGCGTGCCACCACCTGCAGCAGCACCACAGACACCAACTCTTATGACATTTGACCCCAAACTGGTGCTCGATTGCATGGTCATGCATCCCGTTCACGATGAAATCTCGTAGCATTTTCACAATTCTTGAGTCATGAGCTCAGTTCAGTAATAGCCTAGGCAAGTGGCAAATAAAAAAGTTAACTGTGGTTCTTAGTTTGTTTCTTAAGATCTTTACCACTGATATTTTATCTTTGCTTATTAATAATAATAGCAGGGTTGGGGCAGGGATTCGAAGATTCGGTTGAATCCTATGGAATCCATGGATTCGAGATTCGATCGAATCCAAGGTTAAAAGATTCGATCGAATCCAAAGATTTGATCGAATCAATGGATTAATGATTTGAATACAAGTCGTGCGGATTCTGTGTAGCAGTGGCGGAGAACTACAGTAAGTCCTCGACTTATGTGGATCTGAGTTACACAGATCACGTTGTACTTAACCCATTTATGCTTAGTGTTCCATTTTTGGAACACCTGACACGACTTTCTAATTAAATGACTACGACTCATTATATACCAATATGCCACGGTTTTTCTTTCTGTACCTCTTTATAAAGATATATTGTATTACAGGGCGCAAAGAGTTAGTCAGTTTTGCCAACCCATCGCAGCCAGTGTGTTGAGAAATATCGGTCTTTTTTTTCAAGGCAGTTTTTCTGAGACCATCTCAAATGTTATATTAATAACTATTTGCCATTACGCCCAAATGTTGTAAATTTTTCCCTGCATGTTGAGTAAGAGTTAACCTGTAGTGCTTTAAGAAGAAAATTTTGAAACTATGTATTTTGTTTTAGTTATAAGCTTTTATTTAACAGTGTTCCATTTTTGGAACACTAGGCAAATCCACTACTATTATGCGTGCATTCAGGTGCACTGAAATATTCACTTTAATTTTAAATCAAGTAAGCAATTAGATGTTATGTGACTGAGGGAAACGATGCTATGTCTTGGCTATAATCAGTTTCCATTTCAGTGAAAGAATAAATACATCGATAACCAACTGATCACTTGTGAACAAAGAGATGAAAACATATGAATTTCACCCTGTGCACTCTTCCATTCGGGACCAAGCCCCCTGGGTCATCTTGACGTCATGAACACTTATCAATGAGTGAAGTGCGGCTGCTTGCACCCAATATTCTTCTCCTTTTCTTTTTAGCAGAAAGTTTATTGTAAGTGTTAGGGCTACGCACTTGTCCTGCACAGAGCGGCACGCCGCCCCCCCACTCCTGCCGTATCGGCGACTAGAGGGTTTTTCCTTGGTAATGCTTATTCCTTTCCCTATCCGTGTCTAACAAAGGGACTTTTAGCCTTTTCTTTAAGGCATTGAAATCCTCGGTGCCATTGTCGGCCAAGAGTGCAGTGACCCTTTCTCTTGGTCCTTGGGCCATAGCGTGGGTGATGCCAGGGGCGCTTGGGTTTTTATAGTAGTAGTGTGTTGAGTGCGATCTCGTGAAGTGGAAGTGTCTTGTGTCCCATCCGTAGAAAGTGAAGGGTGACCGCGCCTTTAGCTAAAAGTACCAGGATGTCGAGATATTTGACAGTGCATGAAATAACTGATCTATTAGAGACAGAAGATTACATAGAAGTACGTGATATCATCATTGAACCCCCTGATAACGCAACAAAACCTGTCTGACGAGGACTCCGGGGATGAAGATGGTGGAACAATTAATAATCTTCCTGGTTCATTGCTGCGCACTCCTGCTCATCTCATTCATGGTTCTTCTGACGAGAACTTTGACCATGATCTTTGATGATGACTTTGACTAGACCTTTTGCTGATACAGGATGGTGATACTACTGAAAATGACGGTGCATCGGCTTCTGCGTCGCCTCAACGTCTTCTTGCTCAAAGAAAAAAGTTAACCAAAGTTTTGCGCGAATGGAAGAAAGCCGATCTGACTGCCCAGCCAGTAGGAGGTAGAGTTTCAGAAGAATAAATCACGAAAATGAAAGCCCCTACAGAATATTTAGAACTCTTTCTGGATATTGAAGTGATTGATATGATTGTCAAATATTCCAATTTATATGCTGCAAGTAAGGGCGTAAACCTTGAACTGACTGTCGGTGAGTGTCGGTGTTTTTTGGGAATAATTTTCCTGAGTGGTTACGTCTCTGTTCCGAGACGGCGTTTGTTTTGGGAGCAAAGACCAGATTCGCTTAATTCCCTAGTTAGTGGCGCAATGAGACGTGACCGATTTGAAACAATATTTTCAAATTTGCATGTTGCTGACAATTCTAACTTGAACCACATGGACAAGTTTTCCAAGCTGCGACCTCTCATATAGCAACTGAGTGACAGATGTATGAAATTTGTACCAAATGAAATATACTTCAGCTTTGATGAGGCCATGATTCCCTATTTCGGTCGTCACGGGTGCAAACAGTTCATTTGGGGTAAGCCTATTCGGTTTGGGTATAAATTCTGGTGTGGTGAAACGCGTCTAGGCTACATTTGCTGGTTTCAGCCTTATCAAGGAAAAAACCCGAACACTCAATACCAAGAATATGGTGTAGGTGCTTCAGTTGTTTTGCAATTGACTGAGACACTCACAACGCAGCATCCTGGTAAATACCATTTTGTGTTCGACACCTTTTTCACAAGCAGTGCACTCCTTGATAAACTTCATTCACTGGGCCTTGAAGCAACAGGCACAGTGAGAAAAGATCGCGTAGACAAACCTCCTTTACTATCTGCGGAAAGAAATGGTACTCGAGCCCTCTGTTATTCTACTTTGAGGTGGCTTTACAAAATGCTTGGCAATTGCATAAAATAAACGATGTGAAGCCAATGGATCTTCTTGAATTTCGTCGCCGTGTGGCCTGTCACTATATAGAGTCTTATGGTAATACTGCTGAGCCTGGTAGGAAAGGGAGACCATCTATGAAGCGTCACCTTGACTCACGTCATGACGGCATGAATCATACGATTGTAAAACAAGGAAAGCAAACTCGCGGTGTCCAATGTCACAAAAATACCACTTTTCAACGTAAAAAATGCAATGTATCCTTGCATGTTAAGTGTTCACCTGGATATCACTCTTAATAGTGAGTTAATAAATGTCTGAATCAAATGATTTGCTTGTTATCATTGAGTACGTCATGGTAGTGGATTTGCCTAGTGTTACATTTTTGGAACACCTCGTAATTAATAATTGGCTGGAGATACATTGTTTTTTCTTTCGGATATTGTTTTCATACGTATTTTTATCTATAATATGTAAAAATCAGGGTAAAATTCGCATTTTTCAAACCTTCGGCATAAATGGGTTAATTATCTACTCCATAGATGACGCCTGTTGTCCATTACAGCAAAAAAAGAAGTTTTGGGTAATTATAATTATTTTAGATTTAAATATCCATTGAAAGAAAGATTGGATTTGTGTTACTCTCAGCTTTGTCGTATTATGTTAACGTAACGGACTCTCAAAAGATGGTGTTTTCTGTAATTGTTGCCTATTGCCTCCGTGAAAGCGGCACTGCTTAATGTTCAAAATTTGATAGGTAAGTTGCAGTGCTTCGACTTACGCAGATTTCTACTTCTACTAAATACCATGGTTGGAAATGTTTACGCAGCATATTGTAAACTAATAATTCTTGTCCACATATGAATTCTTTGAAATTCCCCAATTTTGAAAATTCTAACAAAAAAGTTCCTCTCCATTCTTCCAGCAACAGTATTTTCAGAAAGAGCCTTCACTACTGCTGGAAATTTGTTTGATAAAAAAAGAACTCGATTACATCCTGACAGTGAAAATGCTGCATTTTTTAAGCAAAAACTTGTAATCTGCTTTCATTAAATTTTCAATTTCATTTAAGAAAAATAAAACTTTGATTTACTTTTGAAATTACCCATTCTTTATATTGGACCTCGAACATGTGCTTAATTTCAGTGATTGGGGACTATATGACCATTATTCAGGCTTGCCACTGGGTCACTAAAGTCACTAAAAGTCACTTTTTTTAGCTGGATCACTATTTTGTCACTATTTCCGAAAAAAGGTCACTAAAGTTACTTTTTTGAAAACCCTCGAAATGTGATATTTTTGTCGCTATACTGGCTTTTTGTTGATGTACGACGAAACGACAAACAACGCACACCGGAAGGAACTGCAGACTGCTGTGAGGTATTGGTCATACAGCTCGGACTGTGTCACCGTTGAGCACCTACAAACATATTTTATCGGCTTTGCTACGGCTAACGATATTTACGAAAAGCTAAACTCTGCACTGGAGAATTCATCTCTTCCAATGAGTAATTTGCTCATGTTAGGAAGCGACTGTCCAAATGTCAACGAGAGTGTTCAAACTAAAATGAATGCTGCCATGCTTCTTGCTAGGAAAACTCCCCTTGTCAACATCCGCTCCTGCAACATTCATATAGTCCACAATGCCTTTCAGAAGGGCGTGGAGGTTTTGGGGGAAGATGCCTCTGACTTGTTAGTTTATATTTATAAATTTTTTGGTGATTATCCAAGTCGATGGGATGAGTTTTGCAGGATTTTCTCCTCCCCTCAATTTTGTCTTCCTCAGAAGCATTTTATCATGCACATCCCTAGTAGGTGGCTTACCCTTGGACCCACTGCAGAGAGGATGCTGGAGCTGTTAGATCCCGCCCGGGAGTATTTTCTCAAGTTCCCACAAGCCAAAAAGAACTCTAAGCTACACCAGACCAGATCCTACAGCAATGTCACCAATCTCTTGAAAAAGAGCACCATGAAGGCTGAACTCAAGTTCGTAGTTTCCAGTTCCAGCATATTTACAGAGTTGACGGAAACATTTCAAAAGCAAGAGCCTCTCGTGCATTTCCTTTACCCTGTTCTCAAGAAACTTGTCACAACATTGATTGGAAGATCGTGCAAGGACACGAATCTTTCATACAGCGATGTTTTTGAAACTTCCAACCTCCTTCCTCCAGAGAAAGTGAACTTGAGTGATGCCATCAAAGAAGAGCTTGGCAGCATAAAAGATGAACTGAAGAGAATGTTGTTCCTAAAGGAAGCACAGACGCATTACATTGCAGTGTGCAAGCACGTGCTTCAAAAGTCTTCCCTTGAGAATAGCCTCTTGCGTTATTTGCAATGTTTTCATCCTGAGGAAAGGCTGAAGCCTCGTAGTAAGTATTGGATAGTGCGTGCTGAGAAGTCTCTGCCATGGGCCGTTGAGACTCAGCTTATCCGTGATGAGTGGAAGCTTATCCAGCTAGAGAAGGATGGAGAACAAGAATACATACATACTGACGCTTACTGGGCAAGATTCTTTTCCATGCGCAATCCTGTTGGTGGGTCAATGGTGCTAATCCCATCAGCAAGGTAACGAAGAATATCAGCGGTGTTGTCATTGTTCCACAGAAGAATGGTTAGCTATCTGCTATGCCGCAAAATGATGATTATATCGTTTTAGAGTAGGTAATTATTGGGGAAAACATCACAATAAACTACGTTGCTAATTCTATTTTTAGCAGTCATGTGCAAGATATTGCATTCCTCTGCGGCCAGTGAAATATTCAGAATACTTCTTTTTTAGGTGGATGAATTTAATAATTTTATCATATGTCCCTAGAACGTTAAAAATAAATTCTATAAACATCATGGTATTCTTCATTGCTTGGGTTATAAGGCACACACTACTATACCTAACAAGGAATCATGCCTCAACATGCGGCCATCTTTTCATTAAACAGACTCATGGAATACTTAAGCAAAGGCAGATTATCTCACCAAATTTTCATGGCTTAAAATAATTATAGAAAAAAGAAATGTTTAATTAGTTCAACTTGTACAGGAGTGTTAAATTTAACAGGTCCCACATAGCATCTAGCTTCAACATTAAGTGGCGTGTAAAATATGTAAAATTTATGAATAATCATTCATTTAATTTAATTCAATTCAATTTTTCTAAAATATTTGAAACTATTATGAGAGATAGGATTACAAGCTTTATCACTAAAAGTAAAATCTTGCAAGCTGAGCAATATGGCTTCCAGAAAGGTAAAAGAACAAATGACGCTCTCGTGAGTTTCTTAAAGAAGATTATGACATCCTGGGACTCTAATGAGTACCCAGTTGGTGTGTTTAACGATCTATCTCGTGCATTTGACTCCGTTGACCATAAAATTATTCTAACAAAATGTGAAAGTTATGGAATCAGGGGCATTCCAAATAAATGGTTAGAATCATATCTGAAGGATCGAAAACAGATGGTGGTTGTTGAGGGCGTTGGCGAGGATAATGTGATATCAGACTACCCTTCCTCCCCCGAGACAACAAATATAGGAGTGCCTCAGGGCAGTATCCTTGGACCCCTTCTGTATTTGATATATACAAATGACTTACCAAATAGTGTTCCAAAGGAGGATATAGTACTTTATGCAGACGATATAACCCTAGCAGTAAGTCACAAGTATCCCCAACAATTACAAACCAAGCTAAATAGCACCTTAAAACTCATGGTTAATTGGTTCAGGGAGAATAAACTATTAGTAAATATACATAAAACCAACTTTATTCAATTCAGTAAAAAAAGAGAAGTGCCCCATTTGAACTTAGGCATAAATGGAAAATCTATTGAAAGAGTGGGCAGTGCCAAGTTCTTAGGTCTGACAATCGATGAGTCTTTAAGTTGGGAAATCCATACTAATAACTTATGCTCCAAATTATCAAAATGTGTTTATATTTTGATAAATCTGGCTGGCATCATAAATTTTGAGGTGCTCAAAATGGTCTAATACGGCAATTTTCAGACCCACTTAACCTATGGTATTATTTTCTGGGGGGCATCACCTGAGTCCCAAAAAGTTTTCTTAATGCAAAAAAGGGCTATCAGATATTTAGCAAACATTCCAGTATGGGAATCCTGTAAACCATATTACAAGAAGTTAAGAATTTTAACCCTTCCTTGTTTATACATTTTATACTTATGTTTATACCTGGTGGATAACAAAAATCACTTCACCATCAACGCCCAGATACATGGGTACGAAACACGCCGCAGTGTGGATATCCATCTGTTTAGCCATTCCACCGGAATGTATAATAAAAGCCCTTTCCACGCTGCCATTATAATATATAATCATTTACCTGCCAGCCTAAAAAACTCACCTTCAAGGGGCTCATTTAAAAACAATTTAAAAAACTTGCTGCTCGAAAAAAGGTTATTACAGTATTAAAAACTATTTAGATGACTGTTTTTAAATTGTAATATGCATGTATGTACATGCTTGAAAAATCCATCACATTGTACAAAGCTCATGATGTATATTAATTGTTTTATTTTTTACGACTTGTCCTATATTTTACTATGTAAAATCGCTGGACCAATAAATTATTCATTCATTCATTCATTTATGAATAAATTATGAATAAACATTCATTTTTGCGTAACAATAAAATTTAAAAAGTATTCATTTATATGCGCATGTCCATGCATTATCACCATTATTCTCCATTCCACCAAATTTCCATTCGATATAACACCGGTGATGGTAAAAGTGCACATGAGGGTGCTTAGTGGAACTCTTTCGTACTCTACGGCCAATGCCTCCTTAGCTTACCTTAAGCTAAAGGAGGCATTGCTACAGCCCATGTGCACTTTCACTCTACACCCTAGCTAGCAGATTGGAATCGCACTTCCCTACGTCACTACGGCGATCGAAAAGTGCGGATGAGGGTTCGAAGGGCGCATACTGTTGGATTGGAACACGGTCTTTCTGTAGTATGTAGCTATTACAGGGTTGTTACACATGTCAGGAACATCACTTAAGTCGGGGAATTCAAAACCGGCCAGTGAAATCAGATATAAATCAGGGAAATTGGATGCAGAGCCCAGTAAATTTCGAAAAATTGGCGGCCGCTAAACCTTAAATATGGCGTGAAAAAATATTCGGTGATAGCTGGTCACGGTAGTAGCGTTGCGTTTTTTGTTTCTCTTCTTTTCAATAATTGTTTTGTCCCTTTTCATGTACAATTGCACAGCCTGGCACCTTGTTACACTTTTAAAAGTAACTAAAAATCTAAATTTCAGTCGGGGTAAAGTCAGGAAATTTCGACACCTAACTCGTGTAACAACCCTGTATTAAAATTTGATTACGAAGTGTGATAAATTTAGTCAAATGTTCATGTGTTCATCTTAATTATATAGTTGTTTTTTTTTGTTTTTACTGATGTGCTAGAGGAAAAATCTCTTGCAGTTCCCTAGTGAACCTAGTCTGTAGGCCTATTGCATTCGTTATATTGTTACGAATCTTATTAATGTGAATTTTAATATTATGTTAAGCGTTATGCAGTAATAAGATTGTTTGTATTTTTTCAGTTTATTTATGTGAAATACTCATAAAAGTCCCTGTTTGCGTCCTTTTCAAATTTTTCTGTACCCAAATAGATACCCGACTGTTTCCACCAGGACTGCCATAAAAAAGCGTATGTGCCCTCAAATTACCCATTTCTCGGCATTTTGAACCTTGATTGATCTGTTTTGTAGCTATTTAAGGTGTTAGGAGGTCACTTTTTGGTCACTTATTTCGCGCACGAAAGTCTTTAAAGTCACTTTTTTTTGACCTGGTACCCAGTGGCAAGCCTGATTATTCATTTATTAGGTATTTACTTTAAGAAATAAGATTCAGCTTTGATTGGATTTAATTAGAGAATTCACGAGAAAGGAAGCATTATTTAACAATTTACAGGTGAAAGGAAGATTTGAATCAAATGAAATTAAGGAGGATTAGGATTTAAGATTAGGATTTGAGATTCGGATTCGAGATTAGGATTTGATAAAAAGACAGGAACCGGGATTCGATCATGTTTTGGATTTGCCCCATCACTAAATAATAATAATAATATCTTTATTTGCCCAGAGACCTTTTCCATTATTATGGACAAGATATAATTGGCACGTCAACCTCTTACACATAACATATTTACATCAAACATATTCTATTCATATACCGTATTTACTCGTGTAAGCCGTGCACCTTTTTTCCTGAAACGCCGGTGAAAAAATGGGGGTGCGTGGCTTAAGCAAATCCTCCAGATTTTCGTGCGAGCCGCGCACCATTTTTCCTCAAATTCCTGTTATTTTTTTCTCCTAAGTTTCACATTTTGTCAACATATCGACATTAATTGGTAAGTATGGTCTAGTAGTAAATCTTACATTGTAAGGTATTCTGAAATTTTGAAGTAAATATGTAGTAATATAATTGTAGTAATATAAACACCTCTTGAAAAAGCAAGAGATTTATCATGTATAGATCATACGTAGGACAACACATTGTAGCACTGATATGTATTTAAATCTACAGTGTATCCTGTAATCTGCCACAAGGGGGGGCGGCATCTTTGTCTTTTCAAAATTGTAAGAGGAGTTTGTTTCGGTATCACGTATCTGTAGCAACATTTTCACGCAATAGGTAGCTCCTTTTGGGTACACATTATGGCTACATAACAAAGACATGACAGAATTTGTTTCATAGTGGCAAGAGTCGCATGCTCAGAGATTATACCTGCTCTACGTGCTTTCTGCTCCGTGCATAAGAGTAGTAAACGAGTTCGATTCGATCATTTACCATTTTAAAATAATTTGCAATTATCTCCCTAAAAATGAATTCTAATGTCAAATTGTGATCGTTTCCTGTGAGTGCAAAACTGCATATTAAAAGCGATGCCGAAAAAATAAGAAATCGAGCTGAAGGAAGGAAATATAGTGTGTCTGAATCTAGCAGTGATGAAAACTAAAAATGAGAAGTCATGATATGAATATTTATTAGTGATTTATGATCCTATTTCCACAAAAGTGTTTTTCTTTAGTTTTATAAGAATGATAACTGTTATTACTCTGAGCTTAGTTTTTTCCGTGTGTTCACAAGACTTTCCGGCGTTTTTAATCATCCCAGTCCACAGCTACTGCGCAGAGAGCAGACGAGACCACCGCTAATAGGTACAGACGGCATTCTGCTTTTATTTGTTGATGTGCCAACACTTTTCTGTAATAATAGAGTAATCATGGGTTGAAATTGTATATTTCCTGCAATTATTTCATCTGCATGTTATATTGAACAGATGCCATTTTTATAGCTGGATGATGTGATCATATGTAACTGTGATTACTGTGAGATGTGGTTCGTCGATGCACATCGCGATGACGATTGTGACGATATTAACACATAATGCAATCAGTTAATGAGAAAGATGTACACGTAATTTAGGCAAAACATTTCTATTAAAGAACGCGCATTCATGTTATGACAAAATGATGCAGACTCAAGGACAAAAAAATAATTTTTTGATAGAAATAATTTTTTTCCTCACGAGCCTGCCGGAAAATAGGGGTGCCCGGGATAAACGAGTAAATACGATAAACGAGTAAAAACGGCTTACACGAGTAAATACGGTATAAGAACACATTTTCGTACATAGTCATTCATTTACATACTTTGTTATTCATTTACATTAATAATAATTTATTTTTCCCTGTCAACAATTGATAATACAGATATATATACATAATAATTACAACTAGACAAACAATCTGTAGTCCTAGTGTTAACATGAGTCAATATAGTCATTTATAGAGTAATAACCTTTTTATTAAGGTACATACTTAAACACCAACTTTTTGAAAAGAGAAAGGGAATTAACATTTTTAACAGTAGAGTTAGTAGGATATGTGGAAGGAGGTAGTGGAGGTAGGAGATATTTAATGGAAGGTGTTTTCTTCGTTCATTGCTTTGAAAAATAATGTGAATTTCAACAGTTATCATTTTTTCTCTCTTATTAATCTATGAATATCGTATGAAGTTAAGTCATGGGTCATGTCTAGTAAAATTATGAAAGTTGTCTTTAAGGAGCTGGATAAGCCATCAAAGGCAGCATTGATAGCCCTCAATGCGGAGGTGCTGATGGCAGTCAATCCAACCTGTAAGGAAGTGGCCTTGGAAATGATGCAGATGGCAGTGAAACTAGATCCTGATGAACAGGGTTCTCGACAAGGTGCATGGTACTATACCGTCGGGAAACTCCTTGGGCAGCTTCGCAGAATGGAGCACCGAGCTGCGGTGAGTTCCCTCTCGTTGTCTCTCTGTTTGCTCATGTTAGATGCTCATGGTGATGATGATGTTTTGCATTTATCATGCCTAAGGATGAGGCATAATGCACTCAAGTTAAGAGGTAATGGGCGTGTAGTGAAACGAGTGTCTCCACCAAGTTGCAGATGGTGTGACAGCCTCAAGTTAAGGGCTGTGGTTAATGGTGAAGTCAGCTGGTTTACTCATTGATAATCGGTCATGGGCAGCTAGTGTTGAATTTTGGTGGTGATATTGGCTTATTCTTGGGTCCAGGGGGCTTTTCGAATGATTCCTACTTACTGTCATGAAGATCCAGTTCTTGGGTTTGGGAATGGGTGGGCTTCAACTGTTGCTCAACAATCGAATCACTCAAGAGGAGAGGCCACAGTTCATTTCATGTGAGGGAAAGTGGAGGCACCAGTGACTGGTGACACTTTTAACTGCAGAGGCATGGTAGCAATTACAGTACTAATGAATAGTCTGTGAAACCGGTTTGTGTCCCAATAAATTGGCTAAACTATTGACACCACCAATATTGGATTGAAAATTGTTGGTGTGTTCTTCATGACACCACCAATATTGGTCACAGCGATGCTCGTGCACCCCACATGAGTACGCCACTCATCTAATTAAAAAAAAACATTGTGAGATGTTGGTTTATTGAATACAAGAAAGAAGCTGGAAGTAAAATTATTATTTATTATTATAAGCATTAGAAGTGTCTGTAATAGAAATTTTAATGTTGAAATTGCCCAGAAATGAATTCCAAAGAAGCAGATGTGTTGTTGCTTTGGTCACTATGACATAGCAATGCTGACCTCTGATTGGAGATTGGCCGGCAGAAAGTGTTCTACAATCCAAGATTGAGTTAGAGATTGTCAATGAGATTGTAGGATTGGGAATGGGTCGATGACATTGGTGGAATGTGTCTCACAATCCAGTGCGTACAATGGGCCAACAAATTGGACTGTGTCGAATAGTCTTAATTAGAGGTGGTGGACATTGCTTTGCTCATCAACTAATTAGCTTTCATTCCTTCATTATTTTTCACAACCAAATTCACTGTACTTCAGGAAGCTCTTCACACGCAGACCTGCACTCTTCCTGTGCATTATGCCTACTCTAGCATTACCATTATGTGATCCTGCGTGTATAATCCTGTAGCTTCAACTCCAAAAGTCAAAACTCTTTCTTCGGGCCATCTCATTTCACTGATTCCTAATGCATCGAGGTCCATTCCCCGCATTTCCACCTTCGGGTTCTCCTACCTTCCACAGGTCGGAAGTGATCGCACTTTCCAAGTTCCTACCCTAAAAAGTGTATCACATTTGACTGATGTACTCTCTTGGGTAGTCCCCGCCCGGAGATCCGATTGGGAGACTATTTTAGCTCTGGAATATTTTACTCAAGAAGGTTCCGTCATGGCTTGATAAAAAGAAAGGAGTGGAATAGTTACAAAGATATAGAAAAACAAAATACATAAAAAGTGTGTTACACTGGAATGGAGAGCTCAATGTATTTTCGCCTTCTATGTTGAAGTTAATTTAATAACTGTTCCAAGTCGTATGAGTTAATGGATATCTGTTCATACATTTTAAAGAGCAAGTAGTTTATTAGTTTAATTTAATTTATTATGTTCAAAGTTTTTCTGCACCCTTTGACCTTCTGGCCTTTAGTGGGTGCAATGCTTTAATCCCCCTTAAACCTGGAGCCAACGTATATATAAGATGTTCAAATTCCCTCCACTTATTACCTTTTGAAGATGATGTAAAAGGACATCAGAACCGGTGAGATTTTAAATACAGTAAAACCTCATTTGCGTTATCGGTAGTGATGATCAGATCGGATCCGTCGGATCCTAAGATCCGTAGATCATTCATTTTACTCGGTTCCGGATTCAGATCCAAAGACACGGAGTAAAATCGGATCCGGATCGTAGATTTTTAATTTTTGCGGCTTAGCGATCTAAGTGCCCCGTGTATGGAATGTAGGTGCGGTAGATATTGACAAGAAGAGGATGTGTAACTCATGTCACGAAGTTAGATGAAAATGTACCCTTGCAAGTAGAAGCAAAATAAAGAAATATGACTTCTTTCCCCATTACCCCAGTAGCGCAGGAAAAATTACGTAGTGTTCGCGCCCGTGGCCATAATATCCCCAGACAATTAAAGAGCCCCACAGGAGGTAAAATAAAGAAAGGAGGCTGGCCTTTAACGGAACACACGAATAAACGAAAGAAAAACTGTCACAAAAAAAGGGTGAAACAGAAGGAAGTAGCCGGGCGTGCGCTCCACATACCTTGGTCGCCGACGTCTTCCGAGGGTCTGCACCATTGGTTCACACACACACGCTGTGCCGGCAGGCCACTTGTCCTCTCACTCGTTCGAACAGGTCTCTTCTCTCTTCAGGGGACTAGCCCAAAAATCTCTTCCTCCCTCTCGAGCGCCCTCAACGGCCCAAATCGTAATTACAAAACAAAACACGGTCACGAACACTTGCTGCAGCAGCAAAGGAACAACGGGAGGGAATTGAAATGAACAAAAAAAAGTAGCCAGTCCTCGTGCAAACAGGTAGGATGTCAAGCAGATAGTCTACATTCACCGGGATCAGGCGGACAATGAGAGCTAGTGTACAGTGTGAAGTCCGATCCATATCGCAGTTTAATTTTTTCTTTCAGTCATTGAATTGAAAATGTTATCATCTTCAGTTTCAAACCATTACATCTGAATACTCACTTCATTATACTTTTGTTGTTTAAATTAGATTTACAAATATACCATTAATAAATTAAGGATGGTCCGGTCGGATCCATGGGTCTTTCATTTCATTCGCTACTGAAATCATATCCGAAAACAGTAAAAATTCAGATCAGGATCGGAGATTTTTAATTTCTCGACTTAGTGATCGATGCGCCCCGAGAATGGAATGTACGTACGTATGATAGATACTGACAAGAAGAGGTTGTGTAACTTGGTCACAAAATGAGAAGAAGATTTTTTCCGTGCCACAATAACAAAATAAAATAATACTCGTCATGACTTTTTTCTCCATAGGCCTGGATGCGCGAGAAAAATAATAAAGCCGAATGTGACGCCGGTCGAGTACATTTGCCATATTCCCGTGAGCCATTGGTAGCGTAGTTTTTAAAAATGAGGGCTAGTGTACTGCCGGTCGCGAGTTCGATCATTAACACTACTTAGGAATACAAGCTATGCTGCATTCCTAGGGTAATGAAAGTAGGCAGTTAAAAAAAGTAGATTATCAGAAATTTCATCTCAATTTACAATTCAAAAAAATAATTAAATTTGGCGTTAGTGGAATGATTGGAAAAAATATTTTTTACTGCTGAATTAAATCGTGGAATCATTATGTTAACTTTACATTGTATTTTTGAGTGATGCATTTGTAAATCCTGCATTGTGGCCGGTTGGCGCCGTCGTTAACTCCTTCTTTCCCAAAAACGCTACTCGCAACACCACGACCTCCCCACCCCCAGTTCTTTGTGACTAGAAGACGTGCCCAATGCAACTCCCCAATATGCAAACGATCATCAAGTGAAATGCCCTTCTCAGCGTAATCCCAAATGCTCAAACCTTGGCCTAAAAATTAGTTCGGCCAGTTCTGCTCATTGTGTATCATCTGTTGGTGACTCTCCCCACCTCAGTAACCCGAAGCACGATACCAGCTTTTTGTTCTTAAACATCCAGGCCATTAGGAGCAAGTGCAGTGAACTTGAAGTAACCCTTCAGTCTCTTAATGTTGACATTCTTTTGCTCTGCGAGCATTGGTTAAGCGAATCCGAGGTTACTTCATTTTGTATATTAGGTTATAACCTCATCTCCTACTTTTGTCGCTCCCATCATAAAGGAGGTGGAGTTGCCATATATTCTAAGGCTCACATAGACATTTCGTGCATAAACTTTAGTGATTGCTTGGAGATGGATTTTGAGTGTTGCATAGCTAAACTAACAATCAAATCAATATGCTATCTACTGTATATATCGCCTCCGAGTGGCAATTTTAAGAATTTTATTGAAGGACTAAATGATGCAATCCTGTTTGCTCCCTCTAAGAATTCTGACTATTTAATTTTGTGTGGTGATCTAAATGTTGATATCTTGACTGACTCGCACTACAGGTTCGATCTTAGCAACTTGTTTGATTGTCATGGTTTCACGATCATAAACAATCTGCCTACTAGAGTAACAAAATCTTCTTCAACATTAATTGATCTACTCATCTCAAACATATCCTCCTCTAACTTAGTCTGTAATACCCTAGCCACCTTCTTGTCTGACCATCATGCTCTTCGCTTTTCACTTAAGTCTTGCAGCATTCGTTCTTATAAAATCCCTCATACTGTCTGTAAAAGATTTTTTGATGCAGACTCAATTCTTAATTTTGTCAACTCAATATCACTTGTTAATTGGGATGATGTTTATGCTGCTAAACATGCTGATGATAAATTTAAAAAGTTTGTTAATACATTTACTTTGCATTTTAATGCTGCTTTTCCTAAGAAGACTTATCGTTGTCGGCCAAAAGATTCTAGAAGAAGGTTCTACTCCCACGACCTAATTGTTGAAAGCCAACGATTGCATGAACTCCATCAGCAAGCCAAGTATGTAGACAATGGTCTTATGGTACATTACAAAAAATCCCTTGTGGCCTTCAAGCAACAAGTTAGGAACCATAGGAAAACTGTCAACGAGAGTTACATCCTCTCTTCCACTAATCCCATCAAATCTGCATGGGATGTCATTAAGTGCAATACAAGGGCAACTCAATCAAGTAACTTGCACAAAGAATTCAACTTTGGTGGCACACATGTCTCAGATCCCTTGAAAATTGCTGACAGTTTCAACCTATTGTTTTGCAACACGAATCACAATCACCCTACTTATTCCGACCTACCTAGAAGTTCCTTGCCGTCTAAGACCTTCTTTCTCTTTCCAACTGACCCACAAGAGGTCAACAAAACCTTGAGCACTCTCTCTAGCAAATGGTCTTCGGGTTTTGACGAAATCCCCATCCCCATCTTGAAGGCAGCCAAAGATTATTTATGCGACCCCCTAGCTGACATAATAAATGCTACATTTGATGAAGGATACTTCCCTAACTACCTAAAATTAGCCCATGTAAACCCTATCCACAAAAAAGGTTCTTACACTGACCCAAATAACTATCGACCAATATCGGTGCTTCCTAGTCTTTCCAAAATTTTTGAAAAAATTTTCCTCAATCGTCTCACAAATTTCCTAGATTCGTTCCAGCTCCTGGACAAAGCCCAGCATGGCTTCTTAGCTGGCAAATCTACCTCCACTGCCACTTTTCAGCTACTTAACCACATCCACAAGGCCCTCGACAGTAGAAACACCACATTAGGGATCTTTTATGATCTCAGTAAGGCCTTTGATAGCATCGATCATAATATACTCTTCTCCAAGCTTTCAAGTCTAGGGATTAATGGAAGTGCCCTGCTTTGGTTAAAATCTTTCCTCTCCAACCGGCAGCAGCAAGTAAAATATTGCTACCAATCAGACACTGGCTCCAACACAATCCTATCCAAGCCACTTCAAGTACACAAAGGTGTCCCCCAAGGCTCAATACTTGGACCTTTGCTCTTTTTAATCTTCATAAACGACCTTCCAAATTCAATTTCAGTTGGCAAGGTACTTCTTTACACTGATGACACTTCCTGTCTTTTACAGTCAAAAAATTCAACTGAACTTGGGGATATTTCTCGAACCTCCATCTCGGACATGAATAATTGGTGCCAATCTAACAGACTCACCATCAATTCCCATAAATGTCTTCACCTGCAATTTCACCATAAAAGGTACCCACCTACCTTCAGCTTCTTACTTCGTTTAAATGGTAACGCCCTAATCAGATCACACTTTGTCAAGTTTCTTGGTCTAGTAATCAATGAAAACCTGGACTGGTCTGACCACATAAAGCACATCATGAAAAAAATTACTCTAGGCATCTTCATGATCAGGAAACTAGTCCCAACTGTCGCCCTCAATACGCTGAAACTCCTATTTCACTCAAAAATCCAAGCTCACGTATCGTATGGTATTTTATTTTGGGGAAAGGACAACCTTTCCTGCAAGATTTTTTCCCTACAAAAGCAAGCTATTAAGGCAATGCTAAACCTCCCCTTCCATACTCCTGGCAGACCTTTATTCAGGAGCCACGCCATCCTTACACTTCCATCCCTCTACATACTCAACTGTGCCTTGTTTGTTAAACAAAACCCCCAAATGTTCTCCTTTCACCATGATGTGCACCCCTACCACACTTCACAAACATTCACTTATCCCAGAGCTCCACTTTGCTTTTTCTCTACATGGTCCCCATCACACAGCCTCAAAAATCTACAACAACCTACCATCTGATATCAAGTCACTTTCTTCTCTGCTACTGTTCAAGCGTCGTGTAAAGAATCTACTTCTTCACAAAGCATATTACTGCATTTCAGAATTCATGGAATCTAAATGTGATTGTTGTGATGCCTAAAACTATTTTTTTTTTTACTTTTTTACTAGCACTTTTATGTTTGCTTGTGATATTACTATTCCTTGTCTTGATATATGTATATATGACACTCCATAATGTTATCTCTTCTGACGATTTCTATGTTACCTGGTAACCAACAGAAATAAAAAGATTATTATTATTATTATTATTAAATCTAGTTTAAACGATAGAAGTACAAAAAAGTCAGTATCCACACACAAAGGTTTGAAATGAAGGATGATAAAGTTTTTGACTCAATGGCTGAAAGAAAAATTTTAAACAGCAATAAGAATCGAACTTCATTACCTGCAGTCCACTACCCCACTCTGCTATTGTTGGCTTACCTAATTTTGGAGAATACATGCTCCTCACATGTTATTCTACTTTTTTCTTGCAAACTCGGGCCAATGGAGAAAAAATCCAAGACTTTTTTTAAATTTTGCTTATCGTAGCATGAAAAAAGGCTAATCTCATTTCAAGATCAGAGTTACACAACCACTCCTTAGATGTAGAAAATTCTCAAATTTCACTATAAAAGACATTGCAAAATTACTAGTTTAGCAGCATGAAATATTCTATAATAATTCTTTTGTCTTAAAAATGGAATCCAGATATTCCAGAAATGGGATCTCTTGGCTGCATAAAAAATTTTTTGAGTAAATAAAAAAGAATTTGAAAGCATTCAAGGATTTGATTAATAATTGGAAAGTAATTCCTTTATTAATGAAAATGAACTTATAATGTTTCTTTTAACTGCACTCTAAAAAATAGTTGTACAGGTTTCAAAAATGTATTGCTTGATGAGTATGTGATAAGGAAGGTGATCTTTATATTATAAGTAATAAGATTGCATTATTGCATCTGTAAATCTTAATCCAGGAAAATATTATCCACATAGATGATAGAAAGATGATTTTTTCTACAAAAAATTTACTTTTTTCTGGTAATTCTATTGTTGCTGTATTTATATATTTATTAAAAATCTAGGATTAGCAAATGAATGAAATTCAGACTCAAGTATCTGAAACTAAGGATCCAAAACCAAGATAAAGATCCGACACCCAGGCAAGGATCCGGATCTGTCCATCACTAGTTGTCGGAATTTACGTTTTCCCATGATTTACAACATTTCTATCAGGTTCCTTCCAATTTCCTATATCTCGTACGCATGTAGAACCCAGTATTTACACTGACATTTCCTGTTTTCCTACTGTTTGCATTAGATGCAGGTTAGAATTAGATGATTGAAAAAACAAAATTCACTTATGTGGCATTTAGCCATACAAATCAGTCAGTATAAAACACTTTTTACCTTGCTTTATGCAATTACACGTAAAAAATACGAGAGAGAGCAGTAATGTGCTCCGTTTCGTGGAAGAAATTGCACCACTAGTGACAGAAAGATGAAATCTCGTGTGGTCTCTTTGTCTGGAAAATATTTTTCCTATGAAATGATTGTGATAAAGATACAATTTATACAAGTTACGATAATATGTGGGAGTGTATTTAAACTGCACCAAAGTTCAAATTATGAAGAATGAAAATGACCTTTTACTAGGGATGTGCGAGTACTCAAATTCGAGTCGAGTCGAGTAGTAGGTACTCAACTCGAGTACTTTGAGTACTTTTACAAAAGTCGAGTCGAGTAGCTTTTGTCGACAGAGTCGCCAAGGTCAATAGGTTCAGAAATCTGCCGACAGGAAGCGCTATCATAAAAGTCGAGTAAATCTCTGGTTACACGATAGATTAACACGTATAACATGTACTTACGTACATTCATTTACATTTGCGCGAATGGTTTCATGTACGTTTACGTGAACGGATTCACGTACGTTTGCGTGAATGAATGGATGAATCGGTGGTTACACGGTGCATGAAACCGCATATGTACCGTATTCCTCCGAATATAGCCCTCTATTTTTTAGCCGAAATCTTTGCGGAAAAAGTCTGGGGGGGACTATATTCGAGCTCAAAGCATCTAATGTCCGTTGTAAAATTCCATCCCCTGAGTTTGAAGGTTTATATCACAAAAATGAGTCGTTCAATTTTAAAATAAAGTATATCGAACTAAATCTTGTTTATTTATACGTTTAATAATGTCAAAAATATATTTTTAGTTGGTTATATTTTTTAATTTTTCGACCGAGACATAAAAACGCCGGATATTATTCAAGTTCCGGGAAGCAAGTTTGACGCCCACTTGAAGATACACATGAAAAGCCACTTCTCTTTTCTTGGCATAAGATATGGAACATATATTTATCTTAGACTAAACAAAGTTTAAAATAGATTACTCAGTTACCAATTACGTTACGAATAATATTTAAAAATGCACTATCTCAGCTTGCAGAAGTCGGAAATTTAGTTGGTTTTGATGGTATTCTTTGTGTTTGAAATCTAAGCACGTGTAAAATGACTTAACAAATTGGGAGAATTAGATATGTTTCCAACGTGCATATATTTTTTTCGGAAAACGAGCTCCACGCGACAGGACTTTTGGCCAGGAGAGATAAGCTGCTCGACGTTGTCAAGTTTTAAGCTACCATAAGTACTGCGTGCACCAAACACCACGCGAGAAAATTTCTCTAGTATGCAGAGGAAAAATATCCTTGCCTATGCTTGAATAAAAGTTTATAAGTTGCAGTATTCATCAAAATAAAATCAGCGATAAGAGAGATAGCTCTTGTCCCCACATTTCTCGGCTTCTCGACGAAAGAAACAAATTGCATTTTAAATTATCTTCAACTCCGTCTCCAAAATCTTTGCACGAGGAGGCATAATGACGGTATGCTTCCAAAGATACCGTCAGTTCTTAAACTGACACTGACTTGCATTCTTAAAGGCGATACTTTTCTCCGCTATTGCCGAGTCCTCATGACTCATTCGTCACAGCGATAGGCGATCTGCTTGCAGCAGAAGATTCCACGTGCGCGCTACCTTTCTCTTTCAGGCATGCTCTGGACATTTGAGCATGTTTTTATGGCCGAAAATAAATTTATATCGATATCAAATAATCAACGAATTCCACTGAGATTTCGTAAGTGGATTCATATTAATGACTTGAGAGCAAGAGAAAGGTCCAAACGATGATTTCCAGAACGGTAAGCGTGCGGGACGGAAAATAACGAAGTCTGACAAATTCATCAATAACAAAAATATTGATGAACGTAATGGTATGAAACTTCTTATAAATATTAACAAAGCCCTTAGCTACAATATGTGAAAAGGTAAGTTTGATATCTCGATCTGTGTTGTTCTTACGATGCCCCAATTTGATGGATCCATTCGGTACCAAAAAAAAAATCGCCAAAAATCCGTTCTTAAACACGTACTTCAGTAAAAAAAATTGTATAAATATTTTAATACTGCCAGTAAACGTAGAAATAAACAAGCTTTAATTTGATATACTTAAACTTAAAATCGTTTTAGCCATCTTGGAGATATTGGTCTTCAAACTCACGGGTGAAGGAAATTTTGTAACGGATGGTAGGCATCCTATTAAGGGCATTACGGATGATATAGGTATCGTATAAAACTTAATAAGTTTTACTACTCCATCTTTTTATTTCCTATTTAGGATTATTAATTACATCATCAATTGCCATGTTCCTAGTCATATCTTATCTATACTAAATTTTTGTTCAAATATATTTCCTTAGAAATCCAAAACTTTAATCCACAGGACTCTATACAAAATTCATATACCTGCTCACATTCATCCGTGAATGAAAATTCATTGTTCAAACATTATTAACATGCATTAATGGATATTGGAAATAACCCGTGCCGATATTGGGTGTTCATGCATCGTGCAAATGACGATTGACACTGGTCATTTTTATGATTCTAAGTTCTATCATGTTTAGGCAGAAATCATTAATTTTGAAGAGATGGTGTCAATAATTGGAAGAGGAAGAAAAGTATATGTTAAAAAACTAATTATGTAATTAATGGCAATCATAAATTTGAGGCACGAGCTTATCAAATATTTACTGCACAAACAAGGCATTTTGTATGAAATTCACTGTACTGTTGGACTAACCCCGGCATACACGACATCGCTGAGAAAGCATTTAGCTCTGAAAAAAAATACATAAGAATGCGAAATACAAGGAATGCTCTTCTAATTAGGCTTATGTATTCTTTAAGAAAAAATATTTTGCTTCCTGGCTTACTTTCATTACAAGTTAATAGGGCATGTCACTCATATAGGCCTCATATTATGCCTAAGTACACTCTAGGTACCATACTGCAAGCTAATATATACATTTTTGAGTAATCGTAGGAATGAAGGTAATTTTCTTATTTCAAGAGCTACCGGAAAATTCCATTAGGTATTTTGGCCTGTGCTACGTGCCATATTAATTTGACTGTTTTTTTAATTATGCATTAGGTAGGTAGACCTGCCGATTTGATAGTCAGATTGCTGGCTAACTTTAATTGCGATGACTTAAGTAAGAACTGGGTCTCTTCATCATATACAATTATGTACAAACTCGACTCGATACTTGCAAGTACTTTACAACTCGACTGGAGGTCAAAAAGTACTACTCGCTCATCCCTACCTTTTACCCAGACATTATGAAATGTTAAAAATGCAAAAACTGACATGTTGGCCGAAATCTTGGTTCATTCGCACTGCCTTGATTCAACAGGTTTACCATGACAGGTTACCACAAAATAATAAAACTTATTGCAACTTGTTTTATCGTGTAAAAAGTGCATTAGATAAAAAAATTACTTTGTTGAGAAATTTTAAAAATCGGATAACTGCCTTGCACTGGCCGACCAGCAAGGTAGCAAAATGTTCTTATGTGTTGTTAATATTATCCTCAATTACTCTAGATTGTAAATTTTATCCTACTTGGAAATAGAAAGTTGAAACCAGTGAGAATGTTTTCAGATGATTCGAGGGTTTTCGGATTTCTTCCACGGTGGTTCATCATTATGGATGACAGTTTCGCCGGCAATCCAAATGCCATCTTCAGGACCGAATATCGCACCCCATCAATTTCCTGTATCTTGGTCCTATATATTTCCTATACTTGGGACATGAAGAAGCCGTCTGGAATGCCGGCGAAACTGTTGTCCAGCAGGATGAACCAACGCTGAAAAAACCCTAAACCCTCGAGTCATCTAATCGTTGTAATCACCGTGGAAGCCTTCGCAGACACATTCGAATATTTTCAATTAACACGTTCACTGCGGCGTGACCCACCGGTGAGTCACGCAGATGCGTCTATTGCCGCGGCCATAAAATTCTGTGAATTGTCGTAACTTGCGAGGAGTATTGTGAGAGTAGGAATCAAGAACTTCTCAAGTGACTTCACCGAGAGGTTAGTCACAGTTCAAATAATAGACTACTATGTGACACTTAGTGTGACCCACTGGTGGGTCACGCCGCCCCTCCTGAAACTTTTTTCAGCGTGAGTGGTGTGGCCCACCGGTGGGTCACGAACAAATTTTCATATTAGCGTATTATATCAAAATATCTTTATTTTTTGTTTTCTTTTTGTTGTTTTTCAAGTTTATGCGATTTTTATACATAAGGATGAACAATATTCGATATAGTAAAACATATCAACTTATTAAAAATAATTAAAATGTTTAGGAAAATTTTTTCTCTTCAACCTCTTGGCTGTCCGTCAGTTGCTCGTAAACTAAACAATCCGAACTGCACTCGCCCGGCTGTGTGAGAGATTGAGACTCTCTCTTTCCTCCCCCCCCCTCTACGGAAGGGCAATTGAAAAAGGGTCACGTAGCGTTCTTGAGCCAATCCCTCAGTTGTGGAAGAGTGACCGTGCCCTTGCCGGGTGAACGTCTTCCGAAATGCAGACACTACTTTTTTCTGAGTGAGACAAACCACTATGTACTCTTCTTTCCAAAGGATCCCCCTTCCCTTTTCTCATAATGTCAGCAGGGCTGGGGAATCGGTGATGCACGGACGGGCGTCTACGTCTCACAGACGGGCGCGAACAAGGGCAGGGGCAATAAACTGAGATGGGTGGGAGTCTCCTGGGTTTTCCGAACGTCAGCAAATCTTTACCACATGCATTGTATTGTTGCCCCTCTCTTCCCACATCCCACGCCAGGGTCGAGCTGATAGCGTGCCCCACGTGGCTGGTGGAGGGGCGGGCTAGGGGCTGGGAGTCGCCTCCCCCAGCCTTCCTCTAATCTCAGGAAACAGCTGAGTGTTGCCGCTTCAACCACCATCCCTCGGCAGTGGCCAGAAGCTCGGAAGGACTGTGACCCACCGGTGGGTCACACCGCCCATGCAAAAGGCTGAGTGTGACCCACTGGTGGGTCACGCCGCGCTGTGAGGGGTAGGGCTTTAAACAGCTCCGCAGTGAACATGTTAAGCTGTAAATGGATCTAGTGGATTCTCATGATGCAACTCACACTGATATGGCGAAAGATTACCAGTCTCTGCAATGGAAACAATTATGAAAATCATTATTGTATCCACATGCATCAACGAGAAGAGAGGCAAAATTTATGAAGAAATGGAGCAACTTCTTGCTCTTTGGAATACCAGACAGAATCATCAGCGTGCTTCGGTTAGCCAGGAAGTGGTACAGGAGAAAGCATTATCATTATTTGAAGACCTAAGGAAAAAGTATCCAGATGAAAAAGATGTAGAGTTCAAGGCAAGTCAAGAATGGTTTATGAGGTTCAAGCAGTGACAAAATTTTCACTCCATAAAGAAGCAAGGTGAAACGGCATCAGCTGACAATGTTGCAGCAGCCACATTTCCATCTGAGCTGATGAAGATTATTGAGAAGAACCGGTTTCTACCCAAACAGATATTCAATGTCAATGAAATTGGTCTCTATTAGAAGAAATTACCAGATCATTCATTTATTTCCGAGGAGAAAACTATACCTGGTTACAAGGTTTCAAAAGAACGCTTGATCTTATTGTTAGGAGGTAATTGTGCAGGAGATTTCAAGTTAAAGCCACTTTTCTTTATAACACGTACAATCTCCAAGCTCTAAAGAATGTGGTAAAAGAATCTCTCCCTCTCATATGGAAGGCAAATTTAAAGGCTTGGGTTACAGTAGTGATTTTTGAAGATTGGTTCTTCCACCATTTCATCCCAGCAGCAGAGAAGTATTGTAGGGGGAAAGGGCTTCCTTTTAAGATCCTTCTTCTCCTGGATAACACTCCCGGTCACCCAAAAAACATAATTGATTCTCACCCGTTACCGTTGTCTACCTCCCTCCTAATACCACCTCTCTCCTACAGACCAAGGGATTATTGCCATCTTCAAGCGCTACTACATGAAACATACACTACGACAAGTAATGGCTGCTACTGATCTTGATGAGTCTCTTACAGTCCATGACTTCTGGAAGGGATACAACATCTACAAGGCCATATTAAACATTGCAGCTGCATGGAATGATGTTCAAAGCTCAGCTATGAATGGCTTGTGGAAGAAGCTGTGCCCACAATTTGTGAATGATTTCAAGGGTTTTGGCAAAGGTGAAATCAATGAATCCTTAGTGTCGTTGAGCAGTTCACTGCAAATGGGCTTGGAAGAGGAGGACTTTGTGGAATTATTTGAGGAAGACAAACAGCCCCTGATAAATGAAGACTTGATGGAAATTCACGCTCAGCAAAGAAGTGAAGTGGAACAGCCAGAAGATGAAGCAGAAAACTTTACGATCAAGAACATGGAGGAGGCTTTCGCTTGCATGGAAAAATGTCTCACATTGTTTGGAGAAATGGATCCAAATACTCAGCACTTTTCAAAGGTTTTGGGGGCATGTCACGAACTTCTTCAAGGTGACCCATGAATAAGTTGCCATATGAGGCTGCCGTTTTCATACCCATAACCATTACTTTTATTTGCAAATAGAATTTTGTCTTGGAATTTTAAGCAGTTATTAGTGAGAACCAATTTTGTTAAAGAAATGAGGAAGTCAGTGGAGTGGCAGGCTGGGATAGGAAATGTCTCAGGGATTCAGGACCTTCAACGTGGGGAATGGGAGTGGGGTACAAGGAGGTGACATCATTGATGGTAGCAAAGATTGATTTAAAGGGAGAGGTGTGTTGTGTAGAATGTGTTGTCTTTTATGAAGGAAGGAAGGGAGGAAACTAAAGGTTGGAGGTGAAAATCGACAAATGCAGAAATACGTTAGGTGGGGGAATTATAACTAGAAATGATAGGTCTACAAGGGTGGCCAGTTTTGTGGATTTTAGGGAGAGGAGGTAGAGATGAGGAGTTCGGGGATTAGGCGGGGAAAGAATGTCTATGTCTTGGGCGCTGAGGTTTTCACTAGGACCGGAAGATTTAAGGAAAGCCTTGATTTGTTTATAATAGAATGGGTTGGGGTCAGATTGAAGGATTTGGTACGAAAGGGTATCACTTAAATGCCTGAGGGCCTCACTGACATAAAAAGATTTGTCAAGGACGAAAACTGTGGAGCCTTTATTGGCTTTACATACAATAATGTTGGGATTATGGCGCATGGTTTGCAATGCCACAATTTCAACAGGGGATAAATTGTTGGGGGGTGAGAGGGACTGGAGAAATTTAGGATGGGACACTTTTTCAAGAAGGAGGTTGCAAAAGTTTGTACAGGATGATTGGGAGGATAAGATTTGGGAGGATAAGATTTGGAGGGGGGAGGGGGTCGGAATGGCTGTAAGGCTGGGTGAAGTTTATTGGTTGAAGGAATGTGCGAATCCCAAAATACTCATCATTTTAGATTCCTGCAAAATGTAACAACATCAGACATTAAACTGATATGATTAACTTTGGGAGTCGGAGAAAATGGAAGCCCTTTCCCAAGTTGGGACAACTCACCAGGACTTAATGTGTGGGAGAAATAAGTGGACAATATAACTGGAAGAATGTGGGGTGGCACATTGTTCAGAAGGAGTTTGAGGGTTGGGGGTGTGATTGTTGTGGGGAGGTTTAGGGAGGGTAGGAATTATGTTAGGAGGGAGGTTAAAAAGAGTGGCTAGAGTTTTAGAGGTTTATCACTGTGCAGAGGAGGTGGTGTAGGTCTTGGAGGATAATACTTAGTGGCAGGGGTAGTCTCCATTGTTAAAATGTGATCAATACAGGGAGGATAATTTGTACAGATGCTTCTGTCTACGGCAGTGCATTTGGCGAAGGGAAGCGCTAGTGATGGCAATTACTTTGTCAATGCATGTGGGAGCAAAAGTAGAGATGACGCGGGAGGAAACTTGCTGGAAATGAGTATTTTTAGAAGTAATATACTGGGAAAGAAGAAGGCATGTTAAGTCAAGGGAATATTTGTGCTGTACTTTGAAGAAGGGTAGTCGAAATTGTGGGGGAATGCCATCAAGGGGGAGATGAACGGAGAGGCCATTGGGTTATGTGCCTAGTCTTAAGCAAAAAGTTAAAAATTTGACATGACAGGAGAACATGGCAAGTTTTTCAGAATGAAATTTGATACTCTTGAGCCAGGATTGAACGTAAAAAGGAGTAGCCATGATGTAGGGGAACGAGAGATGTAAAAATAAGTGAGGAAAATGGAAAGACGATAAAAGGAAAATAGGGTGGAGAAAGGAGTGAACGGCACACTAACTGTTTCGTGAATATGAAGAAGATGAAGCTCGGCGGATGATCGTAGGCAGCATAAAGTTGAAAATCTCATAGGACGTACACTTAATAATAATCTCAGGGCAGAGAGTGGCGACACAAAAAGAAAATACACAAAGTAAAACATACTTGTTGTAAATTTTCGGAGACGTGAACCTCCTTCCTCAGAAGATTAGAACGTAGTGCAGCCGTTGGGACTGATTGGGAGTAAGGTGAAGGGGAGGAGGGGAAAGGAGGAGGGGAAATATTGCTCCATCAATAACCTCAATTTGAATCTCCTGGTGCCCGTTCATGCTTCCTCCCGTAATAGTAAGTTTGATCCGCATTACAATAATGGGGAGTATGCATAAAATTTGTTTCTCGATTAATGTTGTACCTACTTGATGCAAAACTTTCTCACTAATGGAAATGTATAAGCCAAATTTTTCTACGCCCACCACAAAGATTATTAAATGATATTAAAATGTTCCCGGAAATCAACGAAAGTCACATGACCTGAAACGCCTTCTAACGTCACTGCACGGTATAGGTTCCATATTGCTACCGAGATAGACATTTATATTTAAAATGAAGTGAATATATTGTTTTGAGGTTTTTAGCCATTTCTCGAATGAAACGATGACTGAAAAAATACTTAAAATAGCACATTCCGACAATTTCCTTTGGTTGACTCCCTTATGGCGGTGTTATTCTTAAAAAAACCAGCGATTGCATAGACGTAATAGAAATTATTGGGCACTAAACAGGCATTAACCCTTTCAATGCGGCACCGTATGATGGTACCTTTGCCGGTGTCGGAACATGTTTTTCTGACTAATTCTATTTATTTTGCCTAATTTAAGCATAACATACATATAAATTGCGTGTACTTGCCTTTTTCCATCTCTTTTTAAAAAATTTTTTTATGACATTCAGGAATGTCATCAGCTCCTGGCGAAGTTTCCTGACTTATGCAACCCGCACAACTGATGCGGTGATTCCTTTCTTTTGCGAAATTTTAGAGGAAAATTTCAAATTATTGTCTTGTTTAAGTTCAGTAAGAGGTTAATCAGGGTGTCGATCGTCAGGGAAAACCGGGAAAACCTGGAATTGTCAGGGAATTTTGGAAATCTGGAAAAGTCAGGGAATAGTCAGGGAATTCTCGTAACAGTCAGGGAGAAACTGGGATAGGAAATTCTCGTTATTTTTCTGCCATTACGTTTACTAATTTTCCCGCCCTTTATTTCACCAAAATATTTCACCAACTAAAACTAATATCCGTCGCCGAAGTGCATAGAATAAGCCCCGTCAATTCGTTGAACATTCAGTTGTGAATCTTAGTTATTTAGCTGTGAATCAGTCGTACGATGCATCTCTTTATCATATCCTTAATGCGATATTTGCCTAGTACGTAGCGTTATAATTCTTGATCACCATGTATTCCGCTCATCACAAGGAGTCCGAGGCTATGTTGTTCAGAAGATTTTAGAATTTTTTTTTAACTTCCGAGAGACAGGTTAAGAGGTAGTTGCAGCACATAGCTTGGAGTAAATACGTGCTTGCAGTTCTAAAAATACGAGACCATGATTATTAAAATGGTAGTACAAGTACAATCACACGTGTAAACAAAATCTTTTGTAAGATCATCTTCGATTCCCGTACCCCCCTTCGCGAGGCAGTAAGAAGTGTCCTCCTCCCCTCCCCTCCTTTCACGATCGACGTAATTATTGAATGGCACCCTTAGCTCCGTCTTGAAGCAATTTGGTCAGGTCAAAAACCACCTCAAATATGATTGATATTCCTGAAGATGATGCCGCCGTTGCTAATTGCCTCCTGTTTTCGCTTGCAGTGGCGCGATCACGTGTTGTTTGTTTATACAAATATTTTTACATTTTTGGTTCCCTCTTACAATCAAGGGGTTACAACTACGTTAATCAAATTGTTACAGTAGAAACTCGAAATTACGAAGTCGACGGGACCGGAAAAATCGGCACTTCGTAATATCAAATTTCGTATCAACGAGTATCTTTCAAAAACATCGCGATGAAGCTCTTTTTTGTTTCCTTAAATGAAGATGAACTCTCACGACGTACTTGCATGATTTACGAAGTTATAATTCATAAAAGTATACTTAAATGTGTGTTCATGCCCACGAGGTGCAAACAGTTAAACGCAACTAATTTGTCGGAGATCGATTCTTCCGATTTTCGGGATTTCCGCCGTAAAAAGATGGAACGATGAGGCGACGATGATTTTCGGGATTTCCACCTCATCGTTCCATCTTTTCACGGCGGAAATCCCGAAACTCGGAAGAATTAAACTTCCATCTAAGACCCGCGGAAATTTACATCGCGACAACTAACTTGCCGTTCTTTTTTCCAATGAATGATTAGGCAATGAAGCATCTTTGCAAAAATTTTTTGTGCAGTTTGGAATAAGCCTATGAACCTTCATAGCGCATTGTTCTATATTATTTCCTAACTGGAAAACTCTTTAACTGAAGCGTAAGCGATGTTTAATCATCAGTAATACTGAAGGATGCATACAATAAGGAAGTGTGTGACTTGCGCGATCATTGGCACACCGGATATTGGAATTAGAGGAATAAAATTTCGTTAGAAGATGGTCCTTTCTCCGCGTCAGGCATAATATATGTACCTACCTACGTTAAGCTAAGACAGTGAAAATAAGATTCTCTCGCGGATGCTATGCGATGGATACACGTTATGTATTTTGTATAAATAATGCTATGCCCATTAATTTCCCGAAATAACTATCGTTTTTCTCCCTTGGATTCAGCTTATTTGTGCGTGGTTATTTCCAAGATGATAGAGCTGAAAGAAGAGCTTATAGAAGAGCTGTGTACCTCCTTTCAGAAGTAGGGTGTACAAGCCACGCACTTCACGGTGAAGGTTGATAGTTCCTTTTACACTTCATCGGCTACTAACGATGCTAACATTACAAATCAATAATTTTCGTTTTTCACTCTACTACACGAAAGCTTCAGTTGTGGTTCTATTCAGAGTAGGTCTGCCTGCCTGCTCTTCATTCATTATATCTCAGAATTCTTTTTAACATTCGCTATTGAATTGAAATGTGGGATATTTTTGCTAATCGTGTTTCCTTTGCCTACGATCAAGCAAGGAGACTTGCGTCCAAGCATTGCAGCTCCAGTTTAGGCCACGCATCAAGCTGGAAGCTGCCTTCTTTCCCTCCTTTCCCCCTCGCTGTGGGTGGGGGTTACTCCTTTCGCCCGCTCACAAAAACAGCTGCGAGGCCCATGGTCTCGTAGTATCTTACGTCTGTTGTAAGGGTGATCCACCTGGGATTCAAGGCCAAGGGCTGCGCGCGAAGAATAAACATCGAATGAATCATCATCTTTACGCCGAATAGTCGCATCTTATCTTCCTCCTCCCTTACCTCAATTTGCTGCGTCGGCGGAGAGGGAAGACATGACTCTGGCGAGTGGAGCTTTTACCATGAATCAAGATATGCCCGCAAAACAAAATTTACGCTGAGTTAGACCCATCGGCGTGCACAGATTCCTTGAGATTGGGGAGGGAACTTCTTAAAGGGCCCAAGAGCTGGTATGGGGGGCCTGCAAAGTCAGCGTGGGGCATCTCATGCTAGCCTAGCGTTGAGGGGGTGGGACGGAGGGGCACTCTAAGGGGCCTGATGTCCCGGAGGGCGGGCTTGGGGGGGGGGGGGGGGGGCTTGGTTGTGAGGGGGATGGCTCTTGCCCACTCATAGAGCGGGAAGGGGGGACACGGAGGGTCACTTGAAGGGGAAATATAGCCAGTGTGGGAGGGATAGGTTAGCCGCAAGTGAGAGAGAAAGGTGATGGGGGAGAGTATGCCGAGGTTTTGGAGCAAAGGAGAAGGAGAGCTGGGTGAATTTTCCTGGTGGGGACTGCCTAGTGGGGAAAAAGAATATGGGAATGTGCGGGCATTTTCATTCCCTTAATTTCCGATCCATTCCGGCAATATCAGAAAAGGGAATCAGTGAATAATAAGTCAAGAAGAAATACGAATGAATGTTTATTAAAAATATAGTTCAGTTCTTGAGTACATGAGTCCTTCGATGATAACTATTGCCAGCCGGAATAATTATGCCGTCGAGCAAGGTTGAGTGTAATCAGCCTGAAATAGTGAGAAAAAAAGCTTCCTTGTGTTATATTCAGGACTGAATCTACCGCTCGAACAACATAGCACCATCTCCGATACATGTCATAGTTATTGCAAACGCGTGGCAAACGATTTCTGTACCAGGAATAATCATCATGGATTTATGTTTGAGAAAACTGGTAACAAAAAATGCCAGGGATCATGAGAGGAAAATGCTGGTTGTAGCAATTACGGCGAGTATAATCCGTACAGGACTACTTTACATTTTTTTACTCGTTGGCAACTCTGTGGACTCGTGGTAACAAAGCAAAACGCATTTTTTGTCCGATTGGTTCCATATTTTATGAGCTACGATACCTACGATTCAAAGTCGTCCTTAAAGTCTGGTTTCACTGGGGCGTCCAGCGGCCATGTCCAACTGTCGCGTCTGGACGTCGCGGCTAGACAACGCGGCCGGGTGGTTTCATTCAGGCGTCTACATCCTGTTTCCGAGGCTGGGCGATGTGGGAGAATGCGTATTTAGTTTAATTACAAATTTATTATCGGTTTGTGTTTCCTGAGAGTGAGTTGCTTTTACGCTTTAAATGGATGGTGACGATTTAGTTTTGTTGGAAGACGAAGAAAAGGACGACCAATGTTGCAAGTAGTTTTACAAAAAAGAGCTGGAAAGGACGCGTAATATAAAATGCGGAGAGAGGAGAACAGAAAAATCCCCGAAAATTGGGGGACTGTTTCGAGAGCAGTCGAGACGCAGACGTCGGGCATCAGCCGTCGGACACGACGGCCGAGACGTATCAGTAAAACCGAACCCATTTGATATAGATTGGACGAGTACGGCAGTGACTTCCGGCGGCTGGACGCGAACGCCGAACGCGGCCGCGGGATGCCCCAGCGAAACGACACATTTACTATTGTAGCATTGAAAATGAGATATCGTTCAGGTAATACATTCTGTGGATAATGTATTCGGCGTTGATGATTAATTAGATGTTTAACTCTGACAAGGAGCGCCGGAAAACGTTACTGTGATCCATCACTATTCGTATAAACGAGTAACTTTTTCACGTCGGGACCAAGATCCGAGGTTCGTAATTTTAAAACTTCGTTATTTCGTAATATCGCGTACTGTTACATACACTTAGATACCCTTTTGGTCGGGACCGAAGATTTTGCTTCGTAAAATCAAAATTTCGTAATTTCGAAGTTCGTATTTTCGAGTTTCTACTGTATTCGCTTCTAAACGTCACTCGTGCCATCAGATTTTGATTTAGTCTAACAACTTGGGTTGGTTTGTATTTTTCAGGCAACCTTTGCCGGAGTCCGCCAGTAAATTCCTCATTACCTTTCCTTTCGATGCCTTTTCAGTATTCTTAAACTTCCCAGAGCTACCACGACACGCTACCTCTTCCTTGAAGAATTAGATATTGTCAATTTGTAATTTTACCGAAGGAAACATACACGGCGACGGAAATACGATACGCGGCTGCGTACCCGTGGCCGCGAAAAATGTATTATACGTGTGTATAATTTGTGTTAGGGCTTAACTTGTGAAGTTTTAATGTGTTTTTTCATTCTTATAGCTTTTAATGTATTGATTTCAGCTTTTAACATATTCTGAGTTTTGACGAAAATTTAATTCAACAGAAATAAAATATTCCGATAATAGCAGACCTTTTGGCGATCGGTCAGGGAAATTGGTAAGGCCATCAGGGAAAAGTCAGGGAATTTGAAAATTGGATATCAGTAGCCACCCTGTTAATGGTTCGTTTATCTAAGCAAAGAAGTTTTCGCACAGGTATTTGTCTGCTTATATTTTAAATTTTGATTTTTGTTCTGTAAGAATGCATATAATTTGTACTTATCTTGATCGCATTTTTTTGCTGTAAATATTTCGGCCAAGAGTTGAGTTATATGAAGATGAAATGTGTCTCTATTCGTAATGGTTAAATACATTTTACTCGGTAGTGTTTTAAATTTTCCTTCTCCTTGTACTCCTTAAATTTTTCTTCCCTAATGTACAAGAAAAAACCCCATATCTCTAGGCGCTGCAAAGATTTTTCCTCCATGAAAGCCACTAACAACTATAAAATTATATTGATCGTAGCTCAGGCAGCAGCACTATCACTAGAGTTATACGCGCCAGCCTAACTGCATATACTCTCTGGTTCCTATTTACCATAATATAATTAGCGATCACGCCAAATTATTTTGGAATCCCATGCTATCACTCGTCCGCTGGGTGTCGCCCGCTCGTAGCATGCCTGAGAATTCGTCATGGCAGACATTCTGCCGTTGCCCCTATGAAAAACCCACTGATATTACATTAGTCTCCTTGGAAAAACCCGTCCTCGGTAAAAATGTTTATGAGCCGCTTAGTGCCTCGGTCTATTGTACCCTTTCTGTTGTCCCTGCCTCTCCCCCCTTCGGGTCTCACTTGTCGCTTCCTTTTCCCCAACCCCTGCCAAGCCACCACTTTCTTTCCCCTCCTACAGTGGTTCCTTTTCTAACCCCTGACCATCCAAATTCCTGTTCCTTCTATCTCTTTTCCTCAATTTCATTGTTCACTTCCTTTTTTTACCCATTTAGAACACTCAGTTCTCTGAACTATAAGCTCGCGTATACACTTGAGAAATACGGAACTGTAACGAACTCAGTGAGCTACGTTGACTTACTAGCGATTTTAAACATTGGATAAATATTTGCATTACTTACAATAATAATAAATCAATCCGATGTGCATTGGATAAACTGTATTTATCATAGTATGCAAAAATGCTCTATGCAGTACAGTATTCTTCTAAACGTAAGATCTCACAAATGTATGTATTCATACATTTACACATGCATTCAAACATAGCAGTTTTGAATAATGCATTGGTACACAATAAAAAAATAAAAAATGTATTCTGAGAAATAAGTCTATAACAGCAATGATAAAAGAGATATCACCAATAATTAAATGAATTACAATATTTGCTACAGGAAAAATATCTTTACGGAAAACCTTGAAAATCATGAATTATGAAATATTATAGTAACGAAAACAAAATATTTACAGACTAAAGAATGAATCTAAACCTAATACCTTATAAAATTTATTATATTGGAATCCACAATTATGCAAAAAAAAATCCTACGAGAATAGATTTTCAGGAAAACTAAAATATTTTTATGAAATTCCTGAAAGCAAGGGCGCAAGCAAAGTCACGGCTCGCCCTCAGAGTCAGGACAAATGTACACCACAGATTTCCTTACTCCCTTAGTGTGACATACTCTGCATCTCTTCTGCTATTTTTTCCTTTCTCCCCAACAGCTGTTATAGCGGGGAAGTGGGCGAGACCCCTTTTTGGTTGTGGAAAAGCAGTCAAGGCCTTTGTCCTACTCGAAAGTAAGGACTCAATTAACTCAAACCTAAAAGCATAAAGGCTCTTTTTATTCCCGCTATATTTGTTATAAAGCATATAGCTCTTCACCAGCATAATCTGAAAGATGTGGATTCCTACCTTCTTATACCACCTGAGCGTTTTGTGTTCACAGGTGTAGTGTAGTACGACAACAGCTGATCGCAATGATCCCCCCCCCCCCCGCCATAAACTTATTCTATGCAGCTACGGCTTCTGGTTTTCCTCTACCTGGTCGTGAAGTTGGTACAAAGTTGCTTCCAAACTCTAAAGAAAATCATGGCAACGTCTGTCTTGTCTTTCCATCGAGAGACGCAAATTCCATACTTATTCCAGCAAGTAATGACCTCTCCCTTTGGCAATTTTTGGCCGAAAACCCCTTTAACATTTTCTTTCCTGTTCACTCGCAGGGTTCCTGTGCAGTACGTTTCACTTGAAAGCAGATCCCTAGTTAAACGTACATTGTTATAATAATTGTTCAGATAAACACTGTGTCCATTATGCTTAGAGTTCTCTAAACGTTTATGCACAACTTCATCTCCATGTCCTCGTCCACCCAACTCATCATCTCTGGAGCCCGCGTAAATAATCAAGCGGTGGACTAACCCTGCAGGTTCACAAAGTGTATACATTTTTATGCCATGCTTGTGTTTTTTACCCTGAAGGTATTGGCGAAAAACCAAGCGGCCTCTCCAGAGTAGCATCGACTCGTCGATGCACAATTCCCTTCCTCCATCGCCTCCTGGAAGCAGTTTAGAAGTATAGTTTAGTCCCCTGCCACACACCTTTATGGTGGCTTGAAGGGTATTATGTAGATGTAGATGGGATCTTATTTTATATAGACGATCTCTGGGAGCAGGATCATTCTCATCAGGATTTTTAGCAAAGTGCAGTGCTTGCAATACCCCTAGGAAACGATCCCTCGGCATCGAATCCCGGAATATTTATATTTGAAAAATATCGATGTTTTTCAATAATCGGACATCCGGTTTGTTCTGATTGTCCCCATGTGGAAGAGCAGGCCCAACCAAACATTAAACTCCTCCCTATCCAATGGCTTCCAGTCCGTTATCCTCCCTCTAGGAGATGGGTTGTTCAAAAATATGCACTCCGCATTCCCCTCCGTCTCCCGAAGAATAAGGACATTAACCTCATCGTTAAACACCAAAATACTGACGAAGAATAAAACGCTACACTGACAATCAATTGGTAAAACACGAATGCCAGTAGTAGTTCAGTAGTCACATCTAACACACAAAAAAACAACGTACATCGGAAAATATCACAATGAAAATACAGCGAAAAAGTCGCAAAAACTCGAAAAAATCGTAAAAACGCGAAAAACTGCAGAAAAGCCAAAATTTGGTGAAACCAGAAACGAAGCACACGACAGGACGGCCAGAACCCAACTGCAGAGCGGAGAAAAGAAAGCACTCCATAACAGCCACGCGTAGTTCCGTTATCGCCATTCAAAAGGATCCCAAGGGCATGACAGCCCTGGCTGTCATCCGTGCCGGCGGCTGGGAGCGGATGACAGCCAGGGCAGTCATCCGCATTGAATGGGTTAAATAATTAATGAACGATTTGCTCGTTACCATCCATGCTATGTAAATAAAAATCGAAATACAATCGTTTATTGCATTAAACAACTGAGATAAATACATTTGTTATCGCCAAGTATTCATAAAACAACTTACCTCCACACATAAACAGATAAACAACGCCATAGTGATACTGTGCTGTGACGTCATACGATGACATCGTGTTTTTAAGCTCCCGAAAAGGTATAATTTTCATAGAGCAATATCTTTGTTACACAAGTTAATTCTTCAGCAAAATTTTCGCCAAGCACATTTTAGCTAATTCAATGAGTTATAAAAATTAGTGCATGTTCCCCATTGCCTCCCTTCCACCTACCTCCCCTGAAATCAATCTTCGTACTCTTGAGCTCGCACACATCCATTTGTATTGCCCACTGCTGCATTGTAAATGCCCACCCAGACTACCCTAAGCCTCTAACCTTTCCGCATTTCAACGTAGCCCTAATATTTCCCCTCCCCTTTGAATTACTCCCGATGAGTCCCCATGGCCGCACTACATTCTAATCTCCTGAAGAAGGAGGTTGCATGCCTCTGAAAAATAAGTACATATATTTGTAAAGGGTGTCACCCATTGATCTCATCTAAATAAATAGAAAAGATAAATAAAAGCCTTCTTTTCCCACTACAATTTGCATTTTCGGGCAATTTACACTTTACAAAATGAAGTAGTATTAATTCCTTTCAGAATGGGAGTGAGGACCTTGCCAGGGAACTTATGTTTTAAAATGCTGAAATAATTTTTGTTCTGATTGATTTGCTCATGGATTTATGAAAGAAGATAAAAAAGCAAAAAATGTCTTAAAATATCATGTAATTTTCCAAGCATGAGCATAGCAATGGTACAGTCACTTCCAACAAAAGTTAACACTTCAGAGCCGAAATTTTTCAAAGTCCCATGTTGGCGATGATTGGACAATGCTGCATCAGGACGGGAGAGGAGGGAAGGGGGTTTGTTTTCGGTTAGAACTTCGCGAGGTTCCACCAGAGGGAAGCTGTGATGCAGCGTTGTCAAATCACCATCTACTTGGGACTTAGAAAAATTTCGGCTCTGAAGTGTTAACTTTTTTTGGAAGTGAGTGTACATAAAATTAGTCAAAATCACTAATGGGATAGAGGCTTGACTGGCGGTGTACAAGATCCTCTGACCTTGCAGTTTAGCTCATCCATCTTGCTCAGATGGATGGCATAACTGTGGATTCTTCTGCAATAGGATGTCCAGCAGGGCTATTCTCATTATCGTATGGCCGGGCCATAAGTCGAAATCGACCGTACGACTACGGCCTCGAACGATTCCCATCCGAGCCATGGGCCATAAGTCGGGCGGTACGTATGGCCCGAAGGCCGTAATATTATGACCTGGCTCGGAGGCCGACATAAGACAGGCCACAATAAACTTGCCCACCTCAAGGCGTTAAGCTGCATTTTAGGAGTATCGCTGTTAATTCAAATTTCAATAGTAAAAAATAAACATAGCGCGGGAGCATAGGCGAATTCAACTGGAATTGGTAATGCACATTGAAGAGAGAAGACGATTTACTCTTGATAGACGTCGAATTAGAGATGCTCACAATTCATTTGAGTACGACAACCGAATTTTCATGAATTATTTCCAAGCGTCAAAGGAAGTTGTGGCGTACGTCAGCAATTCTTTGGAAAATTCTCTAAAATGGAAGAAAGTGGATGGACTAAGCGTCCGATTACAGGTGATGCGTTAAATATTGCTTTTCAAACGGATGCTCTTCTGAAGTGAGCATATTTTTTTGCTTCTTATGCTACCATTGTTTACAGATGTATTACTTATTTATATGCTTCGACAACTTGTAGCATATTTGTTATCCACATTGAAATTTTGTACCGATATTTAAAGGTTCTTGTCGCTATGCATTTCATGGCTGAGGGAGGGTACCAAAGAGGTGTAGGACAAGACTTTTTCTATGCCAGTGAGCAACAAAAGCCATGGATCACAAACAATGCGCAAGGCATAAAATTTGCCTAAAATACACAGCTTCACCAGATAAATGATACCTTCAGCAGCCGAAGGTATCTGTCTTCATAATTCTCCACCTTCTCTGATACTGCCTCAAGTTCCTTTAGGAGAGGGTTGGCAGCTTCCTTCAAGTTGCAAATTGTGAGAATATAAACTGGTTTTCTATATAAAGTTTCACAGCTTTAAGACTTTCAAGGAGGAGTTAAAGCTTTTCATTATGGAGCAGATAAAATGGCTCAATACTTGCACCTTAACTTCATTCATTGAAAACAATGACAGGAAAAATATCAGACTTTCTTCAAGGCTGAAATTTCATGATCACTTCTACCAATGTCAAATTTGATTTACCTTTGGATGTAATAACAGATGACACCACAGTGAATACATGACTTTCATTATGTACCAAGCTCATAAAATATTACATATACTTTACATTCTAGAAAGGTAAAAGCAGAGAATGTAATTTATTTAGTGGATGCTTCCTTCACTGATGTATTATTTGTTGAGAACCAATTTAAAAATATATATTTATTGTAAAAACTTACTCTGAGGTGGAGTAACTTTTTCACCCACTGTCCCTGTTAAGTTAGAGACGCATTTTTAATGAGAAATGAGTACACCACTTCATTTTCTAATGTAAACAAAATAACTCAAGAAAGTTAATGGTACTTAAAATTAATTAAACTCACCATTGCTGGTTGAACATGGGTCAACATTCATGCCATCTTCAGTGGACAAGGAAATCTCTCCAGCAACAACTTACAAGTATTAAGAAGATTTAGCAGAGGGCATCTTCCTTTATCGTACATTACTTTAAGCTGCTAAACTTACCAAGAGCTCCTACAAGCCATCATAAGAGTATGAAATGAATAAAACAAAAATGTTTCTCACCTCAATTATTGGCTCCTCTAACTCTATATTTTACGAGCATTCTGCATCATCCTATGGTAATTAATAGTAAAATGAGTGTTAACAGGTTGAACAGCATCTCTGCTTATAACCTATATAGATATAACTGTCTAAAGTGCCACATCATATAGGTACTTACAGATACTATGTCGTGATGCATGCCTCCGTCAAACAGAGGCATTGATGTTTGGGTTCCAATCATTCCTAGGACCTTCCTGCCTATATCTGACAGTTCACTTTCCGGCCCCACCTGTTATGTACACATTCAATGTTAAATGAAAATCATTGGCAATTTTCCACTGTTACAGCTGTTTTAGAAAAGTAAATATCAAGCCAATATCCATTGCTATTTATTTCTATTACACACCATAACATTCCCGGTTCTTCCACGATCTGCATTTATTCTCGCATTCCTCGCCCGTGCCTTGCCCTTGAGATCCTTCCACACCTAGAAAGTTTTAACATTTTATCGATAATGTGGAATAACATATTCATTACCTACAAATATTTCTAATGGAATAAAAGTCAGAGATAAGGCTAAAAATACTGTGATCACTACATATTCACCTTCTTCCACTGCACGACACTCTTGTTGGGCCCATGTCAGGCGAGAAGCTCGGCGAACTGCTGCCACTGTCCCTCGGCAGTTACATCTACATAATACCCTGCAAGCCACCATAAAGGTGTGTGGCAGGGGGTGAACTCTCACCAAACATACACTATATATCATGCATAAAAAAGGATTAGTACTTGTATAGGTACTGTTCAAAACTACGCTATTTTAAAAAAGATAAAAATAGCAAAACATACATGCAAAAACATGCCGTTAGTTGGGTTAGCTGTAAGTCCTTATACCAACATGCAGCTACCAACGTTATCCATTGCTACACTCATACTGGATATATTTACCGTTATTCATATCCCTAATAGTACAAGGAAAAAAGGACATTTTCAATCTGTCAGTTCGGCAATCAATTTCTCTAATTTTGTGAGTTACCTTGCCCTGCGGCCCTTGAAATCGTCCGCTGGCGAAATCACGGTGATATACCATGTAATTTATAATTACATTTAACTGGCTATCTCGATCAAGAGCTGCTCTTTTCCTTGTATCCCTGAAAAATATAATGACGTAACTTTTTTATGTAGCTAGTGTAATTTTGATGCTCTATCAACAGTGGTGCAAAGATTTACGTTACACAAAACAAAATGGATGGCAATGCTGTATTCACGAATTGAAATACAAGAAAATATCAATAGGAATATGTAGCGACAGGTGACTTACTCTGTCAGCTCCATTACCTATGGTTAATACTTATCTTAAGACTGCCGGACAAGAACTTCCACTTGTATCCACAGGATTTGCCGCACTTTCCGACGTTCCTGATTTCCAATCGTCATTTATTTTCGATGTTTCCAGTGACTGCTACGAGAAAATCATAGTTCCGGTGGCGCCAGATGTGAAGCGAACCACTCCGAACTTATAGTAGTGATAATAATTCTCATATTCACCAGCAGAAACGGCGGTACGACTTATGGCCGAGCCATACGATATGGCCCCTCGGAATCGGAATCGATGGAGGCCATGACTTTGAGGTAGGCCATAAGAAACTTACGGCCGGCCATACATATGGCCTCATTTTTGAGAATAGCCCTGCTGGATGCATCTCACAAGACAAAGAAATAGGTTGCTCAACCAATAGGAGCAGAGGCTGCTTCTCCCCTGGCTAGCTGCTAGAACAGCACTTAACCTGTTCCAGTTCTTAACCATGCTTGAATAAATCAATACATGATTATCTTTAGCGGAGGTGATTGTTTTCTGTCATTGATGAAATCCACCTGAAAATCTGGGCTTATTTATTACGTTCTTTGATAGCATTTTTGCTGACTGCTCCTCACAATGCATTCTTTGCAGATGCCTTCCCGCGAAGAGCTCCAGATGCTGGAGAGGGCTACTAAGATGAACTCGATGCCAGTGAGCTTAGCCGCCCTTGCAGATTCGTATCGGGATGCTTGCTCCTCTGCCAACTCTAATGACACTGTACGAATCAGCCAAGACATCTCCTCTAAGATGCTAAGTGAAGCAAAACAGTTGTATAAAAAAGCATGTGAACAAGATGACCAAAGTTACAGTACCCTAAGAAGGTGAATGAGAACTTATCATACTTGTGCATTAATTCCCGATGAACCTTTTTCTATAAGAATTGCATGAATCTAGTTGTTACTCTAATATTCTGAACAATTTTTAAAGTATATAGGTACTAACCTAGCAGCTAACTCTGAGGAACTTACTAATTGTACTACAATGGGGTAGTTTGCTATGTCTTTTTTTATCGTCAAATCTGATAGAGTTTGTGAAAGAAAAAGAATTTTCCATCCTTTGATTTTTCATGTAATTCTTGGGTTATAAACAGTGAAAAACTGATATTTTTTAACCATTTTGCTTGAGTGGACGTGCGAATGACTCGTACGTCATCCCTTTGTCCAATCCGAACTAAGTCTGCACAGATCCTTCGCCCAATCACAGTAGGAGGACACACAGCTAACTCGGCCAATGGATGTGGTTGTTACACTCCATGCGGGGCATTTCGGAAGGCATTTCATATTCGATTACATTGTTATTTGTGAAAAAGTATACAAACTTCAGTACCCTTTTATTCACGCAAAAATGTACACGAAAGGTACTTGGTGAATTTCATTGTTCAGGATGCACAGTCCTCCCCACCTCCTGTTCTTCCCCAAAGCAGTCCAGGTGGATGACGAAGAAGTCTCGAGTGCAGCTCATTGGCTGGGCATCACCTTCTGCATATTTTACCTTATGAGTGAATGGCTGTGGTTAGAAGATTGATTTTTTCACTTAAGTTCGTATTTCATTCCAATCTAATGATTTCATGTGTAAAAGAGCGATTTCAGTCCTGACTGAACACCCCCCTCAGGTGGACGTTTAGGGAGTGGAGGAAGGGTTGTGAGGAAGCAGTACTCTTAATGAAAGGCACTGAGGAGCCGCTGTATAACTTTTCGTTCTGATGCCATGCTCAAGTGAGCACCATTGTAGCGCTGAAATGTCTGCCACTGCCAGGGTTGGGGGTGTAGACACTGCACCCCTTTGATAACATGCCCCTGACCTCTTTATCAATGTGAAGGACATGAAGCAATAATCACGGCGCTCACTGGATAAAGGGAACTTGAGCCTCAGACATAAAATTCTGGAAATCCATCCCTGTTTCGCCAACTTCTGTACGTTGGCCATCAGTCCCTCAGAAATTCATTTCCTCTGATCATCTAGGTGAATATATTTGGAATGGGTGAATGCATTCGTATGGTTCACAATGGGACCATTCGTTAACCAAGGACTAATGACACAATTCTTTACATGATGCAGATATGGGCAGGCCCTCTTTAAGATTTGACACCAAGACTCCAATTTGAGTTCAAGAATGCTTTGATGAGGTGTCCAAACAGCTCTTATCATCCATTGCAAATTGAAAGGCAGTGCTATTGATATTTAGCAGAGCACAATGTATTTAACGAGAACTTTACATTATTTTCCGCTTCCTCCAAAGAGCAAGGCTGCTACAAGGTCATTTTTTTCTCCTTTAGTCACTTTTTAAAAATAGGGTCACTTAAATTTGCTATTTTACTGCGGAGATCACTAATAGTCACTTTTTGGTCCTAAATATCAGTTGGTCCTGAATAAAAAGATGCAAGCTATGTAAATTTCCACAGACTTTTGTGGTACAACGCGTTTCGACGCTAAGGCGTCATCTTCAAGTACAAGGTTTTATGCAAGACTCCCGGATATATATACACTTTGGCTAAGGGTGAAGGGAGAGGATGGGGGGGGGGGGGGGGGGGTTACGTTGTGTGACTTTGTTGTTTTTGAATGGGTTGCAGGGATGGCCAGGGGGGTCACTGGGGGAGGGGAGGTCACTGTCCGGTGGGGTGAGTGCTTTTTAAAAACAATGTCGTTCAGTATTTGTCCCTTGTTCAAATTTCTCTTAATCTCCAATTCTTCCAGTACGTCTATCTTTTTCCCTTTTTTGGAGTGATGCAGAATCTTGGGCACGAAGTCACTGTTGTGTCCGGCATCCCACAGGTGCTTTGCGAAGTGGGATTGGTTTAACAACCCATTGCGATAGCATCTCATCTGAATTCGTGGGTATTTTGACTAACCTTCGAGTGGAACCAACAGACATTTTGGTTAGTTTTGACGTTGTTTCCCTTTTTACCCGTGTTCCACTCTCCGATACCTTCAAGCTACTGGAAGAAAAATTTGACAGCGGAACGTTGAAGCTATTCCACCATACATTAACGTCCACATTCTTCAAGTATGACGGTGGATTCTATGAAATGGCCGACGGAGTTGCGATGGGATCCCCTTTGTCACCGGCCATTGCGAATTTTTACATGCAGGATTTCGAGGAAAGAGCCCTTACTACTGCTCCGTTAAGACCCAAGTGCTTTTACAGATACGTGGATGACACGTTCATCATATGGCCTCATGGACCGGACACTCTTGCATCGTTCTTGGAGCATATGAACAACCAGCATCCCAATATCCAATTTACAATGGAAACGGAGAAGAACAATATGATAGCCTTTCTCGATGTCCTTATCCACCGGAAGGAAAATGGCAAACTTGGACACAGCGTTTACCGTAAACCGACGCATACGGATCTCTACCTGAACGGCCTCAGTCATCATCACCCCTCTCAACGCAGCACGGTCCTCTCCACACTAATACATCGCGCAAAGGCTATTTCCGACCAAGAAAATCTTCCTATGGAATTAGACCACCTCAGAAAAACCTTCCGACAGAATGGATATGGTGAGCGGCAAATTTCCTTGGCTCTCAAGAGGTCCTCTAACTTTTCAAGGGTTTCAGTTACAGAGAATGAACACACCAAACCGACAGCCAGAGCCGTTTTGCCATATGTTTCTACGATATCTGGAAAAATTTCGAGGGTTTTGAAGAGGTTTAACATCGACACCATTCACAGACCATTGCCCAATTTAAGGGATCGTCTCGTGAGAGCGAAGGACCCAGTCGGCCTCATGACTCCGGGGGTCTATAAAATACCTTGTGAATGTGGCGAAGTCTATGTGGGAGAGACAGGTCGAACGATTTCCACTCGACTGAAGGAACATCGAAGACATTTTCGACTCGGACAGCCGGAGAAATCAGCGATAGTTGAACATAGCCTCAGTCTAGACCATCGCATTAAATGGGACGATACGAGGGTTATCTGGCGCTCGGACAAATTTTGGGATCGCTTGACAAAGGAAGCGATAGAAATAAAAATGGAGAGGAGGAACGTAAATCGGGATTCGGGCTATACCATCAGCAGCTCATGGAATAGAATCCTAAAGAGAATACAGGTTTACAGAGCGAGGCCAACGGTCAACGGCCAAAGTTCAACGGTCAACGGTCCTCCAGCTCAACAATCGGGGCTCAACCAATCCCCCACCGCCAGCGTCCGTATAAAACCAACGGACGGTCTAGTTACGTGACATTTGCCTTGAGGATGGGTAACGAGTCGCTACCCGAAACGTCGGCAACATTACATTCACTCACCCGGTGTAGAGCCCGAGAAGAGTTCATCAATCTCTTGTGCTCTTCTGCTCTGGTCAGGAACGTCCTACCCGTCTTTCCCACGCAAATGGCATTGCAATCATTGCACGCCATTTTGTAGAGGGGAAAGGGGAAATGGAGAGGGGAAAGATCGATTTGTTGGGACTAAGCGAAGTAAGATGGAGAGACCAGGGGGACTTCTGGAGTGAAAAGCACCGGGTTATATACAGTGGAGGGGAAGAGAGGCAGCGGGGAGTAGCAGTCGTATTGAATGCAACATTAGGAAAAAGGGTGTTGAATGTGGAACAGGTAAGCGATAGAATACTAGCTATCGAAATCAAAGATAAGCCGGAAAATGTAGTCGTAGTACAGGTTTACATGCCGACAGGGGGGCATAGAGAAGAGGAAGTTGACGAAGTATATGACCAGTTGGAAGAATTAATGGGGAGAGTAAAAGGCAAGAAGAACCTAATAGTTATGGGAGATTGGAACGCTGTAGTAGGGGAAGGGAGGGACGGAAGTGAAGTAGGGGAGTATGGTCTGGGTGTAAGGAATGACCGGGGCGAGAAAGTAGTGGAGTTCTGTAGAAGGAATAATTTAGTGATTACAAATACGTGGTTTAAACACCACCCTAGGCGTAAGTACACATGGAAAATGCTATAGGATACTGGAAGGTACCAACTAGACTACATCATGATTAAGCAAAGATTCAGGAACGGCGTAAAGAACTCGCAATGTTTCCCAGGTGCAGATGCCGACTCCGACCATAACTTGGTGGTGATGAAATGTGAGATGAGACTAAAAAGGTTGAAATTAGGAAGGAAAGTAAAAAAAAGTGGGATGTAGGAGCACTGATTGGAGGGAAGAGGAGGGAATACCAGGAGATTGTGGATAGATGCATGAGGGAAGAGGAGGGAAGAGGAACAATAGATGAAGGATGGGAGATGATTAAGACGGGCATAAAAGAAGCAGCTGAGAAAACAATAGGAACAGTAGATGCCAGGAGGATCAGGAAACCATGGGTAACAGCGGAAATGATGGAAAGGATCGAGGAAAGAAGGAAATGGAAAAATGTAAATACAGAGCTAGGCAAAAGGCGTTATAAGGAGATTAACAACAGGCTTAGGAGAGAAACAAAGAGAGCAAGAGAAAAGTGGTGGAGTCGGCAATGCGAGGAGCTGGAGAGACTCCAGAGAGAAGGAGAAATAGGCAGTCTGTACTCAAAGGTTAGAATGTTATCGGGAATCAAGAAATGGAATACGGTCCCGTGCATCAAAGATAGAAAGGGAAATTTAGCAATGGAGCCAGAGGAGATCCAACGTCGTTGGAGGGAATATGTTGAGGAACTGTATGATAGCGAAAATAGGCCTAGCAACTTGGACATAGAAGAGGAAAAGGGCGTAGATCAGGATGACGTGGGCCCCGGAATACTGGACAGTGAGATAGAGAAGGCACTGCGAGAAATGAAGGCAGGTAAAGCGGTGGTGATAGATAACATCCCAGCTGAGCTTCTGAAAAACCTAGGAAAAGGGGGAAGGTACAGATTTTATGAACTTGTTCGTAGAATATACGAGGAGGGGGCTTGGCCGGAGGATTTTGTAAAAACCGTGCTGATACCTATACCGAAAAAGAGGGTGACAAAGGAATGTGAATACTATAGAACGATAAGTTTGATTTCTCATGCGGCAAAGGTAGTGCTTAGAATCATCAATAGGAGAATGGAAAAGAGAGCAAATGAATTCCTAGGCGAGGATCAGGTTGGATTTCGGAAGGGGAGGGCCACTCGGGATGCGATTGCAGTGATGAGAATACTAGTGGAAAGGAATCTAGAATGCAATCAGGACGTATTCGTGTGCTTTGTTGATTTCGAAAAGGCATTCGACAGAGTGAGGTGGGACAAGTTAATGGAAATATTGTGGAAGATAGGAGTAGACTGGAGAGACAGGAGACTGATCCGGAATTTATATATGGCGCAGAAGGCGCAAGTGAGAGTAGCAGATGGAGAATCGGATTGGGCAACAATAGGGAGGGGATTTAGGCAGGGCTGTCCTTTATCGCCGGTACTTTTCAACATATACTCGGAGGAAATGGTGAGAAAGGCTTGGGATGAACTGGAGGCTGGAGTAAAGGTCGGGGGGAAATTGATAAAATCAGTGAAGTTTGCGGATGACCAAGCGCTAGTATGCCAGTCAGCCCGTGGCTTGCAAAAATGCTGGATGTGTTGCAGGGACAGTGCAAAAGATACGGGATGAAGATAAACCAGAAGAAAACGAAAGTAATTAGGTTTTCAAGAACAAAAAGGGCCAGTATAACAATAAAAGTGGGAGGTCAGAAGCTAGAGCAGGTAGAGCAATTTAGCTATCTAGGTAGCGTGTTGGAAGAAAAAGGGTATAGCAGCATTGAAGTGAGAAGGAAAATTGCATTGGCAAAAGAAGCTTTTACTCGTAGGCGTGAACTAATGACAGGGGCGTTGAGTAGGGAAGTGAAGAAAAGACTAGTGAAAAGTTTAATATGGAGCGTTGCACTATATGGGGTGGAAACGTGGGCTTTGCGAAAAGAAGATGAAAATAGACTTAGGGCTTTTGAAATGTGGGTGTGGAGAAGGATGGAGAAAATAAAGTGGGTGGAAAGGAAGATGAACGATGAAGTGCTAGAATTGGTAGGAGAGGAAAGAAATTTGATAGATGAAATAAGGAGGAGAAGGCAGAAGGTGTGGATGGAAAAGGTAATGAAATGGGATGGTGTTTTGAAGGAGGCGATTGAGGGAAGAGCGTTGGGTAAGCGGGGAAGAGGGAGGAGAAGAGCTTGGATGGAATAATAGGTGGCAGGAGGTATGTGGGGCTGAAGAGGGACATGGTGTGAAATTTAGGGGGTGGGAGAAGAATTAAATGTCCATTTAAACCTACCTTCACCGGTAGAATACTAATAATAATAAAGTACTCCACCTTCTCCCCCCATTTTTCTTGAAGTGTTATCTCTGCCTAAACCTTACACATAAACTGTTTATCAAGCCTAATATCAGTGTCCTGAAATAATAGGGAAGAATCCATATTTCAATGAACATACAGTAAAACCTCGTATTTACGTTATTGGAATTAACGTTTTCCCGCAATTTACAACGTTTTTATCTGTCCCATCCCATTTCCTATACTCCAACGTATGTAAAACCCTGTATTTACACCGCGACTTATCCGTTTTCCTCCTATTTGCGTTAGATGCGGGTAAGAATGCGATAGATTAAAAGAACAAAATTCCCTTCTATGACATTTAGCCATACATGCCAGTCTATATAAAACACTGTTTAACGTAGTTTCGTGCACATATACTTCAAAAACAAGAGAGAGAGCAGTAAAGTGCTCCGTTTTACGGAATAATTGGAACTTAGCGGCGTATCAGGGCAGTACACTGCGCCACTAGTGACAGAAAGATGAAATATCAATTGCGATCGTTTCAGCGATCGCGAGTTTCGACCGCGATAAACACTCGCTATTCTTTTGCCGGGAAAAGATTCCTACTATGAAATGAATGCGTATAGGACGCGATTTATAATTTAGGAACACTTGCGGGAGTATGTTTAAGCGGTACCGAAGTTCACATTGTGAATAATGAAAATGAATTTTTAACCAGACATCATGAAATGTTAAAAATACATTAACTGAACTGATGGACGATAACGGGATCATTCATCTGACCTTCGCGCTGCATTAATTCAACAGCTTTACTACTCATTACTACAAAACAAAACTTATTGAAACTAGTTTAATCGGGTGAAAACAGCATTAAATAAATAAAATATTTTGTTGAGAATATTTTTGCCGTTAGATAACTGCTTGCGCTGGCCGACCAGCGAGGTTGCTCAAAATTCTCATGTGTTGTTTATGTTATCCTTAATAACTCCGGAACGTAAATTTTATTTTACTTGGAAATGGGAAATGGATGCGAATTACAATATTTCAAGATCACTCGAGGGTTCCTTCGGCTTTCTTCCACGTTGCTTCATCCCTCTAGACGAAAGTTTCGTCGGCATTCAAGATGCCATCTTCACACCCGAAGATCGCATCCCATTTAATTTCATATATCTTCGTTCTATATATTTTCCATATCTTCGTACTATATATTTCCTATACTTTGGACCTGAGGTTGCCTTCTGGAATGCCGGCGAAGCTTTCGTGCAGTGAGATGTACCGACACGGGAAAAAAACGGAAACCCTCATGTCATCTTCTAATCACCACGGAAATCTTCTCAGCAATTGAAATATTTTCCATTTCGGCGTGAATAAAAATTGTGGATTCTCATGATGCAACTTGCACTGATATAGCGAAATATCTTAGATTACCAGTCTCTACAATGGATGCAATTATGAAAAATCGTGATGTGATTCAAAAACATGTAGCTAGTATTACACCTGTCGCAAAAGAGAAAATGTCAAGAAATCATGGTATGAAGAAATACCAACTTAAAAAGAGGTTTTTAAGTTCTAGATCATCAATTATTGCCGTGAATGGCTTCGTCATAAGAGGAAAGGGCATTGCATAATGTATAAGTTTGGGCATTATGGATTTGACACCCTCCAAAGGTTGGTTGGGTTGGTTGAAACATTGGTAGAAATATATCGTACAAAAATGGATCAGGGCAGCTCAATATTTAATTATTGATGATATTACTCTAATTCAGTTTATCGTTGTTTCATGAAAGATATTTACTTTTATTGTTGATGTATGAATGTGAAACAAAATTGTTCTTTTTCCCGCTTTTTGCACCTTCCCGCAATTTACTCTCTTTTCTAGCGGTCCATAGAAAATCGTAAATAAGGGGTTTTACTGTAGTTACATCATAATCTATCAAGGTAGAATATGAGCAAATTTTTTCCAGTGTATTGTAGACAAATATTCTGGAAACATGTTTCAAGAAAATTAAATATAGCTTTTATTACCAGGTTATTCTGTGACAACCCCCAATGTTTTATTATGCATTAGTATTCAAGTGGTGAGGTTAATCTGGGGTCGGTGGAAACCGAGTATGGGAGAAGGAGGGAGTGGTTGCTGTGTGTGGTCCAAATCTAATGGAAGCTCTGCGTGATCTATTTGGGTACCAGAGTCAGGGAGAGGGAGGAAGCAGCTGCCCTTAATTTGTGGAAGTACCCTCACCTCCAGGATCATTTGTGCCGGGATCCGTCTCGCACCAGTGAAATCAACCTTTGGTTGAACTGATATGTATTAGGATCAGGGCGTATTTGTATCCCAGTCAAGCCTGCACTTCCATATGGTTCCATAGCTGTGTTGTATTTACTGTACAGAAGTTAGGAGCATGATTCTTTTCCCCACTTGTTTGGAGAGTGGTCTACTGCCCCGTGGTTGCATCTAATCGACTCTATCATTTGTTTCAGATGTGGTAATGGGTTGATGAAATTACCTCCCCCCTATAAAGATCTTCCCCTTGCCAAGCAGTGCCTGGAGAAAGCCATTGCCCTGCACCCGAAATCTGCATCTGCATACCAAGCCCTCGGCACTATGGAAGAGAAGTACTCCCGGAACCTAAGCAGTGCCCTCAAATATTATCAATTGTCATATGACAATGGGAACCCTATCTCTGCTTCATTTATTGTACAGGTAGGAATTCTATTGCTTTGGATATATACATGGTGTACACTAACAGTGTAGAAATAATATGATAAGACTTTGGAGATGAAAGTTGTCAATTTTATGAACCCTTTTTTGCCTTGGCTTTTCTGTTGATTGCCTCATACTGGGGGATCATCGTTTTTTTGCTGTATTCTTAATGTTTTATGTAAAATTAGTTCTTTTTGCATGAAAAAGTAGGCACAGAAATCTGTGCATTAAATATCTGTTGTTGGCATAACAGTGTTTGTTGCCATCTGCCCCAGTAAGATGAATACCCTAAGTTGGGGCAAGTTCAGATACTATTTTATGTATAGATATTCATTATTTACGCACCGATATATTTCCCGAATTGTGTAAAAATCGGAATTAAAAATCTACAAACTTTCAGAAACATCGTGAAGGGAAAGAAGCTGCTGTCGTTATATATGAACAACAAAAAATATTCAATAACACCATTTGAGCATGCCTCCCAGAGTGGGGTGAGTTCGGAAACGCATAAAATACTTACATTTTCATCCCGAGTAATCACTTTCATGACTATAGAAGAACATATATATATTTAAATGTTTTTACATTGAAAATAATAATTTATTAATACAGTTAAACCCCTTATTTGCACTTTTCTAGGGACCCCAGAAAAAAAGTGCAAATTGCGGGAAAATGCAAATAGTGGGAAATGGAGAATTTTCACTTTTACATACGTACTAGCTTGGGAAATGTTAAAAATATAAAGCAAGCTGATAAACTGAAACAGAGGAATAGTATTATTTATTTCTTTAACTACAGCTCTCTTCATTTACTGTGAATAACATGAATTGATTATTTTAAATTAATAAAATAAAAAGCAAACTATTTTTCTCTTTCTCAAGCATTTGCTCACTGCAGTTTCCACCTAACAAGAAATTCCTTAATGTGTGAACAGCACATGCTGTGTCATGGTATGAAGGTAAAGGAGTCTCTTCATCCTCTGTGTCCTCCTCATCTGCATCTTCCTCCAGGTGTTTACCCAAAATGTCATCTACACTCTCTACGGCAGTTGTTACAACACAAGAATCTAATTTGACAAACTCCGAGAAAGTATAATTTGTCTTAAGAAGATTCCAGTCATTGTCTATAGTATCATCATCACAAGTAAATTCAACTGGAATTTCTTCGCCACTATCAACATGAAATCCTGCTCTTCTAAAGCAGTTATATATTGTAGAGTCCTTAACCTGTTTCCAGGCCCATGATATATAGTGAAAGGCATCCAGTACACTCAATTTGATTGTCTTTATGTCCCTACCACAATTGCAGAGATATAAATTTCGGTACAAACATTCTTCGATAATGCACCTTAAATGAGTGAATTATTCTTAAATCCAATGGTTGGAGCAAACTGGTACAGTTTGCTGGAAAAAATTTTAAATGTACATTTCTTAAGTGTACATTCCGTGGATGGGGTGGGCACTGATCAATAAACAGCAGAATTTTCCTGTTCTGCGACCCCATTTTCGCATCCAGAGCAAGAAGCTGATCCTCAAATATTGCTGAGGTCTTCCATGCTTTGGTATTTGTGGTGTATCTAGAGGGCAACTGTTTTACGCGCTTGAAACACCTAGGACTTTTTGATTTGCCAATCACTAGCGGCTGAAGTTTCTCACTTCCATCTGCATTTGTGATTAATAAGACAGTAAGTCTTTGGTTACTAAGGGACCCTCCATGACATTGTTCCCCTCTGAAGCACACTTTTTTGCTGGCAGCACATTAAAGAATAATCCTGTCTCATCTGCATTGAAAACATCTTTTGGGCTGTAGCCTTCCAGAAGTCTAATCAGTTCAGATACTTTCCACTGAGTTGCAGTCTCAATGTTAACACCTTTACTTTCACCACTCACAGTCTTGTATACAAGATTGTACCAATTTTTGAATCTATCTAACCAACCATTGGATGCCGTAAAATCTTCGATTCCCGATCTTGTGGCGATATGCAACGTTTTTTCTCGTAAGATGACGCCATTCATAGGGACATTTGATGGTCTTGCACCTAAAAACCATTTTTTCAGCATTCGTTCTAATTCTTCATACCTGGAATTCTTTACATGTTTTCTCTTTGTAGACAAATTTCCACACTGGTTTGCATGTTTTACCATCGCATCACGATTTTTCACTATGGTATTCAATGTCGAGACCGGCAATCTGAGTTGCTTCGCCAGATCAATGTGGGTTCCAATATGGGCATCGATCGAAGTTGATCAACTTACCCTAAAATTTTCATTTTGTTCTCAGTTGAAAATGTCCGTTTTTCACCTCGCCTTTCCATTTTCAAGCAGGATAAATTCTCTTTTCCGTACTAATTGAGGGTAATTACCCTCCATTAGTAAACTTAGCAACACACGAACATACACGAACGCACGACAAACTGTCGTGCAACTTCATAATTTTTAAATATTATAAGTATTTGCGATGCAGTGTGGCTTGAATGGGATAATGCAAGTTCCAGTAAGTTTTATATTTAAGTAACCCATCATTGTCATTACTGTTGAATCAAGTCAGCGTAAATGATCCCAGTTGTCGGTCACGTTATATAGTTCCGGCATTTATCACGTTTCGTCACGTCTGGTTCAGAAGTCGCTTTCATTCGTAATCATATCAAATTCTGTACTAAATCAATAATGTCAACATTCCGACAGGAGTTCTTAACATTGTATTTATTATTAGCTGGGTAGTCCTACAATACATTCATTTCATATCACGAATCTTTTCCTCGCGGAAGATAACGAGATGACGTAGTTCAAATTTCCGACATTAGTGGCGTTGTGCCCCGCCACATTCAAATTCTTCCCGAAAATAGTTCTCGTTACTGCTCTCTCTCTCTTGTATTTTTAAGTACATATGTACGAAAGGACGCCACAAGATGGTTTGTAAGGGCTGATATGCACGAGTAACTGTTTTAGTCGGGAAATTATTTTTTTGGTCAGCACATCATATTGCAAATAGCGGGAAAACGGAGAAACACGCGGTGTAAATACAGGGTTCTACATACGTTGCAGAGATAGGAAATTTGATGGGACCCCAAAAAAAAGTTGCAATTTGCGGGAAAACGTAAATTCCGATAACGCAAATACGGGATTTTACTGTATTTTCGTTATGTTAAAAGACTGGAATATGCTTTTAGTTCCTTGTTTTTATTGGCGAACCATTGAAATGGAAAAATAAATTGAAAAATATTATGAGCGTTGCATTGGTGGATGTGACCTTGTATTTAGTTACTTGGCATTATAATCATATATATTAAATGGTGAAAGTCAATGTGCTTTATTGTTAAACACCAAAGAAATGTGTTGAGTGGTTAATATTTCTTTTATTTTAACCTTACATCAGACCAACAGAATCCTAAAATTTCGTAGGCTAGAAAAAAGTCGATGAAAAAAGGAATGCAATGATAATATTAGACTCAAACTTAAATAAAATGAATGAATTTTTTGGGAAGTAGCCAGAAATTTCAAAATTATTTCCTCTTATGAACAAATGAATTTTTTCTCTGAAGAAACGTCTCCCACTTCCTCAACAAATGATTCGTCCACCCATTCAGCAACCACACTTTTCCTTGGCTGAATTTTTTTGAACTAGGCAGGTTTTTCCCCCTAGATTTTTTACCCATAGATGTTTCTACATGGGATGATGCTAGCCATTGCAGAAATGCATCTGACCATGCAATGCTTCCGGTGGCATTGGACGAATTTTCCTCCGGATTTAAACGAGGGACTTCGTTAACAACTCGACCTTCCTCGAATGGAAACATTCCTGTGCCTCTAAACCCTGCATGAACTTTACCAGACAAGGAAGATTCAGTTAATTCATGGCAAAGTTCAATAATCTAGGGAACTTACTTTCAGGAAAAACCCTGTAATTTTCACATTTACACTGGTCAAGACATTTCCACCATGTAATCTTAAGCGGTCTAAAAAAGCAAGATGAAGAGGCTAGCATGAATGGGTTCATTAGGAGGCAGTATCACAAAATTCATTCCCATTTCTTTGCATAACCTAATCACTTCTATTGAGAGGGGATCTAAAGATTGTCTCCCATCAAAAGATTTGGCCCCTGCCTGGTTTTGAAAAATGGCATGACCTTTGTTGTGAACCAGTCTTCAGGATGCAGTGTCGAACCATCCACTTGTGGATGGTTGGTTTTACATTGTAATCCTTTGAGAGAAACATCAGCTGATATTTCTGTTGAACCTTGCTCCCTCCTACCCATGTGGGATACAAGTGCACAGCTTTGTACACTGTGTACGGTGGAAGCGATTCCCCGCTTGCTGATGCTGCGATCGTCACTCGTTTTGCTGGTCTCCTTATCTACTGATGGGTGTTTCTCTCCCCTCTTAACAGTCTCTCCAGATTTTCTGAGATTGTCACTGACAAGTGTGTCAATTGAGGGGGGGTGAGGACAGGTTTGGCGGTGCCAAAGGTAGCGACGGATGCACCAGTTTCAGAGGGTACTTGCCTAGCTTCGAACCATAACGGTCTTCAGTGGAGAGGGTGGTGGTGGGGCTTGTATCGCACATGGCGATAAGCAAATAAAATTTTTTGCAAGAAATTAAAGCATGTGAAAGTTCTAGGAGACATAGCTAGATGATAAGTTTCCAAAAAGTTCTTAAACTGATACTGAATTGCATGTTTAAAAACGATATCTTATTTCCAATGTTGTTGCATCTTCAAGACTCATTCACAGCGATAGACGAGCTGCTTGCAGGAGACAATTCCTCATGTGTTAAACATTGTATTGCATTGTATGCAGGGGGACATGGGGAAATATATTAACTGTTGGATCTAGTTTAATACATATTTTTTAAAATCTGTTTTAATACCTAACCAAAAAAGAAAGAGAAGGCCGCAAATGCTGAAAATATATTAACTAGATTACATATGGTTGGGCCAAGATTAGGAACAGTGTGAAAAAATTGTAGTTGTAAATCGGAGAGAATATCAGGAATTAGTTTACAGGTGTATGAGGAAAGAGGCAGAAAAGCAAGCAGTATGGTGCAGTAGGCACAAGAGTGGTCAAGACACATTGGGTGTTGGCACAAACTATGGAGGAAATTGAGGAATGATGGAAATAGAAAGATTTAAACACAGTAAGGAAAAATAAAATTTAAGGAAACAAGCAATAGACTTCGGAGGGGTATGAAAAGAGTGAGAGAAAAGTGGCAAAAAGGTCAATGTAAATAGGTTGAGAGGTTCCAGAGAGAGGGAGAAATAGGCGCCCTATACTCAAAGGTTAGAAGGTTATTCAGCAGCAAGAAGTGGAATGCGATACTGTGCTTTAGTGTTAAGTCAGGAGAGCTGCTGATAGAACTTACAAGAGATTCAGCATAGCGTAATGAATTCATGGCAAGAACTGCATGGCGCTAACAATAGGCAAGGGAACTTGGGAATAGAAGAGAAGGATATAGATAAGGATGAACTGGGACCAAGAGTCCAGCCATGCTAGTAAGTAAGGGTAAACATTATGAGAAAAGAAGGCGTTATAGACTATAATGTTATCCTATCAAAGCTACTTAAGAATCGAGGTTGAGAAGAACTTGATGATTTTACTGGTTTGTTCGCAGGATGTATGAGGATGAAGTTTGGCTGGAGGATTTTTTAAAATCTGTATTAATACCTAACCAAAAAAGAAAGAGAAGGCCGCAAATGCTGAAAAGCATACACTTCTTAAATAAAAAATTCAAAATAACAAATTTCATCGCCTAGGCGATAGCATAAGCCGATTCGTGAGTTATGCAACCCGGACAACAATCGCGACAAAAATTACGTTCTTGTACTGTAATTTCTTGCGGAATTACAATTTCACAGATGCCTGAGGTCACGATAAATGGTGGTACATCTGAGAAAATTTTACTTATCTTTCATAGCGGTAACTTACTGCATGAGTTTTTACTTTGTCTTTCACGGAGCGTTTAGTCCATCCACGAGTTATGCAACCAGGAGGGGTAAGGGGTCAGTGACTCCAGGGAGGGACAAGGGCAGAACATGCCCATGGACCACCAAGACCGTCATGCATGGTGAAGAGCCACGTCCTCCTCGAGGTGCCCCTGGTATCGCTGAACATGACGGATCTAGACCTGGCGGTCAATAAACAGCTCCCATCACCACGGTGTGTCTCTGTGCTAAGGGTGACCGCATCTGCAGGGCGGAGGGTAAGAAGTCGCTAACAGAGAGACTCCGGATACTGGGCGACCTCCGGTTTTATTTAGCCTTACCCATGTATGCGGGGCTCTGCATGGGCGGACACCATATTTCCCTAGCTACTCGTGGGACCAAACTTGGAACCCTCAAAGAAAACTATGGAGGGCGCTGAGAGGCGCACTCTTCACATGGACTCCTGTAATCTGTCTTCTTCCTTGGGGGATGCGATACCGGTGGAGAGCCCCGATGGGGATCCCAGTCGGGACGCACCCTCTACTACCTCAACTTTGCCTTTGGGGGTTCCTTCTGGGAGACCCACACATCCCAGTTGCCCCTCATACCCTTCGTGGGGACAGGAGGACGACACCCTTTTCAACCTCTCTGGACCCACCTTCAAGGAGGCACTGAGCCTGGGCCACCCCATGGGGGTTGAGTCTGACTCGGGAGCCCCTGTGGGTAGTGGCCTAAGGGAAGGCTCCATACCCCCTCGAAGAGAAGGAGACAAGGGAGGAAGAAGATGTGGGCGGGGCCGAACCATGGCTGGCATAGCCATGCTTCAGGCCAACCTACAACGCAGTAAGGCTGCCTCAGGGGTTCTGCAAAGGATACTCTCTGAAGGTATGGTCAAAATAGCTCTGATTCAGGAACCCTGGGCTTTCCAGGGAAGAGTCAGGGGCCTGAGCATGACAGGGGGAAAAATATATTACTGTACCACTGTTGATAGGCCTAGATATTGTATCTATGTGAATGGGATAAGTGCTTTGCATCTATCGGAATTTACCACTAGGGATCAGACAGCAGTTCTGCTGACCCTGGGGGAAAGTGAGAACAGGAAGAGGGTGGTCATCTGCTCCTCCTACCTGCCATACGATGCACCGGCTCCTCCACCATCAAATGAGAGGCTGGTGAGTCACTGTAAGGCCAACAAGTGGGATCTTCTGATCGGTTGTGATGCTAACTCGCACCACATTGTGTGGGGGAGTGGAAGCACCAATGGAAGGGGAGAGGCACTGTTGGAGTATCTCATGTCTACAGAGTTACAAATACTCAATAAAGGATCACAACCTACCTTTGCAAACAGCATTAGGAAGAAGGTGATAGATATTACACTGTGCACCAGTTCTCTGCTGCACAGGATTGATGGGCGGAGAGTGTCAGGGGAGATAACTTTGTCCGACCACAGACACATACTCTTCACTCTTTTAGAATCCAATCACAGGGAATTAACATATAGAAACCCCAGGACTACCAACTGGGGACTATATCGAGAAAGGATGGGAGCTGCCCTAGAGGGGGCACCTCAGTGCAAGTTTAGTAATGTGGATGAGGTAGATGCTGCTGTTGATTATCTACAGAGAAGCATCATCACATCCTATTAAGACAGCTGCCCCCTAAGGACCAGGAAGGAAGGGTGTAAATTACCCTGGTGGGGAGCAGAATTAAATGGTCTCCGTAGAGAGATTAGGAAACTCTTTAATAAAGCAAAGAGGACAAGAATGCCTCGGGATTGGGAAAACTTTAAGGTTGCCCAACGGAGGTACAAAGCAGCAATCAAGTGCTGTAAAAGGGACTCATGGAGGAGCTTCTGTGAGAGCATAAGATCCTATCGAAAGTCTCAGAAGCGGGGGTGGGTTCTATGCTGCTTCCCTCAGGAGACTTCACGTCTTCCGACAAGGAAGCACTAAAACTAATGCTGGAGACCCACTTTCCAGGCCCCAGGAGTTGAGGGAGATGCATCATGGGAGGAATCCCATCCGTCCGGCTCGGACGGAATGGAGACTTTCCTCCAGCATCGTGACGTACTCAGTTACAAAATGGGCAATCATGAGTTTTAGCCCCTTTAAGGCTGCTGGGGAGGATGGGGTATTTCCTACACTCCTTCAGGAAGGGCAGGATCTGCTCCTCCTTCCAATGGTAAGAATATTTCGCTCCTGCCTGGCTTATGGATATATTCCAAAAGCCTGGAGGGTCACCAAGGTGGTTTTCATACCTAAACCAGGTAAGACGGACTACACAAGAGCAGACTTCTTTCGAGGAATCAGTCTGATGTCTTTTCTACTGAAGACACTAGAAAAGATAGTGGACAGGTACATGAGGGATGGGCCATTAAGGGATCACCCCCTGCACCTGTATCAACATGCCTACCAGAAGGGAAAATCCGTGGAGACAGCGCTCCACAATCTTGTTAGCAGGATTGAGGGAGTGCTGGAACACGGAATGTACGGACTGGGGGCATTTCTTGATGTCGAGGGAGCATTTAATAACACGTCCTTCGATCAAATCTGCATTGCTGCAGGAAGACATGGTATCCATGCTCACATTGTGAGCTGGATTAGATACATGTTGGAACAAAGAACTGTAAAAGTAGCCTTGAGAGACAGTTCAATGAAGGTAGCTGTGACTCGAGGCTGCCCTCAGGGAGGAGTGTTATCTCCACTCCTCTGGAATATGGTAGTCGACAGTCTTATTTTAAAATTGAATAGGACTGGTACATACACTCAAGGGTACGCAGATGATGTGGCTATACTCATCACTGGAAAGTACCTTGATGCTGTCTCTGGACTCATGAAGAAAGCCCTGGATAAGGCAATGGGTTGGTGTGCAGAAACAGGGCTGACTGTAAATCCGGAGAAAACTAAGCTTGTATTGTTTACCAATAGAAGGAAAATGGAGGGCTTTAAACCTCCCTCTATGCAGGGAAAGGTTTTATATCCCTCACCATCGGTCAAGTATCTTGGGGTTATTTTGGACTCCAAGCTTAACTGGTGAGAGTATTTGGAAACCAAGGCAAAGGAAGTCTGTGCCTCCTTATAGATGTGCAGGAGGACCCTTGGTAAAACATGGGGACTTCAGCCAAAAGCCATTAGATGGATTTATACGGCAGTCATTAAACCTAGTTTCTTGTACTGCTCTATAGTTTGGTGGAAGAGAGTCCGGCTCAAAACTGCTGGGAACAAACTGAACCACCTTCAAAGAATGGCCTGTATGGGCATTTCAGGGGCTATGAGAACAACCCCAACTCTGGTGCTGGAAACGCTGCTGAACCTCGCTCCACTCCATGTGGAAGCCGAGGTGCAGGCAAGGACAGCGGCTTATCGTCTCAAATGTATGGGACAGTGGTATGACAAAGGAAGTTCCTATGGTCACAGACAAGTTTGGACAGAGCTCATGAAGTCGAGTCCCATCCTCGGGATGGGCAGTGATGGAATGATAGCCAGGTTCAACCAAACACCCCCCTACTTCAAAACCCACTTCCCGGATAGGGAACAGTGGGCTAGAGGAAAGGGGAAAGAACTTCACTCTGGGGCCGAGGTATGGTATACGGACGGCTCTAGGAAAGAAGGAAGAGCGGGAGCAGGCGTCTACAATTGTAGTACACCAAGAAAGCTCTCAATCCCTTTGGGAAAATATGCTACGGTGTTCCAGGCAGAGGTATATGCACTTCTGACCTGCGCGTATGCTATTAAGGAGATCGGGATGTTTAACAGACCGATACACATATGCTTGGATAGTCAGGCAGCTTTAAAGGCGCTAACATCACCATGGTGCAAATCACAGCTGCTGCAGGAGTGTCGTGAGGCACTCAATGATATAGGCAGATGCGGCAAGGTGGAACTTTTCTGGGTGCCTGGTCATGCAGGCATATCCAGAAATGAGATGGCTGATGAGCTGGCAAGGGCTGGTTCCAGCCGAAATCCGATTGGTCCAGAGCCAATCATACCTATTGCTACGTCAATAGGGGTAACAGAAATTAGAATGTGGGGCTTAGCCCGGCATTCTGAGATCTGGCGAACTACACCAAGTCTTAGACAGGCCAAACTACACATAGGAGAACCTAGGCCTGGGCTTGCCAAAAGACTCCTGTCACTAAACAGGGGTCAATTGCGAACGGTAGTGGGACTCCTCACGGGGCACTATCAGGTGATGAGGCACCTGCACCTCCTGGGAATTGTAGATTCACCTAGATGCAGGTGGTACGAAGAAGGGGATGAAACTACATCCCACATATTATGTAAGTGCCCTGCTGTGATGAAGACTCGAAATAGGTACCTGGGGTCTCCATTTTTGGAACCCAGGGAGGTAATGGAAATCCCCATAGGGGACCTGTTGGCCTTTAGCAAGGCGATTGGCCTTTATGGGTGATTTCCTTAGAAGGGTGGTTGGCGCAATGGGCCAATAGGTCTGAGTGCCTCAGGGCCTCCTTGGAGGAACTCCACCGAAAAATAATCTATCTATCTATCTATCTATGCAACCAGGACGACAATCACGGCAAAATCATCTCGTAAAACGCAAATGGCGAACCATTCAAAAATTTGCTAGCGTAAATAAAGGGAAGATGTTATTTGCGGACATATGTAAATTATTAGGTCTTGGAGGAAAAGTTGTTAATGGAGGTACAACGTAAATTGTGGGGACGTAAAAGCGAGGTTTAACCTTATTTGTAATGACCATTTTTATCAGTCAAAACTAATATGTTCTAAGTTATTACAGGAAGAATTCGGTGTTTATTTATATTTTAGGATTCGAAAGATTCGAATGATGAAAATAGCACAAAGATTCGAGTATTTGTTTCTCGAATCCTTTTCAAGATTCGAGGGATTTGAGGATTCGAATGTCCGATCTCTACAAATAACACTGAAATTTCCAAAATGTAAAGCAGGTAATGGCTCCTTTCCCCGAGACCCTGCCCCCACTAATTGCACTCTCTGAACCCTTCCAGACCCTTTCTCCTAAGACCCTTTCCTCCCCCCTCCTCTCCCTCCAAACCTCCTCCTCTTAATCTCCACCCCCCCCCCATTTTCTACGCAAGACCTCCCACAGAAGAACAGTTGTATACCTGAGGATGGCATTGTAAGCCAAAAGCTGTGTAGTACCATTTTAATGTATTTTATGTGAAAAGTTGCTATCCCTGCATTCAACTAGTCTTAAGAATACCTACATGTGGGTCGCTGCCTTGGTTGTTCAGGTGGTTGTGCATCTTGTGCATGCAGTATACTTAGAGTCAGCTGGAAGGTAACCAGCAACGTAGGACTCACCATTGACGTAATTGAAGGCTAACTCATTTCATACTTTCTTTTCCATTTTTCTCAGGTTCGTAAGAGGTTGATACGGAACTACAATCCTATTGCCGACCTTGATGGATTTATTGAGGATATGGATGAAGAAAGGCAAGAAATGAAGGCGGAGTTTTTGATTCTCAAAGGAGAGTACATTTTTTTTTATCAGAAAAACTTGCTTGCAGCAGCCAAAGCATGGAAGGAAGCCATATCATTTGCTCCAGAATCAGAAAATGTTATGGTAATCCACTCGTATTCTCATTATTCTGTTAATCTAAAGATATATGAGTAGAAACTTGTTTTGTCTACTGTAGAGATCTCATGTGATGCATATAATTTTCTTGTGGTGGTCTATTCTGATACACACCCTTGTAGTACGTTATCATTTTGCCATTGTGGGCCAGATTTGTGCTCCAATGTGATGACAATTCATCTGTAGTCAAACGCCATTCGATTGGAGATGCATATGTTTAATGTGTCATGTATTTGTGTAGCAGTCAAAGCCCCCAAAGCTTAAAGGCAATACCAGTATGCCAAATGCCAGTATGTGCAAAAGTTCGCTAAATATGGAACTTTGCACCAGATTGGCTTGTTGTTAACTGTGCTGCGGGTATGATATCTGTTCTTGTTCCATTTTGCTCCATTTTGTTCAGCACAGAGGATGCCCCATTGTTTGCTGGAGAAACCATTTTTGATAGCTATATGGTTGGAATTTCCTTGTTTGTGTCGGGTATAGTCGGTGAATCATGGACTGCTCGTTTCTGGTGGAAGTCATGCTTTCATGCTAGGCATAACTTCTGCCTAGTGTTGGCAGAGCACTGCTTTCAGTAGATCGCAAAATTGAACTTCCGGTGGTGGGTTTTAATTTCTGTGTCAAGGAATTCAAGCTCCCCTTCACCCTCCACTTCCACTGTGCATTGAGTGTGCATTAACCTTGTGAGTTAATCACTGCCAGGAAGCTGACTAGTTATCTGGGAGTTCTGGTTTTCACACAGATAAAGTCATCAACATATCAATGCCAATAGTTTATTCAGGGGATGTTTGGATGATGAGGAAAGGTTCAGACTCATAACTTAGCTGGTGGGAGTGGGGGGGAGACTATTGCGCAGAATCACAAGAAGTGAAGCGATCAACGTCACTGCAGCCACCCTCGTCAAATAAGGTGCAGTGGAATCTCGTTAGCACGTTTGTGAAGGAACCCAATGTTCTGAATGTGGTACTAGCAAGAGAAACCTGTGCAATGGCTTAGGCCTTCTCAGGTGAGGCATGTTTGTGAGCTGTATAAAATTCAGGGGAGCAGTATGATTGGTGTTCATTATAGTTCACTCCATAGATAGTTGGTGTTCATTTATGGTAAACAAACAGAGTGTCTACCAGTCGGGAAAAGTCGGGAATCCGGGAAAAAGTCGGGAATTTATTACCGTTGGGAAAAAATCTGGAAAAGGTCGGGAATTCGCTGAAAAATAATAAAAAATCGGGAAAAATGGTTGCTTGAAAATCTTCAGGATAAAAATTGGAACGGCAGGCATAGCATTACGAAATGAGATATTGTTTCCCTTTTTCTTTATTTGTCATTATCAAAGAGGTGTTATTTTAAACCTCTCTGGTCAGTATTTGTGAGTTCGTGACTTTCGTCGTTCGATTGTACTAGACATGGGCACCATTTCCTGCATGACGCCGCGTGACAAATCGGCTTGGTCGATTGCAGGTTGAAGATCGTGTACTTCCCTCCTACCCATGAATGCTATTTCGAAAGAATGACCTTGACCGTGGTTATTGCAACGCTCCCAAAGATCCAGGCGATCCATAGCTCGTACTCTAGTACGATTGTGACATTTTGCGTTTTGCCAGGCCTCTGAGGGTGTAACTCGATTAAATTCCACTAGAAATATTATATTTAAACCATTGCGTCCTAAGTTTCTATGCTGCGCATCTTCATAATCGGGTGGGATTAATAAACTTTACTGTGGAATTGGAGTGTTTTCTTTCTCTCATCCATTCACTAAAGCTTACCATTTGCCATTTTGTTATTAGCATTTCCCATTGAATTGTGTTGCTTCTACACGCAAGCATAACGTCTTCGTGAAAGAACAGAGATCAGCCCCTGTAGAGTAAAAACATTATATTACGTTTTGGTGTTTTCCCGGCGGATAAGATGAGTGAAAGTTTCTCGGGTCTTCCACCGGGTCTTCCAAGGCTCTATTTCTGCCGACATTTCCGAAAACGACTCGTTTTCCATCTTCAGGGCTGTGAAGATGTCCCTGGCTCACAGCCCTGAAGATGGAAAACGAGTCGTTTTCCGAAACGTAGGCAGAGACCTGTGGACCAGTGGAGGCCCCGAGAAACTTTCACTCATTATATTACGTTGTCGCCTACGACGCAATATGAGGGTACGGTGAAAAGTTCTCAGCCTGACAATGAAAGACTGCGATTTTCATTTAAAAAATGATTTTATTTTTCTACGTAATCTCCCTTGACTCCAACACACTTGATCCATCGTTTCTCCAACATCAGTATTCCTTACCGGAAGTGAGAGTCTGGAAGGCCGTGAAAATATCCATCTACGGCCCTCTCAACTTCTTCATTGGACACGAAGCGCTTCCCGGAAACAATTTTTTTCAAGTTTGGGAACGGATGGAAGTCTGAGGGTGCTAAATAAGGAGAATAGGGGGTACGGACGAGCTATTCGTACCCCAAATCCCGTAGATTTCCCATCGCCAACGCACTTTTGTGAGCAGGTGCGTTGTCCTGGTGAAAGATGATTTTTTTCTTCTTCAACCCAGGCCTCTTGTTGCGAATTTTGACATCCAGCTGGTCAAGAAGGTTGGAGTAATATTCGCCTGTAATTGTTCTGCCTTTTTCAAGGTAATCAATTAACAGGATCCCTATCGCATCCCAAAACACACTGGCCATGACCTTTCCGGTAGATGCGATCGACTTTGCTTTCTTTGGTGCTGAACCACCAGCTTCCACCCATTGCTTTTTCTGCTGTTTGGTTTCTGATGTGTAGTGGTGGACCCATGTCTCATCCATGGTGACAAGTCGCCGCACAAAATCGGTCGGATACCTCTTGAATCAGTCCAAACATTGCTCTGAAAGTCGTTTGCGCATTTGTTTTTGATCGGCATTCAGCAACTGCGGCACTCACCTTGCGCAGAGCTTTCGCAACCCCAATTCTTTGTGCAAGATGTTTCGCACCCTTTCTTCCGATATCCCCACGGCCTCAGCTATCTCACTCACCTTCACTCGCCTATCATCCAACACGATATCGTGCACTTTTTCAATGATTTCCAGTGTGGTTACGGTTTTTGGCCGTCCTTCACGTGGGTCATCTTTGAGGGATGTGGGACCACGTTTAAATTCAGCTGCCCACTTTTTAACGGTCGACATTGAAGGAACAGAGTCCCCGTACACTTTTGTTAACTTTGGATGAATTTCCTTTGGGATTAATCCATCTAAAACGAGGAATTTTATGACCGCACGATATTCAATTTTAACGATAAACAATAAAGATAACAACATAACAATACTGCAACAATACGTGTAAGCACACCAGTTGATAAAACAAGTTGAAACTTGTCTTACAAACTAATGACACGCAGGAATCATAAATTTTCGCTGATTGTAACACCATCTCTGTGTCAGGCCGAGAACTTTTCTCCTTACCCTCATATGTGCCGCCGCCGACGAATATGTCGTTGGCTCCTGGATGATATACTGGAGAACTCGCCATTTGCCAACAAGTGCGGTGGAATGTTTTTGTTATTCATCTGATGGCGAGCTCGCTAGCTCGAAAGCCGCCGGAAAGTCTAGTTCATCTGTCGGCATGTGCGAGTTTGCAACAAAATCGTTCATTTTAACTGGAGAACTCGGCATTCGCCAGCTCGATTTGAGTTGGTTCGTCAGTCTTCGAGTTGGTGTGTGCCTCAAGAGGTGCCTTTGGTTGGACTGGCGACGGGCATCATTTCATTCAAAGGCTCCTTTCACCCGGAACGGCACGAACCCGACCGCCGTGGCGTCGTTGTACACGGTACACCATGTATGGCGCGCAGTGGTGCAGGATCCCTAATACTTGGTATTTTCCCTAATACTTGGTATTTATGAGTCTAGAAAAACTTTCTAGAGAGGGTTTTTGTGCATATACGTTGGATGCACTGATTGACGAATTCAAAACCATCTTGAGTAAGGACGTATCGCTGTTGCTACTCCTCTAGTAGATAAGATAAAATGTTGCCCTGGTAACAAGTGTATCATTTGAAAAGGATCAGACATAGCTTCACCTTCAATTCTCTCTAATATAACGTTTATTGCCCTGATTCCTGTACTGAAAAATGGGTTTTGTAATTGAAGGTGAGTGCTATTTAACTGTTTATTAATAAATTACAAATACAATTCGCAAAATTATTTTTTTTTACACAATTTCTTGTTCCAAAATAAAGAACATTTTTTTGAAAATTCACTTTTATATTTTTGCAAAATAATTAATTTGTGAAAATATTAACATCGAATTCGTGTTTAGAGATCGCGAAAACCTTTCTGCTATAATTTTTAACCCGGGAGAACTCGCATGGCGGGGAAAAGACCGCAGTTAAATATACTTTGTTGCAATTCTGCTGAAATGAGTCTAAACGTCAAGACCTGCCATGACTTTGTTTATCAGACCCCCCCCTACCGCCTCCACGTCAAGCCAAAGTCGTTTAGTTGCCCTGCGATATCCAGCGGGGATTATTGTTTGTGCGCGGTCCTTTTGACCCTGTGCGAGTGGCCGCGTTACTGTTGCGTGCGGTGCTTTCGACCCTATGCGAGTCTTCCTGTTATTTTATTTTTTTATGTTGCGTCTCGAATTTAACGTGATAATGGGAGATGGAGAGGAGGAAAGAATTTTAAATATACTGGATAGTGTAGAAAAAGAAGTGCAGATCAATGAACTATTACAAAGAAAGAGAGACTTGGTAAAGAGACGACTTTTTCGCAACGACAGTTTTATTGATGGCGAAGTGGACTCAGAACATGACGATGACGAAAATGTTTTGAAACAGAGTGATCATAATTCCGAAACTAATCAGTCAGCTGATGAAGAGGATGGAGGTGAAAACCAGAATGGAGAAAATCTATTCTAAACGGGAAGGGACGGTGTAAGCAAGTGGAGCTTTCTTCCGGAGAGAAGTGCTGTCAGAGGTCGAAGGGGAAGGAGAAATATAGTGACGCATCTGCCAGGACCTATACACCAAGCTCGGCAAGGAAAAACCCCTATAGAGTCATGGAAATTATTTTTTCCAGATGAATCATTGCAAAAGATAGTAAATTACACAAATATTTGGATTAGAGAAAATAGAAACAACTTTACTAGGGAAAGAGATGCTACAGATATCGATTTGATAGAACTCAAAGCTGTTCTAGGCCTTCTGTATTTGGCCGGGACCCTGAAATGTAATCACACTAACTTGAAAGACCTGTGGGCCAGTGATGGAACAGGTGTAGAAAGGTTTAGAATGACTATGTCATTAGCACGATTCCGGTATTTACTTCGATGATATCACAGACCGTCAAATATGAAAAAGTGTAGACAAGTTGGCAGCAGTAAGGGAAGTGTTTGAAGATTTTGTGGGTATGTGGAAGGAAAATTACTCACCTAGTGAACACATGACAATCGATGAATCATTGGAAGCTTTCCGGGGTAGATGCCAGTTCCGGCAATATATTCCAAACAAACCGGCTAAATATGGGTTGAAATTGTTCGTGCTTGCAGATGCTCGCACATTTTATACTTTTAACATTGAAGCCTACACTGGCAAGCAACCGAATGGCCCCTTTGAAGTTGACGACAGTGCTAAAAGTGTAGTTGAAAGATTGATTCAACCCATTTTAAATACTGGACGTAACATTACAACTGATAACTGGTATACGTCTAAGCCTCTCGCAGAATCACTTCTAAAAAATCACAACCTAACTCTAGTGGGTACACTCCGCAAAAACAAAATGGAAATACCACCTTTGTTTTTGAATGCCAAAGTTTGACCTCCTGCTAGTAGTTTATTTGCATATCAAGATGATACGGTTCTTGTTTCATATATACCGAAGAAGAACAAGGTTGTGCTGCTGTTGTCAACCATGCACGAGACAGGAAGTATTGATACCAATTCAGGAGGCGCATGCAAACCAGACATTTTGACGTTCTACAACTTGACCAAAGGGGGAGTAGATGTTGTTGACGATATGAAGGGAAACTGCTCAGTTTCAAGAGTGAGCAACCGATGGAGTATGACAATTTTCTACACCCTGTTGAACACTGCAGGAATAAATGCTTTCGTCATTTTGTCTACTAAGGTAGACATTGATCGCAGAGAGTTTTTGAAACAAATATCGTTTGAGCTATGTAAAGACTACCTAGAAGTATGTCTAACAGTTCGCAGCCTTCGACGAGGTATCCGATTCAGACTGAAAGAACTACTAGGAAAACCCGACGATGAAAACCACCGAAGAATGAATCACGAAGTTCCAGGGAGATGTGCCTTCTGTGATAGGAAGAAAAACCGAAAATCCAAAACATCATGTGCTCAGTGCCACGCTTTCATATGTAGAGAGCACACAACCTTCACTTGTGAAAGGTGCGTAGGCTTGACCGAAGAGGACACGAGTGAAGTAGATGAAAGTTTGTAAACTGCTCATTCATCAATCTATTAGACCAAAGACTAGTTGTTCCTCATTTTGTGCATATAAAATGTGTTTATATGAAATAGTATGTCACATCTACTTTTACAATATAACGTTGCGTTTCTAATTATTGACAAAAAAACTCTAACCTGTAGGTTACTTTTCCTTAGTTTGTTGGCTCTTTTTAGTATATTGATTGGGTAATATAATATCCTCTGTATCTACGTTTATATTGTTGAGCCTAATTAGTAAATGTCATTTTTTATGATAAAAATTTCAAAGTTTGAATGTCTACAATTTTTAGCACATAGACAACTGCTAGTATTGTTCGTTCTTACAATTATTTGCTATTTTTTCTTATCGAAGCAAATTTTAAGAGCCTTTATTTGTATGCTGCATTAGATTTGTGATTTCTGAGTGTTATATAACAATGTATTAATGCAAGATTACCATTAAAATCGAGATATCAGTAACTCAAAGTGTTTTAGTTTACATTATGGTAAAACCAAGTATAAATACACTAAAAATACTAGTAGAAAGTGCGTTTCATTACATTAGAATAGAAGTAATAACTTTAGATTGTTTTTATACTATTGTCTACGCTAAATAATCCAGCCAGCAGATGTTACAATCAATAAAACATACGCGGTCGAAAAGACCGCGTGCGAGTTCCCGCGTTGTTTCCGCTATGCGAGTTCTCCCGGGTTAATGAAACGAGAAGGTTGAGTTAGTGTAAATCCAAATAATAAAAATATTGCAAATACTTTTGTGAAAAAAGTAATTAGCAAACATTTGAACATCAAATTAGCATTCAGCGGCTGAGAAAACATATTTGTTCACATTAATCATGATGTTAATTTAAGTACAAAAATTGCAAAAATTTTTGCGAAAAAATTATTTTTCAAAAGTTTTGAATCTAAATTCATATTAAGAGACCTCGAAAACCTATGTAGACCAAATTTTATATAAATTGAACATTTTTAAATCCAAAATACCAATTGTTAGGGATCCTGCACTGCTGTGTGGCGTGCCACCGTGCATTCCTCAAAAACAGCCGTGAATGCCATGGTACAGTCATGGTACAGTCCAATTCAAGTATACGACGTTTTAATTTCTAGTAGGAGTTTAATCATGAATGAAGTAGATAAGGTGCTGTGCTTGTACCTTTAATAATGTGGATGTAATAAGATGGCCATTCCAAGTGAAAAATTAGACAGGACTGGGCATTGAACTATTGACCGTCACGATGATACATTAAGAAGTTAGCCTTTTTGGTCTGGAATTTTAAAATTTTTGTCTTGAAAAGTCTTGAAAAAGTCTTGAATTTCTTTTTCATATATTAGTAGACACCATGACAAAGTTTCATTTACTCTTATTACGCCTCCAAAGACAGTAGATATGATGCTTTACGTTGGTGCACCCTCATTAGTTATGACGATTATGAACAAATAGGACATAATCGCTTCATCATGCGTAAGATAATGCTATCATGTTGTTGAGCGGAATAAAGTATGGTGAACGTTTGTCCTAGACCAATGTCAACAGAAGAGGTAATTGGGAAGATACGTGACATTGCAGTATTATATAAAACATCACAACTGATGCCAATACTCGCATAAACTAAAGGCTAAAACTCGCCTAAATGCTTGGCAATATTTTTTTCCCATGTTCACTCACCATCTTCCCCCTTGTACTGGATAGGTCTGTTTTGGTTGCCTTGTCTATACTTTCCCAATCTAGAGCGGAATTAGATATACGGTGTGGGTTACCCAAAAATGAGATAAATTGAATTGAAAATCCAAGCAATGTGAAAATGATAGCGAACACAGTGTTATTCAAGACAAAGAAATTACGATTTTTAATAAATGATGATCCCGAGTGCTGTTATCGTATATGCTACATGCGCTGTTTTTACCCTTTTGCACCGGAGCCTTGCAGTGAAAAATCCGAGGGTTAAAATATGTATTACAAGTGTGAATAATTTGGATGAGAGTTTAACTTATTAAGATTTAATATATTTTTTCAATCAGGTGTATTTGTAGCTTTTGATGCATTGATTTCACTTTTTAACATGTTCTGATATTTGATGAAAATTTAATTCAGCAGAAATAAAATATTCCAATAATAGGAGACCTTTTTGATGATTGGTCAGGGAAATTGTTATGTCAAGCAGGGGAAGGTCAGGAAATTAAAACTTGGATATCAGCAGCCACCCTGTTTTACTCATTCCTTACCTTCTAGCACATTCTGTTCATTTCAGAATGATTGTCTTGATTTCAGTGTTCACCATGCTTTTCTACCCGGACTGATTTTTTTAAAATTTTACATTGAAAACACCAATGAATTCAACTTTACTTCAGATGTGTTTGAGGTTACCTCTGTTCATCTAAAGCTGTTCAAATGTGTCATTCCATTTTCTTTTTCTCATTATAGATGTGAAAATATAAAATGACTTTGTACTGCTTTTTTCTCGTTAAATCTTTCTTCCTCCTGAAATTTTTGTTTTCTCTTGTACCACAACATATTTCGTCCTGTCTGCAACATATTTTCTATCATATGTCATCCCGTTATTGTCATCTCCTCCCATCCTGCACAATTACTTCGTTCCAGGATTTTTGTTTAATCCATGGCCTCTTCCAATGATAATCCCTTAATAGTATTAATCCCTTAATAGTAAAGGAGGCCATTTTCAGTCTCATCCAAACATTTTTTTTCGTTCTGAAAATCTCATCTCAAAATCTCTGTCCCGTTTCGTCCCAGCAAAGTCTTCATCTTTGGGATGACTTTCTTGTCTCATCCTAAATTGTTCCGAGCCCTGATAAATAGGGAGCGTATTAGACATTTCCAAGAAGTTAACTTACAGTGTCCGTGGCATCATGCCGAATTGGGCTGGTCTGCAACCGTGACATCTTTACTTCGAGAGAGCAGGCTAATTGTAAGCAAGCACTTAGGCATTAGAGAACTCTCAAGAAGAGACCTGTTATCGCCACCAAATGCTTAGGTCAGCCGTAGCAATCAGGCATTGCACCATCAGACCGCTCACACCAACGGCACCTGGTGTCAAGCTGCCTTGATTGGAGACTCGGAAGCAAGAACAAAATGTGACTTTTCCGATTGGCATAGCCTCTGAGGCTAAGGAGCCAGAGTGCCCACATTTGTCGCAACGGTGACCACGGATTTATCATGCCAACGTGCCATAAATATTTTGTTGCTTTTGTCGCATGGGTAATCGAATGTTCCTTTCTTTCCCTCATGTAGCATATCCTTCGATGGTTTTAGTGGGCGTTCAAAGATTCTCTTTTCTCTAACTGTACCGGTTGCAAAATATCCACGTTTACCAAGTCTACAAAGGAGAGAATGGCTGGTAATAAAGTTGTCGAAATATATTGTGATTTTTTGGGGTATTCACAGCTTTTAGAAGTTCTACAACAACTCGCTCTCCAAGATTAAAACTACCACTTGGTACCACCAAAACTTAGATGCTCCAGCATAGGGAAAAATTTATATATATACGCAGATGATGACGTTAGGCACCAGAGTTTGAAATCAAAACGGATTGGTTTCCCACGTATAAACATTTTACATGAGTGGCGCCCAAAATAAGGGATCATTTGCTCATCGATGGAAAGTGAATGAGAAAATACACCAAATTGAATAAATTTCTCATTGATTTTGTCAAAAAAGGGTCTAACCTTAGTAAACTTATCATTGTTGCAAAAAAATTTTTTATTTCCTCGAACCTATTCTTGACATGCTTTCTTGATTATTTTATACCTCTTTGTCTGGGTCTTTACTCCAATAAAACATTATTTGTGAAAATGTTCTGAGCTCATTCTTGGCGCCCCTCCATATCCAAACCGTCTCTCGGTCTTGTCGTTGTTGTCCCTCACCGCTCGTCCTTTCAGAACACTATTGGATATGGGAGAGCGTGCTATTGACCTTTCCTTCTAGTATTCGGCCAATCTAATATTGTATCAATTCCCAGTATCATCTCATCATCATGTGGACAAGTTTAATTTGAGCCGTTTTTTTTCCATTCATTTCAGAACCACATGTGCCGTTTTCTAGATGGAAAATATGTGAATAAGCCGTATATCAAGAAGAGGGGAAGGGCATGTACTTTCAACCTTTATGAGTGCTTGGAGTATGAAATAAGAGATGGCATGGGGAGTCCAAAGTATACAGAAGAGGACAAAAACTTTCTGAAAGAATTGTTAAATCTTTGTGTGGACAAAAACAGTGAAAAATCATAAGGTAAACCTGCATTGCTGGTGCATTCATCTTATTGCATATTTTAATGGCCAACATGTAAAGATGAGAAGTGAGTTGGTTGTATATTTTTGTGCATAGTGTTGTTATTCTTGTAATATATTATTATATTGAGGTAATTTGTTGATTTTAAGTGCAAAATATCCTCCACCTTAACACTATTTTAATAATAAATCCCATATGGCCCCATAAATAAATGTGACCCTCGTAAATTCCAAGGAATTAGCTTCCCAATATGTTTGTCTTATTCCTGTCATTATGATTCATCAGCCATTTTGCATAATTAGTCATATTGAATGAATTCATAGACATTACTTGACTAATTGACTTTTTCTTTGAGTTATGTTTCATTAACTCTTTTGCCATTTTAGATCTTCCTTAACTGAGGTGTCATTTTTCCATTGTGTTTATCTCCTCATGGAATTTACTTCTATGTTTAGCCAAAGTATAAAATTTGGTGCAATGTAAGACATAAGATATGTCCTTTACCCCAAAGAAAGTAGGGAAATTGTACTGAGATTAGATATTTGTTGATATTCTGTTACCATACCAACTGATGCAGTTGCCTGACTGCCTTTTTGATTGTGTGCTTGTTGACCTCATAACATGCACACAAGCCACCACAAGAGTTGGAGTTATGAGGCCACAACATGAAAATTCTTTCTCCCCACATAAACAGTTCTCTAGTTTGGTTACGTCCTCTATTGCCTGTTTTACTGTTGATCAATTAAATTTTCCGAAGAAGCATGGCAGCTTCACTTTCAATGCTGCATATAATTTTAAACTATCATCATGTAGGGGACAATTAACAAATAATGTGATAATTTTGGTTTAATGTGATTCGGCGTATAAATTAACACTTTCACTGCAGGCCCCAAGCATGAAATATGTTTGCCGTGAGTGGCAGTAATTTTCTTTCATGAATAGGTACTAATGATATAAATCCAGCGCCATAAGCGAAGTATACATCGGTGCATCCTCTGCAGCAAAAGTGTTAATTAATTCGGTTTAATTACTAGAGTCGGAATTGGTCATTCCAACATGTCGGAAACAATGACAGTCAAGCATTAACAGTTTCAAGTCGAAAATATAGAAAATGAATATAATTATCACATTAGTCAGCATACAGGACTCACCTTCATTTCAGGAGGGCATATTTCTGAGGAAAAATGTTGTGAACACAGTTCTCTATGGCCATACACTTGTACTGATCAATTTTTGTTTATCTTACTCACAGCTCCTTTCATATCATGGAGCAAGCTTAACTATATACAGCATAGTGCCTGTTGTAGCGTAGGCTCACACAATAACAGCTATTACCAGTGCAACTGGTGTTGATCATGGAGGCTAAGCCTTTGCATATAAGACCTTGGGTTGATTTTTTGACATTAATTTTGGCAAATGTGTGCATCTTATGTATATAAGTGTGGGATCCCCCATGTAATATTGATCACTCCAATTTTCTTCATGTAATTTGTGAATGAATAAAGAATATTTTTAAGTTTTTATCATGTATACTTATAATATCTTCAGCAAAGGAATCCCCATTATGTTTCTGTGTGCTCTTCAACGAATGCTGATTCCCAGCGTAATTCTTTTGGCATTTTGGAGTTAATTCAGGCCAAGGATGATTTGTAAGGTCCTATTCTTATAGGAGATAAGCTGCTCTCCTCTTATGATTACACCTTGAGGATTTGAGAGCCTTCTCTTCAACATGATGCCTGGAGATATAGCAGAAAAAAGTAACTGAATACTCAGTTACGGATGCTATTCTATATTTGCAATCAGTTACAAATAACAATAACATATTTTTAAAGTTACAGTTAAAGGTTGATCTCAGTTACTTTGAATAAATTTTCAACAATCCTGGAGGTGAGTGTAGTTTGCCATCCCTACTCTCCATGACAGTTTTATTTCTCCAAAGCATATACTCATTGAGTTATGTTAATAAGTATGGAGAGGGCATTAGGTCACGAATCTCAAACCTGGAGATTGGAACGTCAACCACATCCATTCCCCTGGTCTTTCCTTGCTTGCCTTTGGATGAGGTGGAAAAGCATTGATCAAGCAAAAATAACTGCCCTCTATTAGAAAAAATTGAAGTGAGTGAGCCTTCAATTGTATATTAGGTGTATAGAGCTGTTGCTTTTACTTGATTTAGCAATAGAATTTCACTGGGAATGTGAATTGTTATTTATTGTTTCCGTACGGTGTGTTGTACTGCATTTTGGTGCAGTAGCGATCGCCTTAAACCTGGAGTCACCTTTCATATGTTTGAGACATTGCGTGCTTACATAGACTCCATTAATCATATATGTATTTGTTTGAGTTTACCTACATTGTATGCTCTTCTGACCACATGAGAACGCAAAAGCACATGTGCTTTGATGGCGTATACTCCTCGCATACTTAAATGTTTATGTATTTTTCATGCATGGTTGATACCAATTGCTTGGTTGAAAATTAAACAAACGTTTAGTTTTTAATGGCTATGTACATACTAATTTGCATAAAATGTATTTAGGCTCTCAAAAATTGGGGAAATTTTTAAATAATTGACTGCTGACATCATTATCACGCTGAGTTTTTGGAGATGGGCGCTGGAGCGATGAAAAGAGACTGTGAGTGGACCACGTTGAACAACTCACACCAACATGCAGAGAATTAGACATTAGCGTCGCCTTGAACCACCATGCCTCAGACGTCAAACTCGCTCTCTCCCGGAGGAGCCAGCTCGGCTCGCCACTCTTGCGGACCAAAGACACGAAACGAAACACTAACGCAAGCGTAGGCGCCACTTTCAACAGTTGTTCTCAACATCGATGTGATCTGCAGTGGATCTGCATCCATTTGGCTGAATATTTTGCTGTGTGGAAGGGCATTTCATAAATGGACATTGTAAGCAGTGGATTTTCATCATTTTCGCTTAAGATCTTGCTATATGGGAGAATGCTTTTCAAATTGACTTATTAGCAGTGGATTTGGATCTATTCTGTGTTACATTTGGTTTTTGGGAGGATATTTATAAAATCTACGTTGTGGATTTGCATCAGTTTCGCTTAAGATTCTTCCATATGGGTGGAAATTTAAAAAATCCATGTTATTAGCAGTGGATTTGCATTTATTTCGCTTAAGATGTTGCTATATTGGAGGACATTTAAAAAATGGACATTTTAAGCAGTGGATTTGAATCTACTTAGCTTAAGATTTTTTAATATGGGAGGAAATTTTTAAAACCAACATTATTAGGGGTGGATGTGCATCTGTTTCATAAAAAATTTTGGTTTGTGGAAGGACATTTTAAAAACCTAGCAGGAAGCAGTGGATTTGCGTTTATTTCGTATGACATTTTGTTATGTGGAAGTACTTTTTATAATCTATGTAATAAGCAGTGGATTTGTAACTCAGGGTTTATAGGAACCTGGAAATCCTGGAAAACCTAGAAAAGTCAGGGAAAATGAAAATAGCCATGGAAATCCTGGAAAAGTCAGGAAATTTAACTTCTGGTCAGGGAAAAATCAAAAAACGTTCAAATTTCAGAATTTATCACCTGAAAATGCCAATAGATCAAAAACTGCACATAGGAGTGGAGGGAAGGAGGGGACGACTGGCCTCAGGCCGGCTTCGCTGTGCAGGAGGCAGCCCTATTCTGGTTCTTTCTGGCTATAGCCTGCATGATTTGGTGAATAGATTGGCGAAAGGTGTGCGCATCTAATTTTCATTGGCTAGCGATTTTGCCAGGAATGCTTCGATTTGTCCCTCTGGTGACGAAAAAATTATTCTCAGTCAAAATTGGTCACAGCCAAATCTGTAGAAGGATGTGAGGAAGAAAAAAATGAAGATTGATTCAAAGAGCTACTTAAACATGAAATCAGGTTTGAAGGAAAAGCCAGGTTAGCCTTATTTGCATATATTTTTCTGCAATTAAAACCCTTTCTGAAGGCATATCAATCTAAGGAATGATAATATTTATTTTGTTGACTTAAAGTTGTTGATCTCTTATTACTGGAAGTTCATATGATTAATATGAAAATAAACATACAATTTTTCATAAGTGTAGACTTCTCTGCTTCCTCACTACCACTTTTATCTCTATAAATGACCGAAATCTTGGAGTTTTCAGGCGCTCAAAAGTCAGGGAAAATCACCAAGTCTGGAAATCCTGGAAAAGTCAGGGAAAATAAACCTAAAAAAAAGGGAAAAAACCCCTATAAACCCTGTAACTGCTTTGCTTAAGATTTTCCTTTGTTGATGGATTTTTTTAAAATCAACCATATTTGCATTGGATTTGCTTCTATTTTGCTTAAGATCTTTGTTATGCATGGGAGGGCATTTTTAAAAACTGCGTTATGAGCAGTGACTTTGAATCTATTTAGCTTCAGATATTTATCTGTGCGAGGTAATTTTTTAAATCCTGTTATTAGCAGTGGATTTCGATTTATATCTTGTGACATTTTGTTATGTGGAAGGACATTTGTAAAATCTCCACAGTAAGTAGTGGATTTGCATCTGTTATGCTCAAGATTAAGTTATGCTTGAGTAGGTACATTTTTAAAATCAAAGTTATTAACTGTGGATTTCCATCTATTTCGCCCCTGATTCATCTATCTGGGAAGGCTTTTTGAAAATCGAAGGTATTAGAAATGGATTTGGATCTATTTCTTATAACTTCTTTTTGAGGATTTTCTAAAACTTTATGTTATAAACAGTGGATTAGCATCTATTTTGCTTCTATGTGGGAGAACATTTTTAAAATATCTCATAAAAAGTGGACTCACAACTATATTCATTAAGATTTACTCTGTGCTTGGGCGTTTTTAAAATCTTTGTAATGATGGCCGCTAGCGAGAGGACGCACGTGCTCCTTTGATGCTTGCCTTCTTTGTGCGCCAGTGAGTTTCACCCTCCGTGTTTGTGCAACTTCACCATGTGCACCCCCACCTCATCACTTGTGCTCCCTCAAGTGTTCAGTGAAAGAAGTTTCCTCTTTTCTCATCGTGTGCTGGTCTATATCCCTGTCACTGGGGCTCCATTGCCCCACCGCTCCATCGCCGAGGTCCTGGCGGCACCCCTGAACCTCAACCGCCAGACCGTACCCTCGACGTGAAGCCGTTATCTTGCTTCTTTTTCTTCTATCAGGTGACGTACAACTCAACACTGGCCTTTAAAGTGTTCATCTTTACCACCAAAATGTTGGAAGCATTAAGAACTATAAATCATCAACCTGTGACTCCCATGTCCATGAACTTGACATCATTGCGCTCGCTGAAACTTGGCTGAACCCTACCGTTCGTGATGGAGAAATATCCTTCTGAGTCACTCACAGCATATGTCGCAGGGATAGGCTCTCCAGAGGGGGTGGAGTGCTTGTCGCCATCAACAATAAATATCCCTCAAAACATCGCATGGACCTAGAGACTGACTGTGAAGTCTCTCTTCCCTCTGGCAAACATTCGAAGCCATTCAAAACTTATGTGGGCTGTTTCTATCGTCCTCCTGCCAGTGATCTTTCCGTCTTAGAAAAATGCCTTGACTCTGTGATTTAGTCCCATCATCCTTTTGGGTGACTTCAATCTCTCAATCCATTGGGAGTCTCCCTATGAGTAGGTCTCCGTCCGTCCGACGCCCATGATGAGTACCTACCTCCTCCAACATTTCTTTACCGCCCTTCACGTCTATATCCCAGTTCTGCACCGAAGGGACGCTGGACTTCCACCAGCGTCCCCCCCCCCCCCCCCCCCCGTCGACTCCGACCACGAGTCCCTCGACGTAATTACAGCTCCTCCGGGGCCAAGTGCCACCGCGGGGACCCGCCGCTCCGAAACCCTTCCTCGCATGGACTAAGGTTTGCTGCGAAGACGCTAACCGCTCCCTTGACCTCATACCCTGGTCCGTGCTCTCTCACCCCCGAAGAAGGAATGGACCTCCTGTACGCCGTCGTTGAGAGTGCCGTTAAGGATTTTGTCCCTGTTGTGAATCCCAGAAAACTAAGAAGTTCCCCTCTACAAGACCACTCCGAACGAACACACTCGCAGCACAATTACACGGAGCTTCGTCGTCATTTCTCAAAAACTCTCATCCGTCGTGACCAGAAGGAACATGCGCATGGTGTGTGCTCATCCATTACCGCCACCTCAAAAATAATCTGGTCTTTTGTGAATAGTCGCCGCAATCATTCCCGAATTCTGGACACTGTTTGCTATGAAAACAATAATGCCGAGGGCTCTGCTGGACCAAAACCTGTTTGCTCAATTCTTTTCAGATTGTTTAATGCCTGCATCCAATCTCCCTTCTATCCGAGACAACTCCCTCACATCTAGCTGTACTGTCTATCCCGCATAGAGACCGATCCACAGGAGGTATTTCACTTTCTTTCAGAATCACCTCTCCACCGTTCACCTGATGGCCTCAGTTCTATCTTAGTTCGTAACTGCGCCTCATCCCTCGCCATTCCACTGCGTCTCCTGTTGAATCGCCGCTTCACTCTCGGCGTCTTTCCGCTCCAATGGAAAATGGCAAACATTATTCCTATTCACAAAACTGGTCCTAAATGAGAAGTTGCTAACTATCGCAAGATTTCATTACTACCAATCCTATCCACTGTCTCTGAGAGGATTATCCTCCACAGATTATACTACTTTGCATCACCTATCCTGTCGAATAATCATCAATCCTTCCTAATCGTTCTTGTCTGACTAACCTAGCTGTCTACCATCACCATGCTGTCAACTCAATAGCAAAAAATCACAACTTGGTGCCATATTTCTTGATTTCTCAAAAGCCTTCGACTCTCTACACCATACCCTCCTCTTTCACAAGCTTAGCCAACGGTTCAACGTACACGGCAGTTTTCTTGATGTCATCAAATCCTTTCTTAGCAATAGAACTCAGCGGGCTATACTTTCTGGCACTTCTTCTCATTGGTCCCCGGTAACATCTGGTGTTCCTCAAGGTAGTGTCCTGGGGCCATATCTATTTAACCTCTTCATTGATGACCTGGCCACCCTTGTGTCTCCCTCCCAAGCTAATACTCTACTCTGTGTCGACGACCGTAAAATATTCAAACAAATTCACACTACCTCGGACTGCTGAAGTACTTCAGAATGCCTTAGATTTGAATGCGAAAGGGTGCAAAACCTGGAAGCTCAACTTGAATTACAGGAAATGCAACTCCATTTCTATTTCTCTTAAAAAAAACCCATATTACATTTCACTATTCCGTTAACTCTGAGCCTCATCAACGTGTTTCGGCTGTGAAGGATGTAGGTGTCTTAACTGACAGTGAACTGAACTTCTCGGATTGCATTCACTCAATAAAGAGTGAAGGTCAATGTCTCTAATAGGTCTCCTCTACCGCTACCCTGGTGAAAATACAGCGTGAAGGAAGCGAGAGCGAAGTTTCAAATGGAGCGTCGATTGGTGAGCGTAAACGGACCCTGGTAAAAGTCGGCATCTCGCTTGGTCGTAACGGTCGCGTCAATGGAGATTTGATATAAAGCGACGACGCACAGTGTGGTCAAATCGCAATTCGCCCGACAAAAGTTCAAAACTGCTTTCTATGAGATAACGTCTTGAAACTTGGCACATACACACACAAATGATTGGTGATTATGCAATGGTAAGTCATTTTTCATAGGTATTATCCGTTACTTGGATACAGAGGCTCAAACACGACCAAATTTCGAAAAAAGCGCCCGCTCTCATTTTCTTCGAAAATCTTAAAAGTTGAGCATATATAAGAGTAATTAAAGGTTTTTTATGAAATAAAAAACATTACCAATTGTGAACAGGGTACTTTGCCTATACTATGCATAAGTTTCAGACATTTTTGCGTATATTTGAGTGCTATTACGTCACAAAATGGCGGACCCTTCATAAACAAAATTTTACATAAAGTAGACAATATAATCCTTATTCGGAAAATGGTCTCTGGGATAGAGTAAAAATTGAAGATATTTCTAGCTTATTCCGTAAAAATATTTGAAAAAAGTTTGCGACGCCGAGAATAAACTTGATTTTTCGATCGCGCTTCGAGGCCCGGCTCCGCGCAGCGGGACCTAGAAATACCGAGACTCCGTTGTATTGTTCATGTTGTTTGGATAATAACTTCTCGAATTTAACTTTTTCAGGCTTTGCATGCTGTCACTGATTTCTAAAGATTCTATACTGAAGATTTTGTGAGGATATTGGTTCGAGAGAATGGATCAGTGAGTAGGGTCCATATGTCCTTCAGTGCACTCGTAACTGAGGTAAATCTGTTATTTGAATAATTTTCGGAATCATTTTCAATGACAACCACTCTTAGTAGGGCAAGGAGAGTGCTTTCAAAAGTCCTGATGTGCTGACGGAGATGTCACCTGAGGAGGTTTTGTCCTTACTGATCACTAGGGGGCTGACTAATAGTCAGTATAATCCCTTAGCCCTTATAAGCCCGTTATATATATTGTGACGATCTGCTCGAGTGAGCTTGATCACGGCGTCTTCGCGCGATCGTGTGGAAGCGCGCGGCAGACGGAGAGAGAGACGGCTCGCGCGGTGGTTCAAATTACCGCCCACCATTTTTCGATCCTCCATTATTTTTGAATGTTAGTTGTAGCGCCGGTCGCATCGACCGACGATGTAAAAAGGGGCTCCCCAGTGAGCTCACCCCAGACCTCAGACTCCAGAGTGAAAGACGGCAGACGGAAAGAGAGACGACTCGAAGGAAGGAGAGCGACGCGAATTTCATTTCATTTTTCATAGGGTTTCACTGTTCATTTTTGTATCATTCATTAGTTCTTAGTTAGGTTAGCTATCATTTGGGTATATTTCATTAATGTTTCACGTATCACCAACTCATTCATCCCTCATTATAGTATAGGAGTGTATTTTTCTTACGTGTCTAGTAATAAATGGGTGTTTTTCCTGTGAGCGCGAGTCGTCCTTTACTCCCGAACGCGGTGACCCGCGTCCATTCGATTTCAGGTCCGATCACCGCCGATCTCGGAGGGTAATGCTGCAGTTCCGCGAAGGCCTCACCCTAAGATATTTTTCTCGTTGATCTCTGCTTGCTGATCAGCTTGACCCCGGTTTTGAGTGGCACCCGTTGTCGCTTCTCGTTAGGAGCGAAGCTTTCCTTTCCTTTCTCCGGAGTGGCGTTGGCACGTTCTCGTTCGTGGCTGACGGAGGGAATGGGATAGGGGGGGGGGGGGGGGGGAATTTGCCCGGCCGCAGGATCCGTACGGAGACAAAACCCGGCTGCGAGGAGGTCGAACAGTCCAGCCACGTGTCCCGTCACAATATATATCCCTTAGCCCTAATAAGGAGCCCTTAGAAGCTCCGTTCTTAGTCACGGACATGAGTTGTATCCGCGATGCGGCATACCCAGGTGGAATAAGTACAACCGAAAACATGTGCCAAGTGAATCTTCGATATTTATATTCAATCACACGGTCTCACGGGTAGGTACTGCAGTGCGTATCTACAGCGCAAACCGCTTCTCGATTAAGTTAATTGCACTTTAATATTTAAGTACGGGTTTGATGGAAGTTCCGGCCACGCCCAATACCTATAAACAACTGTGGGAACGAGCAGATTCATTAGATGAATTTTTATTCATGAGATCCCTAGTGCCACTTACTTTGGTAAATGATTCTTCAGGTAAGAGCTTCAAGCGTATCTATTTTATCTTTGGCTAATCCGCATATAATACAAACGGGCAATATTAATACTTTCCGTGTTTTAGCTGTTATTATCTGGGCAAATCCGTGGCTGTCGTCCATCAGATTTTGCCGGCCCATTCGTCTTCAGTGGCTTAAAGAGACGAAGGAAATTGCCAAGGCAGAAAATAATTATGTTGAAAGGCAGATTGGCGATTTATAAAATTAGATTTCGGGATGTTATTCATTGTCCTATATGCAGACCACGGTCCATTAAGTACTCATACATGGCGCGGATTTTTCGAAAGGGGCAATTCTTCCCTTAGGCCAGCTATCCGAAGAGGCGATGGAGGCCCGCAATAAGGACGCCATGAATTTCGAGACAGATTCACGCGGAAACACTCCAGGATATCCTTGACTGCGAAGACTCATAGGAGACTTCCAAATGAATTACGAGAACTATTACTAATAGAATACAAAGAAGAAGCATAGAATCAAACTGCGATGATGGTTACGATTCGTCCGAGGACTACGAATTTTGCTTGAAACGAACAATCGGCAAAGAAAGTTGGGTCAAAGGTGTTGTAGTGACGAATTCGTGGGGATGGTTAAGGAAAGGATAGTGAAAAGGAGATCGCATTGTCCGGAGCCCGCTACAAACCACCCTTTCCTCAACCGCTCCCTTACCCACCCTGGCTGGTCCCTCATTTGAACACCGCCGACCTAACTTCCTCTGCCGACCCTCCTTTCATTTTCCCCGGGTATTCCCTTCTTGGGTTTTTCTCTTCATTGCCTCAAACAGACATCTTCTCACTCTCATCTTTCTCCCACAGAGCACACGTGCGAACAACCTATCTCCTCTAATTGTTTCTTCGCCTTCCTAAACATTCCTAAATATAAACATGGTGTGTGCTTTCAGAAATTTGTAAACAACTGAAGACGACTAGGTGAGTTAAAACTAAGGATGCTCTGAGGGTGAAAATCATTTGGGATAATGATATTTATGTTATTTTCAGCATCTTAAAACTAATGACATTTCATTTATATTATTGAATTGATCTTATCGGTACTGACAATATCAAAATGAATTTAAGTCATTCTCGTTTATTGCCATCCTCTTTTCAAATTACTTTCTCTTTTTAAACCATAAGTAAGAGATGGCGCAGCAAATTGTATGCTAATAACATCAGTTTTCCAGGTTTGTTTAATATTTTATTGATTAATCTAATCGTTTCATCTATATTACTTTACTTTTCGTCGAGAGCATTGTAATTTGACATTATTACATTGTGTGATCAGTATTGCGAAATTAAAATGCAAAACCTCTGGAATCTCAATTTTATATGAATCCATCCCTCAAACCTAATGATCAAGTATGTCACTCAATACAAAGAGATTATAATGCGCACAACAGAGCTTTTTGTAAAAACTCATGAAATCATGCTGATTTTAAACAGAATCTTGAATTTCATTGTAAGAAACTATAAAGAATGATATTGTGGAAATAATTCCCTTTAGGTTATCCTTAAAATTAAATATCAATTTTCATAGATTGTCAGTTCCAAGTTGTTTATAGGAGAGAACCCACTAATATTATTTCTGGCGCATCTAAGAGTGAGGTTACAAAGAGTGACAACAAGTTGTAATTTGACAAGAAGGCCTGTTTTTTTAAGACTGCGCATTGTCATGTTCCGTTCCGTTTTGCGCCACCCTCCTAGGGTAGTAAAGGCGTAGGATGTAGTTCGATGTGATGGAGAGGGTAAAGGGAAAGAAGGGAATCCCGAATGTTGCCTTTTTATGGAGAACATGCATGGTTCCCCGAGAACCGGCATTCTTTCTCAAGAGTTGAAAGACGTTCATAATTTTCAGCATGATTCCGAAAATTATCCAAATAAAAAATATACCGCAGTTACGCGTGCACTGATCCATTCTCTCGAACCAATACATAGTCGCAAAATCTTCAGTATAGAATCTTTAGAAATCAGTGACAGCATGCAAAGCCTGAAAAAGTTAAATTCGAGAAGTTATTATCCACACAACATGAACAATCCAACGGAGTCTCGGTATTTCCAGGGGCGGAATTCTGTACACAACTAACGATACCTATCGGTATCGGTGGCTACCGACGGTCGTCGCTTGTACCGACGGTCGAGCTATTCTGCACCCGCCAGCTACCGACAGTTGTCGGTGCAAGCGACCTAACTCTGACGTCAAGCATTTATCGGTAAGGAAGCAGCACCTGCGCGCGAGGCTATACGTTTTAACCAATGATATAGCATGACACAAACAGGAAAAAGTGCACCATCGATATGCGTAATATTTCATCGGAACTTAGCGTAGTAATGTTATTTGAAATCAACAGTGGACTGGACGTGGATCATTTGTGATTCACATTCATTCAAGGATCATGCGTAAAGTCGAAGAGAAGTTAATACCAAAGGCAGGATGAAAGGTGGGATTAGTTGAAACTGAGGGGATTGCATGTAGGTAATTCGAATGAAATCTTTATTCATACTTTGTTATTGATTTCGTACTGCGAAATTGGGTACGATTTTACGATCGAGAAATAACACACGTCTATATGGTTCTGATGGACTGTATTCAAGTGCCATTAACTAAGCCAACAATTACATATTCAAGTTACTATACGTACACAAACAAGATTAAATTAAAAATTAAAACCTACGACGGTCCAAACAATAGTCGAGAAGCTCAAGTCAGGTCGAGAGGGAATTGCTACATGGAGGAGGAATGTAATAATAATATATTTATTAGATTACATGGTAGAATTGTGTACACATCTTCGTGGAAATTACAAATCAAAGTGACATCACAGTAAGTAGTAGGCAGCAGTCGGCTAACGTGTAAGTTTGTTTTTAAGTAACGTTTGTTTTTTTGGGAGGCAATCTTAAGAATTAGAACACTAATTGGTACGGAAGTAAAAGTGACCCTGACAAAGAAACAGTGAAGTGAATATAATGACTTGCGTTCGTTTGAAAGTGCATTGGAATGAACTGAACATGAACATGGATACATGTTCGTGGAACTGAACACACTGCTCACTCGCAATGGCGATCGACCGCTCCCGCTGCAATATCGGCCGAAGTGTTTCAATGAGAACCAAATCAACATGTGGGTAGAGGCGAAATAAATTGATAAACTCCTCGTTGTCCAGCTCAAACGGGTCGTGGGCTTCCCTTTTACTCTCGTATCCCCCGGCACGATCGTCGACGTTCGAGTCTACTTTCTACGTATTACATAAACATTGGATCTAAAGCAAGATATCCCTCTGCCATTCTTTGGGCTGATAATTAAAAAACACCAACCACTCTGATGTAAAATGCATTACTAGTCTAGCGATAAAGTTTCTACCGTCAAACATTTAAATACATCAAACTGCAATTGCATATTAATAGTATAGTAATTGAAGTAAAAATATAGGTACTTAGTAAATAGAAAATTATAAATGAAACTGTATTTTTATTTAATAAAGGTTAGAAGAACTTAAATCACCTCTCACTCTCCGCACTTTGGACACTTTAAAGCAAACTTGTTTTGGATGCGCTAATTTTGCTAATTAAGGACGAATATAACTAGCACGAATTATACCGTTAAGATTGTAACTTAATAATAATATGGAAATGCAAATAAAGGACGATCTCAGTTCTCAGAAAACCTACCAATTTGCACAAGTCAATTCATCAAAACCAAGCTCGTAGATAATCAAAACATACGTCCGTCGCTATGCGTAGACCGATCTATCACTGTTTTTACCCAGCATGCAGTTGGCGAAGAGACGAAATACATGTCGGTAAGGCCTAGCGTGGGTTTGGAAATCGTCGGTAGGCTCAGTCGTCGTTACCGACAAGTATCGGTAGAATTAACGACAAGTGTCGGTAGAATGCGTCACCGGAATCGCTCTTACCGATATTTGTCGGTCGGGGGAGTTAGCGACACCGATAGGTGTCGGTAGGATGTACAGAATTCCGCCCCAGGTCCCGCTGCGCGGAGCCGGGCCTCGAAGCGCGATCGAAAAATCAAGTTTATTCTCGGCGTCGCAAACTTTTTTCAAATATTTTTACGGAATAAGCTAGAAATATCTTCAATTTTTACTCTATCCCAGAGACCATTTTCCGAATAAGGATTATATTGTCTACTTTATGTAAAATTTTGTCTATAAAGAGTCCGCCATTTTGTGACGTAATAGCACTCAAATGTAGGCAAAATGTCTGAAACTTATGCATAGTATAGGCAAAGTACCCTGTTCACAATTGGTAATGTTTTTTATTTCATAAAAAACCTTTAATTACTCTTATATATGCTCAACTTTTAAGATTTTCGAAGAAAATGAGAGCGGGCGCTTTTTTCGAAATTTGGTCGTGTTTGAGCCTCTGTATCCAAGTAACGGATAATACCTATGAAAAATGACTTACCATTGCATAATCACCAATCATTTGTGTGTGTATGTGCCAAGTTTCAAGACGTCATCTCATAAAAAGCAGTTTTGAACTTTTGTCGGGCGAATTGCGATTTGACCCCACTGTGCGACGGGGAGTTCTTATCGCTCACCGTTTACTCTTCGATGTTTCTCTCGCCCTCGGATTACGCTTCCATTATTCCTCCATGAGAGTGGACGGAGCGCTCTTTCTCGCTTCGGTAACCCTTTAGTTCCCCGTCAGGGCTTCCCTCTCGCCTATCGGGATGCATACGAAGACTCGATCTAAGGTAACTTCGTCTTCGCTTCGTTAAAATTGCTGCCACAATTATAAATTTTGTTGAGAAAAATGTTGAATACTTAAACATTTACACGGACCGTTTAGTGTCAAAAGTAACATCCAATGTTTATGTTAATATCACTTTATACCTTTCGTTGATGGACAACTTGAGTTCCAACGAATGTGACTACGTTCACTTTGAAATATTTAATGTGGTAGCAATTTTGTATACAAAGGAAATATTTTTGCTTGCTCTCGAAAATGGCAGTCAGTATGAAGACGTGAATGCCATTACCACATTTGGTAGGTATATAACTGACTTATAAGGAATTAAGGAATATAACTGGGTTGACTGAAAATTTTTCACAGAAATTTGGTATATGCTAGCTGTATAGCAAAAAAATAAATATTATCAATATAATCAACAAGCTGACCCGGCCACGCGTTGCTGTGGCTCAATCTGGTTAAATGGAAAGCGCACGTTTATAGTATGTTTAATTTCACAATTCTTATGGGTATACAATATATTTTGTTGTTCCATTGTCTGTGCAGATATAGACATTGTTTGGTTTGCCGACTCTAGAACACGCAACATACACCTAGAACACGCAACACACACGCAACAAAATACACGTACATGTGAGAAGCAATCCATGTCTAGATCTAAACCGCATAGTTCTAAAGATTCGCCCTCAGCTTTGTTGATGGTGGATGCAAATACCAATCGAATTGGGAATAAAATCACTTAAATTGAAATGGCATATCTGTTGGATACATAGGAATGCGAGGAATGAGGACATCTTCGCCTTTGAAAGTTCCTGTCCAGATTGTGGATTCTACGACGATGCTCATTAATTTATTTACTGAAAGCCGCGTGCCGTTGCAAAGCTTTGGCTGGTTGATATTTAGCAACATGATAATTGGCACGCCATTTTCAATTTCAGTACGTGCGGTGGCATCCCTGGCAGATCGAGTAAATTCAAAAATTCCGTTCGATAACCAATTGAATCATCTGCTTCCACAACATCGTCGACGGTCTTGTACATATGTGCCTGCGTCGTTTAGAGTGTTAGACTGAATAATATTGTTTAGTTCGCAGAAGTCTTTGTTCTTGGCCGCAAGAATAGCTCGTTCACTTAGCCAATTGTGATCCTTAGAATTGATTTGAATATTGGGAAATACTTTTTCAACCATCTCTTCTTTTGACGTTACTAAATTGCAAAATTTATGAGGCAATGAATTTTACCTGAGGTCAGATCAACCGGCACCTTTCCGTTCCCAATTTCCAGCAATTAATGTGAGTATATCTCAGCTGATCGATTGTTTTGCAGCTGGACACGCATATTTGTATATAATTTTAACGCCTTTACATGTCGTCACAAAGTATAATATTTCAGGCTATCATTTATTTCATCCGCTAGTGTCAATCAAGACATTACAGGTAATGTTGCCTGAAATGTCGTGCAAGCTATATTAATGCGTTCTCAAATGGTCTCAGGATTCCACGGAAATCTTGCAATGATCGATCCAGAGCCTCGAGCGATGCTTTGTGCACCATTGTGCATTCATCCCAAGCAATAAGTTGGCATTTCTGAAATATTTGTCCCATGCCGGATGATTTGAATATGTTGCACGTGAGTGTTTCAATGAATTGCAAGTTCAATGGGATGCACATCCCGTCTCCAGTGTCAATATTGTGTTCTCGATATTGTACAAACCTTCATGGAGTGAACAAAACAACTAACCAAAGCTTCATGGAAATTGGATGAATGTTGTGGTAATGCATGAAGTTATCAATATTGTATCAATACAGTATCGACATTGTAATGATACTTTATAAAACTTTGAATAAAAAGAACACCTAAATAATGTCACCTCAATTTTGTATCAATAATGTATCGATGTATCCATATTTTATCGATATTATATCGATACAGTATCGATATTGAATTATCGATTATATAGAAACCTTCTCGGAGCGTACTCAACAACTTTCCAAAGTTTCATGGCGATCCGATGAATGGTGTAGTAATGCATAAAGGACAAACACATTATATACATTCGATACAGTATCGATATTGCAACGATACATTCCTTTTAAAAAACTAAATAATTTCACCTCAATTTTGTATCAATAATGTATCGATTTATCGATACTTTAGCGATATAATATCGATAAGGTATCGATATTGAAATATCGATTTCGTAGTCCTCTTTTCGGGAATGTACTCAACAACTTCCCAAAGTTTCATGGCGATCCGATGAATGGTGTAGTAATGCATAAAGGACACACACACACACACATACATTCATTTTTATATATATAGATTATAAAAAACAAATTCATACTCTTGAGGAACTTTACAAATGGTCGGATCGAACGTGAAAGGAGGAGTTTAACACTTAGGAAAACTTCGAGTTTGTAACCAACGAGCAAGTGAAGGAGATGAGAAGTGCCTGAGAGGAGAAGATTCCGAGATACACCTGCCGTGTGGAGAGTGCTTCATTGCTATTCCTCAATCGAAGGAAGACTTGCTGTTGAAGTACCTTTCTCAGTAATCCGAGGGACCCAATTTTCAAATTTGTGTTACAGATAGGATTAGGAGAGTTTGGAGGAGAGCAGTGGTTTTTGGAGGTAAAGAAATAAGGTTAGCATATTTCCGATGCAAAATTGTATTGAGAAACATTAATTAACACAATTGTATTTTAATTTCGTGTATTAATTCTGCGGCAAGGAGGAAACCAACGTCGGCAATCCAATCTGCCATGACGGTATCAAGTTAAGCGGCATTGACGACATTGATTTTTTTAATTTCCCTTCCATATTTACTGCTCGTACTTATTATTATTGCAATTATTTACAACTTTCATAATATGAGGGATGCGTTGGCTATAACATAAATTGTGCATGAAGGGATTGCAAAAGATTCAATCAAAAATTTCTTATGCCAACTTTTTGATACTATTCAATGAACAGCATGTAAAGGTAAATGAGGAATTTAAGGCTTAGAATGCGAATGGTGTTTAAAGTTGTGAATAATTTTTATTTTAGTTAATAAGGAGAGATAAAAATAATATTTTCAACTCATCTAAATATTAAATGCGAAACTAATTACATTGCCTCACGTGACATAGTTAAATTTTTCACTGATTCCGGAGACTTACATCATTCGTGTGTGTGAAGTCATGTTGGGAAAATAATTAATACATGAGTTAAAAAGAGTGGTCAATTTAATTAACGGGTACAGGAGCAAAACTATGGCACGTCAGGGTGTTACCCTCGTCGTATGCGAAGAGAAACATAATATCCGCTTCAATGACATGGCTTCCCCGTTGTATTCCGTGAGAGTGGAATGGGTGATGGTGGTGGGCGACGGATCAGTGCCCTCGTTTCTTTGATAAACTGAGAAAGAATTGTTTCGGAGAGCACGCGAAAAGAGTATGTGAGGAGTGTTAAGTCGGGTTCCGAGGGATTTCCAATAATTACTAGGATTCAAACTTAATAATGAGCTTTAATTCGCGGGAGCTACCCGCACCCACGTCCTTACAAGACGGAAGCCATCGACAGAGACAGCGTGACTTGAATATGGCTGTCCCCATAATGCAACACAAAAGACAAGAGAATATCGGAACATACAAACAAATGAATGGTGCCAAACACAGAAATACAACATACATAACAATCCTCCCCCCTTTTAATTGACAATATGAGGAGGCAGTCTAGCATTTCTCCTGGGGCGTGAACCCACACCAGCAGGATCAATCGGCGGAGGACCTTCAACCTGGCCATCCAGACCAGCAGGATCCAACGGTGGAGGCCCTTCCACCTCGCCTGATGGCTGGACCATTACTTCCACCGGATTAACCGGTACATTGGCTTGGTCCAAAATCAACGGAGCAATTAGGGGACGCTCCGGACTTCTTCTATCAACCTGGTTGGGAAACGAAAATTTATTAGACCGTGCATTATCACTCTCCCACCGTTTCCTCATCTGGTCAACATGACGCCTTTCAACTGTGTCTCCTCCCTCTCCCAAAATCCTTACCACCCTAGGCCCTTCTATCCCAACTACTATCCCTGGCTTCCAATAGGGCTTCCCCCCCCTGCTGAACCCCCTGTAATAAATCTTATCATTCACTGAAAAATGGAAATCTGAATGTTTATTCAAATTCTTGTGATTCTCTTCACTTTTAGAGACAGAACAGGCAGGGTGTAAACGATCTAAAATAGTTGTCAATCGGCGACCCATTAACGCCTCACAGGGGGCTATCCCTGAGGTGGCACAAGGAGTAGTCCTCAAGGTCAGGAGTAGGCTGGGGAGCTCTCGAACCCACTCATTACTGGGAATTTTCTGTAAAACCCTCTTGATGGCTTGCACAGCACGTTCCGCCTGCCCATTGGAGGCTGGGTGGTAGGGAGGGGTTAGGTGGTGCTTAATCCCATTTTTCTTTAAAAAATCCCGGAATTCCTGACTAATGAAAGCTGGGCCGTTGTCGGTGACGATAACATCTGGTAACCCGTGCGTAGCAAACCACTTGCAGAGGCTGGAAATACATATGGCAGAGGAAAAAGAACCATTAGTGAAGGCAACTTCTAGCCATTTTGACATAGCATCCACACAAATTAACAAAGTATGAGCCTTAAACGGGCTCGCAAAATCCAGGTGAAGCCTACCATGGCTTGTCTGACCGACTCCACGACATGACTGTAGCTTTTGGTGGATTGTTCTGAGATTCAGCACATACACAACATTGTCTTATCATCATTTCGATGTCAGCATCGATATTTGGCCACCATGCGTAACTTCGAGCCACAGCCTTAGTTCGTACCATACCCTGATGTGCTTGGTGCAACAGTTCTAACACCTTTGGTCTCAAACTGGATGGTACTACCACTCGTGTGCCTCGCAAAAGGCAACCCTTCATTACTGAAAGGCTCCCAACAGGTCCCCTCGTATACCCTGCGATGGACGGGTCCTCTGTGAAGTCCCAGCCATGTTTCACTCCCTTCATCACCTTTGCCAAGACAGGGTCCTTAGCAGTAGCTTCGGCGATGGATGCAGCGGTGAGAGGGGAGTTGGGAGGTGCCTCCTCCAACAACAATACCCCTGCAGGATCCTGGAATGGCTCCTCGGCATCATCTTCTAAAGGCATCCGGCTGAGGAAATCTGCATTTCCGTGGCTACTACCTGGTTTATACTGCAATATATAGTCGAAATTAGCCAGGTACAAACACCAAGGAAGTACCCTGGGAGAAAGTACATCAGGCAACTGCTTCCTCTTTGGATTGAATATCCCAACCACGGGTTGACTATCTGTGCAAATACAGAATTTCCTTCCCCAAAGATACATGTAGAATTTCTGCACACCGAAAACTATGGCTAGAGCCTCCTTATGTACCTGAGAATAGTTTCTCTCTGCAGTCTTTAAAGTTCTGGACCCAAAGGCCTTTCACTGCCGTCTGGCATTTCATGAGACATTACTACCCCAACTCCATAGGGAGAGGCATCACATGCTAAGATGATGGGTAATTCCGGATTGAAATGCACCAGAATGGCATTGCTCACTACTTCCTTGACATAGTCGATGCACTTGTCGTGGTCTTGGGTCCAACACCAAGGGGTATCTTTCTTTAAAAGATCATACAATAAATGGAAATTCGTAGCCTTATTCGGGAAAAATCTGTCGTAATAATTAATGAATCCCAAGTAAACTCTAAGGCTGTCAACGTCTCTGGGCTTGGGTGCAGACAAAATGGCCCTCACCTTACCTGGAGTGGGAGCTATCCCATTTGCACTTATGTGGTAGCCCACGAATTCCAATTTCTGGACCCCAAATTGGCATTTCTCTGGCCGCAGACGGAACCCTGCAGCATCCAGTCGAGAGAGAACCACTCCCACACGGGTCCACAATGTTTCTGGGGAAAGGGCTTGCACTAGAATGTCATCTAGGTACACAACCACTCCCTCCAGCCCAGCCAGTATGGTTTCCATGGTCCTCTGAAAGATTCCGGAAGAGGCACTCAAACCCTGGCTCAGGCGATGGACTTCAAACAAGCCTTTGTGGGTGTTTAACGTCAAAACCTTGGCCGTCTCGGGGTCCACCGTCATCTGTAACAAGGCCAGGGACAAATCCAACCGCGTAAAAAATTTCCCTCCATTCAACTTAGCTAGGACCTCATCAATGGTAGGCAGAGGGTCCCTTAAACAGTTAGGATTCACTGTAGAAGAATAGTCCCCACAGATCCTAATTGACCCGTCACGTTTTTCTACACACACAACTGGAGTGGCCCACTCTGAAGTTTTCACAGGGACCAATATCCCTTCATCCGCCATCTCATCAAGTTCTCTCCCTACCTTGGAAACCAATGCATAGGGAACTGGTCGGGCCTTTTTGAACACAGGTTTTGCGTCCTTCCTTATGTGAATATGAGCAGGGGGGCCCACATACCTCCCTAAACCTGAGGAAAACACATTTGCAAATCTAGAAAGTTCACTTGGAATGAAACAATTGGACATTTTATGCACTCCCTCAATACTTATCATTAGCGAACCAAACCAAGAGCGACCCAGTAAGGCTGGTCCCTGTGTATCTGCAACCAAAAGCAAAAGTTTCTCCCTTCGATTATTATACACAACATTTACCCAACTCTGCCCAAAAATCTCCAGGGGTTCCTTGGACCAGGTCGTGAGTTTCACCTCTGAAGGTGACAATTTAACATGAGGAAGCTTATCCTCATACGAAGCTCGACCAATGATAGTGTGGCCAGCCCCACTATCTACCTCCATGGAAATTTTTACACCCTCAACTTCTACACAAACACTGATGGTGGGGGGTGCCAATGCAGAGGGAGTATAAAACAACATGGACTCTAGCATGGGGCCAGAGGTGGACTCTGAAGAGGACACCGTGAGGGCTTGTGATGCCGGAATCTCCCCACTCTGCCTTGGGCTGAAGCTGGTAACCCGGTGCCGAGGTGGTCCTGGGTGTGCTCTCGTCCGATTATCATACTGTGCTGGATCCGGCCGCTTACTCCATCGGGAAGGTGGTTGAACAGCAAACCCAACGGTCACCCTACGACGTTTGGCGAAGCACACCTTCACCAAATGACCCCTTTTGTGGCAGTAGTGACACACCGCATTCTTGGCCGGACAATCGGGATGTTGCGGCCCTCCGCAACGATGGCACCACGGGGAATCCGAGGAGACGGGCGGGGTGCCCGACGATGATGCCCGTGATTTATCTTAATCACCCCTTCGGACACACTTTCTCCGTCTATAACGGCGTTCAGATGACTGCCTGAATTAGGTTGGCGCTCAAAATTGCTGGACTTCAATTGCGTGACGTACTCTCTAGCCTGTTCCGCCGCGGTCGCTCGGTCTACGGCTAAGTTTAAAGTTAGCTCCTCAAACTTGACAGAGAAAAGTTTCTCCTTCAGATTTAAGTTTCTCATCCCTCTAAGGAACTGCCGCAACAACGACTAGTCTAAATTTTCAAATCGACACTTGTCCGCCAGCTGCCTTAAGTCCGCCAGGGAATCCTTCACAGGCTCATTCGGCCCTTGCACTCGAGCGTCAAATCTCTCACGCTCCACCCAAACACGGGACGAGGGAATGAAATGACTGGAAAGCAGTTCCAAAATTTCCTCATAACTTTTGGATGCCGGCCGTCCGGGAGCACAAAGTTTCTCTACCACGCTATACGTCTGGCCGCCAGCGCACGAGAGTAACAGAGGCCCACTTATGATTCGCGGAAATGATGTCGTGGGCTTCAAAATAAAAGTGGAGTTGCTCCTTGAAGTCCTCAAACTCCTCGCCCTTGCCGGAAAATTGAAGCACCGCACCAAAATTCATCGTGGCTCGAACGGAAGTAACGATATCGACGCCGTTTTCTGTTATTGGGCTATCGGGCATAATTTTGCGCAACACAACAATGATCAGAGAGCGTACATAAGCGGAAAGCGAGCGACCGACGCTAGGAGTAAAGCTAGGCTATTAGTCACTAATAAACACCATTTTTGGGTAAATATTGCCAGCATAAGTGATAAAAGTCCACTGAGCACAGAATTCAGCAAATATAACACTTAAAACACTTACAAGTCTCAGCACAATGTCCGCCACCGCCACGAGGTGATGAAAATTCGGCAACAGAGGAGCGTCGATGTTTCTCTGATTCCTCCGGAATCCTTACGCAATCCCTCAGAATCCAATCAATCCCATCCTCGTCGCCACTTTGTTAAGTCGGGTTCCGAGGGATTTCCAATAATTACTAGGATTCAAACTTAATAATGAGCTTTAATTCGCGGGAGCTACCCGCACCCACGTCCTTACAATACGGGAGCCATCGACAGAGACAGCGTGACTTGAATATGGCTGTCCCCATAATGCAACACAAAAGACAAGAGAATATCGAAACATACAAACAAATGAATGGTGCCAAACACAGAAATACAACATACATAACAAGGAGAGAGGAAGCCGAAGACAGGGCGAGGTTTGTCAATTGTTCTCCGAGGTCAGGTGCCGCTCTTCATATGTTCTAAGGTCACACACACCTGGGCGAAGCAAATAGTGATACGCACGGGCAAAGAGTTGGTACACGGTTACAATTATTGTGAGAAGAAGATGAATGAGAAAGTTACAGATATCTGAGGACAGCAGAGTGTCTTGACGTTAGCCTGATGCGGCCACTGTTAGACGTCGCGCCTTCACTCAAAAATATTTTTCTTTCTTAAATGAAATATTACCACTGACAAACTTTTTTAATTTGTAGAGAGTTGTGTCTGCAACATATACAAAAATGAGCAAAATCGAAGGCAAAGGTACTTCGTCAAATATCAATTTTAAATTTAAAATTGTTATAAACTATATAAAGTTGGGATATTTATTCGTATATCTATTTTCATATTTAGGTTATATAAAGTTGCTTATTTTTCACATTATTATCAATTATTATATTTTTATATCTCTTACTTTAAAATAATTCCTATGACACGTATGTAGCCCAAATAGTCTCGAAGATATATCGTTAAATTAGTATTCACTTTTGCAAAATTCGAATTTTGCAACGTTACTATTTCTCGTAAACGGTTACGTTTTTTGCAAAATGGCTTTGGAATTTTCAATTTATTATTATATGGAGCCGTTCTCCCAAATTTTCTCAAAATCGGTGACCCTAATTGTCATTTTTGCTGTTCGAATTGGGGTGGTACATAGGCCCACGTGTCCATGACCCATAGACTCGCATTTAACGTGCATATTTCTCATACATTTTCTCATACCCTTTCCCTCCCCCCTCGTCTTTACCCTCTACCATCTTTACCCTTCACTTGTTTCCTCGACCTGCCTTGCCCCCTCCGTCAGTTTTCTCCCATCCCACAGTCAGAGCTCGACCTTCGTCCGGTGCGGATCGCTCCTGCTTTCTCTTTCTCTCTCTCTCGCGACCTTATATATAGGCCATGCCTAACTGCGGTGCCTGTCTCAAAGTCACCAAGAGAGACCAAAAATCGCTCTCCTGTTGTGATTGTGGCACGTTTTACCATCCAGTGTGCCTCTCCATATCCGACGAGGACTTCAAAATTCTCAGCGAGCAGCAAAGATCATGGCGCTGTGATGCCTGTCGGGCCAGGAGTTGCTCAGTCAGCGCTGAAGAGGACACCAGGAAAACACCTGGTAACGAGTCCGCTGCACTCAGTCTGTCCGCAAACAGCATAAGTGCTAAGTGCACTAAGAGAGCTGTCTAATAGTGTAAGTGAACTCCGCAAGGAGCCAACCGAAATCCGCAAAACCATTTCTCGTTGGGAGGAAGTGTCTGCGGGATTTGGTAAATCTTTTGACCTGATTAATGTCTCCCTCACCAAAATCAACGATTCGTTGAATCATCTTATGGGTGAGAATATTAGTCTTAAGAAGCAATTACAGGAAACTGAAGCTCGCCCTGGACGCATTGAGCAAGAACAACTCCGGAATGTCGTTGAGATACATGGAATTCCGTTCTCGAGTGGTTGAAATCGCTGTGGCCCTTGTGTGCAAAGTTGGAGTCGCTCTAGGACTCAAAATTGAATCTAATGAGATAGATTACGCCTATCGTGGAGGTGTTAACCGCTCCTCAAACTCCCACCCAACACCTAGACCTGCCCCAATCATCGTGCGCTTCTTACGACACTGTGTTGCGACCGAATTAGTAAATGCTAGGCGAACAAAAAGAGACCTAAAACTTAACGACATTTTCACTGAAAAAAGCTCTATCAATCCGCCTGTTTATGTCAATGAATCCATTACTTCCTTAAACAGGAAACTGTATGCGATTGCTCGAGGCCTAAGAAAGGAAGGTAATATTAAGTATGCATGGATTCGAAATGGCCGTGTGTTCGTTCGTGTTCGAGACGGTAGCGAGCGCATATCTGTTCTCAGTGAAAGTGATCTGGATCCACTAAAATAAGATAAGTGTGCTCGTTTACCACCCACAGTCAAACCCACCAACAGTGAAATCAACATTTGTTTAATTAACTGCCAATCCCTATTGTGTCACATCGACGAATTCCGGTCCCATTTTTCTTCTTGTGCTGCTGACATAATTTGTTTGACTGAAACCTGGCTTAAACCTAGCATCCCTGACAACATGGTGGAACTTGTCGACTACCACTTACTCAGACATGACCGGACTGGTAAAGGTGGCGGTGGTGTCGGAGCCTACATTCATCATCGTCTCCATTCATCTGTGGTGGCGACTTCCCCTTCCAGCTATGAAAGACGCCCGGAGTTCATCGCATTCGAAGTATATGGTCTAAATTTCTCCAAACTTCTTGTATTCATTGTTTATAGACCTCCAAAAGTTGGATATCTTTCTGATATTGAACATGCTTACACGATATTTAGTCCAAATTTTAAAAATATTATAATTGTTGGCGACTTTAATGCCGATCTGTTACGGGATAGTTACTCGTCTTCCTTCCTAAAGAATTTTATTTGCAGCTATAATCTTCATCTTGTTTCTACGCAACCAACCCATCACACTGAAAACAGTCATACTCTTCTAGATCTCTGCATCGTTGATTCCTCTTGCAAAGTCTCGTCATTTTCTCAATCCCCGGTACCCTTTCTCTCCGCTCACGACAAAGTCGCGATTTCCTACAAATTCCATATGCCTTGTCCGCTCCCGCCTAAAATTGTCTACCGCGATCTGAAAAACTTTGACGCAGTCGTATTTCAGCAAGACTTGATCTCTAGCGAATGGCAACACTTTTCAGGATCTACCTCCGTTGATTCCAAACTGGAATACTTCAATTCTAACTTCTTGCACTGCTTAAATCGTCATGCCCCTTGGCGCACCAGTAAACCTCGACGATTTTCAGCCCCATGGATAGCAAATGACCTTAAACAAAAAATGAAGGAAAGAGATAAATCACGTAGGATCTTTATTCGTACCAAAAGCCCTACTGCCTACGCTGAGTTTATAGCATTACGCAATCAAGTAAAACGCTCTGTCACAGAAGCCAAGAGAAAACACTACGCAGCCACCTTCTCCAACTTGACTCAGCCAAACCAGATTTGGAAAGAACTGAGGAACCTTGGCCTCGTGCATCGACCTAAAAACGAACCTGCGTATTAATTCTCACTAAACGAATTAAACAAATACTTTGCGCATACTGCTACCTCAGAGGTAAATACTGCCTTGAATACATTTACTATCCATAATGTACTTCCACTTGTACCCTATAAAGAAAATAGCTTCTATTTCCAATATGTTACGCCTGAAGTCCTACGAACAACTTTAACGATCTCTGCAACCAATTCTGTTGGGATTGATCGCATCTCAGCTAAATTTATAAAGGCTTCTTTAACAGCAACTTTCCCTCAAATCCTTAATATCTTTAACTTATCCTTAATGTCAGCTGAATTTCCTAAGGGTTGGAAATCATCTCTTATCACACCTATTAAAAAGGTAAAAAACCCTATCACTCCTCGGGATTACCGCCCAATCTCTAATCTGTGTGCCCTCTCAAAGTGCCTTGAAAGAATTGTCTCCCAACAGGTCACCGAATACCTAAACCAAAATAACTTATTTGACCCTTACCAATCTGGCTTTCGGAAAAATTTCTGCACACAGTCAGCGCTGCTAAAAGTCACGGACGACATCCGTCATGCAATTGACCAACAAATGATCACTATCCTTGTCCTATTTGACTTTACTAATGCTTTCGGTCTTGTGAATCACGCTCTACTTCTACACAAGATGAAAGACCTCAATTTTTCCTGCTCCACATTAAATTGGTTCTATTCATACTTAAACGGGCGAAAACAAGCAGTCAAGGACTCTATTGGTAATACATCTAATTGGGCTAATATTCACTGTGGAGTACCTCAGGGCTCAGTTCTTGGCCCTCTTTTATTTTCTCTCTATATCCTTGACCTCCCAAACTGTATTGAGCACTGTAAATACATGCTATATGCTGACGATTTGCAAATTTACTATCATTGCCATAAGACTGAGTTGATTGATGCAATCACGAAAGTAAATCATGATGTTAAAGCCATCAGCTCATGGGCTATTGGTAACAATTTTGTTCTTAACCGCAACAAAACTAAGTCAATTGTACTTGGTACCTCAAATTTACTCAAAAATGTGGATGTTAATGCTATACCAAAAATTACAGTTGGTGACACCGAAATATTATACTCAAATTGTGTCAAAAACCTGGGTGTTACGATGATGTGTAACTTGTCTTGGCAGAATCATGTGCAAGACGTGTGTAATAAGGTTAATATGATCCTCTACCAGCTTAAAGCCCAAAAAGGCCCTCTGCCACCTCACACTCGCAAGCATCTAGTATCTACGCTCATTTTCCCTCACATCGATTATTGCTGCCTGGTTTACCAGGATCTAACTGAAGAGCTCAATGCTAAGCTTCAACGCCTATTAAATATGTGTGTTAGGTTTATTTTCAACATAAGTAAGGATGAACATACTTCCCCTTATTTTACCTGTCTTGCAAAAAACAAGAGAAAATACTTGCTTGGTACATACCTCTACTGTCTTTTCAAAAATGAACAACCTAGTTACCTGAAGCAATTTTTTTCTGTCAGAAATAATAAGTCCAACATTTTGACTAGAATGGCCCCTCATTTTCTCATCACCCCCCAACATAGAACGACGACTTATGGAAAATCCTTCTCTGTGGTCGGAGCACGATTATGGAACAGTGTTCCAAAGAATGTGAAGGATTCTATCTCTTTGCCTGTTTTTAAGCAAAGATTTTTTCGCTATATACAAACCCTCGAAAGTGTATAACTTCTGTTGTTATTTCTTCTCTCTTATATTCTCATGTTATTTTCACTATAATGTATCCTCCCATCCCCATATTTCCCCCATATCAATTTTGTTATTTGTCTGTTATGAGCTCTATTGTATTGTATGACTCAATTATGTTCTTAATGGACCAGTCCAAGAACAGTAAATAAATATTATTATTATCCTTCGAGAAAGGTGATGCTGGCCACCGAAATACCGGAAAACTATCTTTGTGTCTTTTATTCATGTGCTTTTATACTTTTGTCACGCCTGTGTCGCAGCTTTATATTATATCTATTGTAACCGTTGGCCGGTCACATTACGTAAGTAATATGGGCGCTCGAGGGAAGGAAAGTTTGATTTTCTTTTGTTCTGTTCGACTTAGAATATGTTTTTTCTTTCGTGTGCAGTTTGTGTGTGAATCAAAATGTGGCGTAGGTCAGTTATTGTTGGCCCTGCATGCCTGAAATTCCTTAAGTACTGGTTTGAGTGAGTGATTCATCCTTCCCCCTCCCACTTTCCCCCGATTCCACGTGTTTTCGACCCCTCCGGTGTGTGCCCTTGAACGCCTCGAGAGTGGCCCAGAGAAGAGAGTCCCCCCCTCCCCCTCCTCACATCCCCCCCCAATTGCAGGAGTCCCCTTCCCCCCAATTGCAGGAGTCCCCTTCCCCCCAATTGCAGGAGAAACCCCCTCCCCCCTTCCCCGCAACGAGTATATAAGAGGGGAGAGACTAGAGAGCTGGGGGAGACATTAGCTGGTGGCGCTGCGAGGCCGCAACGCGGAGAGTCCGGCGTCTAGGCCGGAAGCATCCAACACACCGCCCGATACGAAGTCATCCCGCCCCCGAGACTGAGAGGAGAACTGCTGAGGTGATAGAGGAAAAGAGATTGTTCCCGTTCTCCGACTCAGCATACAAGGTATTCCGGCGAAGTTGAAGAAGGTGCATTGGCAGTCCGGTATTGTGCCCGGAGGAGCAGCCGCCAGCGAGATTTCAGCCATCGGCGCGACGGAGGCTCGAGAAGTAACAAGCCCCGCTAACCATTTGACCCAGAACCGCCTGCCCCGACCGCCTTAGGCCCGCCGCAAGAAGAACGCAGCCGAGGCAGAGGCCTCCGCCGCCGAGGTGGAGGACAGGAATAGGCGTGCGCGCAAGAAGGACGTAGCCGAGGCGAGGAATAGGCATCTCTTTCCCGTTTGCCGTTTAGGGTTTTCAAAGGAATTTGATAATATTATTAATGTAAGGGATGGCTACCACATATATATTAAAAACATATCTACATCTACACGATACCCTGCAAGCCACCTCGAGGGTGTGTGGCAGGGGGTGAAGATCACCAAGCATGCGCTACTAACATGCAAACTAGCAACTATAGGGTCTCATGCCACTAGGTTTTTAGTATATATTATTTAAGGGATTAATACATGCATCATGCACTACATACTTTGAAGATGCACGAAAGACACCAGCATGATACGCTGGTGTCTTTAATATGTGGCTACTATCTTCAGTAAATCTATCCGATTGAAATTTCTCTAATAGATTTAATATGTACTTTAACCTACGCTCTGATAATGATTCCCACCGTAATTCTTGTATTAATTCTGATACACTACTCAACCTATCGTAACACCATTTGACGAACCTAGCTGCTTTACGCTGCACACTGTCTAGTTCTCTGATCAAACCTAATTCATTAGGATCCAATACACTGGCTGCATACTCAAGGTGGGGCCTAACTAGTGAAAAGTAACATCGCTGTTTTGTCTTCTCATCATTTTTCCCAAGTACTCTTTTTATAAATCCTAGCTTTCTCTTCACTCGGCCGCATATTTCCCGGATGTGTTTTCCCCACGATTTATCTTTAGTGATTATTACTACTAAATATCTTATGCTTTCAACGTTTTCGATCTTCGTGATACTAATTTTATATGATCGCTCTGTCGAATTATTCCTCCCCCAAAAATTGATAGCTACACACTTTTTAAGGTTAAGTTCAAACTGCCATTTGTCGCACCACTCTTGAATTGCATCTAAATCGGTACGGTAAATATGTCCTATCGGAGAGTAGCAATGAATAGCATTGGTAGCTGCATGTAAGTATGAGTACTTAAAGCTAACCCTACTAACAGAATGTTTTTGCATGTTTGCTTTGCAATTTCTATCTTTTTTAAATAGTGTAGTTATGACTACTATATTAATACTATTCCTTTTTTATGCATAATATGTAGTGCATGTTTGGTGAGAAATCACCCCCTGCCACACACCCAAGTGGTGGCTTGCAGGGTATTATGTAGATGTAGATGTAAATCCTTGCGAAGCGATTTCCTGTCCTCTTCTTTTGATATACCCCTATACACTACCGTATCGTCTGCAAAAAGTCTAAGCTTACTACTAACTACGGTACCCAAATCGTTTATGTATAAAAGAAATAGAAGCGGACCTACTACGCTACCCTGGGGAACTCCCGATGTGACTTTGATTGTGTCCGACATGATACCATCTATGAAAACCCTCTGCTCTCGTCCACTTAAGAATTCTTTTACCCAACATACAACGTCTTTATTTATACCAAAACTCTCTAACTTCAAGATTAATTTATCATGAGGAACTTTATCGAAAGCCTTTTTAAAATATAAAAATATCGCATCAACTTCAGTACTGTTTTCGCCGTAGACTAAAATATCGTGTACGAATAAAGCTAATTGTTTCTCGCAAGATCTACCTTTCCGGAACCCATGTTGGCTGTTTATGAGTAATCCCTGACTATCCAAATGACCCATGATCGAACTGACTACAATGTGCTCAAATATCTTACAAGAGATTTACGTGAGTGAAATCGGTCTGTATTTACTAGGTTCTTCCCTATCACGGCTTTTAAAAATAGGTGTACTATTAGCTACTTTCCAATCCTTGGGTACTGTGTGGTTCTTTATAGTGTTTTATTGAATATTATTTCTAGATAGGGGGCTATTTCAGAAGCTAATGTTTTATATACTCTGGAAGGAATTTGTTCGGGACCTGGTGATTTGTTTTTACTAATGCTTTTTAACTGCTGCTCTATTCCTCGACATGAAATTTTTATTTCGGGCATTTACTCACTGAAAGTGTTCAGCGGTGGTTCCACAGCGTTGTGTGACGATGAGTTGAATACGCTTTGGAAGAAGGTGTTTCAAGTATTGGCTTTGTCTACATTGCTGATGACTGTAATTCCTTTATCGGTTTTAAGTGTGTGCACTGTGGACCTATTTCCCTGAAGCTCTCTCACATATGACCAAAACGCTTTAGGATTGCTATCAAAATATTCTCCTAACATCTTGCTCTTGAAATGTGATAACGCTTGCCGACTTGATTTCCTTGCTAATGCTCTCGATTTTTTATATTTTTGAACTAACTCATTTTTTTCCTCTACCGATAGACCCCGTCCTGCGTTTTCCATCCTAGCGTGGCATGCGTTATGTAGCGTTTATGTTCCTTATAATTATCGCAAATTTTAGTAACAAAAATATGTGTTCAAGCAGCCTTCATAAACTTCCAAAACGACATTTTCGAAAGAGGAATTTTGGTCCCTTCATTCCGAGAAACTTGGTGGTCTTCATATTTTGAAAAGCTAATTAAGAAACGCAAACCAAGTTGCCCTAGTACCCCAGGATATCCACATTGGCGTGTGAAAGGGCAAGGAAACTAATGCGAAATCGCTACGGGTGGGAGTTGGAAAGAAGTAATCTTTCCAGAGCTCCGTTTTGGGAATACCAACTCAGATAGCCTTGAAATATTTCAATAATGGTCAATGGTAATCTGCTCTTTTTGCTTAAAGGATACTTACTAGGAAATGGAGAGGCACTGTCATCAATATGTACCGTGGATATAGCGGAGAATATTCAAATAGTGAATATTTAACGTGTCTATTTAGTGTGTGGACACCTTTAATTTATTGCTCTATTTATATTTTATATTATTAAACTGCTATGGGAATATCCATTTCAAAACCGTTAATGCCCATGGAAGTCATTACTCGATTTTACTGCGGGAGTGATCAAGCATCTGGGGTGCAGTCAGGGGATCGATTGGGCCTGAATTTTTTCATGGAATACAAATTCATCAAGTAATCCCACAATTAGGGTTTCTGTTTTACCGTAAAGCTGCAATAAATGAATGAAACAATAAAGTAAAGATGTATATTGTTGAAAGTTCAAATATGCCAGAAGAAGAACACTCGCGGCCACCAAATCGACGAGACGCTCCTCGACCGCTAGCCACCCGCTCACCTCACGGAGAGCAGCTTCATAAATGAACGTCAATTTCTCAAAAGCTATTGCGAGTATCAGGCTAAAACTTTCGCAAAAACTAATTCATATCTTTATTAACAAATCACTCACAGACACCATGCAAGTTTTTCCCTTAGAACGGAACTTACCAGCACACTGAAAATTCCATCTCCCCGAGCACGAAATTCCTGACGCGCTTGGCCAATTTTAAATTTTTTTTAATTCTGAGCATTACCACAGATTTTTAAAGAACATATTCGTCATAAGAAGGCTTTGATACTTCACAGCAAAAAATTCAAAGCTCTAAGATGGAGATGAAGGGAGGTATGGCAATTTTGATTTTAAAAATTCTACTCATTTGAAAAACCGGCTTTTTCGGTTTTTTTGAGTTTACTATAGGACCTTCTGCAATAATGAGAAAATATTTTTACAGAAAAACGAGTAACATTCCGCTATTCGAAAAATACTTTTATTTTAGAATTTTTATCAGCTTTAAATTTTGTATATCGGCGATCCTGGTCCGCAGAGGCCGCAGGAAACTGTGTCCCGACCACAAAGTGACAGAGGTCTGGCAGAGGACTTTCTCTTCTCTGCCTATGCTGGGTTCAACTTGCGCACTCCCATTGAAAACACCGTGTTACAAGTAACGCGCAGTGCCACCTCTGTCTCGGCTACGTTCTTCTTGCGGCGGGCCTAAGTGAAGCGCCCGACGAAGGAGCCGTCAGGGAGGTTTCAGCCCTCGGCGCGACAGCGGCCCGGTGAGGAATTCCGCCGAGCCCCCCCCCCCCCCCCCTTAGAACTGCCACCCCCCCAAGTGAAGAAGATCCCATCCCCCCCCCCCCCCCACCGACGTGTGATTGTGCGTGTACTTTTCACTGTATGGTTTCAATTTCTTTTCTTTGGTGTCCTCTTCAAGGATACCTGAATTTTGTGGACTAAAAACTAGTTCCATCGAGGTTTGTGCGTGTATTTTTCATGGCATTGTTTCAATTTCTCTTTCTTTGGTGTCCTCTTCAAGGATACCTGAATTGTGTGGTCTACAGACTAGGTTCACCGAGGTTATTTTGTTCTTCACTGCTCTTTTCATTGTATTTTGCGTGACTAGTCACGTCGTCAATTATTGTTTCATTCTTGCTTTTTTGTTTTATGAGTGTGATCTCATTAAATGCAATTCACGAAACTCTTGCCAAAGCTTTCCTTCTCTCGGCATCCACTCCAGTCATCGGCGGACCTCCCCCCACATCTCCTCCCTTCTCCCCACCCTCCTCCCCGTCCCTCTCCACCTCCCAGCCCAGGTGCCCGGGGTCACCCACACGTCCAACTGTCCCGCATTTCGGCCCGTGCACCTCGAAACCCCCCACTTCCCCCCACCCCCACGTGACCAAGTCACAATATATATATATATATGCCCCGACTTTGAAACTTTGCATTTTGATTCTCCATTGGTTGGCACATTTAGTTTCGTATGCCTTTCACACCTCAACAATGTAAGTACATCGGGTCAAAGACGATTTGTTTTTGCAAAAATGGCCTCCTTCAATTTTCTCATAAAATGTAACAAATCAAGCTGATGTTGAACCTTGGGAGATAACACTTAGGGGTAAAAAACGATATTATTACGTATAACAATTCATTGCCCTTAAATACTTGTGAATTACATCACCTAACTGAGATATTTACCAAAGATATAGAACAAAATGGCGGACCCTAATTTCAGTAAATTTTTTGTCTTTATGTCAGAAAACTGTTGAAAGCTGCAGCGAGCTACAAAACGTTACTTAAATCACAAAATTCTTTATGTAGTACTGTGTAGGAATCCGCTGAGAACTTTTGCAACTGTTTTGCGACGCCGAAAGTAAAATCGAATTTTGGATCGCGCGGTGTAGCCTGATGCTATGCTCATATGTGCTATGCTGTTTAAAACCTTTGCTAAGGTTATATTCAAGGGTTACCAATTGAAAATACCAGTAACTTTACTTACTAAATGATAATATTCACAAATTATAATTAAATTCTTGCAGGGTGGCGATCTTCAGGGAAAACCTGGAATTGTCAGGGAATTTTGTAAATCTGGTAAAGTCAGGGAATTCTCGTAACAGTCAGGGAGAAACTGGGATAGGAAATTCTCGTTATTTTTCTACCATTACGTTTACCGGGAAGTCTTTCCCGCCCTTTATTTCACCAATTAAAACTAATGTCTGTCGCGGAAGTGCATAGAATAAGCCCCGTCATTTCGTTGAACATTCAGTTGTGAATCGTGGTTATTTAGTTGTGAATCAGTCGTATAATGTATCCCTTTTGTATACCCTTAATGCGATATTTGCCTAGCAGTGTTAAAATTCATGATCACCGTGTATTCTGCTCATCCCATGGAATCCGAGACTATGTTTTTCGGAAGATTTTACCTCGCGTTTTTTTTAACTTCCGAGACTCAGGTTGAGAGGTAGTTGCAGCACACTAGCTCGTAGTAATTACGTGCTTGCAGTTCTAAAAATACAAGACGATGATTATTAAAACGGTAATAGAAGTACGATCGATCACAACAAAATCTTACGTGAGATCATCTTCGATTTCCACACCCCCCTTCGCGAGACCATAAGAAGAGTCCTCCTCCCCTCCCCACCTTTCACGCTCAATGTAATTATTGAATGGCCCCCTTAGCTCCCTCTCAAAGCAATTTAGTCAGGTCACAAACCACCTCAAATATGACATTCCTTAATATGACGCTGCCGTTGCTAATTGCCTCCTGTTTTCGCTCGCAGTGGCGCGATTACGTTTTGGTTGTTTATACATACAAATATTTTTACATTTTTGGTTCCCTCTTACAATCAAGGGGTTATGACCACGTGAATCAAGTTCGTTTTCAAAACTCGTGCCATCCGATTTTAATCCAGTCCAAGAACTTGGCTTTGGTTTGTATTTTTCGCGCAGCTTAGTGATACCTGTGCCGGAGTCTACCAGTGAATTGGCCGTTAACTTTCCCTTCGATGCCTTTTAAGTAAACCTCCACTTCCCAGAACTACCACGACACGCCACCTCTTCCTTGATGAATTAGACACTGGCAATTTGTAATTTTACCGAAGGATACATACACGGCCACGGAAATACGATACATGGCCGCGAAAAATACAATTTGTGTGAGGGTTTAACTTGTCAAGGTTTAATATATATTTTTTCATAAGGGCAGAGGTCCCATATATTTTTTCATTCTTATAGCTTTTAATGTATTAATTTCAGCTTTTAAAAATTTCTGAGTTTTGACGAAAATTTAAGTCAGCAGAAATAAAATATTCTGATAATAGGAGACCTTTTGGCGATCGGTCAGGGAAATTGGTAAAGCCATCAGGTAAAAATCAGGGTAAAGTCAGGGAATTTGAAAATTGATTATCAGTAGCCACCCTGTCTTGGAAACAAGGACGTAGTTAAAGCCGGTTAAAGTCCTGGTTTTATCGTCACAATCGGAATGAAATGGATGCGGCTAGTTTCTTTACAACCTTTGAATTACAAACCCAACATCTTTTCGTTGCTTCTTCCGTTGTTCCGGACCCTTGTTAGCGGCGGATAAGAGGAGAAACGGCACTATTTGATGGCAAAACTGTCTTTAATGTTATTTAGCATATCTTCTGGTTCTCAGGTTGCTTCTTGATAAATAGAGATTCGAAAACTCCCACTCGGAAAACGTAATCACTTTTACTTTCCTGCCACTAAATTAGTTGAAGGTAATATAGCTATTTATGGAGAGGTGAATTCTAAGTTATAAGTATTTTTTATTCACAGGCATAACACGAAAGACGTTAGTCATCATTCCAACGTTGAGTTGGTTACGTGCAACCATCGCCTTGGGAGTCTCCCTGCCTGGTTGTGGCGAAGTTACATCCAAAGCCAGAGGCGATCATCCAAATCGAACAAATGAGCATCAGGAAGCGAATTCATCCTTCTTCATTTTTGAGCAGGGAAGTCATTTTGGATTCTCCAACCCTTGAATCTCTTGTTCGCGGAATATGTCGAAAATATCGTAATTATTCCAGAAATCCAATAATGGGTTGATTTTAATTTTCCTCGTTCATAAAACAATCCAGCCAAAACATGAAATTATTTCCTACTTAGCCGTTTTCAAGTACATCTTAGGAAGAAAAATAGTCGTCGTAGATTTTTGTCAATATTATTGTACCCCTACATGATTCTTATTTTGACTGTAAGTTTAACTCCTTTGAATGATTAAAAAGATGTTGTTAATGTTATCCGTTTTCCGGCACTCTGATGGTATCGCTTTTTATGTCTTCATTGCACGTGTCAACACTTCATTTCCGGGGAAATTGACATTTAATTCTTGAGACTCTTGTGAAAGAAAGAATCGTATTGTAGAGTCTACTGTAGGTTGTGATGCCTTGATTTTTTGTGCATACCTGGTTATAATTCACCCATTGCTGTGCGTGGCCTTCTAGGGTATTATGTAGGTGAAGGGTACAGTCGTGGATTAGTGATGGACGAGAACGGCAGTTGCGAACTCTTGTGCCTTAATTTCCAGATGGCGTACTTCATGTCCTCGTCTCTTCTAGAACTACATGAGACCCTACAAGGAACCGTTAACCCATTGGCTGAGTATTTTTTAAAATTAAGGGACCCTGCGTTCCGCCAGATTATCAACGGAAGGCCTAGTTATGCTAGCCGGTGAATCGCCATCTCTTTAAGCCATTGGGTTAAGGTGATGTGGGTGATTTATCACTAGGGATACGCGATTGATAGTTATTTATCATCATATAATTAGTGATAATGGATTTCCTTTCAAATATTAGAAAATGAATTTCATCCAGTAAAAAAATACGGTCTGAGGTTTTTGCCATTTAATATACGATTCTGATGTTGCTACAGCAAGAGTTTACTAGTTCCTCATTCTTGGCGAATTGCAATGTCTTGATGTTCACCTTGTACTTATTGTTAATGTTCTCATTGAGAGAATATTTCATTTACCAATGAAATAAAAGCCAATTAAAAGCTCCTTTGCTGCATACAATGATAAAGTTATGAATATAATTTATTTACTCAATACATATACAGTTTTCTCTGAAATATTTTATTACTTTCATAAAAAAAGTCAACTTATTTTGGGAACAATGTATAGTATTATATATGTCATTCCTTTTTTGACATAATGCTTCAAATCATAATTGTCCTTGACTACAGTGTCCATCAGTGTTTCCCTTTTTTTATGCGTGGGCCATCATAAAAAGCAAAAGAATGCAGTTTGGTTATTTTTAATACAATTCTCGGCATAATACTTTTAACAAATCATAGTTCATCTTACAAATGTGTTTATTGGGAAATCTTTGGCAAAATACGTTCATTTAGTGTTGCTACACCGTTACCTGGAGTTGATAAGGAACTTTTTATATTATGTGTCATCACATGGGGAAAAGTTTTTATTGGTTCATTGTCTAAAAGTGGCATTTTCATCTGACATCTGCTATTTTTCCTGATAATATTGTGATAGTTGACTGGGTTAAAGTTAGTTCACTACATAACGATGGTTGGGTGCATTTCAAATTACTTGTGCAATTATTTGGAACAGTTTTTAAATGTTGGCAGAAAGGTAGGCTTCTCCAGGCATATTTTTGCTTTACTTTTCTTTAAGGTTGGCTAAGGTTGTACATTTGAACGTGACATCAACGGAGTGTTTTCAATCAAAATGAAGATTGAACCATAATATATAACATTTTATTATCCTACAATACTCAAAACTTTAAATTATAACAAGCTTTTTTTTGGAAAAGTATTGCAGTAGAGTAGTCATCAAAGCATAGGTTTTCATGAATTACATGGTATTCACTCATCAGCGCATGGTAATTGAACAGTCCCCTCCATGGTGGTTAAAAAGAGAGAGCCTCGGTGATCAGTCAGTGGCCGTAACACATTGCAATTTGCTTTCGAAATCCCTCTGTCTCAAAAAAACTGAATGCAACGATAATGGTCAATCTATTTTAACCCAGTGAACATGCTGCTTTTTTTATTTTTAAGGGAATCGATACACCCTTCTGGCCATCCCGCTGCTCGTGAAACATACTCCCAGAATGAATCAACCAAAAGAAACAAGAAAATGGAAATCTTTTTCATGGGATCATAATTTACAAACAAAATCAGACACACTTGAATGCGATTGGAAGGGATTTCAGGGCTGCAACTGGAACTGTCGTTATAAATCGAGATTGAGCAGAGGCTGCTGGAAACTCCATGCGCACTTCTACATGGACGAGGGAATCTGGAAAAGAAATGAAACCAGAGTCAGGACAGTCCGATTCTGAGAGGACATGATCATGTCGCCATCACACAAACCTTCTGTTCGTGTCTCATAATTTTTTAGTGCTCTAAGTGTATCCATTTAAATTAACTCTGACCGATTGCTTTACAATGAATTTGTTTCAGGAGTAACTTATAGCACACATCAGTTTAAAAAAACTGACGTATGCTATATTTAATAGAAACATACTATCAGTTTAAAAAAAATGTGCAGCCATTTCACCGATTAGATTGAGCGAGGGTGAGTTGTTAAAACTTTCGAGGTTTGGCACACGGTCATCGACGAGGTGTCGATACTGGAGTCGAACTCCAGGAGCCCAGCTGAAGAAATGCTCTGAGGAAACGTCGGCCTGATCTCTCTCAGTCTTGTCTCTCGGCCTTTGTCTCGAGTCACTTTTAAAAGGAGGACGACCGCAATTACTGTCCGCGCCAAAATCTTGTAGACTCGAGTTTAAACGTAAATAACTCCGAAACCGTTCATCGGATTTTCACGTTATTTGCTTAGTAATTTAGATAATTTTGTTGTTGACTGACAACACTGTTAGAATAGTTTTTTAAAAACAAATTCGGGACCTGTTTCTTACGTTAGAGTAAAAAATTGCCCATTTTTTATTAGCGCCTCGGCGCCATGCGTTACTTTGACGTCTAATAACTTCTAAGGAAAGCGTTTGACTAAAACAAATTTTTAACAAAGGTAAATTATATCTTTATTATTACGTCTGCGAAGTTTCAAGGCTTTAACTTTAGTACTTATGCTATTCCATTTATAACCGCAGTTTTTCTCGGCAACTATGCATCATGGCGCCACGAGACTAAAACTATCATCTTCCTCTTTAATTTTCCAGAGAGAATCAGATGTTATCATTTACCTGAAGTTAGCACCTATATTTTATGTTTCCTGAAACAACGCGCGAGCCCAGAGCAGGACACACTCCGTCGGCAACGCTGCGCTTTTTCTGCGCTGAGTTTTTTCAAGAAACATAAATCATCATCGGTCAACAATCCTAGGATTGGTTTGACGCAGTTCCACTCGATTCTTCTATCGGCCAACCTTTTCATTGTGACGTAATTCTTCTCTTTTACATTCTTCACAACCTGTTCCATGTATCTCATACGAGGCCTGCCTTTTCCAATCTTCCCGTTCACTTTTCCCTCGACGATAGTCTTCATCAGGCCATCGTGTCTCAAGATATGGCCGATTAAGTTTTCCCTTCTTCGTTTTAGAGTTGTCAGCAGACTTCTCTTTTCTCCTACTCTTCTTAGCACTTCCTCGTTACTTACTCGGTCGATCCATTTAATCTTCAGCATTCTTCTGTAACACCACATTTCAAATGCTTCTACCCTTTTCTTCTCCGCTGCTGTCATCGTCCATGATTCACTGCCGTAAAGAACAATGCTCCAGATGTATGTTCTGGTGAACTGTTTCCTTACTTCTATGCTTGTATTTCCTGCTGTAAGTAGATTCTTCTTTTGAAAGAATGCCCTCTTTGCCTGGGCTATTCTACTCACTATTTCTTTCTTGCTTCGTCCATCGTTGGTTACTCTGCTTCCCAGGTAACAGAACTCTTTCACCTCTTCCAGTTTCTGTTTTCCTAGTTTGACATTGGTTTTCGCCTCTTCTTTCTTGCTGCACACCAATATCTTATTCTTCTTCTTATTTATCTTCAGCTGACATCTGGCCATAGTCCTTTCCATGGTTGTTAGCATCTTTTTCAGCTCCTTCTCTGTCTCTGCTATGAGAGCTATGTCATCAGCGAATCGTAGCATACTGATTGTTTCTCCGTGGATGTTCACTCCAGAACACTTCTCCTTCACTTCATTTATGGCTCTCTCGATGTAAACATTAAAAATTACGGGAGACAGTGCGCAGCCTTGTCTCACTCCTTTCCTTATTCTTGCCTCTTCACAGCTGGGTCCAGATTTAATCACAGCAACTTGGTTTTTGTACAGACTGTGTATAATTCTTCGGTCATTGTAGGACACTCCAATTCCCTTCAGAATTCCAAGCATTGAATCACAATCCACGTTGTCAAAGGCCTTCTCTAAATCCACAAATGCAATGAACGTCGGTTTGTTCTTCTCCATTCTCTTCTCTATAAGTAGCCTAAGGGCCAATATTGCTTCCCTTGTACCCTTACTTTTCCTGAATCCGAATTGATCTTTATCCAGGAACTCCTCTGCTTTTCGTTCTATTCTTCTGCAGATGATCCTGGTCAGTATCTTCGATGCATGTGTCGTAAGGCTTATAGTCCTAAAATTTTCGCATTTCTCCGCTCTCTTCTTCTTGGGAATAGGAATGATGATGTTTTTCTCGAAGTCCCTTGGAATTTCCCCTGTTGAATACATGTCGCAGATGGTTTTGTAGAGATGAATTAATGTCTTCTCTCCTGCATTTTTAATTAGTTCTGCAGGGACATCATCAATACCTGAGGTCTTATTTATCCGAACGTCCCTTACTGCAGCGTCGAATTCCGATCTTAATATTGATGCCCCCATATCATCTATTTCCCCTTCGTTTTCCTCTTCAATAGCTTTTGTGCTGAGATTTTTTCCATTGTATAGCTCTTCCAGATATTCTTTCCATCTCTTCACTTTGTCCTCGTTTTCAATAAAAATTTCTCCATTCTTGTCCCTTATGGCATTGCATCTTGCGCTCCGTTCCTTGAAGTGGTTCCTCACTATGCTGTAGGCCGCTTCCACCTTTCCAAGTGCAAGGTTGCTTTGTACATCTTCGCAAAGATTTTTCAACCACAGCTCTCTAGCTTTCCTTGCTTTTCGACTTATATCGTTCCTTATTCTTTTGTAGCAGAGCTGCCCTTCTTCAGTTTTCGCATTCTTGTACTTTCTTCTTTCTTCAATCAATTCTAAGAATTCCTCCGTGATCCATGGCTTCTTCTTGGCAACTTTTCTTCTTCCAAGAACTTCTTTTGCGGCTTCTTGTAGTCCACATTTAATGTTTTCCCAACGCTCTTCCACTTATTTCTCATTCAGGTTCTCTCCTATGTTGTTTCCCACTGCTTTTTGAAATGCCAGCTGATGTTGAGCCTCCTTTAGTTTTTCTACTTGCCATATGTTCTTCTTTGTTTTCTTCAATTTCTTGAATTTTAGATGGCATTTCATCATCACTGAATTATGGTCACTGTCGATGTCTGCCCCAGGGTAGCTTTTGCAGTCCTTCACTTGATTTATAAATCTCTGCTTCACTAAAATGTAGTCTATTTGGCATCTTCTTCTGTCTCCTGGCATTTTCCATGTGTATCTTCTGCGGTTGTGATTTTTAAACAATGTGTTGGCAACCACTAACTTATGTTGAGTGCAGAACTCCAGCAGCCTTTCTCCTCTTTCGTTTCGGTTTCCCAATCCGTATTTTCCAGTTATTCTTCCATCTTGACCTTCGCCGACGATAGCGTTCCAGTCTCCTAAAATAATTAGGTTTTCTTCTCCTCTTACCTGTTTTATAACCTCCGTGATATCTTCGTAGACGTCTTCCACTTCTTCATCTTCATAGTCAGTCGTAGGCATGTAAACCTGCACCACCACGGTATCTACAGGTTTGGTCTCGATATTCACCATTATTATCCTTTCATTGTACTGCAGGAAGCTCTTCACACGCATTCCGGCGCTCTTACTGAGCATGATCCCTACTCCAGCATTACCATTTAATGATCCTGTATGTATAATCCTGTAGCTTCCACTCCAAAAGTCTCCTTCTTCGGGCCACTTCATTTCGCTGATTCCTAATACGTCGAGGTCCATTCTTCGCATTTCTACCTTCAGGTTCTCCAGTCTTCCACATGCCCGAAGCGATCTCACGTTCCATGTTCCTACCCTAAAATGTTTATCACACTTGACTGATGTACTCTCTCGGGTAGTCCCCGCCCGGAGATCCGAATGGGGGACTATTTTACCTCCGGAATATTTTACTCGAGAGGGTGCCATCACGTCTTGATAATAAAGGAAAGAGTGGAGTAGCTGCGAATCCTCGGGATGTTAATATGGTGGTTTCCCCTTGCCTTCCACATCGCAGTACTACAGCCGTTAAAGTAAATGTTACCACGCCTGTAGCCTGTAATGAGTGTCGCTCTACCGACCACTGTGGTCTCCACCTTCACTCATGTGAAGAAGAGCTGCTGCCCTCTCCTCCGGGTGATGAGAAGCGTAATTACTGGCGGCCTCCCGTCGCCAAGTCACGGCATCTTCACAGGTTCTGTATTATTTAGAGGCCTATCTTACCCAGGGATAGACCAATACCCCCTCTGAATGCCGTCGCTTTTTGTCCACGACTGCTTATTCGACGAGTAAACTCGCTTTTCTCACAGCTAACCTCTATATCTAGAGGTCGACCCACCATCCGCAACCCGGTGGACGCACTCGGTGGCTTTAAGCTCAGTCGCGAGAGAAACATAAAATTCGATATAAAATAAGGTGATAACTTCAGCTTAATGATAACATCTGATTCTCTCTGGAAAATTAAAGAGGAAGATGACAGTTTGTCAACCGCAAAAGTGCAGTTATAAATGGAATAGCATGCGAATAAGTATCGATGTTAAAGCCTTGAAACTTCGCAGACGTAATAATAAAAATATAATTCACATTGCATTAAAAATTTATTTTAGTCAAACGTTTTCCTGAGAAGTTATTAGAAGTCAAAGTGACGCATGGCGCCGTAGTGCTAATAAAAAAGTGGGCCCTTTTTTTACTCTAACGTAAGAAACAGGTCCCAAATTTGTTTTTAAAACTATTCTAACAATGTTCTCAGTCAACAACAAAATTATCTAAATTGCAATGTAAATAACACTTTACCGGTTTGTGTGCAGTGAGAAACATTATTAGTTTTGCTGGTGAACACATAGAAAAGCCGATACATTAATTGTTTGTGCTTAGCATGTGTATTTTCTTGTTTTTCGCATAAAGTAACCTGTATCACAAGATAGATGAATCGAATGCTTACTTTAAGAGCGAAGGAACGTAAACTAAAATGGCCCACAGCACACGAAACGGAGTTTTATTCCAATGAGGTTGTTTTAAACTCTCTCATTAATTAAATAGCCAACGTTTTCCATTTAATAGGGTTGTTCACCAATTTTTTATTATTTTAGATTTTGATAGTTCATACTTCATCAGGAATTGTCACACCATTATCGCAATATTTTCTTTGTCATAAATGCTATAAAACACTTTTTAAAGTTGCAAGTTTTGGATTGCGCCAAAAAAGCACGACTGCCATCTTGAACGCGCTTGTGACGTCACAAACCCTAAGCAGCCAAGATTATATTTCAAAACCTTACGGGTAAACTTAGTTCTAGAGCGTTTACAGCTCTGTCGAGGCGGAAAGATAAATTAATGATTTAAAAGAAGAGATTAAATATATACAGGGAGAAACGACAGAAGAAGAATGTGCGTACACCGCAAAAAAGGAAATTCATTAAATGGATCCCGCAACGTAACTGCACGCCCTGTAAAGTTTTCCGAACTGAGGAAAAGAAAAGACGTTAGAAGGCTCTGGTATCTTGCTGCTCCACGCAAATTCCCGACTTACGCTCTGAAGGGAGCTCGTCTGCTCCCCCGAAGGCTCTGCATCTGACCTTTTGCAGAGGACAGGGGGTAGTGCATTGTGTCTGCGAGAACAACAGAACTCAGAAGCCTAGGATGTGTTTAAGAATTCTCAGAGAATGGTATTCTATTGTTGAAAGTCTCAATCTTGCAGACAGTGATGTCTATTTAACTTTGATGAACCACATAAGGAATGCTAATGCATGTTTCCAGCCTACTAAAGCACAAAATGACAATATATAAAGCTAAGCAGATCCATTTATTGCAGCACCAATGTATTTTGACATAACTTAGAACACTGCCAGAAGCCGGACAGTATTCTCTGTCAACTAGCATTTCATTTATTTTTTCATCTTCGACGGTCTGTTTTACTGTGTAAGCTTTCCTTTATTAACTTTGTGCTCTGGGTATATCCTGCAATGCACATGACTCAATTTCACCTCTCTTTCTAGCTTAACGTAGCCTGCAGAGGACTCCCCAAATGCTTGGGACGCGTCACTGGAATATTTTGCACCTAAAATATAATTGTATACATGCATTTACTTATTCGGAAACGAAATTGAGACAGTGGGTACTCACCATTTCGCTTTAACTCACGCAGTTCCTGAGGATTGAACCATTCGACATTTCTAAGAAATCCGCCGCATAGACATAAAAATATTGAGACGGAATATTGCCTGAAATAGCCTTCACACAACCACCACATTCATGCTCAACTACTTCAGCCATTTCAAAACAAATATTGTCATGAGCTCGCGTATTCCTTTGAGTGTACACCCTATTTCACACCCGGCAGGAAGGAAATCTGTTAATGATAAGAAAAGCCGTGAGTGTCGTTTCTTGTCCACCGGCCTCGGAAACGGTTCTTCCGACAGAGAGGTCGTAAATAAAAAAAATCCTAATATCCTTCAAGTATTCCTAATGGAAAAATGTCCTAATGTTTGTAAATTTCCGGGTTTGATTCCTGAAGGCAATCATATATTTGTTTGGTTTTCTAATTTATATGAGTGCAGGAATTGTTTCTTTTACTAAATATTTAAATTTTGCTCGAATCCTTTCTTTATTTCTCGAACAAGGTTTTAAACTCCTTATTCCTTTGGGCCCTTATTGCTGCGGCCCTTGGGGTGGGGGGCTAGTACTCGAGACACCACGCCAATTCGATCCGCCCTGACTGTAAAGGCCGTTGTACACGGTACAATTCCTTGTACATACAAGATCTTACACCATAAATTGAACGGCGAGATTTGAACAACAAATTGTACAAGAAGTTGGTTCACGGCCGTACACGATCAAAGATTTTCATGCAATTTGTGCGCCAATAACATGCGCAAATATCGTTTTCTGTCGAACAGCTGAATTGCGATATCCGATGACGATAGTATTTTGAAAATACTGCCATAGGTACTGGGCTACAATGATTTGTTAAACTAAATCCTAGAATTAATAAAATAAAATTGTACCATTGGTTACTTGCACTCTTTCATCGGCTCATGAACCCCATTATTTATGCTCCGAATAACATGCTTGTTGCTAATATTTCCTTATTGGTTCAATAACGTCGCCTTAATTTCATTGAGGTTTAATGCTTGCCAGTGCGCCCAATTCATCTTATGAGAATTGCTCCAACGTAACCTAGGAGTATCACAATAAGGAAGCAACAAAGAATATCACGATATGTACAACAAAATGGAAGTTTTTCCACGCTAATAGGAATAAAAGTGACCACAAACACAGAACACCAACCCTACCAATTCTAAACGAACGCATCACTACCGTCACATGTCATGCGCAGAAGCTACGGAGTCGATCTTGGACGGTTTCATCCAATAATATAGAGCATGATCTAATTTATTGTACAAGAAATTGCACGAAACCTCGTACACGATACAATTTGTGTATTGTACAAGTACCACGCCGATTTGGAGTTTAAAGGCGCGTCACGCGTTCCGACATAAGAGCTGAGAATGCACCTGCATTCGACCTGGATGCCAGAGCAGAGAAGACGATATGACGTCCCCCCCCCTCCGACGAAGGCGAAGGAGCGAACGAACAAATGACGATCCGTACCCGTTCGTTCCTCTTTCCGATGCTCTTGAGCAGCTCGCGGTTGGCTTGGATCTGGTCCTCAGACTCCCGCATCCGTCGCCGCGCTATCTCGAGCAACAGTCGCTGCCGAAGCACGTCCAGCGGGTTCACGATGGACAGCGACGGACCCTCGCCCACGTTGTTGCGGCTAGGGCCCAGGGGGCCGCCCACGCGCATGCCGGCCGAGCCCGCGTACCCCCCGGAGCGCCCCCTCGACCCCAACAATGCGCTGGTCCTCTTGCGACGCTGCTGCCACGGCAACGACTGCGAAGAGGGGAGAACTTAGTTAGTAGCAGTTGGCTGCAAGAGGATGTCGACGCCCGCCCTCTGCCCGCCTCTCGTGCATCTGCATAATGCCCTGCACGAAGGTGTGTGGCAGGGGGTGAATTCAAAGCGAAAGTGCATTATGTATATCATGATCAACAAGGATTAGTAACTAAACTTCACATTTTAAAAAAAGGTGTAAAACAGTGAAGCAGGCAAACATGCTGTTAATGTGCTTGAGGTCCTTATACCAAAACTACCCATGACATCCGCTGATACACTTGCATGCATTGAACATATTTGCTGCTATTCATATCCCTAATTGTTCGAGGGAAGAATGGGATTTTGAATCTGCCAGTTCCACAATCAATCTATCTAATTTTATGATCATGGTCTAGTCTTCCATAGAAACTTGAGGTTCGCAAAATATTTTAATATCATCAGTAAAAACACTATCTTGGAGTTTAGTTAAGTGATTAAGTCTAAAGTTACGATCTATCAATCTAATATAGTTATCATACTATCCTTTTACGCTGTTCGCTGCACACGTGCCAGTTAGTTATTTAAGCCTGCTTCGTAATTCCCCATGCTGGCAGTGTATTTCAAATGAAGTCTAACAAGGGAAAAGTATTCTAAGTTCACGAACTAGCCGTGAAGACTTAAGCGGCGTTACCCGCTGATTCAGAGGGTATTGTACACATTTTTTCCTCAGATTTACAATGAAGATGCATATTATTTTTTTCCTAATCAATGGAATTGTTATCAAACTGATGTATCCGGAAGGAAAAAATGGCACTGATTCCATCAAGTAATTATTTCAAATTCCGATGGAACTTCTCAGTCCAGCTATTGTTGGGTGCGATACCCGAATCTATGGTCTCCGTCAGAGGGGTTCCAAAAACATGCTATAAAACATTATAAGCAGGTAATATTAATTATATTATGCATATTAATATCTATAACGTATAAGTATAAATTGTTCATGTTAATTGCAATAAAATTTACTCCTCCAGAAATACTGATATCGTTACTCACTTGTCTGATGGACATAGCTTTGACACTCACACTCGTCTGCACTGCATAGGAGTCGTTCATAGGATTTTAGGAAGTGCCTTCAATGGGTTCTTCCAGATGCGAAATGCGGAAGCGTCTCGTTCACTTCGATGCTCTGTCGTGAGGGGCCAGAGGATAACTCATTGGAGGTTGTGCCGACGGTGGACGAACCAAGAGATTATCCAACTGGACCACGCAATTGAAGCTCTCTCCCGAATCTGTTTTTAATACGAAACTTCGCTTTGGGCACTCAACGCACGGCTAGAAGTGTCTGTCGTATCATTGGAAGTGGAAGATCAGCTAGCCAATCAGTCTAGCGTGACATATTTTGAACGTCAGTCCGAGTAAATGGCTAGATTTTCTCGTGAGTTACCGACGTGTCTTCCAGAAAGTATTATGAGGCCCAAGCAACTACAATATGCCACGTACACCACCATTTAAGCTATAGCGGCGAATATGTACCTACATATTCGCCGCGCCTAGTTTAGTCCCTACCTCTTCACGGGAAGGAACACATTCTTTAACCATCCATCTACATCTACATAATACCCTGCAGCCACCATAAAGGTGTGTGGCAGGGGGTGAATTCTCACCAAACATGCACTACATACCTATATTATAAAAAAGGATTATTATTTATATACTGTTCTATCTTCACTATTTAAAAAAAGATAAAAATAGCAAAGCAAACATGCAAAAACATGATGTTAGTTGGGTTATCTTCAAGTCCTTATACCAACATGCAAGCTACCCATGTACCCATTGCTACACTCATATTGGATATATTTACCGTTATTCATATCCCTAATTGTACGAGGAAAAGAGGACATTTTGAATCTGTCAGTTCAGCAATCAATTTATTTAATTTTGTAATCATGGTCCAGTCTACCATAGTAAGTTGGGTTCGCAACATATTTTTAACATCATCACTGAAAATATGGTCTTGGAATTTGTGTAATAGATTGAGTTTAAATTGATCTGACAATGATTCCCAATTTAATTCATTTAATAGACTGGTTTCGCTAATAAGGTTATCGTACCGTCCCTTTACAAATCTTGCAGATCTTCGCTGCACACGTACAAGTTCAATATTTAGACCGATATCGTAGGGATCCTATACACTTGCAGCATATTCCAAATGAGTTCTAACAGGGGAAAAGTAGCTGATTTCTCGTACATGATCGTTAAATTTACCCATTACTCTTTTGATGAATCCCAGTTTACGATTACCTTGACCCATTATTTCACGAATGTGTTTACCCCAGGAAAGATCATGTGTCAGTCTTATTCCAAGATATTTAATGGATTCCACGTTTGCTAATTCATTATTACTTATTTTGTAGGTGCTAGAAGGAGAGCTATTCTTTTCCCAAAAATTCATTACTAGACATTTTATAAAATTTAATTCTAGCTGCCACTTATCACAACAATTTTCAATTGCTTGTAGGTCATCATTTAAATATCCTTATCGTTATCGGACAAACCGTTACGTTATTATAGTTCCTGTTTGGTCTTCCAGTGGAGATTTCAATAGAGGGTGGCTCCAAGTGATCTCTTCCCGTATCTACCCTGTCTGAATCGAAACTTCCCTCTCTCTCCGCACGTTCAATTGTTTGTTCGCTGCCAAATTGATCTCACCTCGGACGTCCGCCGGCCGTCCGCGCGCGGCGCCACCTCCGTGAGAAGGAACAGGTCCGGCCTCTCTGGCGACTCCCAGTCCCTGGCGCCATCTCCCACAATCCCCTGCAGCTGATCGCTCTCCAGGAATGCTGGGAAGGAGGAGAAGAAAGCGGACAAGTTCAGACACGCGCAAACCATGGAATCATACGAATATGATCACGGGGGGATTCCCCGTGATCATATTCGTTGGGGTCCTGCCTGGTATTGCTCGGCGTCTCATGTGGAATTAATACAAAACGCATTGTCCTTAATCTTAATAGATGTCCCTTGTTGAAACGAGCGCGAGTGCAATACTGTCGCTGATGCAGAGCTCAGACAGATTAACCCCAAGAGAAAAGGACGGCATCTTTGTGCCGACACACATTCCACTTTCCATCGTCTGAGATTTAGATGAGGACTGAAAAGAATATCCCACGTGGACTTGAGTTTTATTTGTCGTGGGTCGGATGAGGAGATTCCCTCTCCCCCATTGGCTCTTGGAGCACGCCTATTGCGGACATTGGCAGTGATCGGACATCATAATGATGAAATGCCACTTCAAAGGCAAGAAAGTGGATAAAACAACGAATGACTTATGGCAGGCTACACAAATTGAAGAAAACACAAAGTTGGATGGCTTTGGAAAATGATTGGAAGGGTAATATAATCTCTGTCAAAGAGAGATGGGAACATATTAAAAATAACGAAGTCGCAGAAGAAGTTCTTCGTAGAAGAAAAGGTGTCTCCCACCTTTTGAAGGTGTTGGATCACGGAAGAAGTCTTAGGCCTAATTTAGAGGAGAAAAAAATACAAGAATGCGTAAACTGAAGAAAGGATTGTCACAAAAGAGTAAGTGATGGTAAAACGGGAAAAGCGCAGGAAATGTGGATGAAGGAACTAAATGAAGATTTGGGTGATGCCACTGTTTGGCGTTTCCTTTGTCAGCTGACAGAATAAAGATGTCCCGGATGGACTTCGTAGAGGGCTCGTCTTTCGGCTGTTGCCCGAAGTGATTAATAATGATTAAAATTTGTTCCCATTTGCATTTGCCTGACATTTGGTGGTGTAAACAAGTTTGGTGTTGCTGATGAATTACAGCGTATGACCACATTTAATCAGGGGAATATTTTTAATGGTCTGGTGGTAAGCACCGAGTATGAAAACATTGCTGTGCATTCATTCACGTTTATACATTCACAATGGAGGTTTCTTTCACAGCAATCTTACACTTGCACTTTTTTTCCATGATGTCATCAGCGAGAATTTCCCTAAACATGGCTCTTTTCCCGGTCCCTTGCGATCCATGTTAGTGAGGATTCGCTGCATATATCGTTCGAGTGTGCATTATGCTCTCGACAATGACATGAAGAGGTCGAAATCGATCGAGTGCTTGATATAATTGTGCGGAATGCAACGAACTTTGTTTTATTTTCGCGAGCTTTTCGGGAAGCTTTGGAAATGGCACTCCGGCGGACAGAAGAGACACTATGCTCGAGTGCTCTGTTTTCGAATAGATCTTTTGTGTGCTCAGAGGGAACAGTGCTGGGGGATTCCGAGGTTCTTTGGGAGTTTTGCCTCAGTGCTCTCATTAATGATTTGGGGTAGGAACAGTGGAAGTTTGTGTATGACTTCAGGCAACATGGTCGAGGATTCATTGCGCATACTTCGACACTTTTTTGACCTCTCCAGAACATGCAAGTCACTCACTGCAAAATTAGCAATCTTCAGCGTTTTTCAGGAATTTTTGAAGGATGCAATAGCGTTTCACCGGAAAATCGAGACCAATAGACAAAAACGATTTCAGTTTTAAATTCAGCACCATCTGTTTAGCTTTGAATACTTGTCACATTCCTTGTGACTAAAATTTTGTTGACCAATGTATTTGCTCTATTAAAACTTCCTTCATGGTTATGACAGATTGAAGACTTCTTTCATCCTATCAAATAAAATTTTCGGCAGTTTTGTCCGTGGATGTCCTCACATTTATATCTAATATTACTGGACTTAAATTTTTCATATTCTTTTACACTGAAAAACAGATGACACAAGCCATTATTAGAAATTAAACTACTGATCAAGCAATATGATATTTGAGGCCAATAGCCAGTTTGTTCAACAGTTTTCGATCCCAAGGTAATGTTGTGCCCTGAGGCCTATATATGGGAAATTTATGGGTTTCAGTGTGGGGCTGCGCCATTTTAACTAAGGCAATTAAATGCATGGATAACTAACAAAGTAATATAAAGGTTAATTCCCTTTTGGCGGGAGAAATAATGAAACCAACATAAAATATTTAAGATAAAAAAATAAAGATGTTCGAGGAATTCACCCATGCTGTCTACAGGATACGCAGAACTGAAAATAAACACAATAAAATAAACACAAAACAATTGTTGCCATGGGCTTTGCGTTGCGTGCATGCCAGTGTATACATTCAGGATAAAGTAAGGCTTTTCTATCAGTTTCAAATTCATTAGTTGGTTCTTCAATTTACCTGTGTAAAATGAGCTCAAATTCCTCGTCAACAATGTCACCAACATTTAAGAGAAGTTCATGGCATTCATGGCGCGCCATATTGCCTCCACAGCACTATCTCAGATAATAAGCTTTTACCGAACGAAATTCGATGGTTAAAATGTTAAGAGTGCCCCAAAGCAGAGTGAATGCTAACGGCGCACAGGAACCGCAGGATATGCGGTCGTGACGAGTAAAAATAATATTACTATTTTCAGGGAATTTCGCGCGTTGGGTTGTCTAAAGTGATTGTCACCTGTCTAAAAGTAAAGTCACCTGAGTAGCCTTGAGCGGCCTTCGGTTGAGTGTTAAACGAGAACCACTTAAATATAAACATTGCGAAAGTGATCACTGTGCAGGTAGCAAGTGCATCGCCTGAGGTCAATATAGTGCCAATGGATACTTCGAAATCATGCGGAAACCGTATTATTGATCGAATTCTATTTTGATAAATGCATTCACCAGGGGAAAGTAATAATAGTTCAACAAATAAATTATTGATTAGTATAATGTCTGTAATTTCAGTTTGCGAACATAATACGCATCAAAAATATGAAATTTTCATTTTAAAATTCTTAATCAAAGATCAATACTTCAAATATTCCTATGAATTCGTGCGTTGAAATATAGTGCAACCTGTTTTCCACGATCTTAGCTCTATCAAATAAAATAAAAATTAGATGCAAATACCTGCAACAACAATTGTTTTTAATAACAAATGCATGCAACTAATGCGTGTAAGCTGTGACACGGTGGTTAAACAAAGTATATTATCTAATTTTCGGATTTTTATACTGATGAACACCTTATGATAATTAGCTTCAGCGATAAAGCACCTTGACATTCTCACTATCTATAAAAAGTTTGTAAAAAACATGGGTGCGGCTTATGGATGGACACGTGCTATAATTTGACGGTTAGGCATAGCGCGGCACGAATTCACTTTCTATTCGAAGCCATTTAGTCACCTGTACCAACATTCTGTTTCTACTGATTTTAAACAAAATTTGACATGCTTTTCAAACATATTATGGTTTTAGTAACTATTATCGTTTATTAGTGTGGTTACATACAAACTTCACAATATTTATAAAATATGTAATTTTAATTTCATATCGACCGGTCATAAGGACCGAATTTAACGTTGTTGCTATATGAATGATCAAAGACTCTGTGCATTATTTTTTCATACCTATACAATATATTTTGTACGCTTTTTAAACATTGTCTACTTTGAGTACCTAACTATTCTTGTTGTTTATTAGTGCAGTTACATGCAAAGTTCAGAATATAAATTCAAATACGTAATTTTTATTTTCGAAGGACTGAATTTTACGTTGTTGTAATATGAATACACAGATATGCATTATTCATAGCTTTTACAGTAGTTTGCATGAATTTTAGCCATATTATATTTTTCTGGAGTAACTATTATTGTTTATTTGTATTTGCATGCACACTTCAGGATATTTTTAAAATTAGGTTGGTTTAATTTTTAGTACAATTCATTCAACGTTTTTGCCATATGAATACAAATCGTTGTAGATTGTGTGCATTTTTATTGATTTACCTTAGTTTGTATGCTTTTCAAGCATAATATGGTTTTTTTGAGCAACTTCTTGGTATTGCTTATACGTATGCATACCTGTGCTAATGCGGCAGAGGGGCCCGATTGGATTTACAAGTTTGGAACTTTTATGATTAACTAAAGGACACTAAAATGGGACGATTGACAATTTATGCGCAGTTCTCGCAGAAGCTTTGAGTGAAAAGCATGATTTTTACTACAGAATGGCGGAAAATGTACGAATTGTCAATCAAAAATTATTCTGCGGCCTTCATGCTCGGTGGGAGAAATCGAACTGTGTTGAAAAAGTGTTTTTGAAGGCTAATGGTTATTGGCTTGTTAAATCCATACATTTGCCAGCTTGGGTTCCAAAGACAGCAACACATCATCGACGCACAGTGTAGCAGCAGCAGCAGTGGCAGGAGCGTAAAATGCAAGTTCTTATCTTGGAGTGATCTTCGAAAAAGACGAAGGACGGAATCTGCGAGAGCTCACCTTGCGCTGTCGAATTCGCATATGCCGCTGTGAGGTGTCGTGAAATGCATGGAGATCAGGATCCAGCTACCGGGTATTGCGCTAGGTCTCCATGTCTAGGCAAGCAATATCGAGCGCAAAAGGGTTAGCACCTTTACAGCCGTAAACAGCATAACAAGTGCCATAATAATAGATTGCAAGTTTTTTGTTAAGATAAACCAAATGCTCCTCAATTCAGCTTTGGGCAACCTCTGTCATTTTTAACTGCAAAATAGTTCAGAAAAAAGGTTCTGTTATATATCAGAATATAAAATGAACATAAATATTTGCAGAAGTGGATCTCCAAGCATTCCTGAATGATTTAGCTGAACGAATTTTAAAAAATGAAGTCTGAGGTACAGAGCCAAAGATCTCCATTTTCTAGTTCCATCCTTTAAATGGGATCTGGAAGGCACCTCCGGACAAAGCAATTACAAAACAGAAATATTTTGTTGACGATGGTGCTCAAATTCCAGTAAAATAAAGTCCCGATTTGTACCCTAGCAGCTACTGGTCGTCGAAGAAGGCGAACAACATTTTTGCAAATTCGAAAAAAATGGTAAATTTTTATTTTTAATAAAAATTGACAACATATTGAGTCCCAACATTGAAATAAACGTATAGATGCCAAATTTCACGTTAATCAGATAAAATCTGTTTTCGCTGTCCGTTATATAGCGATCACATAGTGCGGCGTTGAAACAGGATCGTCGCATCGGTTAGTCTCAAAATCAATGGAGTTTACACCTGTTTTCTTTGGTGGTGAAACTGGACCTAAGTAATTAAAGGAACTATCGATTAATAATCAATTAATTACAGTCAGTGTGGGTCGTCATTGGTTCTCGATTGGTGGACGACTCGAGTCTCGAAATGTAGGCCGTAATGTTGAACTTGACGGGATGGAAAACCCTCTTATTGCATCCGCCTCTATAGCTTTAGTTAGTCTTTATTCACTCAACTATCCACCAACAGTCAGTGATCCTCTGCCAGTAAAAGGCAATCACTGCGATTTCCGATTCATTAAAACTAACACGAAACCCTATTTGGTAGTTTATTGTAATTCCGTCACACGCAGTCTCTTCTTATAGGCACTAAACTACTATCACCATTTGCGTAAAAGTTGGAGAAACGTTTCATTCCTATAGCTACAAGTTAGTTACTGATATTTTCCCTCGAATTTTTTGTGAAATTTCATATTTATTTACAGGTATTTCTGAGAGTCGATTGCAATACTGCCTGATATAAACTCAGTCTGAATTTTTTAGTCATTCAACTGATGGCTCCTGGCTTATAATATTAATGCTATACTGAAAGGACTATGGACAGATATCAGCTGAAGATAAATAAGAAGAAGACTAAGATATTGGTGTGCAGCAAGAAAGAAGAGGCGAAAACCAATGTCAAACTAGGAAAACAAAAACTTGAAGAGGTTAAAGAGTTCTGTTATCTAGGAAGCCGAGTGACCAACGATGGACGAAGCAAGGAAGAAATAGTGAGTAGAATAGCCCAGGCAAAGAGGGCATTCTTTCAAAAGAAGAATCTACTTACAGCAGAAAATATAAGCATAGAAGTAAGGAAACAGTTCATGAGAACATACATCTGGAGCATGTTTCTTTACGGCAGTGAATCATGGACGATGACAGCAGCGGAGAAGAGGAGGGTAGAAGCATTTAAATGTGGTGCTACAGAAGAATGCTTAAGATTAAATGGATCAACCGAGTAAGTAACGAGGAAGTGCTTAGCAGAGTAGGAGAAAAGAGAAGTCTGCAGACAACTCTAAAAAGAAGAAGGGAAAACTTAATCGGCCATATCTTGAGACACGATGGCCTGATGAAGACTATCGTCGAGGGAAAAGTGAACGGGAAGATTGAAAAAGGCAGGCCTCGTATGAGATACATGGAAGAGGTTGTGAAGGATGTAAAAGAGAAGAATTTACGTCATAATGAAAAGGTTGGCCGATAGAAGAATCGAGTGGAACTGCGTCAAACCAATCCTAGGATTGTTGACCGATGATGATGATGAATATTTGCATGTTCATGTATCGTGCTTACTTAAGAAATATACCCCAGATAATCGCATCACGCACTCTAGGGTTTTTTCGAAGCTATGTACTATCTCCGTTTATTCCGTAATTTTCAATGTTTACATCGAGAGAGCCATCAATGTAGGCAATCAAAGAGGAGTCTACTGGAGTGAATATCCATGGAGAAAAAATTAGCATGTTGCGACCTGCCAATGACATAGCACTCGTAGCAGAGACAGAGAAGGGATATGAATAAGATTCTAATAACCATGGAAAGGACGATGGCCAGATATCAGATAAAGTTCAAAAGAAGAGGACTAAGATACGCGCTCGAAATTCAAGGTGGACACAAGTCTCTTTCGTTCTCTGCGAACTTTCTCCCCAAAGTTTAAAGTGGGTGGAGAGCGGTAATCGCGAGTCCTCGAGTGTGTGTCGTAATTATTTTTCAAGTACGTCGAGAAAATATTAGGATTGAAGTACTAAACTAATTATCGGAGCCGCAAATCGTGCCATTGTGGTAACCATACAAGAATTGTGCTTATTTTATTTGTGCCTAGATTAAAGCTTTTTGTTTGCTAAAAGTTTTGACTTGGCAAGACAAAGAATGTCATGGCTACTATTGGCACAGTATAAACATACAGTCTTCTCACTTCGGCACTATTTTGGAAACCCGTCATCTCCATTCTACGAGAGTAAAATGAATATTAAGCAGAGAAATTTCGAGAAACTCCGATAAATGGTTTGCTTCTATACTGGAGTTTCGACAACTCACTCTAAATTGTTCTCAATGATCTTCGATGATACCAAATTTCCTGTGCTCTGAGTCAACTGGTAGGTTCATTGATTGATCTGGTAGATATTTGTTGCGATTACAATTAAATATTTTATATTTTAAATTTGTCACTCAAATGCTTCTAGTACTTCAATTGTTTTAGTGAACATAACTACGAGTTTGTTTTGAGTGAAGCATGCTAATTGTTGCTTCTTTAAAATTGGTAGGTTGAATTAAAAAAACTCAAGGATCTATCAGAAGGTTATTGGTGATATCCATTGCTTACGAATTCTGTGAAAAATGTTTCGAAATATACACGTTCGCCACGATAGTATTTTAGTCTCCCCACTTTAGTCTGTTCCATTAAACGCTAAGTTGACTCTCATATCTTAAAGGCCGTTTTACACGGTACTTTTTTTTACAATTTCTTGTAAAAACGCTTGTATGAGGAAAATCGTACCGTGCAAAGCCGCAACTTGTGTGAACGCTTTTGCGAAGGTCTGAATGACTGAACGGAAAATAGAACCTGTTCTAATTCCATTCAGACAAACAAAATTTCGTTTAGTTTGATACAATCGTTTGCACAAATAATGCACCGTGTAAAACGGCCTTTACAATGAACTGTAACTTTTTCCTGCTCTATTCATGATTTTAACGAGTGTATTCTTCTTTGCAGGCAATTTATGGCATTGGGAGAGGAGACAAACTTCAAGGAGAACAGCTCTTATTATTAGAAGTACGCAGATTGAAGCGATCGTAATTAAACTTGCTCATTAGGAGTGTACATAATACTGTGATTTTAACTTTTATAATTGATGTACTTTAAACGTAATATGGTTCGTGCTATATGCTAAACTATTTTTCAAATAGTATGTTGACCCATAATGTAAAAATGCAAATGTATTTTTTGCCCTTGCGACAAGAATTGTAAATGGCAGTGTTTTAATAAAAATGTAATCGCGGGAATGAACATGTAATTTTATTTCAGAGTTTATGTTCCCCTTGGTTTACTGTCCTAGTAAATTCACATGTAAATAACCTGAATTTAACTCGTTTTGATTTTCTTCCGGATAAATTTGAATTGAAAATCGGTCAATTGAAAAATATTATGGTCTGCCCTAGTAAGGTATTCTGAAAATCCCTCTTCACAGCGTTGCCACATACTCAACTGGCACATTCATAAATTTGGCAACGTTTGGTAAAACAGAAAGTAGGCTCACCAGCCAAATAAGGGCTTCCCATTGCTCTTATGGGAGTAGGAAGACTATGTTTAGACTGTGCTATTGGCAGGTTTCGGCGCGATATTCAAAATTCTCTTTCTTATTCTTCCGACCAAGGAGAGTAGAGAACAGGAGGCCGAACGGAATAGAGGGAAGGGGTGGAAAACCGGTCCGGGGGGGTTATTCGCTATCTCCGAAAGACCGTGAACTATTTCGGAGAACTGATGACTCTTCAAAAGAACGGCTCTTAGGACTCATTCGCGTCGCAGAGGAATGATGATGACGTAGAAACAATTGAGTGACGAATAGCGAAACGACCTACCGCCGCAATTGAAATGGAAGGAACTAGTCGAGGGAAGTAATTATAATAGCCGATGCATAATTTCAGCCAAAATATTGTGAAATGAAGGTGTTAGACAATATGTCATGCGTGATACAAATATTAAATCTTTCAAAGGTAAATTCATCCGATAAACGCATGATACTACGTGCGGTGTTACAATAGAAGCCGATATTTTAGCTGTGTCTAAAGTTATTTTGGCAAGTTTTTTTGTTTAGAAACCGGTAACTTCATTTATATTTCAGTTTGGTGACCAAATACCTCCAAGCGTATATTATGTACTATATTCACTAATCGTTTTTTAATCGGTACTTTGACTTACAATATGCACACCTTATTACCATTTGTTCTAGTCGTGGTCAATCTTAACTTAGGAAGACGCCCTCCAACCGCAGTGGAAAGGGAACACTTTAAACTGTGGAAGTTATGCATACAAAATTACATTCAAAATAAAATCATAAATTTTGCTAATGACCATTTGCCTTTATTTTACTGATGGCGGCGCATGTAGGATGCTCTTTGACATATTGCTGTGCATCGTTCAGAAACTTATGGTGATCAACTTTGTCAACATCTTCACTAACATAAGCCACAACTGTGAATAAATTTGTGAGGTACTCATAGCGTAATTATAATCCTTCATATACTTCTCTGGTGGTAGGTTTTTCAAAAATATATTTGTTGGCATGAATAACCACCTTTTGAAGTTAAATATTTGTTGGTTTGGCATACCCAGATTTCCCTGTCATACAATAAATGACAGGAGGTGAACACTTTTTTATAAAGCAGTTTCTGCTTCCTTAGACAAACATTCATGCCAGGCTGTATTGCACCCTTTACCAGCCACGATACATGAAATCACCTTTTTATCCTATTATTATTCCTCTATACACCCTCATCATAAAAAAATTTCCCCCATTCTATGTATAAAAAACCACTACTGCAGACTGAAGCACATATAGAATTCTACTCCCGTTGGGCTGATAAATGTGCTATTTTCCACTTATTGCAGTTTATTCCTCCTGAATTTTAAAATTTGTTAATTCAACTTTCTGCCTACCAGTGAGCAACTGTAAGAGTAAGTTTTCCTAGCTAGTTCTCTCATTATGTCATTTATTGCTTTTAATACTTTTTCCTCTTATTTGTGGTCCAATGCACTTTGTTGTTATTACTGTGTATTCATTGTATTATTCTTTAAATCCTTTATTGGTAATAGTTGGCTGTAATGATTGTCCTTTTATTTCACATTCATAACCATTGACAAATATTAACAAAGAGAAATCATGACATTTCTCATGAGACAGGAGGGTAGCACATATGGGAGAAAAATGTTTAAAGAACTGGATGAAAATTCAGTCTGGGAAGCAGAATTACCATTGATAGGAGACAATAATGATTGGAAGGCCATGCCCAGGCTGTGAGGAGGCATTTTCTTCTGTTGTAATCTTATTTTAATGCAATATACCTACATATTCCCTTGTGGGAGAGTTGTCCAATTCAAAGGCTGTTTGTGTGTTTATTTTATGGCCCTGTCTCCCCCAGTTTTGCCAGACCAATTCAGGGACTACGAATTTATTGTCTATCTAGGTCACAAGGGAACGCTAGCCAGAAGATGAGGAAATATTCAATCATATCATGTATTCAGAGTATGCTCCTTATGTGATTGATGAATGGACAATCATGACCATAGAAAGAGAAAGATTGGGAGCATTTGGAATATGGTGAGCGTTGATGAGGGAATATATGTAGGCTGTGATCTGAAATTCCTTATGAAAATACAATTTGTGAATTATGTTGCATTCAACTATCAAAAAGCAAAACAAAAAAATTTATGTGAATTGTTTACTACACAGGTGACACATATTACACATATAAACATCTATTATGGCAGGCGACAAATAATAAATTGTCCCTTACCCATCATTGTTCCTGCTGTCAGAGACAAGGGGGGACTATACTGCTACACAGGGTTGGGTCATTACGCGTCAAATATTATTTTTCTATATACACGTAGAAAATAGTGTAGATAATATAGATTATGTAGAATATTGCGTAGATTATGTAGAATATTATGTTGATTATCTTTGTGTCTATAAAATAATGTTTTACGTTTAATAAAATGTAGAAAATTACAATTAAAAAAATAAAGTACAGTATTACATTGATAAGGTGTTGTGGTGGCCTAGTGAGTAGAGTACTGAGCTACTGATCGGAGGGTCCCGGGTGATGGAGATGGGTTGGAAGACCTAGTGAAATTCATCAGAGATAGCAAAGACAGTGTTTTTCGTGTGCTGAGAAATCAGGGCATCAAAAGTCCATCAATCTTTTGGGAGCTTGCTAAATGCAAGCATCCAGGTTTATGCAATCTTGCAAATAAATTACTTAATATCCCTGCATCTTCTGCACAACTTGAAAAAGTGTTTAGTAATTGGTCATACATACATTGCCCATTAAGGAACAGGCTTACATTTGAAAGATCTAAAAGGTTACTACATGTCTACCATACACTTAAACTCAAAGATGCCAAATTGATGAATATTAGCCACTGGAAAATAAAAACATTAATAGACAGTAAATTCTTTTAATTGATTAGGGGAGTATATCTAATCCCTACTTACCAGTATTTTTCATTATTATTCTACTAACAGTAGCTGGTATTTAACAATATGCTCAAAAACATCTTTTACTTTGTTAATTTAGATGAGATTTCAGATAGGTAGGCCTACACCTCAAAAGGGGGTGAGTGTCAATCATTTATGTTCATAGAATTAGAAATGAAAACATTTAAGCCTACTCAAGGAACATATATATGCATGGCCCTAGTGTTTCCAGCTGAATATCTATCTATCCCACATAACTCAAGATAGGCATTAAAAACTAAGTAAGCCTACAATGTCCTATACGACATCTCCAAATTTAATACTATAAAAAATACTAAATGCCAACTTGTCAAAGATGAGACTTAACACAACCAAAAATTATAGTTTTATTGTTTTAATCTTACAACTTAGAAACTACTCTTTTCTCCATGTGGATTTATTGTAGACTTATTATTGACATTTCTAATTGTATCATGTTGTAATCATTCTGTAGAACTTCCAAAAATACATCATAATTGTAGTTTTAAAACAATAGAGGTCTTTCCTCTGTCTGAAAGAGCAATGACCAGCACTAAAGGGAGCAGTAAGCCCTGAAACAACAAGTAAACAGCTCTTAAGTTGTTTTTTGATGGTAACTTTCTCTTGACCTTGATAGAGGTGCAGTAATATACTTCCTATAATGTTTCACTTAGTGGCAATGGACATAATATCACTTCAATTAAAATACCAGTAAATATAATCCTTAATCTAGCCTACTGCATATATAAGTAAATGCAAGTACTTGCCATAGAAATTTTTAAAAATGACATTAAGTGGTTACAAAAGACTCAGGCCTACACCAATCAATCTAGAAAATATTGCTTTGACTCATGGATAATTTAGCATTTAGACAGTTCAGTCTTGGATAGTTATTGATTTCCTGGCAGGCCTAGCAATGGTAGGCTTGTAATAGGCTATTTAAGTTAAAACTGCACTACATATAGGTTTAATCATTAAAATGTATTTGTTTATTGTATTCACACTACCAGTAGGAATAACTTATCTGTCAGTCCCCAGCCGGCACAAATCATCTAATATCCCCTTCGCAGATGGATGCCATCCGGATGCCAACGGTAGGCGCGCATACTTTCATCTGGATGCCATCCATATGCCGAACCGCTGCCGAGTGGATGCGAACGGGAGATACCGCCGCCTGTAGAGAGATGCGAAGAGGATGCCCGTTCCTCGAATACTAGCGGTTGTAGGTGCTGCTACCTACCGGCCAAAACGAGAATTACCAGCGACACAGCGCTGCCACCTATCAGCCGTATGATGTACCACTTACACCCACTACAGTTTTCGCATAGTATTCCCTACAGTTGCTTTTTCCTAGGCAATAAAGTGGAAGATTTACTTACTTGATGCACGTTTGTAAATGTGGGGGAATTCTAGGACTTAATTATTTTATCCTGGATGGCTCCAAAATGCATTATCATACGGCATAAATGGCGCTTGGCCGACAGACACTACGTGTGGATGCATGTCCTACGAGTAAACGAACTATCATGTCAACAATTACAAATTACTTAATTTCAAAATGAAAACCATTGCCAATTACTTATCTTGCAAAATGAAAACAATATCAACGCCACGAACTTATTTCTCTGCGGGACCTCCATAGTTAGAAAAACATAAAATTCTTTCCCGGCTTCGGAACACTGCGTGAATACATTTCGGGATTACCACCAGGTTAGATTGGCAAAAAGTGAGGGTTGTTATGTATCGCTCGACATTTTGCAATTAATATAGCGGTACATTCCCCCGTATTCCATCTCCCGAATCATCTATCATTATGTCACAGATTACTATAAAATCATGATTTATTAAAATATCATACATGAGGTGAAACTGCAACACGGAAAAGTTGGCACCTAGCAAAGGATGCCAAAGGGAAAATTGGTAGCCACCGCATCCTGTCAAACATCGCATCCTTATTGCATCCTCTTCGCATACAGATGCAATGCGGACTGTGCTGGCTGGGTCTATTTTTATAAGCAAACAAAGCCGTCGTTTAGATGGAAATAAAAACAAAACTTTTATTCACTGCTTTGTAAAAACATGTAACTTGTGGTATGTACTCGTTCAAACATATGGGTGTTCAACGTGCGAAATACTGACATCACTTTTATAAATTTTCAATAACCGCAAGGGTAAATCATATGCCGGGACAAACCTCAACGTTACATGAAGAGAATTTCCGTCGAACAATACAGCACACATGCGTCGAAAAACATTAAGACATTGATCGCGGAAGTAGGTAACAACTAATTTAGTAACGCACGGTGAAGTACGCGAAATAACCTGAATAAACACACATAACTGAAGATTAAATCACACCAAGTTAAGCAAAATATCAGTAGCCAATTCTTGCGATTGATATGCAAGAATAACAGGTAAGAAACTTTAAGAAACACCATCAAATAAGCAAACAATGAGAAAACAGAATATCTTATGACGATAACAATACAAACATCACTAGTGTTTGTCAGCATTACTTTTGCTATACCCATCAACAATTTTCCAACATGCTAGCAAAAATGAAGCTGTTGCAATGTATCAAATAATAATAAAGTGTTGACGTTTCAAGCAAGTATCAACAAGCACGACTCTCACAGGCAAATTATGGTTGTTTCTACGTAAACCCAAGTTGCACTAGAATTGAAACATCGACCATATTTTATTTGAAGCAAAGGTCAGCACACCAACTCCACAAATAAACGCCAAAAGTATGAAATACGATATATTCTTGTGCTTCGCCTCAAATTCATCGACAGCATTGACAGTATGGAGCATGGCATTAACTAGATTATACATCACAAACATCACCACGATATACACATCCGTAACTATAACTATTTACGTTACCTGCACATTAGAGATAAAAAATTGTCGCAATCCCAAACCGATATTTCACTAAACCTTTGTCAACCTTCGAATAAGCCAGAATAGCCCATTGCACTTAAATGACATTTATCACACAGGCTACAGTATTATCCCACTATCACAATAAATATAATGACATTGAAAAGATGGTAATAAGCATTAAATTCTACCAAATTCAGTCTACCATAACAACAATAACAACCTTCAACCCTCACCTTTCGTTCGCAAGAACAATAGCGCCAGTCCGCCTGCCTCGTAGCAGGCGGACCCTGAAGCTCGCATTTTTCGGAGAAACGATCCACTCCCGTCGCCGTGAGCCGTTACGCGCGCGCCCCAAGGGAGCACCTATGGAACTACCAATGATGACGTTTCATACCCATATAAGGTGAAAACCATGACGTCGTGTCCCGTGAATGGGCAAATTCGGAGATAGAGAATAACCCCCCGGATCCTCGGCAAGGTTCGGTGGCGGGAAGAGTTTTTTTCACGACCGCAAGAGGCGCTGTTGCAGATCTTCATGCTATATTAGCAGTCTTTTACTGAGCGTTTGCATGGTGGAGCAAGGTGCGTCTAGTATATATCAAGCAATTTCTGGAAGTAAAACCTTATTGCAGTCAAAGTTTTGTGTAAATGAGCAAGAATTGTTTTGTGTCTGGATGTTCCAGTGGCTACAGGAGTCAATGCAAGGCCAATAAGGAAAAACGTGTGAGAAATGCCAGCCTGTTCAAAGAACCTAAGGTAAGCATCACTTTTTCTCTTCTCATTAAGGGTCACATTCCTTTCCTCTTTTTTGAACTACTCCATGTAGACTGGTAAATATTTCCGGTGAATATTATATAGGTAGATTAATAATGCTTTTCGAACATGAGCATTCCTCGTGTGTAAGGAAAGCACATTGCTTAGACAAAGCATCATCAAGTTTTCTCGTTAACATTGATCGCACTGTAACCAAAAGTTATCATTGTTTTTATGATACTAAATTGAATTATCAATAACATTTTTTATCATTCCACGCGTGTAAAGGAAAGCACGTTGCCTAGACAAAGTCACATCATCCAGTTTTCTCGTTAATATTTATCGAACCATCACAAATGTTTTCATTGTTTTTTATGATGCTAAAGTGAATAATCGATAACATTTTTTGATCTTGACTTGCTTGTTTCCATATGCCGTTTCGAATATCATGAAGATTCCCTTAATATGATTTGCTAGGTTCATCTACATCTACATAATACCCTGCGAGCCACCACAAGGGTGTGTGGCAGGGGAGGTTCGTGCCCAATCATTCAATAATAGTACGTGACACGAAAATGTTTCGTTTTTCATGTTAATTTCTTTTGAAGATGCATACATGAAGACGGTTTACCCCATGCCTCTTCACCCTGTGGTGGTTTGTAGTGTGCAATGTTGATGCGGTTGTGAATTTGCCTTGTTTATGGATGATATTGTTCATGTATTTTTTCTATTCAATTCTAAGGTGAAACTAAGTTAATGCATATGACACAATCTTGGTTTTCGACATTGCTTCATGCGCATGGAGGACAAATGCTATTTCCCAAAAGTTCATCTTTCCTTAAGTATGTTTCCTAAACCTTAGAATTAACCGTTAACTTTTCGTTTAAGTTGGTAGGTAGTTTACTGCTGAACAACTGGAAATTGTAATCGTTCCTGCGTGTATTGTTTTAGCCAAGCATTGTAGATATTCGTTACACGCACCTTTTATCAACGGATCTCTTTCAAATTGGCACCTTCAAAGCAATTTTATCAAATATAGAAACTATTATATTAGTCTCTGTAATTGGATTTTAGGATTTATTAAATACGTACAATTGTGATGGGGGCTAATGTAACGATAAGTGACTTTGTACGTGTTTACGTTAGCGGTGTTGTAAATCATTATGCCGAAAACCACAGTTTGATAGAATTTGTTCAATTTGTATGCTACCATAATTTTCGAATTAAACTCTATATTTGCATGCGAAGTTTGAAACCGATTTCGCATACACATCCTCCGTTCTGGTGCAACAACGACATTGGAGATGCAACTTTCTACTTCTCCTCATGATGCCTCAACTTGCAATTAGTTCTTGTGAATCAAATGACGTTAACAAGGAAGTTATTAGCTGTATTCCATTGTGGAGTCGTTGATTGATATCTATTTCTACAGGATGAGTGACTGTTGGCTACGTGGGCTAAGGCAATACACCAGTAATTCTTGTCATAAATTAAAATTAAAATTAAACATGTCTTTATTGATCTGCGAATTTAGGACTGTCTAGTCCTCTCTTACAATTAACAGATTATACATTCACAAACACCCATGCCCCGGAGAGTGAAATATCCTCCCCGGGCGGGACTCGAACCCGCGACCTTGCGAACGACAGGCGAGGGATTTACCCCGCCGCCACCGGGGCCGGTAGTCATAGTGTCTAGCCTAGTGTTTATTCCAATTTGTTGCATTCCTCATGTCGCTGAGAGTGTGGTAATAGAGTTTTAAGTGATTCTTTTTGTCTATCCTGCATCATAAAGTGCGCTAGAATGTCAGTGAAGTGTGTAGCTCACCAGTAATTCTTGTCATAGTGTCTAGCCTATGTGTATTCAAGTACGTTTCCCGTAGTAGCATGTATTTCAAATAACAAATTCTTTACTTTTTCTTTCAGTGTGGCTAATGAATAGTAGTACGTACATCAAAGACGCACTGATCAGACTTGCAAGAAGTAGGGAAGGCATGGACCAGGAGGACAAGGCTCCTGACTCACATTTCTCATTCATTCCATTACTTTTAACAATGTTCTAATCAGTCTGTTGTTTATCCCTCTACTTTCTGTGAACTTGTTTGACGCCGAATGATGTTTTGCAAAATGTTGCAATTGTGGTCATGGTTTGTGAATAAAAAATGCTGTGAAATGGAAAATACTGTTTTTTTAATGAAGAGTGGGTTAAAGTCGCTCTCATGGGGAGGACCGACGGTCAGACCGTCATTAGTAAGGTCCAACCTCTCGAAGCAGCTAATCCAAGACCCTTCCTCGAGTTCGGAGCTCGTGTGGACCCTACCCTCACTGCAGGAGGCCCCACCACAGAAGTTGACCATTTGCAGTTAAAAATGCAATTTAAAAGTTTATAACTTTAACACGAAAGTATCATGTTTATCGCATAGCCGGCGAAGATACGACTAAGTAGGTTTTTTGAACGGCATTGTGCGATAAAATTTAATTATTATTGAAAAAAGTACGATGTTCTCTATAGATATTTGGCAACCCTGCAGATCGCCGGAGGAATGGAGAGGGGGGACAGGGATGGCAGCGGACGACCATCGCCGCGGGAAGTCCAACCTCAGAAGTTGACCGTTTGCAGTTCAATATGCAATGAAAAAATTAAAAACTTTTACCCACATTTATGATGTTTATGGTATAGTACGCGAAGAGACGATTAATTAGGTAATGTGAACGACGTTGTGCGATAAAATTTAAGGATTGTTGTAAAACCTAAGAAATGTCCTATTGCGATTGCACCCTTACTGTGAAAGCCACTGCTGTCTACAACTCTAAGTAAGATTAACTTCTTCTAAACATTTCGTAGACATAAAGGCCGAGATGTCTCAAAAACATACGATTCATCAAATATACAGTACCCTCCATGCTGGATTGTTAGCTGTAGTAGACTAGTAGATACGATGTACTGATGCAGATGTAATCGTATGCGCAGAAAGCTGGCTTTCGAAGAACACATCACACATATCACATATGAAATATTCCAGAGGTGTTTTTTCCGAAATTTTCATCACCATCAATAGACTGGAGAACTTACTGCTTCAAAGCTGGAGGAAGGGACAAGGATATCTGTGAGATCCTATTAGATGTATTCTCCAATAACTCCCTACAACAATTAGCTACAGCACCTAATAAATGGGGATAACATTCTTGAATTACCTGCAACCAATATCCCATAACAAGTGACAATGATTGACACAGTTGATGGATCAGTGACCACAGAGTTATAACTGCAAAATTCTTACTATCTTAAATATCGGTCTAAATAATGAACTTGAAAGTGTGCTGCAAATATCGGCAAGATTTGTAAAGGGACGGTACGATAACCTTATTAGCGTAACCAGTGTATTAAATAAATCAAAGTGGGAATCATTGTCAGATCGCAGGTTGAAATTTAGACTTAATCTCTTAAACAAATTCCAAGACCATATTTTCAGTGATGACGTTAAAAATATTTTGCGAACCCCAACTTACTATGGTAGACTGGACGATAATCACAAAATTAGAGAAATTGATTGCCAAACTGACAGATTCAAAATGTACTTTTTTCCTCGTACAATCAAGGATATGAATAGCGGTAAATATGTCCAATACGAGTGAATCAATGTTTAGCGTAGGTGTAAGGACTTGAAGGTACCCCAACTTACAGCATGTTTTTGCATGCTTACTTTGCTATTTTTATCTCTTTTAAATAGTGAAGTTTGGCTAGTATATAAAAACTAATATTTTTTATGCATTTTAGGTAGTGCATTTTTGGTGAGAAATCAACCCCTGCCACACAACTTTATGGTGGCTAGGATTATGTAGATGTATGTCAGTAGAAGAGATCTTACGCAATATAGAAAGTATTTGGTGTTTCGTTAAAAGCAAAAGTGATAGCACGAAAAGGATATATGTAGGTGCATACTACAGGCCACCGGATTCAGATGTCAATTGTTTAATGGAACTAGAGTCAGAGATAGGAACATTACTTTCTCGGATGAATGATAGACTGGAATACGTGTAGTTTTATAACAGGAGGTAAGGATAAGGAACTCTGCGAATCACTATTGAACACCTTTACGTCACATTCTTTACAACAGCTAGTAACAGAACCGACCAGGGAAAACACATTCTAGACTTATTAGCAACAAATACACCCGAAAAAGTTCTAAATATAGTTACAGTCACAGGAATTAGTGATCATAAAATAATGCATGTGAAATTTGTTATAGCTGTTGAAAGACATTATAAACCAAGGAGGAAGGTATACTTATTTGGCAAGGCTAATTACGACGGTATGAAAGAGGAATTAAGGGAATCGTTTAATATATTTATCAAACAAAGCAAAGGATTAGATACGAAGGATTCGTGGAGGTAATTTCTGGAGGTCACCCGTAAAGCAGTTAACAAATAAATACCAAGTAAATTGATATGTGATAACATAGAGCCAAGGTGGAATAACGTGGATGTTAGGAAATCACTAAAGCGACAAAGGGTATGCAACACTGGGATGAAGAATGCAGGACAGTGTCTATCGGAAGAGGAAAAAATGAGTTAGTTCAAAACTATAAAAAATCAAGAGCATTGGCAAGGAAATGGTGCAGGCAAATGTTATCACAATTTCCAGAGCAAGATGTTAGGAGAATATCTAGATTATCATGTGTGCTTCTGGGAAATAGGTCCACAGTGCACACACTTAAAAGCGATGCAGAAATTGGAGTCACCAGCAATTTAGAAAAAGCCAATTATTTAAACACCTTCCAAAGCGTATTCAACTCATCGCCACACAACACAGTTGAAACACCGCCGAACACTTTCAGGGAACCTATGCCCGAAATAACAATTTCATGTCGCGGAATAGAGCACCAGTTATAAAACATTAGTAAAAACAAATCACCAGGTCCCGATCAAATTCCTTCCAGAGTATATAAAACATTACCTTCTGAAATAGCCCCTATCTAGAAATAATATTCAATTAAACACTAACGAACAACATAGTACCCAAGGATTGGAAAGAAGCTAACTTTACACCTATATTTTAAAACGGTGATGGTATGACGTGGGACATAATCAAAGTAACACCGGAAGTTCTTCAGGGTAGCGTAACATGTCCGTTCTATTTCTTTTATACATAAACGAACTAGGTACCCCCCTGCCACACACCCTTGTGGTGGCTTGCAGGGTATTATGTAGATGTACATACGTACCGTAGTTACTAGTAAGCTTAGAATGTTTGCATAGATGCGGTAGTGTACAGGGGTATATCAAATGAAGAAGACAGGGAATCGCTTGGCAAGGATTTAGATTTAATTCAAGAGTGGTGCGACAATGGCAGTTAGAACACATAGTATACAGGAATTTGGGTGAGAATGAAGATTAAATGGATCGACCGAGTAAATAACTAGGAAGTCCTAAGAAGAGTGGGAGAGAAGTCTGCTAACAACTCTAAAAAGAAGGGACAACTTAATCGGCCATATCTTAAGACACGACGGTCTGATGAAGACTATCATCGAGGGAAAAGTGAACGAGAAGATTGAAAAAGGCAGGCCTCGCATGAGATACATGGAACAGGTTGTGAAGGATGTAAAAGAGAAGAATTACGTCACAATGAAAAGGTTGGCCGATGGAAGAATCGAATGTAAATCTGCGTCAAACCAAATTTAGGATTGTTGACCAATGATGATGATGAGGGTGGGAATCATTTGAGAGCGTAAGTTAAAGTTCAGATTAAATCTATTACAGAAATTTAAATCGGATAGCTTTATTGAATATGTTAGGCATATATTAAAAACACCAGCTAATTATGCTAGATTCAACCGACTAAATAAGATTAGAGAGATAGATTGTCATACTGATAGATTCAAAATGTCTTACTTTCCTCGTACAATTACGCATATGAACACCTTGAATATATCCAATAGTATAAATACAAGTGTATTCATTGGTAGCTGCATATAATGTTGAGCCTGAAAACTTTCATAAAAGTGAATGCTGCATGTGAAGCATATGGGGAACCATGCAGAACAATGGTTCGGTCGCTCAACGGTCACTTTCCCTTCCCCCCTACCCACACATTCCGTTGAATTTCTAACCTGTCTTAATTGCTTCATGCCCAAAGGTTAGACTACGAGGGTAGGCGAGGGAGAATTCGAGGAAAAAATGATTTGAAAAAGATGAGGGAGAATTCTACGAAAATTCTACGCTGTTATCTGGGAAAAAGGACTGGTAAGCGAGGAAGTAAGTGATCCTTGTGCGACCAGAACTTGGAAAGAGTACTTGGAAAATGTGATGAGAAGACAAAAGAGCGATGTTACTCTTCTCTAGTTAGGCCCCACCTTGAATATGCAGCCTGTATATGGGATCCGAATGAATTAGGTTTGATCAGAGAACTAGACAGTGTGCAGCGTAGAGCAGCTAGGTTCATCTACATCTATATCTACATAATACTCTGAAAGCCACCATAAAGGTGGGTGGCAGGGGGTGAACTCTCACTCAAGGACATTTTGAATCGGTCAGTTCGGCAATCAATTTCTCTAACTTTATGATTATGGTCCAGTCTGCCATAGTAAGTTGGGGTTCGTAAAATATTTTTAACATCATCACTGAAAATATGGTCTTGGAATTTGCTTAAGAGATTAAGTCTTTGTTTCAACCTGCGATCTGACAATGATTCCCAATTCAATTCATTTAATAGACTGGTTACGCTAATAAGGTTTTCATACCGTCCCTTTACAAATCTTGCCGATCTTCGCTGCACACGTTCAAGTTCGTTATTTAGACCGATTTCGTAGGGTTCGTTAAAATACGGTGAGTAGTGTTTCAGAATTATTTAAAGAATTTGGGTGAGAATCATTATCAGAGCTTAGGTTAAAGTACAGATTAAATCTCATACAGAAATTTAAATCGGATAGCTTTACTTTACTCGGGTGTCCCACAAGGTAGTGTGATAGGTCCACTCCTATTCCTTTTGTATATTAATGATATCCAAAAGGTGGTAAAAAGTAAGCTTCGTCTATTTGCCGATGACGCAGTAGTGTACAGGGAAATTCTATGCCCGAATGATAAAGAATATTTAAATATTGACCTACAAGCAATTGAAACTTGGTGTGATACATGGCAGTTAGAATTAAACTTTAAGAAATGTCTTGTAATGAATTTTTGGAAAAAGAATAGCTCTCCCCCTAGCACTTACAAAATAAGTAATAATGAATTAACAAACGTGGAATCCATTAAATATCTTGGAATAAGACTGACAAATGACCTTTCCTGGGGTAAACACATTCGTGAAATAATGGGTCAAGCGAATCGCAAACTGGGTTTCATTAAAAGAGTATTGGGTAAATGTGACGATCATGTACGAGAAATCAGCTACTTTTCCCTTGTTAGACCTCATTTGGAATATGCTGCCAGTGTATGGGATCCCTACGAAATCGGTCTAAGTAATGAACTTGAACGTGTTCAGCGAAGATCGGCAAGATTTGTAAAGGGACGATACGATAATTATATTAGCGTAACCAGTCTATTAAATGAATTGAAATGGGAATCATTGTCAGATCGCAGGTTGAAATTTAGACTTAATCTCTTCCACAAATTCCAAGGCAATATTTTCAGTGATGATGTTAAAAATATTTTACGAACCCCAACTTACTATGGCAGACTGGACCATAATCATAAAGTTAGAGAAATTGATTGCCGAACTGACCGATTCAAAATGTCCTTTTTCCCTCGCACAATAAGAGATACGAATAACGGTAAATATGTCCTATCGGAGAGTAGCAATGAATAGCATTGGTAGCTGCATGTTGGTATGAGTACTTAAAGCTAACCCTACTAACAGAATTCTTTTGCATGTTTTCTTTGCAATTTCTATCTTTTTTAAATAGTGTAGTTCTGACTACTATATTAATACTATTCCTTTTTTATGCATGATATGTAGTGCATGTTTGGTGAGCAATCACCCCCTGCCACACACCCTTGTGGTGGCTTGCAGGGTATTATGTAGATGTAGATGTAGATGTACTGAAGATGTTAGGCATATGTTAACACCAGCGTATTATGCTAGATTCGACCAGATAAATAAGATTAGAGAGATAGATAGCCATACTGATAGATTCAAAACATTTTCCCCCGTAATATAAAAGAACAGTATAGGCAGCATAGCATAGGAATAGGTAGGGGAAATATTTTATAGTCTGTAGTGCACGATGCATGTATTAACAACCAATCCCTTATTACTATGTAGATACAAACAGCCTAGTTGCCTGAGAACCTATAGTTGCATATTTGCATGTTTATACTGCATGCTTGGTGATATTCACCCCCTGCCACACACCCTCAAGGTGGCTTGCAGGGTATCGTGTAAATTTAGATGTGGAGATCTGTATAATACCTTTTCAGACCACCCCAAGGGCGTGTGACAGGGGGTTTAACATCAGCAGGGTGTTCGTGACTTTTATAAATTTCTTGAACTCCGCACCATTACAAACGAATAACTGGAGTTTAGAAAATCACTTCGTAGTGAAGCAGGTGCCATTCAAGGTGAAGCAATAAATGCATGCATAGCACATTTTTAGAAAATGTAATACATCTTTATTTACACGTTTTTGTATAATACTATGATGTGACCGTAATGCCTGTCTTTGCGCTCCTTTGACTTTCGATTAGCTGCAGTAATTTGATAATAATGTAGTAAGTACCAATTAATAATAAATAACACATGAAGATGCCACTTACAAGTAGCTTGATAACCATTTTAGAGACGTTCAGATGGCGGAATGAAGAAGGCACCCATTCGCTTTGTTAGCGGATATGTTTAGGAAGTATCTAAGAAGTGCAGCTGTAAATTTGTTTTGTAGCTGACCCAACCCAACCAACTAATCCTCCAAATCAGGTGCGGCGTGGCCAGAGCGGGAAGGCGGGGATTCCCGCCAGGGCCCTTCTACGTCTAAAATAAAGCGTTCATCGCAGCTAAAGTTTTTATGTCGTTTATATATTATTTGCAACCTTTTACCATTAACGATCTGAAACGCGTTTTTAACGCACAATTTTATTCAGGAGCGATGGGGGGGTCACCAAAACCGGGCCCCTCTGGACATGTAGTACCATGGAGGGTACATCTACATCTACGCAATACCCTGAAAGTCACCGCGAGGGTGAGTGGCAGGATAGTGCGTATTTGATGAAGCGGAGGGTTTGCAAGGCAAAATTCGGTCTACTTGTCCACGCCATATTTAGAAGCAACCCTTATTACTAGTAGATTACGTACTTACTAGTAGAGTACTTACTTACTAGTAGAGTACTTACTAGTAGAGACGCAGAGACATTAGCTCGCATAGTAAGGGTGCATTCGCAATAGGGAGTTTAAATTTTATCGCACAACGTCGTTCAAAAAACCTAATTAATCGTCTCTTCGCGTACTATACCATAAACATCATAAATGTGTGTAAAGGTTTTTAATTTTTTCATTGCATATTGAACTGCAAACGGTCAACTTCTGAGGTTGGACTTCCCGCGGCGATGGTCGTCCGCTGCCATCCCTGTCCCCCCTCTCCATTCCTCCGGCGATCTGCAGGGTTGCCAAATATCTATAGAGAACATCGTACTTTTTTCAATAATAATTAAATTTTATCGCACAATGCCGTTCAAAAAACCTACTTAGTCGTATCTTCGCCGGCTATGCGATAAACATGATACTTTCGTGTTAAAGTTATAAACTTTTAAATTGCATTTTTAACTGCAAATGGTCAACTTCTGTGGTGGGGCCTCCTGCAGTGAGGGTTGGGCCCATACGAGCCCCGAACTCGAGGAAGGGTCTTGGATTAGCTGCTTCGAGAGGTAATGAGGGTCTGACCGTCGGTTCTCCCCACGAGAGCGACTTTAACCGAAGAGTGTCCCCCTGTTTATTTTTTGGTGCGATTTATTTTACTTCTGGAATTCGTTGCCAGCATCGGGTTTTGCAAGAGGGTTCGGAACGTGGAGTAATAAGAGTTGGTTACATATTGCTTTTATTGTATATGATCCCGTTTGTCTGCTTATAATTTTCGTAGGTGGCACATCGAAATCGTTTATTTGGTCAAATCATAGCGTACTGATGCTATATGTTTAATTCGCGGAGTACATGTATAAAGAAATCCCTCTACTTTTGAGGGGGCGTGGCACTTTTGCTTCTGGAGGATACGGCCGCGATAGCAAATTTCTCCAGTGCAATGAGGTCTTTGTTTGAAAGCCTTAGCTTACTCAAGTGCTCACCGTTTGAGTTTTCAGCAGAAGTGCTTGATAAATGTATCTGTTTGCCTCGCGTGTTTATTTCGGGCTCAACATTGCCTTCATTTTTACGTGTGAGGCAGTACGATTCACGCCGAACATGGCATGAAGACTAATGGTGGCGCCGCGCTGCGGATTCTTTTGGTAACTGGAACCTTGCCGGTGCTTTGGACCAAAGCTATTGTATTGCGTTCGGCCTCCTGTTCTCTACTCTCCTTGCTTCCGACTCTCGGAGAAAATGGAGAGATCTACGGAAACTCGGAATCATTCATAAATGAGAAGCTACCATTATATCCAATGTCACCGTCAATGTCAACTTCACGAATACTTCATCTCATCAGCAACGAGAAAATCAACGTTCATACATAGAACAGCACTCCCACTTCATCCTCAGTCACATACGTGCATCACATTTAACAACGTGATGTTCCACTTTGATTACATTCTCCCTCTTGAAGTAGTTCTTGAAACGTCGTAGAAATCGAAAACTCTCTCGACGGGCCACGATGAGATATTCTATCTAATGCTTACAAAAATCATACCCGGCAATCTTGATGCGTCTGTTAGAAATATTCAGCTCTTCTCTCTAGTATTCTCAGTTTCTCGCAGTTTGGAAAGCATCGTTGGTAAAACAAAAAAGGTGAAAACCCCACGAAAACATCTGACTATAGTCCCATTGTCATTCTGTGCACTATCTCCAAATGTCACGAGAGTACCTATTGTTTCCAATTAAACTTTAGATTTCATTTTGCCAAAAGATTTGATGGACCCATATCAATTCGACTTTCGTCGGGGGTTCAGTACACAAACCGCAATGCTCAAAATAACCGGTGACATTCGCAAGGCTGTGGATAGTAAAATGGTGACTATTCCTGTTATGCTGGATTTCAGGAAATCATTTGACCTTGTAGATCAGCAACAGAGCGGAAATTTATTAAGAAAAATGAAGGAATAAAACTTTTCCTCGGGGGTTCCACACTTATCTAAGAGGTCATAGACTGGCAGTCAAAGACTCAACTGGGAACATTTCAAATCGGGGATCAGAACCGAGGGGAGTCCCTCAAGGATCCGTCCTTGGTCCTTTGTTGTTTTCCTCGCATGTATTGGATCTAAGAAATTAAAGTCTTGTAAATATATGTTTTATGCAGATGATCTCCAAATCTACCTTCACAGTCCACTAAGTGAGTTTGGAACAACTACAGAAAAAATAAAGATTGATTTGGATGCGGTCTCTGACTGCAAGGAAAGGAATTCCTTCTTTCTTAACATTAACAAAGCAAAATCTTTGATAATAGCGTACTCACTAAAAAAATTGACTTCAGTAATGTTCCTAAAGTCGTAATTGAGAATACTACAGTGCCTATCTCGAGTGATGCTAAAAATGTGGGGTAAATGTTTCTATTAAACCATATTGGTACTGATACATGTTGATAGTACGTCAAACAAAACATCAAGAGTTCTATACGTGCTAAAGGTTCAAAAGAACTTTTTATCAGAAAACATTATGGGGCCATACCAATATCCACTCTTGTATTCCCGATGATTGATTGCTGTTGCTTAGTGTTGCCTTATCCTGCTACCTAGTAGTGATTAAATACCAAGCTCCAAAGAAACATAAATTCATGCATCAGATTTATACATCATCTGCGTTGGAAACACAAGCGTTGAACTAAATAAACGATTCATCATAGCGTACAACTGGAGCATGTTTCTTTACGGCAGTGAGGCATGGACGATGACAGCAGCGAAGAAGTCTGCTGAAAACTCCAAAAAGATGCTTGTCCGGGAGAATTGTTATTGGGATTGTTTTTCTTTAACACGAGTGTTATGGAAAAAACAACATACGTGACGAAAATCCTCGAATATAATAATATTGAGGAATTGATTATATGTTAGGTCGTCTCATGACATATTTCAACTCTCGTCAAGGCTCTTTTTCAATCATGTCGCAAATGACTAAGAGGATAGCTGCTTGCTTTCAAAGAAAAAAGTCGTACGGAAAAATACATATTACAAATAAACACATATATTCTTATGCCTTGTCATGACGTGAGACTTCAACGTGACTCCTTTTCACCTGGGGATCCATATCTCCACGGAACACAGCTCTTGATTTAAAAACATTGGAGGCTCTGTATGCGCACGCGAGCTGCATATTAAATATCCTAGAACGTCACCCTCCATCAACGCGTCTACTTTTCCGTCAAGACCATCACATTAACGTACAGTGGAGCGAAATCCCAAAATGGTTTTCAAAAATTAATTAAGTTTTATTTTGGATATTCCTAAACGCAGTTTAGATAGACTATTATTTGGGCTTCAGTAAAACGCATATTACAAGTAGGTAACTATACGCCTATGCAAAAAATTTAGTGTCGAAAAGAGGATTCTACATGTTGTAAGTTAACACAGAAACCGAAGACCCACTTCACCTCAACGTTAAAATGTAGAAATTGTACTTTTTTCAATTTCTGTGGATTCAAATCATGAACGTACTAAAGTTTAGGATTGTTGTAGCAAAAATTGAATGAAAATGGTAATCTTTTTAACTTTTTTAAATGTTTCAAGTGAATGTTTAATCATGAATTTCCCCTAAAAATATATTTAAAGCAGTGAAAAAGTTCAGTGTTGGGCAGTGTTGTTACGAGATATTTGTACCTGCTACCAGTGAAGACTAATGAACATTGAAATGTTTGAAACTGCCCCAAAATTCCCAAGCGAGTCATAAAGTTCAAACTGTTTATCACCGAACCACCCTAAGAGCATGTGGCCCATTAACCCATTTATGCCTAGTGATCCATTTTTGGAACACCTGACACGACTTTCTAATTTAATGACTACGACTCATTATACAGCAATATGCCACGGTTTTTCTTTCTGTACCTCTTTATAAGGATATATTGTATTACGGGCGCAAAGAGTTAGTCCGTTTTGCCTACCCATCGCAGCCAGTGTGTTGAGAAATATCGGTCTTTTTTTTCAAGGCAGTTTTTCTGAGACCATCTCCAATGTTATTTTAATAACTATTTGCCATTACGCCCAAATGTTGTAAATTTTTCCCTGTATGTTCAGTAATAGTTAACCTATAGTGCTTTAAGAATTAAGTATTGAAACAATGTATTTTGTTTTAGTTATAAACTTTTATTTAACAGTGTTCCATTTTTGGAACACTAGGCAAATCCACTACTATTATGCGTGCATTCAGGCGCACTGAAATATTCACTTTAATTTTAAATCAAGTAAGCAATTAGATGTTATGTGACTGAGGGAAACGATGCTATGTCTTGGCTATAATCAGTTTCCATTTCAGTGAAAGAATAAATACATCGATAACCAACTGATCACTTGTGAACAAAGAGATGAAAACATATGAATTTCACCCTGTGCACTCTTCCATTCGGGACCAAGCCCCCTGGGTCATCTTGACGTCATGAACACTTATCAATGAGTGAAGTGCGGCTGCTTGCACCCAATATTCTTCTCCTTTTCTTTTTAGCAGAAAGTTTATTGTAAGTGTTAGGGCTACGCACTTGTCCTGCACAGAGCGGCACGCCGCCCCCCCACTCCTGCCGTATCGGCGACTAGAGGGTTTTTCCTTGGTAATGCTTATTCCTTTCCCTATCCGTGTCTAACAAAGGGACTTTTAGCCTTTTCTTTAAGGCATTGAAATCCTCGGTGCCATTGTCGGCCAAGAGTGCAGTGACCCTTTCTCTTGGTCCTTGGGCCATAGCGTGGGTGATGCCAGGGGCGCTTGGGTTTTTATAGTAGTAGTGTGTTGAGTGCGATCTCGTGAAGTGGAAGTGTCTTGTGTCCCATCCGTAGAAAGTGAAGGGTGACCGCGCCTTTAGCTAAAAGTACCAGGATGTCGAGATATTTGACAGTGCATGAAATAACTGATCTATTAGAGACAGAAGATTACATAGAAGTACGTGATACCATCATTGAACCCCCTGATAACGCAACAGAACCTGTGCCTGACGAGGACTCCGGGGATGAAGATGGTAGAACAATTAATAATCTTCCCGGTTCATTGCTGCGCGCTCCTCCTCATCTCATTCATGGTTTTTCTGAAGAGAACTTTGACCATGCTGACCTTTTGCTAATACTCGATGGTGATACTACTGAAAATGACGGTGCATCGGCTTCTGCTTCGCCTCAACCTCTTCTTGCTCAAAGAAAAAAGGTAACCAAAGTTGTGCGCAAATGGAAGAAAGCCGATCTGACTGCCCAGCCAGTAGGAGGTAGAGTTTCAGAAGAACAAATCACAAAAATGAAAACACCTAGAGAATATTTAGAACTCTTTCTGGATATTGAAGTGATTGATATGATTGTCAAATATTCCAATTTATATGCTGCAATTAAGGGCGTAAAACTTGAACTGACTGTCGGTGAGTGTCGGTGTTTTTGGGGAATAATTTTCCTGAGTGGTTACGTCTCTGTTCCGAGATGGCGTATGTTTTGGGAGCAAAGACCAGATTCGCATAATTCTCTAGTTAGTGGTGCAATGAGACGTGACCGATTTGAAACAATATTTTCAAATTTGCATGTTGCTGACAATTCTAACTTGAACCACGTGGACAATTTTTCTAAGCTTCGACCACTCAGAGCAACTGAATGACAGATTTATGAAATTTGTACCAAATGAAATATACTTCAGCTTTGATGAGGCCATGATTCCCTATTTCGGTCGTCACGGATGCAAACAGTTCATTCGGGGTAAGCCTATTCGGTTTGGGTATAAATTCTCGTGTGGTGCAACGCGTCTAGGCTACATTTGCTGGTTTCAGCCTTATCAAGGAAAAAACCAGAACACTCAATACCAAGAATATGGTGTAGGTGCTTCAGTTGTTATGCAATTTACTGAGGCACTCACAACGCAGCATCCTAGTAAATACCATTTTGTGTTCGACAACTTTTTCACAAGCATTGCAATCCTTGATAAACTTCATTCAATGGGCCATCAAGCAACAGGCACAGCGAGAAAAGATCGCGTAGACAAACCTCCTTTACTATCTGATGCTACCCTAAAGAAAAAAGATAGGGGCACATTTGATTACCGAATTGATGGAAAAGGCAATACTGCTTGTAGATGGAATGATAAAGTGTTGTGACTGTTGCATCTTCTGGTGTCGGTGTCAATCCTTTGCAAGAGGTCAGTCGTTATTCTCAAAAGCAGAAAAAAAAGATACAAGTTACTCAGCCAAATTTAATCAAGGTCTATAATCAGTATATGGGAGGAGTGGACCGAGCTGATGAAAATATTGACAAGTATCGAGCATCAATCCGTGGAAAGAAATGGTACTCGAGCCCTCTGTTATTCTGCTTTGAGCTGGATTTACAAAATGCTTGGCAATTGCATAAAATAAACGATGTGAAGCCAATGGATCTTCTTGAATTTCGTCGCCGTGTGGCTTGTCTCTATACAGAGACATATGGTAATACTGCTCAGCCTGGTAGGAAAGGGAGACCTTCTATGAAGCGTAACCTTGACTCACGTCATGACGGCATGAATCATACGATTGTAAAGCAAGGAAAACAAACTCGCTGTGTCCAATGTCACAAAAATACCACTTTTCAACGTAAAAAATGCAATGTATCCTTGCATGTTAAGTGTTCACCTGGATATCACTCTTAATAGTGAGTTAATAAATGTCTGAATCAAATGATTTGCTTGTTATCATTGAGTACGTCATGGTAGTGGATTTGCCTAGTGTTCCATTTTTGGAACACCTCGTAATTAATAATTGGCAAAAGATACATTGTTTTTTCTTTCGGATATTGTTTTCATACGTATTTTTATCTATTATATGTAAAAATCAGGGTAAAATTTGCATTTTTCAAACCTTCGGCATAAATGGGTTAAGTAGCATTAGCCAATATTTAGAAGCATGGGGGAGTGGGAAGTTGAGAGTGGTTTCCGAAGCAAGGGAAAGAAGGACGGAAGGGCCCAATATAAAGGGCCCACCTCGAAAGCGGGAGGGGCCAAACGGTGAAATTCTTCTTGCGCCAGAAGGCTCAGTGAGTTGAAACGCGTAGCATATTAAAAATACTGCGGAAAAGTTATGGCATTGACGTATTCAGAGTAACTATTGAAACAAGCAAGATGCCTGATGTTATAGATCCATGGCTGGTAAGGTGGCAAATTACGTGCAATATCTACTATTGCGATCAGAGCTAACAATACCTTGCTGCCTGTCTGGAAAATATCCGAGGAAGCGGAAGTCAAGTGTGAAATCAGCACTTCAAACGGTTTCGCGAGTCTTGGAAGAATTCGCGGGAAAAGTGTATGAAAGATGCTTTGAGTGCCTGTTGGAGGCATCAGATCCAAACATATCCACGGTAAGGAAGCATACCACAAAACAAATCAACACCTTCAACTGTAGCTACCACCAAAACGCAAATTCGTTCGCATTCCTCACTGGAATCCGAGCACTCAGTTTCTGCATTATTTAAAATCTGTATATGATGAGCAATATGTTTTTCCACATATGACCACTTATGCATTTTATATGCGTAGTCTTCGTGCATTCACGATAGCTCATGCCTGTCAGTAGAAGATATTCAGGCATTGACACTACGAAGAGAGTGCTGGTACACTTCCCACCAAAGGCAACAGTTGACGGTTTGTTGTTTTTTTATTTCTGCCTATCAGTTGCCTATCAGCCCTTATTTTCAGACATTGCACACTTTTTAACCAAATTGAAACTTTTTAACGTCTGAGCTTGATTTTAGTCGTGATATTACCCGAGATTGAGTAAAATCATTTTGAAGGGTATTGATTGATCATTAGGGCGGATCGGAAAAATCGATTTTTCGCGGAGGAACTTGGCCCCCCTGGAAAAAAGTTGTCAAAGTGACTCAAAATGGGGCCAGAAAAATTTGGGACCTCTAGGTCAACCCTCGAGCCGTGGCCATTTATGGGGAGGGGGGCTGAAAATGGAAAAAAGTCATGTTTTTATTGCGGTTTCCCACGGATTTTGCCGAGTTGCGGCCCTTCAGGGCAAAAATTTCGTCCATTTGTACGTATCTGCAGCCGTTAAGCCACAAGTTGTCTATTTTGAGTGCGCGGCCGCGCGTAATCATGCACCACCCACGCAGCGTGTCGCGGCGCTCAACGGTCAGAAGGCCGATGGCGTCTCCTGCGCGGTGCTCACCGCGAACGCAGCTAAACTCATCACGGATGCGTCTTCCGTCGTTGGTCTGAGCTGATATTAGGTAGTTAAACAATTTCCAGGGAATAACAATCAAGGAAGAATTATTTTAAATTAATATAACACACCGTCATCATTCAGGGAGTAAACAAAAACTCACCAATTTTTAGCCTACATTTACAATTCTTTTTCAACATGGAGAAAGAAAGTGAAAATAGTTCAAATAGGTACCAGAGCTCACCACGTGGAGGTACCTGCTATACGAACTCCCCCGCCCACTCAACCACTCATAAAATTGAGGAACGAATTTCCGTTATCAGATTATATGCTATGTAAAAAATAAGAAAGTGGTCATTTTGTAGTACCAATCTGTGTGTAAGTATTCGTCTTTAAAAATTATTTTCATTTAACACTAAAGGTCACTATCGATTTATTTTTGAAGTCAGGCAGAAACAAATTTAAAACTTTCTCACCCTATCATAGCATGAGCTGAGACTTGGTTTCGAAGGTCGGCATTTTGGTTCTGCTTTCTAGTGTTTTCAGTATTTCTTATTGTCTCTCGTTGTTGCGGATGCCAATGAAGCTTGGGTTACCTCTTTCACAAATCTTTTCACTGCTTGCGTGTGACAAGGAAAATTGGGTAACAAAGTTGAGCATTGCTCAAGTAATTCTCGAATTTCTTCAGTCGTGATATGCGATAGAGTGGTCGGTGTCCTCGTCCCATTTGATCAGCAACTTGTAGTATTCTTCGTCAAATTTAAAATCTGTTCTCAAACTCAAAAGTTCTTGTCTTTTCGGTCGCATACGTATTTCTTCATGCATCTAACATTACTTTCCACGCATCTCTTCACACTTCCCCTCCATTGTCAGCAATCATTGGGAGGAGTGAATTTTCTGGGTGCCCGAAAAACCCGTTTCTCTGAATAACAGGATCAATGACCCTTTTAAGATCTTCCGGCATATATCTTGACCAAGTTATTAGTTTCCATAAATTTACAGCACCGTCGTGTATACAATGGTTTCGCTTCACTGAAAACCAGACATGTGCGTATACTTTTTTAATGCATGACACTACATTTTATAAATTAGCGCTTGGATTTTCCGTGGACACGTATAGTCTCAGTAGTCGGTTGGCCGTGGTGATCCTGCTAGAATGAACCACTTTTCCTGGAGTTCATCTGGCCAAATTTTACGAGCTGATTTTTTTTGACACAGCATTAGAAATTTCCAAAATACACTGCTGGTCAGTGCTCAGCAATGTCAAGTCTTCTTCGTGGGACAATTTTGTTGGAACTGGCTCGAATCGTATGATATCAAGAGTGTGGCAGTCTTGAAGGGGAAATAATTGGTCTTGCAAACAAATTTGGACCCTTAGTTTGCCCGTCTAATGTTTCTACCGACTGCCGCAGCCTGTTAAGTCAATCAAGTTTAATTGGCAAATAGACCACTGTAAGGGACGTCGTAGTTTTGCTTCCAGCAAACGGATGATGCTTCCTTCCTGACCTTTCTTCACTCTGGTACTGTAGCATCCAATCACTTTGAACTTTGAAAATTCTATATTTTCTTTCGCAATATATACAAGAATTGGAGATTTGATGTTTCTTGCAGATCTTCCTGTGGGGGAGACAAACCCGAAAAATTGGGAGCCTGGCTCTTCAACAAATAAGACATGTTCCTCCCTAACCTTAGATTGATAAGTCCTCTTGCCTATTTTCTCCAGTTTATTTGTTTCATCCTTTCTGCCGTCAAAATACAGCCCTTCAATTGCATTTTTTCGATTTTTCTCTCTTTGATTTTTTCTGTCTTCGTAAGTAATTCCGGTCCACTGCCTTTCATGTGTCTTCCGGAGTTATGAGCTTAGCGTCGGATACAGTTGCGCTGACGATCATTGCTGCTGCTCTGAGGGACAAGTCACCGGTTCTTGCACATGCCTCCGCCACAGTTGGCTATTGAAGACGCATTTGCCCCGAAGAAGGTCCAGGTTGATTTTTATCCTTAATCGTATGAGGAACGTTGAGGTCCAAGTCGGCTGTTTCCTCGTCGGTTGAATTTTCTCGGGATGTTGAGGAAGAAAATTCTTGATGTTCACTTTTTTCCTCTTCAAGAATGAATGATTTTTGACTCGACGCTCTCCGATGATCCTCTTCTGAGGTTTTCTTCAATCGCCGATTTTCTGAGGCACCGGATACCATCTTTCGTTTTGTTCTTTGATCCCTCAAAAATTCCGCTTCAAGGGAGAACTTTATCCTCCTCCTTACATCTACACTAGTTGATTCTTTCGCACTAACACGCACAAATATCACAGAGTCTCTGAGATTCATTTTAAAATGTATTAATTTTTTTGTCAATTTGACACCTTTCGTAGGCTTTCTTGCACTTTTTCGTAGCCATACACTTACAAAAATGTAGTACACAGAGCCCAATACTAAGTACACAGACCCGAATACTAAGTACATGAATCTCAGTACTATAGTATTCAGATTCTGCTCCCCAGTACTCAAAATTCAATACTTAGTATTGGGATCACTGAATGTAGTACTCAGCAGGGAAGTATTCACAATACTAGCATCATGTACTAGTCCGTGGCACCAGTACTTCAATGTTGGCAAGTACTGGATGGACAAGTATTCACAATACTAGCATCGTGTACTAGTCTGTGACTCCAGTACTTCAATGTAGGCAAGTACTGGATGGAGAAGTATTCACAATACTAGCATTGTGTACTAGTCCGTTTGGCACCAATACTTCAGTGTCGGTAACTATTGGAAGAAGAAGTAATCACAATAATAGGTGTGTAGGTACTACTATTTGATACCATGGTATATTGAGCATTGAACATAATATGTCTAGTATTGGTTTCCAAATCACAATACTAATTATTTTTATTTCACATCAGGATGAACCATTTCTTTCAATTCACGTAATGGTTATTCACCTTTCAGGTACATTTTTGATGTTTTACTTGTACTCGCTTCCTTAAATACATTAATTTGGCTCATAATCTCCCTGCCATCCAGAAGCCAGACACGATTCTTCCTTCAATAACATTTTTTAACTTCCCACTACCCATCTCTTCATTTCACTTTTTCTGTCCTCTTTGAATCACCCCCAACAGATTCCTCTCTTCCCCAACCATTTACGGCACTTTCTCATTTGTCTTCCATCCCAGCTGAGCTGGGGGAAGACAGGGTAATTTTGTCACATCCAGCTCAGGTTAAAGAAAGATAGAATCAAATTATTCTTGAGCTCACTTTCTCCATCCTCCTATACCTCTTTAAAGCCTCCAATCTTCACTCATCCCCATTTCTAAAAGACCAAAGGTGTCAGAACGGTAATATCATTCAGTTAAAATACATTTTAGGAAACTTCTTTCTTAAAAAGAACAGTATCATAAACCATAAATAACAACTTTCGTGCCCACGAGTAATTTTAATATTCACACTTTTATAGTTCGCGGTTTGTAGAAGGTTGTATCCGGTTGGTTGTATCTGGTTGTATCGACCAATATCGAATAGACTACTATCGATTAATTGCAAGACCACTTCGAAATTCAAAATGGCTGTCATTATGGCGAGAAACGTGATAAAGAATTATCTCCTGAAGTAAATACGTTTTCTTGTAATTAGTGATCATGGAAGCTTACTTTTAAATTCTAATGGACAATAACATTACGGTGAGTAAATGATCGTTATGACCAGCGATTGTGTTGAACGAATTTGTCAATGTTTTCATCTGCTTTCCATGCAGGCTTTTTGAATTGCTGACACCGGAATTGACTGTATTTATCATTTTTCAGGCACATTAAAGTGTTAAACAAATTGGAACATTCGGAATGATCCAATGAGAATTCAGATCATCATTCAGCTACACGATGAACGTGAATATTTTTTGTGTTGTGACAATCCAGTGATGACTTTCGATGATACTTAAACGAACTTCCCGTTGGAAAAATATAGTTTCACTTTTTAGAAGAGCGTTATTTAAAAAAAAGACTTCTGGTTGTTGAACACTTTGATCAACCATAAAAATAAAATCTTATACATTAAGCAAGCTCGATCACAGCTTTTCATTCTCGTGCCATGTGGTATATTTAGTATTGTTACTGTCACATTGGTTATTTTTGTGATTGTGCCTCAGATTTGGAATCTTGTGTGTTACAAAGGCAAGTGAATACAATGATTGGAACTGGAAGTAGTGTCAATAAATATATTATAGATTTATAAACTGTCCTGTTTGTTTAAAATTCTAACTCGCATAAGTGTTACTAAAATTGTGAATTCGTTATGTGACATCAAGAAACTCTAGACGTTCACGGTTTAGTTCGGTCGAGTTATGTGTATAGTGGGCGTGTGCCAAATTATGCCGAATCAAATTAAATGTGATATGCTATATCTTATCCGAGGTCGTGCTATGTGTTATTACAGCTTTCTCTAGTTCCTCAGCTTTTTTGGAGTAGGAGAAGGTGGGAGTTCCAGAACGTATCTCCAGGAGTAACTTATAGGGCATTTGTAATTACAATTAATTTTTTGTAATTATCTTAAGATAACAGCAGGGAACCGATCCCCCCCTGGAATGGTTCCAGGGTGGTTCCCCCTGGAACGGTTCCCTGCCCAAAATCTTATGAGTAAGTTCCAATAGGGGTATGTATGTACTAGTTTTGTGCACCACCTCTTTTACACGAGTACTAGTTATCTGTACTACCTCTGGTACACGAGTTCTTCTTCCCAATACTTCCACAGGTACTAGTTCTGGGTACTACCTCTAGTACACTAGTACTACTTCCCAATACTTTCACGAGTACTAGTTACGTGTACTACCTCTAGTACACGAGTACTACTCCCCAATACTTCCATGAGTACTAGTTCTGTGTACTATCTCTAGTACACGAGTACTAGTTTTCTTCAATACTTCCAATACTATAGTACTCACCTCCGTGAAAATAGTACACGAGTACTTCCCAATGCTATTTTTTTCCAGTACTTCCAGTACTACTTTTTCGTAAGGGTAGTACGTCGTATGGTATCGTAAAATCATTTTAATCACAACACGTTCCGGAATGATTGGAATAGTGGCGCGTCTCTAAAGTTCGGACACTTTCTCCGCCACTAGACTAGTTACTTGACAAACCGTAGGCTCCCTGTCTGCGTTTTCGTATCTCAATACTTAGCGTACATAAAAAAATATTTTATCTCTCCTTCAAAAGTTGGTAACGTCGATTCGTTTATATCGACGAGACACCAAAAAAGGTTAAAGGGTATATTAGTTTCAAATAATTCTTCCGTACACACAGATTGGTACTACAAAATGACCACTTTCTTATTTTTTACATAGCATATAATCTGATAACGGAAATTCGTTCCTCAATTTTATGAGTGGTTGAGTGGGCGGGGGAGTTCGTATAGCAGGTACCTCCACGTGGTGAGCTCTGGTACCTATTTTAACTATTTTCAGTTTCTTTCTCCATGTTGAAAAAGAATTGTAAATGTAGGCTAAAAATTGGGGAGTTTTTGTTTACTCCCTGAATGATGACGGTGTGTTATATTAATTTAAAATAATTCTTCCTTGATTGTTATTCCCTGGAAATTGTTTAATTATCTAATATTAGGTTAGACCAACGACGGAAGACGCATCCGTGATGAGTTTAGCTGCGTTCGGCGAGAGCACGAAGCAGCGGCCAGCGCCGCGAATGGGCGTTGCAGGTTTACGCGCACTCAAAAGAGACAAATTGTGGCTTAACGGCTGCAGATACGTGCAAATGGACGAAATGTTTGCCCTAAAGGGCCGCAACTCGGCAAAATCCATGGGAAACCGCTATAAAAATATGACTTTTACTATTTTCAGCCCCCACCCCCATAAATGGCCACGGGGCGAGGGTCTAGGGTTGACCTGGAGGCCCCAAATTTTTCTGGCCTCATTTTGAGTCACTTTGACGACTTTTTTCATGGGGCCCAGTTTCTCCGCGAAAAATCGATTTTTCCGATCCGCCCTATTGTTCATGCAACGTGATGGTTGAGTGGACCTGCATGACGTAATGTAATTTTTGGTCGCAATGTTATTCCACATTTGAGAAGCAAATTCAACCACGGTTGATGACGGTGTACCATTGCAGCAGCGGAAGGTCGTCTTTGAGTCACACCCGATTTCATTCGTTGTCGGCAATGAAGTGCTCCACTCGTGAGATGAAGTGTTTGACGCAAAAGCCCGTCCAAAGCGACGGGTCGCCGTAGTGGGAGGAAAAATACGAGATAGGAGGAAAGCAGATTGACCGGTAAATATTATGCATACAATCTTAAGCGGAATTAAGGAAGAGCAAAAAAAAATGAGGATCACACTCGATTAAGTTTCATTGTTTTCGATCACTAAAAACGGTCAAATGACGGGTGGAGCGTCCTCTTGTAGTGTTGAAGTAGTTCATCTACATCTACATCTACACAATACCCTGCAAGCCACCACAAGGGTGTGTGGCAGGGGGTGATTGCTCACCAAACATGCACTACATATCATGCATAAAAAAGGAATAGTATTAATATAGTAGTCAGAACTACACTATTTAAAAAAGATAGAAATTGCAAAGAAAACATGCAAAAACATTCTGTTAGTAGGGTTAGCTTTAAGTACTCATACCAACATGCAGCTACCAATGCTATTCATTGCTACTCTCCGATAGGACATATTTACCGTTATTCGTATCTCTTATTGTGCGAGGGAAAAAGGACATTTTGAATCGGTCAGTTCGGCAATCAATTTCTCTAACTTTATGATTATGGTCCAGTCTGCCATAGTAAGTTGGGGTTCGTAAAATATTTTTAACATCATCACTGAAAATGTTGCCTTGGAATTTGTGGAAGAGATTAAGTCTAAATTTCAACCTGCGATCTGACAATGATTCCCATTTCAATTCATTTAATAGACTGGTTACGCTAATATAATTATCGTATCGTCCCTTTACAAATCTTGCCGATCTTCGCTGCACACGTTCAAGTTCATTACTTAGACCGATTTCGTAGGGATCCCATACACTGGCAGCATATTCCAAATGAGGTCTAACAAGGGAAAAGTAGCTGATTTCTCGTACATGATCGTCACATTTACCCAATACTCTTTTAATGAAACCCAGTTTGCGATTCGCTTGACCAATTATTTCACCAATTAGTTCTAACCACTCGTGTTGTGGAATGAGTGTCATTGTGCTCTGACCACTGTGGTCTTCGCCTTCACTCACGTAAACAACAGCTGCTGCCCTCTCGCCCGGAGGATGAGATGCACAGTTATATTTGTCCCTTCGCCGAGTCACGGCATCTTCACGGGTTTCTGTCTTACTTAAAATAAATCCTACCTCACCCCCCCCGGAATGCCATCGCCTTTTGTCATTCGCCATTCGACGAGTAAACTTGCTTATGTTGCAGTTAACCTCTACTAAAAAAAGCCATCAGAATAGTAATAGACCTTCGGTAACGCTGGGCACGTTTGGTGCATAACATGGTTGGAAGGAAAATGTATTTGTCTTTAAAATGACGTACCTTTTGGTCTGATGTCATCATAAATAAAAACAGAACAAAACGTAAATTTAAACATAAAACGGTAAAAACAACCGATTTCACGACCTGGTCATGTACACAACATTTTGGAACATCTACAGAGAAGCACAAGAAAGACAAACTTTTCTCACAATGAAGATACATGGTCATAACGCATTCTACGCGATTTTAAGACTCGTCCGTTTTAAATTAATTATTTATATAAATGACCAATTAATCGGAAACTACGAATTTACATTGTGTACACTATCAATTCATTGTACCTAATAACATATAGCTAAAATTACACGTGTCTTTAACCTGCTAGCTCAGTGTTTTCCTCTAGCATTGGGTTGATATGAGCAGGTAGCGAGTGTGCACGGGGTATCTAGTGCAGTTTAGTGTGTCTGCGAGGCAGTAAGTGTCGCCTCTGATTGATAACGAATACTTGATGATGGTTCTCCCACTGCCACACACCATAAGGCAAAAGGCTTGAAGGCAAATCATCATCAATATTTCGATCCTATGATTGGTTTACTGCAGCCCTCCATTCTGCCCTGTTCAGTTCATTCACGCCCTGATACGGTTACTCTTCCACGTCCTTCTTAGTTTGTCCTATATTGTGTATATGTCGAGCATCTTCCATGGTAAGTCATGGTGCTGCCGAGGTAGTTGAAGTTGTCCACTTGTTCTAAGCTTGAAGCTTCTAAGCTTCAAGGTTTGAAGGGTATTATGTAGGTATAGGTAGAAGTAGATGGAAAGCCGTCACACTGGAATCAGGCGCCTTCTCGCAGCTGTGTCACGGATCCTGCGATTGCGTCACGTCTACGCGATACCCTGCAAGCCACCGACGGGTGTGTGGCAGGGGGTGAACCAAGTTGTACCATTTTAATTCAAGGAGACCAAATTCACACCCACCATCACGCAGTCCACACGCAGTACATACATTCGACGGAAAGTCAGAAGACTTGCCTCTTTCGGCCGATTACCATTGCAGCGTCCACTCGGAACATCACGAGCCCCAATGGCAAGGTGTAGGGCAGGGGTCTCGACTGTTTATGCTCTTAAAGCTGACAGCGTGATTCATCTGATCCACCTTAATGGCAAATGACATTTGGTATGCACGAACCAGTACAAAGAGAATAGCCAATGGTGACAATGTCGAAATGCCTTGCCGCCGTTGGAGTTTCACCACATTGACCGAGAGAGGGCCCACGTTTCCTTCACGGCATCGCAAATCGCTCCATGGTCAGTCTAATGGCCGACACGGAGAGGCCCGCACTGCATTTGGAATTCCCCCTCGTGAAGGCCCGGGGACCGAACTCGGGACCCCAGCATGTGGAAACTCCTTACTTGAGTGCTATGTAAAGATCACCAAAAGTCCAGTACTCCGTCCGTCGGATGGGACGTTAAGCCGTGGACCTCTCGGTGCCTTTATTTATGGGTAGGCTGATTCCGACGCCGGGTTTCTCTCCATACTTACATCCTTTCCCACCCTTCCTCAAGAACTCTTTTCAATGCGGGGTAAGTGATCAACTACTGGTCAACTTGATTGCATTAGCAATCAAGTTGACAATGGCCACAATCTATTAAGATTGTGGCCATTCGGTGACATTCGTGATTTGGAATTTCGCATTTCTTTTGTTCAAGAGGAGTGAGGGGAAGGCTGAACTCTGGTGGCGTCCAGCAGAACTCATCGTACCTTGCAGCCTCTGCTTCTGCTCCTCCGGCGGGTAGTGGGGAGGCGCCGGCCCGAGGCTCTGGAGCGCCCCGGGCGATCCGCCCCGGGCAGCCCACGGCACGAAGATGAGGGGCGAGTCCGCGGCGAGGGAGGGGGAGCAGAGGAGGAGGAGCAGGAGGGGGGGCACGCCGACGCTGCTGCCCTCCAGTGGCCGACGCAGGAACATCTTTGCCGTTGGCGGCGTCTGCAAAAGGAGAGAAGACGTTGCTAAACTCTCCCTCCGTACGCCTTCTTCAGGACATACGACATCACCTCCTCGAAGTCATGCCCGACCTCGGTTACACCATGGGCAACGAAATCCGTGGAGGACGTTGAAATACAATATTACCAGAGATTTTGGTTTCATTCACTTTCACTGCAATATTTACAAGACAAATTTCAACGACCGTCGCAAAAGCTATTCTTCCCATTACAAAGGCATATGGAAACAAAAGGAGAAGTAGACATCTAAATTTACATCTGCGCAATACCCTTCAAGCCACCGCGAGGGTGTGTGGCAGGGGGTGAAGACCACTATTGACATGCAACTAGGCTGGAAACATGTTAGACGACAGCATCCTAAATATATCAAGCGTTCATTGAAAATTGGAATTACTTTTGTGATGATATTTGCTGATTCCAAATTTATTAGTTGTATAATTAATATTCTTTACATTGAAGTAGCTACATTTCTACTACTATCGGTTGGTGGAATTTAATGAAACTATTTACATGGTCAAAAGCTTCTCCGGGCCTGAAATCGGACTACACTAGCTTAGGCACCCGTTGCAATTCTACGGGAGGGGAATAAAACATGAAAACACACAACAAGCAGCAGCAGTTGGTTTCATCCTCATTTCCAAACAACAGTTGACCTTGTGCGCTGAGCCTGCCTGTGGCTTAAATTCTTCATTCTGTTATTATTGACAGAATAGGGGTGTTAGGGAAAAGGAGTAGTTCCCGCCTCTTCGGCACAAAACACCCTGCAAAACAAAACACAGATTCCATGCGCTTGAAACATAAATGATAAATGACACCCATTCAGAGTGACATCAGGGATATGCTATGGAAATACTCTTATTCCTCTAGCCAAAGCTAGTACATATTTTACCTATCTCAAGTAAATAACGGAAATGTTTAGCGTATTTTTGCCCTTTATACTGTTTTGTTTTTACGAATTTTATGAGTACATTTTAATGTCCAAATTACTGCTCTTGGTTTCACCGTGAGCGAAACAATTTGATCCGTGAACAGCGCGAGTAGTGTCTGTGCCGAATGAAATGGCCAACCGCGCTTCACGAATCAGCCGCAATGTCGCCTTTACCTTCCAACCACTTCGCGATGAACGAACTGCTGTTCACTGCTGAAGTAAACTGGTGTCATGTGGAGCACATCGACAATTTTCAACCAGTGCTGTGGGCCCCTTAACTGGACCGAATCAAACGGGATTTAGAAGCAGCGGGAATTGTGAAACTTCCTGTTTCTTGGGTCTAATAATCAAATTATTTATTTTTGTGCTAATAAATACTATCTAAAATATTGAAGATTGGCAGGCGTGGTTGTACATACAATTTGGATGCATAAAGCGTTTCCTTTGAATAGAGGAAGACGACTTTTCTTATAATTTCATATTCATTTCGACGAATTTCATTTCGATAGTCAACGAAGAATCAGGGAAAAGTGAGTAGAAGCGATAGAGGCATCTTTTGCCGCTCCTGTGATTTCATTCCAGCAATTTTAAGTAGCTACAAGACTGCATTCCCAACTAAACAAGAGCAGAAGTCGAAGTCTTAAAGCTCACAACCTTCATCTTAGCCAGTGGTTTTTACGAGCCTGCATGTTTCTGTTCCTTATGAATCTACGAAACTCAGAGAATATCGGAAACGCCCTTGTGTCACTTAAGCTGTTCGAGTCACGAAGCCGACGTTTCGATGCTTCCTTGCGCAGCGGCTCCTATGTCGAAAGCAGCCACTCGCGGCGCTAGTAGTCCCCGTGCAATGAAGCAAAAGGCACTTTCACGTCAGCCGAAGGAGATAATGTGGAGTGATTCCAAGGAAGAACGAGTGCCAACTTGAGGAGCCAACTTGGTGAAGAATGAAACATTTTAAGCAAACATTTGAAATTCCTCAGATATCTTCAATTGAAAATACTCTTATTGTTAGTGCATTTGTTGAACGAAATCCTTTTCCTTGCATTCGATGCGTTTTGCTTTCTCTGCGACAGCGCATTCGTCGTGTGCTCCCTACTATCGATCGGTCAAAGGTAGTCAGCCCCGACTTTGAAACTTCGCATGTTGATTCTCAATTGGTTGGCACATTTAGCTCCTTATGCCATTTGCCCTTGGTTTCATACCTCAACAATGTAAGTACATGGGGTCAAAGACGATTTGTTGCAAAAATGGCCTCCTTCAATTTTCTCTTAAAATCTAACAAATGAAGCTGATGTTGAACCTTGGGAGATAACACTTTGGGGTAAAAAACGATATTATAACGTAGAACAATTCATTGCCCTTAAATACTTGTGAACTACATCACCTAATTGTGATATTTACCAAAGATATAAAGCAAAATGGCGGACCCTAATTTCAGTAAATTTTTTGTCTTTATGTCAGAAAACTGTTGAAAGCTGCAGCGAGCTACAAAAAGTTACTTAATTCACAAACTTCTTTATGTTGTACTGTGTAGCAATCCGCTGAGAACTTTTGCAACTGTTTTGTGACGCCGAAAGCAAAATCGATTTTTGGATCGCGACGTGTAGGCTGATGCTGTAGGCTTATGCAATGCTCATATGTGCTATGGTGTTTAAAACCTTTGCTATGGTTACATTCAAGGGTTACCAATTGAAAATACCAGGAAATTTACTTACTCTATGTTAATATTCACAAGTTATTATTAAATTCTTGGAAACAAGGGCGTAGTTAAAGTCGGTTAAAGTCCTGGTTTTACCGTCACAATCGGAATGAAATGGATGCGGCTAGTTTCTTTAAAACCTTTGAATCACAAACCCAACATCTTTTCGTTGCTTCTTCCGTTGTTCCCAACCTCCGTTCTCGGCGGATAGGTGGAGTAACGGCACTGTTTGATGGCAAAACTCTCTCTAATGTTCTTTAGAGTATCTTCTGGTTCTCTGGTCACTTCTTGATAAATAGAGATTCGAAAACTTCCACTCGGAGAACGTGATCACTTTCCCTTTCCTGCCACTAAATTAGTTGAAAGTAATATAGCTATTTATCGAGAGGTGAATTCTAAGTTATAAGTATTTTTTATTCACAGGCATAACACGAAAGACGTTAGTCATCATTCCAACGAATGGCTTCAGACCACATATCCCTATCCCTTCTATCCCTTCCATCCCTATCCTTATACCTTTCCTCCCGGTCTGAAGCGCCTATTAGTGCGGAAACAGACTTGAAAACACCATGAGTTCATCATTCCAACGTTGAGTTGGTTACGTGCAATCATCGTCTTGGGAGTCTCCCTGCCTGGTTGTGGCGAAGTTACATCCAAAGCCAGAGGCGATCATCCAAATCGAACAAATGAGGATCAGGAAGCGAATTCATCCTTCTTCATTTTTGAGCAGGGAAGTCATTTTGGATTCTCCAACCCTTGAATCTCTTGTTCGCGGAATGTGTCGAAAATATTTTAATTATTCGAGAAATCCAATAGTGCGCTGATTTTAATTTTCCTCATTCATACACTGTAAAAAGTTGATCTGATTTTCAGTGCGATCTGAATTTAAGCGCTGTCTGATTTTAAGGTAGTGGTCTGAATTTAAGACTCATGACGCGTGAAAATCAGACACACCTCTGTCTTATTTTAAGACCATAACCACTGCATGTTGAAAATAAGATGGTTGTGATCTGAAATTCAGATCACCCGGGCTGAAAATAAGCACGCCTTGGTTGGCTCCGCAATTGGAGCTAACAAGCCAATAGGGACTATAAGACTGATAGCCAATAGGACTGATGGGCGGAGCGTAACCAGGGAGCAGGATAAATATAACGCAGTGTTTTTCATTCAACCTCAGGGAGCAGGATGTCAACAGGAATTACGAAGCGTAAGGAAGTAAAATTTGAAGTCTAGTCAAATTTCATTGTAAGTAGGTGAAATAAGTTTCGTGCGATGAATTAATGGTGTGAGAATGTGGCAATGATACTTAGTTTATTTGCAGAAGGGAGCCAGTTGTGTCTGAGTGAAGTATCCTGAGAGTAAACTTCCTTTTTTTGTCTACGCGGCAGGGTTGTAAGAACTAAAAAATAGTCGCCCTCATCAAAGTGACAGTTCCTGCTTCGGTTTGAAGATACTGGCACACATCTGTGGTATCGAAGACTTTGTATGGATTACTTTGTTTCCAATAAAAGTACACATTTTCATATCATCTTTGAAGTTATTGTCCATGTGTACCCATTTCAGTCCTGGAATCTTTTTCAATGGAAATTCTATGACTTACGTTTGCTCTATTGAAGAATTTAGTCAGTGAAACAGTATCATCGAATAAAAATATGAAACATTAGGGTTTTGGTTTGTGTTCGTGTGAAGTGTTTAAATATCTAGTATTTATAATTAGACATAGCATAAAAGTAGGCTTTGATTTCAATAGCAACCCGCATTGTTACGTGGTACTTATTTTCAGATAGGCACATGCTGAATTTAAGACAGCCCTGGTCTTAAATTCAGCATGGGCTTAAAATAGGTCCCACCTGGAGTGATTTTTAGTCCTGCACCTGCCTTAAAATAAGACATCCCCTCAGAGTAGGCTTGAATTTCAATAGCAACCCGCATTGTTACCAGACCAGGGCTGTCTTAAATTCAGCATAGGCCTATCTGAAAACAAGCCCACTTGGTCTGATTTTCAGTCGTTCACCTGCCTTATTTTTAGACAAGATTTTACTGCTGAAATTCAACATACCCTGTCTTAAAATTGTTGCATCTGAAATTCAGATCACTTTTGTGCCTTAAAATCAGATCTACTTTTTACAGTGTAAAACATTCCAGCCAAAACATGAAATTATTTCCTACTGACCGTTTATCTTAGGAAAGAAATATTCAAATGTGTTACACCGTAATGTATGCAGCGACTTCCTAAATTTCATTGTTCTGTCTTATTGGGACATTGGGCTTGAACATAGTTTTCAACAGTTTCCTCATCGCATTTCGTATGGTCAGTTGTTGAAATATGATAAATAAATACATTCAACGCAGAGTTTAACATAAGATTCGATGGCAATTATAACAGATGCCTACGATCTCTTCTGCGTTTATTATCATGTATGCAATGTTGATGGGCATGTATTGCGTGCCTACAGATCTGCGATTCTTTAATCGTGAACAAACATAAATAGCATATAACACCTAGACGATGGCAGAACGGAAATCACGGAATACCAAGACATGGGGCTTAGACGAAGAACATTGATAATAACACTTCTAGGGCATGAAGAATAAATACGAAGAGAAAACAGTACAGTAATGAGCGTCTTTGGAATTATCAAATTTATGTTTTGGGATATATTTACTGTAAAATGCTGTTGTATGAATTTCAGGAACAATCGTCACATTTTCATATGAATGGCAGCGTTTCTAATATTGAGGACCAAGTATTTACCTATTATTTTGCCTGTGATATAATCAAAATACCATTGACTTCTCCGTATAAAGTAAAACCTCTATTAAATACACACCAAAACTGCGTATGGCTGATTTGTATTTCATGTCAGTGGGCTATTGAAATAATGAGAAAACCGGGCCTCTTGAGTTTGCTGGCTATCTAGGCACTGGCCAGTCAGTGGTGTTGATGTATTCTCAAGTGCTGTTCCTCCAAATCCCTTTCTCTCCTCACTTCCTTCCTCGGCTTCCTGAATCCTTATCATTAGGGGTTGGATGCAAGACGGGGCTTTTAGTCTCAATTAGGACGTTTATCTATCTATCTTTGTCACGTCACCAATATGCCCGCAAGTAATCCATCTGTCCTAAGATGTCGGTCGCATCCCTGAATTGCAATAACGACGAGAACACCATTGGATTTCTTTGGGAGGGTTAATCAAAATTGTGTCACATTTGGAATAAGCACAAAAAAACTCCTTGCATTGGGCGCAGATATAGGGACCCCCTCATATTGATACATTCTTAACTGTAAATTTAAACTACATCTGGCCACGGGCGCCATATGAATGAAATAAGGGAGGTAAGAAATTGTTTATAGTTTTAATTCATGTAATTTTTACACAAACTGAAATTATAAGCTTCTTGCTTCTTAATAAAAATAATTAAAAATTTAGTGTATCATTAGTTATTTAAGGTAGAATTAATTATTGGTGAAATAAGGAAACTGCAATTATTGTGGCAGCGTGATTTAAGTGATTGCAGTGATTTTGCAGTGGGATCTCGAGAAGAAAAAACGTCATTCCCGTAATCCAAATTTGTATGCCTATTCCGCAAACAATGTGTCAATGCCTTCCATTTGCCATTCAGTGACAAAAAGCAATGCCACCTTTTTCGAAATGTAAACTTTCGGCGTGCCCTTACTGATGCCGCGTCGATCTCCTCTCAGGCGTAGCGATGTCTTTCAGAGGTGAGGGGAGAAAATGAAAGACGGAGGGGGAGAGGGTAAGACGTTTTGATAAAAGGAATTAGGTCCCACGTGGAAACCTGTGGAGCGTGAGAGGCAAGTTCCCACGGCATCCGGGGAGTGGCGCAGTCGGCGAGTGGCATGACCTTCTGGTTCAATATGAAGTGCACTTCGCTCTCGGCAGCGCATAAACGCTTTAGTGACTGCACTGAATCTCCGCCCAACGTTAGTTCCGAAGGCGCAATGGGCTCTGCTAAGAATGCCTCGAAATATCTGCGGTCAGCGTGAATTTGGGTCCGTGCAGCTTTTATGCTAGTGACCATTTTGTAAAATACAGTCTACACGTGTAATCCTTCTACGTGTGCTTGACTTACTTATTCGGACGTGAATTGCCTCCCGCCGCCAGAATTTCTCAGCGGGATCGGACTCTTCACTTGGGATTCCTTCATTTGCACGCAATTCTAGCAATGAGTGAAGAGTAGGGTCCAGTGGGACGCAGCCAAGCAGCAAGTGTTGCGTTCGGCCAAGCATCTCATTCCCATGGTGACGACGCGAAGAATGTTCACGGACGGGTATCGACTGCGCGCCACGTTAATCGACTACATCTACATCTACATAATACCCTGCAAGCCACCACAAGGGTGTGTGGCAGGGGGTGATCTCTCACCAAACATGCACCACATATCATGCATAAAAAAGGAATAGTATTAATATAGTAGTCAGAACTACACTATTTAAAAAAGATAGAAATTTCAAATAAAACATGCAAAAACATTCTGTTAGTAGGGTTAGCTTTAAGTACTCATACCAACATGCAGCTACCAATGCTATTCATTGCTACTCTCCGATAGGACATATTTACCGTTATTCGTATCTCTTATTGTGCGAGGGAAAAAGGACATTTTGAATCGGTCAGTTCGGCAATCAATTTCTCTAACTTTATGATTATGGTCCAGTCTGCCATAGTAAGTTGGGGTTCGTAAAATATTTTTAACATCATCACTGAAAATATTGCCTTGGAATTTGTGGAAGAGATTAAGTCTAAATTTCAACCTGCGATCTGACAATGATTCCCATTTCAATTCATTTAATAGACTGGTTACGCTAATATAATTATCGTATCGTCCCTTTACAAATCTTGCCGATCTTCGCTGCACACGTTCAAGTTCATTACTTAGACCGATTTCGTAGGGATCCCATACACTGGCAGCATATTCCAAATGAGGTCTAACAAGGGAAAAGTAGCTGATTTCTCGTACATGATCGTCACATTTACCCAATACTCTTTTAATGAAACCCAGTTTACGATTCGCTTGACCAATTATTTCACGAATGTGTTTACCCCAGGAAAGATCATTTGTCAGTCTTATTCCAAGATATTTAATGGATTCCACGTTAGTTAATTCATTATTACTTATTTTGTAAGTGGTAGGAGGAGAGCTATTCTTTTTCCAAAAATTCATTACAAGACATTTCTTAAAGTTTAATTCTAACTGCCATGTATCACACCAAGTTTCAATTGCTTGTAGGTCAATATTTAAATATTCTTTATCGTTCGGGCATAGAATTTCCCTGTACACTACTGCGTCATCGGCAAATAGACGAAGATTACTTTTTACCACCTTTTGGATATCATTAATATACAAAAGGAATAGGAGTGGACCTATCACACTACCTTGTGGGACACCCGAAGTGACTTTAATTGCCGGTGAGGAAACACCGTCCAAAACAACCCTTTGAACCCGATCATGCAGAAAATCATTAATCCATGATATAATGTTACTGTCTAACCCATAAGATTTTAACTTCAAAATTAGTTTGCTGTGAGAAACCTTGTCAAAAGCCTTCTTGAAGTCGAGAAATATAGCATCCACTGGAATATTATTTTCGCCAGAAACTAAAATATCGTGGGAAAAGAGAGCAAGTTGGGTTTCACACGATCTGCTCTTTCGGAAGCCATGCTGGACATTGGACAATAAATTCTGGCTATCTAGGTGTCCCATGACTGAACTGACAATTATATGTTCTAGGACCTTGCATGAAATGGACGTGAGGGATATAGGTCTGTAGTTAGATGGCTGCTCCCTATCGCCACTTTTAAAAATGGGTGTTACATCGGCTGCTTTCCAGTCCATCGGTACGACGTGTTCGGTCAGGGATTTATTAAATACTATTTCAAGGTAGGGGGAAATTTCGGATGCTAACTCTCTATACACGCGGGAGGGAATTTGATCAGGGCCAGGAGATTTGTTGGGGCTTATATCTTTAAGTAATTTTTCAATACCATTACAGGAAATGTCAATTGGTTGCATCAACCGCTGAAAGAGGTCAGGTAACACGACAGTTGAATCCCCGGAAGGTGGGTTAAAAACGGTTTGGAAGAAGGAATTTAGCAAGTTAACTTTGTCGAGTGTGTTTGTGGTCATTTCACCTCTATAATTTTTAAGTGAATGGACGGCAGACTTATGGCCTTGCACTTCCCTTACGTACGACCAGAAGACTTTTGGATTTTCTTTCAATTGTTCCCCAAGTGTTTTTCTTTTGAATTCTGCAAATGCATTACTAAGGGCTGACTTTGCAGTGGATTTTGAAATTTTATAATTTTCAATAATTACATTACGCTCATCAGTGGGCATATGTTTACTAATTTTTTTCATTTTAGCATGACATATTCGCTGCCGTCTCAGGGATTTTCTCACTTCGGCATTGTACCACCTAGGTTCAGTGCTTTCTTTTTTGAATTTACAAGGGATAAATCTGTTGATCCCAGAGCGCATGATATTAATGAACGACTTCCATGAATCGTTGGTACATACCTTTATGGAAGACTTTTTGAAATCCGATAAGGAATCTCTTAAATAAATTTTAAAGTTAGCAAAGTCTGCTCTTTTAAAAATGTAAAACTTTCTTTTTTGTTTAAAATTTTTATCTAAAGATAGCGAGAGTTTTGCAGTTATAACTCTGTGGTCACTGATTCCATCAACCGTGTCAATCATTGTCACATGTTGTGGGATATTGGTTGCCAGTAAATCAAGAGTGTTGTCCCCTCTATTAGGTGCTGTAGCTAATTGTGTCAGGGAGTTATTGGAGAAAACATCTAATAGAGTCTCACAAATGTCTTTGTCCCTTCCTCCAGCTTTGAAGCAGTATGTTCTCCAGTCTATTGATGGTGCATTGAAATCTCCACCTATTATTATATTACGTTCGCTGTTACGGGACGTTATAGTATTTATCTGGTTTCCCAGTTCTAATAATGACTCAACATCAGTGTTTGGGGGCCTATAGAAGGCGCAGACAGATATTGATCTGGATTTGGGGCATGTTAATGAACACCAAACACATTCTAAGGGGTTGTCGGGAAATATTACTGCTTTGCTAATGATTGAGTTCTTGACTGCAATGAAAACACCACCACCTGCTCTGTTATGTCTATCTTTTCTATATATTTTAAAAGATTTGGGGAATATTTCTGAGTCAGGAATGTCATCTGTCAGCCAACTTTCAGTTCCTATAATTACATCTGCATCAGTAGTATGAATAAGGTGATGGAACTCAGGTATCTTGTTTTTAAGACTTCGGCAATTAACTACCGCAACGGAAATATTTTCACCTCGACTGTTATTAAGGCTACAAGGGAGAGCTCTAGTCATGTCTGAAGTATTTTGAGGTTCAATTCTGCTTTCATGAATGTTAGCCGATAAAGCGACTGGCAACGAGAAGTTATTTACCCCACTACATGACCTACTCTCTACCCTACCATCTACCCTAAAAAAGGCCTGCAATGATCTAATACCCTATCCGCCACGCGTTTGGCGGCGTCCGGAGTGTAATGAACTCCAGAGCGGTTTAACGGGTGTCTACACGACCGAAGCGACGGCTGAAGGTCAACGAAGGAGGCTCCAATGTCCTTACAGAAACGGCGTAGCCTCTGATTTATGTCTACCACTCGACGCCAAATCAGAGGTCCACGATCGATCCTCGGGACCAGACTACAAATCGAAAGCGCCAGTTCAACGCCCGCGACTTCACTTACCCGCTTCACCTCAGAGTTCAATTCCTTAAAGGAATGCAGAATCTCCTCGGGTCTGCGGTCGGTGGCATCGTTGACGCCTACGTGGGCCACGACCTGCAGCCTAGAGCACTTCGTGCCCGCAACCGCCGCTCCCATCGCCCTCGTCACCTGAGGAATACCGCCACTGGGGATGCACCAAGACGTTAAGCCCTGGCTAACACCCTCGCGGTCTGCCCTTCTCCGCAAAGGAGCCATCACACGCCGAACGTTACTACTCCCTATCACTAGCATCCCCCCCTTCCCACTCTGACGGCTTCTCCTCGGTAGAGCTCTCGGAGTAGCGACGGGGCCGGCTGCAGGAATCTCGGCGACATCCATAGGAAGCGCCTGAAACCTATTTGAGACGGGGAGAGGAGTTGCCTCTGCAAACTCCGCTCCGCGCCGCAGCCTTACACCTCCGCTACTCAGAGTAACTACCCTCCACTCATCGGGCTTAGGGGCTGGCGCTACCTCTTCACTGAGCGGTGTAGTGACGGTTGGATCCTCACTAATGAGTCCACCCGAAACTCCAGCACTCTCGGAGACAGACACCCTCCCTTCTACCTTCGAACGGAGCTCCGACACGATTCTCTCCAACTCGGCGATACGGGCCCTTAGAGCCGCGCATTCGCCTGAATTATCGAGCGTCACGACAGAAGACCGATTCAAAGCCATCCTAATCACGCTTTCCCCCGAAAACTAAGCTATGTAAAGACTATATAGTATAAATTACAACCACTAAGCTATGGATGAACTACGTTGGAAGCAGTACTATTCGATTATAAATAAACTTCAGATATATTAATACAAGGAACAGAAAGTACCTAGATTCTTTACACAATTCAGTACACACTAAGAAATGACTACAATAGAACTCTAAAGGACTCAGCAATAAGATTTAAAAATCAATAATCACCAGCACGTAGGCACTTAACTAATTGCCCTAGCAACAACTTAAAAAATACTGGTTTATATATTTTTGGAGTGTGTTTTACAATAATATTCAAATTCATATTCTGAGGAAAAGTGCTTGAAAATATCTCAGATATCTGAGATTACTAATAACCTCATATTGACCATCTTCGGCTGATGGTTATGGAACTACTCCAAATTGAAGGTTCGCGAACTAGCCGCGAGGACCTTAACGGAGTTATCCGCTGAAAATGCGCATTAGCAGAAATTCCACAGAGAAAAAAAGCATTCGCCTTGACCGGGATTCGAACCCGGATCCCCTGATTTCCGGCCAGGTGCTTTACCAGTTAAGCTACCGAGGCTTTTTTTTTTTTTTTTTTTTTTTTTTTTAACTGTTTCAGTTGACATCGCGAGGAGAAAGTAATAATTTTCATTCTTAAATTCGTATTGATTTTATGTTAGAGTTTACATAAAGTGATGATTCTTTGCACTTGTTTCTGTAGGCCTTGATTTTTACCGTATTCTCTGTGATACTAATGTAATTTCTTATTGGAGAAATAGAAAAAAATCACAAGAAAAGAGGGTTCTGCTCTGAGACATCTACGAATATATCCGGTAGGGGAATTTTCCCCTTTGATTGTTCAATGAATTCACAAATGCCAATGTATGAAGCCAATTCTGAAGATTCTGGCGACATGGAGTGGAAGCGAAACTTAGAAAGAAAACACGAGCCAAATCGGAATAAAATAATAAACCATAACACGACCCAGGTTTCGCTGTATTGCAGCATCATCAGGTCAAAGCAAAGTATATTATTTTTGTGGATTTGGCTCGTGTTTTCTTTCTTTGTTGAAATGTAGTGCAAGATTTGATTAAGAAGAGGTTTGCATGTTTAACGAACGCATATGTCTTTCTAAATCATTGTCTATTCATTAAAACTGGTTGAGGTAAAATTCAATGGATTCAGATAATATTCTAAGTAAAGTGTTAATTGGAATCTCTCTCCTATAGGAAAAATCTCGTCTCTCATAAGCAGTTTTAACTGATTCAGTTTGGCATTAAATGTGATTTACCTAATCAGCATTTGTTAACGGGCTCTTGCCAGCCTTTCCTTGAAGTGTGGTCAGTGTCATGCTCAGGATATGGAATTGTACACTGGTTTATTTCGCAAATGACGTTCAGGGGTCTTTATGCACGACTCATTGCATGTATCTACACTCTGATGTTTAGCACAAATCAGTTCTCTCTGTTGCGCTCCTTGTAAGGAATTTAATTCCAAAATGCCTTGTAGGGCTCATGTTAGTTAAATGTAAATAGAAATTACAAAACATATTTCGTCAAGATATATAATGAGGTCAGGTTTGTAATTCAAGGGTTATCCTTCCATAAAGAACATTGGTTATGAATTGTTATTTTATCTGGTTAATGAGTATTTTAATCCTTCGCTTAGCATCATCAACAAATTTTACTCAGCTTTGGTCTTAAGACTGGAATTCTGACATCCATTACATTGTTTTGTGCGCTCTAACAACGTTGAAGTTGGCACGCTTTAAAACATGCAATCCAGTCGATAGCATTGTTTCGTAATGGCAAGTTACGATAACCTTGATAACGACAGTCTTTCACGTAATTCTCCTTATTCAGGCAAGAGACAGCATACTCTCAATGCCACTTTACCAAGAGTTTACTTATAACAGGCCAAAGCTTGCGAACTAGCCCCAAAAACTTTAACGGCTGTTTACAGGCGTAAGATTTCACTGTCTCTCTTTCAAGGGAAAGATAGGGGAAGTTTTTCAATTGCCATCACTCTTAAAAATTTTAGGTGAAGTGGTACATACTATTTCTGAATATCTGTGTGCACAGTATTTTAGCCTTTTCTTTAAAAGCCCTTTGTCCCTCCCGCTGACATTTCCTTGCAGCAAGATAATAATGGACATACCTCAGGCGGACACTACGTTTCTCTGTATAAATGAGGCATTGGCTACCAGTCTGAGATCACTTGCATTCGAGTTTGGCGTTGACATACATCCCGGCCAACTTTTTCTGAACTAATATCACGAAACTTCATACTATAAAACGCCAAGTAATGCGTGCAATATGTTTTCCAATGTCGCTCCTACAGAAGAAATATTATCTCTTTAACAATCATATATGCATTAATAAATTCCATGATGTCCACCTGTCTCCCCTTATAATTTTCCAGTTGCTGAATATTCCTCAAACACTGTTTCCAAGATATTAGTTTAATATTAGTTTACTATCCAAGGTATTAGTTTAATATTTAATAAAGAGTTGATCATCAATTAAGTGCGAGCATTTGGAGTATGAATTTGAATTAAACCTCACCTGTGATTTGTAATAACGACGCTGCTTGCGTCGCAAGGTTGAGATTTCTATTCGAAATTTCTTCAGTTTTAAATTGTGACAAGATGGCACAAGGTTCGCACTAGCTGGATCTTTTTTCATCAAGTTATGAGTTACTTGAGAGCAACGGGTATGTTTTTACATATAAATATGCTTCATTTTATCCTGCAAGATACCAAATTCACCCATGAATGCTTGCAACCCAATGCCCCTAAGCTATTTTTGTCCATGAATAAATCTAGCGCCTAGTGCGATGGAAAATTCCTTGAATTGTTTCATGTAAAAATTTGAATGGCTGGGGATAATGTTAAGCCACAATGTCCACCTGCTTGAGTATTTCCCCGTAAAGATCGCAGGGTATCCTTCTGTTCGGTAATATTGTAGTCGTATTTGCCGCCGAGTGGTGCATTTCGTTTCTTTTTTGTTCTTTTTTGTGTTTGCCCGTAAGAGGGCAAGGAGGTTCTCTTTTTTTTGATCCTCGATACGAGGACAGTGGTTTTTGACAGTTGTTGGAAGGAACGTGTGAGCTTCGGACGTCCAGGAAAACCGGCATCATCATCACCGTGTCAGCTCGCCATGACATTGAAGCCTCCGAATTTTGTGAGTACCATTCGGCGGCAATCAGAATTATACAGTCCACTTTGTTTCATCTTTTGATTTATTAAACATTTTTTGGTCCTTCGGGCCGGATGTCGGTATGGTTAACCAGATCGCAGAATAATTGGTCGGATCCATTTCATGAATCCACATTGAAATCATTTTGTTGAATATCATATTGAAATTCATTATCGGTCGTGGCGAGTGCTTGGGGAAATATTTGTTCCTTGTTATTTCGTTTGAATCTTGAGTTATTCTTTGGCCGTTTTCTTCTGTTTTTGTGTCCGTCATTTCCATCTTGTAACTTTGATACGCATACATTTGACTGGAGTTGATTCATCATGTCCGATAAAGAGAAGAATATTAGGCTAATGAGGAGATATCGATTAACTAAATTCAAATATGAAGAGAATATGCGTATTATTGAAAAATTATACGAAATATCCATGACGATCGAAGGCAACGCGGAGGATAAAGACATTTTTGAGAGTAGGTTTTTGCTACTCGATGATCAATATAAGTCCTTTGTTGAATTATCGGATCAATTGCGGGAAATGATTATTGAATTAGAGTTGGAAAAGGAAGAGGCACCTCAGTTAAAGGCATTCGATCAGGTAGAAGGCTACTACCACGAAATACGAGCCGTAGCAAGTCGTGTTCTGAAGCGGGAAGCACATGCTGCGTCTAATAACGCCTCTTCGAATGAATCCGACGACAGAACGGCGCGTTTACCTAAAATTACTCTGCCTTCCTTCGATGGAAAAATTGAGAATTTCAAGCCATTTTTCGATGTGTTCAATAGTCTTGTTCACCTAAACTCTAAACTAACTGATATTGAAAAATTCTATTATCTGGTGTCGAGCGTACGAGGTAATGCCCACAGGCTTGTTACTAGCTTGCCGTTGATCGCTGAAAATTATCAAATAGCTTGGAAAACTTTGATCCAACAGTACGAAAATAAACGCCAGTTGGCATTTCATTACTTAGATAAGTTGTTTAACTATCCATGTTTGAGGAATAATTCTCTGGATTCTTTGCAAAGGTTTATCGAAACATTTTCGGAAAATGTGAATGCATTGCAGACGATGAACATACCTAATTTCGGCGAATTTATCTTGTTTTATTTAGCATCTCGAGTTATGGATCAAGACACTAGAAAACATTTTGAACTCGGGAATAATCGAGTGGACTTTCCATCTGTTCACATGCTCTTAAAATTTGGTCGCGACTACGTGAACGTTCTCCGATCATCGGGAGCTAAGGAAAGCGCGCAGTCTATATCATTGAAAGAGGCTAGTTCTTCAGTCAAATCTTTTGCAAAGAAAACCTCTCATTTTCACGTAGCTCAGGTAGAGAAGTTGTCATGTCCTGTTTGTTCGCAAGATCATAAGATATATCAATGCGAGAAATTCATTTCTCTACCGATGACGAAAAGAAGAGAATTGGCGAAAACAGAACGGCTGTGCTATAATTGTTTAGGAGAGAAACATACCTCGAAGCAATGCCTTTCCAAAAATCTTTGTAAAGTATGTAAGAATAAACATCATACTTTAGTATGCAATCGGAACTCGCGTTACGACAGTGTAGTCAGCAAATCTCAAGCCACAAATGATAAAGCACAGTCTTTAAATGATCGACCGGCTGCAGAATTTCCTAAGACTACTGAAAGGGTAAACACTGAATCAGTTGCAGTCGAGGTGGATGGCTCGTCAAATTCAATTTCATGTTCTGCTTGTCAGATGAATTTGCATTATTCAATGGTTTTGTTAGGGACATGCCTTGCGCTTGCAAGGAGCAAGTCGGGAACATTCATTCCTATTCGTGTTTTAATTGATCCTGCTTCGCAGGCAAGCTTCATTACAACGGATTGTCAGCAGCGATTAGGGATTCCTCGCAGATCATCGATGATCAATTGTTTTGGTTTAGCCGCTACTCCGATTACGTCCACCAAAGGCACTGCCTCTGTAGTTATTCGACCGCGTCAAGGGGGTCCTGAGCTTCAAGTAAATGCCATTGTTATACCAAAGATAAGCTCAACACAACCCACGGAGCAGGTCCCAGAGAGAGTACGCCATCATTTTGAATTCTTGGAATTAGCCGATCCGGAGTATTACAAACCAGGGCCAGTTGATTTTTTACTTGGAGCAGATATGTATTCCGATATTATGTTGGATAAGCCAGTGGTTCGTTCAAGCGGACTTCCCACAGCCTGGCCTTCGATTTTTGGGTATGTGCTTATTGGGCCATTAAACTCGCTGTCTTCTGCATCTCGTGACTCATCTAACATTTCTACTTGTCTTGTATCAGCTGACTCTGATCTCGATTTAACTCTGCAAAATTTTTGGAGATTGGAAGAAGCACCAATGGTTCATATTGTTTCGCCGCAGGATGAGTTAGCAGAGGAATTATTTGTTAATTGCCATTATCGAAAGCCTAACGGCAGATATGTTGTTCCTTTACTGCTTAAGGAAATAGATCATTTGGCGACATTGGGAGATTCTCAGGCAACAGCGATTAGGCGATACAAGTTATTGGAGAGGAGATTGAATGAGAATCCGCAAGGCAGAGATGAGTATAACTCTATTTTATCCGAATACATTTCATTAGGCCATATGTCCCAGGTTGGATGGGGTACCGGCAAATATTATATACCGCACCATGCTGTATACAAAGAATGTAGTACCACTTCTCGAGTGAGAGTAGTTTTTGATGCATCTACCAAGACCACTAAAGGAACATCACTTAATGATATGCTTCTGGTGGGACCCAAACTTCACCAAGACATATCAGCCTTGATTATTCGTTTTCGTTTGCATAAGGTGGCCTTAATAGGTGACATATGTAAAATGTACAGAATGATTGAACTTCGGCCTGAGGAGAGAGCGTATCAACACATCATATGGCGTCCCAATTTAGATTCTGATTTGCAAGAATATGAACTTAATACGGTAACTTTTGGCCTCACCTCTTCACCTTACTTAGCTATGCGCACTATTAAACAGTTGTGCCTAGATGAAGCTCTTCGATATCCTTGTGCTGCAGCTGTTGTTTCACGGGATTTATTTGTAGATGATTTGGTTACTGGCACCGCCTCTCCCCAAAAGGCAAAGAATTTAATCATTGAAATAAATAATCTAATGAATGCGGGGGGATTTCAAGTCCGTAAATGGGCATCCAATTTAGTAGAGGTGCTGCAAGGGCTTCCGTCTGATCTTTGTCAAGTTGAAGTGAAATTTAACTACGATCAAGTTCCATCAATCAAATTGTTGGGCATCTATTGGGAAGCCAAGTCGGACACATTTTCATATCATGTACGACAATGTGAAACACCCAATACCAAACGAGGCATTTTGTCCACAATTGCACGGATATTCGATCCATTAGGGTGGATTGCTCCTATTGTTTTCTGGGCAAAATATCTCATGCAGAATTTGTGGAAATTAAAACTGGGTTGGGATGATGAACTTCCGTCTTCTACTTTGAAACTTTGGGAAGAGTTTGTGAAACAGTTGCCATCATTGATTGCTGTCAAAATCCCTAGATGGATAGGGAAGGACCAACTTTTGGATATAGAATGTAACGCCTCCCAGATACTGGGATTTTGCGATGCTTCTGAACGAGGGTACTGTGCTTCTGTGTATGTGCGAATGGGTGACTTAAAAGAACCAGGAAATGTTCACTTAGTTTTGTCTAAAACACGAGTTGCACCAATCAAAACTCAATCAATCCCTCGTTTGGAACTTTTAGGAGCGGTCTTGTTGTCCAAACTTATAAAATTTGTATTTGATAGTATATCGGGAGTGGTAAAATTAACTCGCGTATTTGCTTGGACAGACTCTAGCACTGTCCTAACATGGTTAACCACCCCACCCCATCGATTGAAAACCTTTGTTGCTCATCGTATCATACAAATCAAGGAAAATGCGATTGATATTACTTGGAATCACATATCAACTCAAGATAATGCAGCTGATATCGGAAGTCGGGGCTGTTTGCCCAGTGAAATAATTAATCAAAATTTGTGGTGGCATGGGCCTGCTTGGCTATCGGAACCCTTTATTAATTGGAAAATCAGTTCTTTCAAACCAATTGAAATAAATCAACTATCGGAGAGCAAGAATTATTTTGATTCCACCTTCACAGTATTTCTGGAGCCCGATTTGGAATTCATCAAGCGCCACTCTTCGTGGTCCAATTTGTTGAGAACTGTGGCATATTGTCTGAGATTTATTAATAACACAAGGGTTAAATCAAGTAATCGTATCAGTGGATCTCTGAAATTGAATGAAATCAATTCGGCATTGATACTTTGCACTCGAATGACTCAGCAATGTCACTTCAAAGAGGACATTTATCGACTAAAACGAGGTCTACCTTGTTCAGTTCGAATTCAACGCTTAAATCCCTTCCTTGATTCAGATGGTTGTCTCAGGGTGGGTGGGCGTCTTCAAAACTCGAATTTACCGTATGAACGGAAGCATCCATTGTTGCTACCCAAAAATAGTCATGTGACTCACTTGATCATGGACTATTATCATAAGGTGTATTTACTCGTTGGGCCAGCTACTTTACATTATTTGTTAAGTTTTAAATTTTGGATTATCTCTGCCCGAAGTGTAATCAGGCAGAGGATTTATCAATGCATTCCTTGCTTCGAATTGCGTTGTGCTCCTTGTACCATTCCTCGCGGTCTGAAGCGCAAAATTCGAGGACGAGTGCGGGTTAGCACTGTCCGAACAGCGTTTGGTATTTTTAAACGACCAGTTTCAAAACTGGCCAAACTGCCTGTTCAATAATTTTTTTCTTCGTTCTTTTGCTTTGTATTTTGTTCCTGTCCTGGTTCTTTTGTATATATTTTATGGAGAATTGTTCATGTATTTGTACATATCGCTTGCTTAGGGAACATTCGTGCTGAACCATTCCCATCCGTGGGCTACCCATTTGTACAAAGTCTCTGATGAAGGCCCCCTTCAGAGTGAAGAACCTAATTCATTTCCTAACCTTTTTTTCATTATCTTCCCAGGTTCAGCTTGCGCGTTTTTTGTTTGGTTTCTTTATATTTCCCTAAGCACTCTCGTCGTTACTTGTTTATTATATTTAAAATTGGCACCCAATTTTGGTGGGTGGGTTATGTTCGGTAATATTGTAGTCGTATTTGCCGCCGAGTGGTGCATTTCGTTTCTTTTTTGTTCTTTTTTGTGTTTGCCCGTAAGAGGGCAAGGAGGTTCTCTTTTTTTTGATCCTCGATACGAGGACAGTGGTTTTTGACAGTTGTTGTTGGAAGGAACGTGTGAGCTTCGGACGTCCAGGAAGAACCGGCATCATCATCACCGTGTCAGCTCGCCATGACATTGAAGCCTCCGAATTTTGTGAGTACCATTCGGCGGCAATCAGAATTATACAGTCCACTTTGTTTCATCTTTTGATTTATTAAACACCTTCCGTGTGCGTTCGGGGGATTTCAGGACCAAGGGGACTCCGGCGCCTTCCGCATTGGAGCTTGCTCATTGCTAGATCAACGCCACCAATGGAGTAATTCTCCACGCGGGATCAGTCACCGCATGCAGTAGTGAAGGAGGTTCGATAAGCACCGCATTAGGAGTGTGTCGCAAGGCCAACCGGTTATGCAGTCCAATTGGAGAGAGGGGCCTTGTCGGTGGACGAAGCTTCGTTTTCTGTGCCACAAGATGCTCTTCCGATGCCACCGACTTCACTCCCACACCAGAGTGGGACACAAAGGAATAAGTGTCTCTTGTACTTGTTGTGAGACAAAGCTTGCCTCTTGTGGTGCACAAGCTCGCTGATCAAGGCAAAGCTGATTCGTCGGAGCATACGACACACAGCGATCGATTTCACTGATGATTTCATTCTGGTACATTATAGTGCCGTCACTATAATGTACCAGAGACGTCACTGAGACGTTTTGTCTGCCCCTCACTTGTACCTCTTAGCTGCGATGAGTTCCCTCATTACCAGTGAGGGGAAAATGATATATGTATAAGCTAGTATTTTCCCGGCGCATGTAACTTCCCGGTTATTTTCCACGGATGGAATAGAGCCGAATCACAGTGGAGGAATGGGCGACCGAACCGGGATTCGAACCACGGATCTCCAACTTGCCGGGCTAGCGTGCTTGCCAATTAACCCATCCAGCCGAACGTAATCTCCATGACTCTGGCACGGGGCGTTTATGTCACCAAATGCCCGGGAATAGAGGCCAAGGGATGACGACCGACTCCTCTCACCTATGAGGAGAGGATACACGACAAGAGGAAGACGAATGGAAACCGTACGCATGAAAGAGTGAACGGTGCGTTTCTAAGGCACGCGTAGAAGATGAAGAAACGGGACGAGTTGGTCATACATGAGAGTAATTGCTTGGAAATTCAATCAATGCTGATACATATCTACGTAGGATAGGAAATAGGAATAAATAGCACGCTAGTCCGGCATGTTGGAGGTCCGTGGTTCGAGTCCCGGTTCAGGTAAACTTATTCCCATTGTGATTCGACTCTATTCCAACTTCTCCACCAATTGTAAAAAGAACAGAGTTTTGCCAGAATTCCATTTGTCAAAAGTGTTGTCTTTCTACCATAAATGACACCGAGAAACCCATCAACAGACTCCTATCTCCGCCGTTTGTTTTTTTTTAGAAAAAAAATTACGTTAGGCTTGGTTAAATAGACCTTATCTTTTTAGTTCGTATGAAAGTTGCGCCGCATAGGGATCCAATGCAAATTTGCAATTTTTTTTCGATGATTCGTCCGAAACGTAATAAATTCGTCTTGCATCGTTTTATTGCCTAATTTTCGTGTAGTGTGGTGTTTTGGCGATAAAGCGATTTCACTGGACCCCTACCAGAATTGATGGATAAATGACTCACATCCTGAAATCAGCCTGCCCCTTTTAACGATGTAATCTGACGATAAACACCTAATAAATGATAAAAACAACTTAGAGGGAATCAAAAACCAAATTTCTAATTGAAATTTGGAATAAAATTTTTAAATTGTGTGGCAATTAACTCTTGGAAAAATAGTGGTGTCCTTCAATTGGTTAAAACTTTCGCGGTTCATGTCTTCTGAGTGATGTGGTTTTTTGGGGATTTCTCCGCGGATAGACGCGGTTGTCTACCTACGTCGCTGGAGGCCTCTTCAGGGTAGAATGGTGTCTCAGCGAATCTCGCGGGTATTTACATGGGTTCGGGTAGGTGTGTGGTGAAGGGTGGGGTTCTCCAACATTCCGGATTTTAAGAACAAGATTCCATGAATTACTTATTCTCAGCCCTTGGTCTCTCTTAAAATTGTTGTTCTTGTTTTTCTGAATCTCTATCCCCTCTGGAATGACTCGAGTTCGGAAATGTTTGTCTCTGGAAAAGACCGATTAAAGCCTGGGATATATATCGTGTTTCCCATTAGCGGCGTGTAAGGCCGCCAGACCGTCTTCGAGCCGCCATACCGGAAACACGACGCGCATTCGATTCCATCGGGAGGAAACCCTTGATTCTACATCTCCACTTGGCCAACAACATGCAGCCTGAACATTTTGACAAGTTGGACCGGATGACTTGTCTCCACTGCGATGTACAATGGAGTCAAACTAAAAACAAAACAAGTCAACAAATACCAACGTCTGCAAGAAACCAAGCAGCAAACGGTTTCGTCACAGACAAGCAACAATGTAGTCATCCTCTCCAGAGTCGCCCTCGACGCAGCGACTACGAATGTCCTATCGAAAAGGATTGAACTTCGCCGTCACGGCGAGATTAAAACCTGAGGAGGGCAGAAGCGTAGAAGCAGCAATCACGCACCTACATAAGGCTGAGGCGGAGGAAATACGATAAGACACGGCGAGAATCTTACGCAACAGGAGTGGACAAGCAAAAATGCGGAACCTAAGCAGGGAAGAGAACCGTGCCCTAAGAAATCTAAGGCAGAACCAGGATATAGTCATCCTTCCTTCGGACAAGGGAAAGGCCACCGTCATCCTAGGCATCGAGAGCTACGAGGGCAAAATACGACAACTTTTGTAAGACGGTCCACATGAGGAACTTAAGAAAGATCCAATGTAAAAAACCTAACCACGCAACTCATCAAAACAAAAATCGACGATCCTGATTTTCAGAAGAAGTTGACGCCACAGGATCCCAAGACTCCATCTTTCTACGGCCTTCCAAAAATACACTAACAATAAGACAACTGTCCACTTTGACCGATTGTTAGCACCATAGATTCTCCAACGTATAAACTGGCCAGATACATTGCGGAAATGATTCAGCTGGAAAGTGGAATGCGCCGATTCATACGTTAAGAATTCCCAACACTTCCTCAATCGGATCCGAAATTTAAAAACGAAGCAACTTTTAGTAAGTTTTGACGTGTTGTCGCTCTTCACGGAGGTACCCACCGAAGAAGCGATTCGATATCGTTAGATAGAAGTTTAATGACAGGATAGCAGACCTCGCAAGAGTTTGTCTCACAACCACTTACTTCAAATGGCACGACAGCTTTTACGAACAGACGGAAGTTGTACCAATGGGTTCGCCTATTTCACCTGGAATAGCCAATCTATGCATGGATCGCATTGAGACCACAGCCTTAAACACCGCTACTCACAAATCTTCGCTCTGATTTCGCTACGTGGATGACACGTTTGTGGTCTGGACTCGCGGCAGGGAGAAATTAGAGCAGTTCTTCGAGCATCTAATCCGGAGACACAGCAATGCAAAATTCACGAAAGGGGTGGAAGTGAATGGGACGCTTGCATTCTTGGATATGCTCATTATGAGGAAGGCGGATGGATCCTTGGGACATACGGTTTATCGAAAACCCACAAGCACCAATTCGTACATCCACGTCAGCTCGCACCATCACCCGGGACAAATAAATGTCGTGCTGAAGACGATGGTCCACCGTTCTTTTGTTTTAAGCGATGACGAGCACCGATCAAGTGAACTAGGAACACATTGAGGAAGAATTTACTTGACAACGGTTACAGAAAGATCGACAGGGCTATCAGGCGGAAAGAAACGCAGAGCACGAAGTCACCGCTGGAAGAAATTGAACCGGCGAAAAAGGCTTCCCTGCCATACATACGAGAGGTGACGGACCGGATTGCAAGACTTTTGGCCAAATACAATAGAAAAACTATATTCAAGCCCAAAAGCCAACTCCGTAATATTATACGCAGTGTGAAAGGACGCGATGATTTCGAAACGGGGCCAACAAAATTAAATGCCAAACCTGCCATAAAGTATAATATATTGGTGAGACAGGCCGCACCATCAAAACCAGGTGTAAGAAGGAGCATTTCGCCTGCCATTAGACTGCGGAACTCTCAACGCTCAGCAGTCGCCGAACACGCAGCTAATGGGCACACGATAGATATCCCAGGCTTTGATTGGTCTTTTCCAGAGACAAACATTTCTGAATTCGAGTCGTTCGGGAGGGAAAGGAGATTCAGGAAAAACTATAACAACAATTTTAAGAGAGACCAAGGGCTGAGAATAAGTAATTCATGGAATCTTGTTCTTAAAATCCGGAATGTTGGAGAATAATAACCCCAGCCTTCACCACACACCTACCCAAACCCATGTAAATACCCGCGAGATCCGCTGAGTCACCATTCTACCCTGAAGAAGGCTCCAGCACCGGAGGGGAAACGTTGGGGTGCACAACCACGTATCCGCGGAGAAATCCCCAAAAAAGCGCATCACTCAGAAGTGGTCTCCTTTGCATTACTTGGAAAAAAGCGGAATACCGAGTGAATAAAAGGTTTCGAACCCAACCTGGGGTTTTTGAGCGTGTTGGTCTTAGCATCAGGCATTTATTTGGGTTTCTACGGAGCGATGCAGCCTAATGGTAATTAGGAGCACTTAAGAAAGCAAATCCTGGGGCTATGACACTGCAAACTCTTTCGAGTGCGTGACCTTGATGAGTCAAGGACGCTCGCCATTGGTCAACTCGGAGAACGCCTTTCGGTCAAATTCACTCATCAGAGAGATGTGCTTCACTCTAGGGAAGGTTCGATTGCGTTGGACGGGAAGAGCGGTGCCTTTGAGCCAGTCATTTGGGATGGGTGAGAAGGAGGTTTGTCTTGGGTATGCCTTTCATTTGATACAAGTTCCTAGGGAAGGGCGGGGTTCGAATCCCACCTCAGGCAGACCTATATTTCGCGATCCAGGCATCTCCGTTTGGGAGACAGAGACAGGCGAAAACGTTCCTTCCCCTGCATCCCCTCCCCCCTTCCCCTTTCGCCGCCCCTCCCCTCCTTCGTCTCAGGCGAGATCCTCTTTTAATAGCTCCCAAGTTTTCCTCGAGATTTAATTATTCCCCATTCTTTTTTCGCCCACCCTGGTTTTATCCCGAAATCCTCTATCCCACCATTCTCATTCTCCCAGAGTTTTGCGGCCATACAGCGTCGTAATCCGCATGAAACTTGTGACCGAACTCTTCATTCATAATGTTTCTCATCAAACCCTCCCTGAACCGACTCTACCAGTCCTCTTCCTTCGGGCACATCCTACTCCTCCGGAAAAAGGAAGGAGCTCTTCCAGCAAAGGAATTGCACAGCTGCATCCTCCATTCTTCGAAATGGCCTCTTCCCTTTCCAACCATTTCCCTTCTCTGCTTCCATCGCTGTGGTGAACTCGAATTTAGCGGTGCTTCACGTTTTAATTTCCAAACGCAGTGCTTGAAATCCATCCAGGAAGGGTGAGCAAGATCGAATTCGTCGTAGACAAGCACGTTGGTCCAGGGCCGCGATGCTGAGGAAGCATTCCGTGGGGAAAGGATTGGATGTCTTCCAAGACGCGGTTGCTGTGCCGTCCACCGCCCGAAGGAGTCGTTGGTGGAGAAACGTCCCGTGACGCACCGGGAGGAATACTCCGAATGTTCTTAACCGCAAATGACTGCCACTACAGGAATGGCTTCTGTGATGCATTCACCATTTTATCGGCCTTTCTCATTCAAGGAAATTTTTTGAACTGTTTTCCTTACTGCCCATGACTCATTTCTCGTTGCCTTGACGCTCTGTTCTGTCGCCATGTAACTATCTCTCACCAGGCTCATCTCAAGTAGTTCCCCAAGGTTTTCATTGCTTAAAAATTTACCACGCATGTACTGTACTCTATCTTCTCATGCTTGTTTGCTTAACCTTCTCATCTTTGTGCTTCAAATATTTATCTTGTAGTTTTGTTACTTAAAATCAGAACCTTGTTCTAGAAACGAAAATACACGAGTTCAGCCAAGAATGGACCGATTTGAGAATGCATTGAAATCCAGCCCGGAAGGGTGAGCAAGACATGTCGAGATCAACTATTTAAAGAAAAAATATCAATCAGTTCATTCCCAGAAACTACGTCTTACTCGGTAACTTTCTTTCCAGTTGGTTTTCCGCCGCCTCCATGGTTGACTACTACTTTTGTGCTTGGAGCCTTTAGCCTAACTCATTTGGAGTATGCTGCCAGTGTATGGGATCCCTACGAAATCGGCCTAAATAACGAACTTGAACGTGTGCAGCGAAGATCGGCAAGACTTGTAAAGGGCCGGTAACCTTATTAGCGTAACCAGTCTATTAAACGAATTAAAATGGGAATCATTATCAGATCGTTGGTTGAAACTTAGACTAAATCCCTTAAACAAATTCAAAGACCATATTTTCAGTGATAATGTTAAAAATATTTTGCGAATCCCAACTTACTATGGACCATAATCACAAAATTCGAGAAATTGATTGCCGAACTGACAGATTCAAAATGTCCTTTTTTCCTCGTACAATTAGGGATATGAATGACGGTAAATATATCCAATACGAGTGTAGCAATGGATAACATTGGTAGCTGCATGTTGGTATGAGCACTTACAGCTAACCCAACTAACAGCATGTTTTTGCATGTTTGCTTGGCTATTTTTACCTTTTTTTAAATAGTAAAGTTTAGAACAGTATATAAATACTAATCCTTTTAAATGCATGATATAAAGTGCATGTTTGGTGAGAATTCACCTCCTGCCACACACCTTTATGGTGGCTTTCAGAGTATTATGTAGATGTAGATGGGGTACATTCAGAAGTAAGAGCGAAGGGTCTCCTTGCCCTACTGGGGTCAAACGCATTGCTGTCACAACAAAAATATCCTACAGGATTGTTGAGTCCTTCAACTCGAAGAATTCTCTTTCAATCCCCACCCTAGTTGAATTACTTTGGAGAAATCAATTAATCAACTATTTGAAGAAATAAAAACATAAGATTTAGCATCAGAGGAGTAAACCAGCCCCGGAAACATTTTCACTTGATTTCTGAGTGCGATGCGAGCGTCGTGCACAGACTGCTTTTCACTGCTTTGTGGAATATTTCGCAAAAGAGCTTCGTGGTGTAAATTGATCTTTGAAATTTTTTGAGTATCCAATGCCAAGAATTTGGAAATATATGTCTTTATACGTCAAAGAATTTGAAATCAAAATATTTCAAACTCGCAACTATACTGCTGGCAGTGAAATTTGTGGTTGTATCTACATTTACGTAATAGCCTCAGAGACATCTCGTGGGCGTGTGTAAGGAGGTCAAGATAACCAAATATGCACTACTTACATGCAATTAAGAAGTAAAATGCTATTAATTCATGAAGCATGTTCGATATAAGAATTATGGGAAACTAAAATTTCAGCATAAATAATGCTTCCACTCTGTGAAAATGAGATAGGAGCATGGTGGCGAAAGATAAGGACCAATTACTACTGTCATTCTAAAATACTAATCACGCATACATTTTTAGTACATACGTAATAATAAAGTATTTAGTATGCTTAATGATAAAACATGCTTCCTATACAACAGCCTGTCATTTTGCCCTTTTCTATGCTGCCTGTGACATTTTCTCTTGGTACGACGGGAATATAAAATTTTGAACCTTTTTCTACAAGTGTGTTTCTCTTATCTTATTCATCTGTAGGATATTTCAAGTCTGCCGCGTGAACGGCGGTGTAATTCACATTAATTTCCATGAGAAAAAATTCACCTGGACCGGGAATCGAACCACGGACCAAAATCTAGTACTTTGAAACTTGGTAAAATGACGGGTAGCGTAGTGGTCTTCGCAGTGGCCTGGAAAGCCCAAGGTCCGTGGTTCGATTCCCGGCCCACGTGAAATTTTTTCTCATTGCAATAAATGAGAATCTTATTTAGTTAAACAAAACTAGCGTAATACGCAGGCGGTAATTATATATTTAAGTCCTGCAAGTAGGTATATCAGATTCAAATTAATAATAATAATATTTATTTCACTCCAGCAAGAGGCACAAGAATAATAACATAAACTGAAAAAGAGAGTGACATTAGGCACCTTAGGAGGAAATTAAATAGAATTCACAAATTTTCTAAATCAGTGACTCATCAATTACTATGGGTATATGCCCTCCAATCTTTCGGTTGCATTTTGAAATCCACATGTGTTGTCAAAAGGATTAACTGAGCTATTACCAGTTTCTCGAGTTATAATACTGAGTACACATTGGCATGGGGTGGTCTACGCCCAAACGTGCATTGCTTGTCATTTAGCGCATTGAGAATCACTTCTGATTTGCTGTAGTTTGAGTTCTTCACCGCGATAAATACTCACCCTTCCACCCCGTCCCCTGCGTACCATAAAATTTACGGGAAATTCCACTATCGGTAAAGTCGCTTGTTAACCAACTATCAGTTCCTGTAATTACATCGGAATTAGTATTATTATCTTGCTTCTTAACCCTCCTTACCTACCTGGGGTCTTTTTTGACCCCAGCTCATAGTAAAAGTTGAATAACTTATTACTTTTTACAGTTTTATTCATCATATTTTATGAATTCTCCGATAAAACACTTTTGTATCGACTCCATTTTTCATTTTTAAAATATTTCCGACAGTAAACCTTTAAAAAAATAATTTCTTGCTTGGGGTCAATTTTGACCCCAGGTAGGGTACGTAGAACTAAAATATACCCAATCGTATTTTAGTACTAGGATGTGAATTTTCATTTTCTTTTAGAAATAATTGAATAAATAATTGCGTTTGCCATGACTCTGTCATGAAAGGAAAGAATATGAGCATTTTATATCATATAATGAGTAATGCACTGAGTGTTAAAATTATTAGAAGAGAAGAAGATTGTTGAGCTATGGATATATTTCCCTCGTATGTGACACCAAGATAGATGTTCCGGTAATATACACCGTCGTTTCAAAAATTCTACATTACAACTTAGTGAAACAAATAGAGGCTTAGCTATTCAAGTGCAAAATCTATTACTTATCAGCAGTATCCAAATGGGTGAACTTGGAAACTAACGCATAAGCAGTGGATCACATTTACCTCACCCCATCACATAACAGAAGCTACTAAGTTATTGCTAGCGTACTATGATTTCAACTTGCTCTGCAGCTTCTAATCCAACTATTATCTGCGGACAGCGGATTCGACGTCAACAGTGTGTTTTCTTTGTAATCAGCAAACAGCCAACGTTTTTTGACTTCGTAATTTTTGTCCTCTGTCTCTTAGCTGATATAGAGAGAATTAGTAACTTGTGGTTGCTCCTCCGACGATTGTTGAAGCCATCATTGCTCTCCAACTTCTAATCTAACTGTTATCTTCGCAGAGCTCATCAACAAAGTCATCAATGCTGTGCTTTCTTTGTAATCAGCAATAAGTCAGAAACAACAGTCAGTGTTTTCTCCACTTGTATTTTGACTTTGTAGTATTCGACCTCTGATTCGAGCTAGGCTTTTACGCTGAGAATCGTCACTCGTGGTCACTCCTCCGACGACTGCAGAAGTCACATCTTTCCTCACTCAAGTGTACTTCCCGCACTGGGGATCCCGATGGGGAATTATTGGTGGTCATACAAGAACAATAACTGATTATGGCATTCTATAGAGTCAAATTTGCTCCTGGATACAGCGAGAACGAAGCCGTTAACGATTTATTGGAATCAAAAGATTAACGATCAAGAAAACATTCAAAATGATAGTGATGGAAGTAAAGCAGAGGCAGGCAACAGGGAGGTGGAAATGTGGGACCAGGAGGAGGACGAGTTTCATGAGGCAATCCTAGGCGTATGTGTCAAAGAAGACGATCCACGGGGAGTGAGCAAGGAAAAATAAAATGGGATGCTATGGAACCGAAGTTGACTGGAAAAAATATTAACCAGGAATATCATCAGGTAGGACGCCGGTTTCCCAGGGCATGTTCAGTGTGTGGAAGAGGCTGAGTTTTTTTGATGGTTTGTTAATGATTTAATGGTAGAAAAAAGTTGTCAATATACAAATCAACGGGCAAATCAATTTAATAGCAGAAAAAGATTGGAGAAAATGGAAGACCCGAGATTCCATTGAATTCGATTGAACATATTTTAAACGAACTTTGGTCGGATGTATTTGGATTTCCGATTTTTAAAGCAACTATGTCAAGAAGTCACTTTGGAAATATTCTGAGCTGTTTAAGAATTGATGATAAAGTGAAGCGGGAAGCACGTAAAAAGGAAAAAAAACAAGGCAGAAGCTGTGTCGGATTTCATGAACTTATTTTCCTGTGGTTGTAAAAGTTCATTCATTCCAGGTCCCAACATGACTGTTGATGAACATCTACATACTTTTAGAGGAAGGTTTGATTTTAAAGTATATATTCCCTCGAAACCATGAAAATATGGCATTAAAATTGGGTTGATTGGGAAATTATGTAAACTGTTGATTGTGAAAACATGTACACTATAAATTTGCAAATGTACGCAGGTAAACATTCGTGAAATACAGCAAGGGAAGTGGGTAGTCATGGATTTTGTGAGTCACTTGAGTGGGATTGGTCGAAATATCAGCACAAATATTTTTTTACAGCTTTTGATCTTGGCCAAGATTTATTAAAATTATCCGTAACGCTCACGAGTAATACGTGAAAAAAATCGCACGTAATTGCCACAAACAACAGCAAAAACCAGGTAGATTAATCCTCAAATTTTTAATTTTCCAATAACACACGTTAGACTTCATGTGCCCCTAGCAAAGGAAAATCAGTGGTTTTATGGTCTACTAGACATAAGGCATTTGAAATGTGTTGCTCTGAAAAGAATAAACGGGAAGTGATTCTGTATTACAACTCTGCAAAATTTGGTGTGCATACTGTAGATCACATTATTCTGTAAAAAGAGGGACTAGAAGATGGCCATTGGCTATCTTTTGTGATAACATGGATCTTGCAGGTATAAATGCATGCCAAATGTATTCGAGAAAATACCCCTCTTTCCGCGGAAAAAATTCTAGGCGGCGATTCCTTTTAGAATTAGAAAAAGAAATGTTAGCACCTGAAATTCATCGCTGAGTAGGAAAAACCGGATGCCAAACAAAAAGATTTCGGACTGCGATCGAAAATGGAGGGATTGGCGGTATTCTGCTAGTAAATGACAGAGAAATTGTTCAGAAAATAGGTGGCAGATGTTCCTTTTGCCCTCGTAAGAATAACAAATAACCAATGATCTTTATAATGTTTGCAACAGATGCGTGTAAGGTGATCATGTTCAACAAAGAAGCGTCTGTATGCAATGCGACATTAGTGAGGGTGCAGATGGAGATTTCAGATTGTAAATTTGGCACAATTCTTTTTGTCATGAAATTTTGTTATTGATCATCACGTTTTGGCACTATGTTGAAAATGTTTCAATATTTTAAATATTATATTGTATTCAGATAATTAAGCTATGTAATTAAATACGTATTTAGGTAAATTTAATCCTCATTATTCAAGACTTTACTGTGAGTGCCATCTAAAAAATTATACTAATTTTTTCTAAATTATGCAATGTATATTACACTGTGGTATTTTTCTGTTAATTTATCTGAAATGTATTTAATTAATATACGAAGGAATATAAGTCATTGGAGTAATATTCTCACTTAAAAGAATTAATATTCACGATGGGGTCAAAAAAGACCCCAAGTAGGTAGGACGTGATTTTTTTAGTAACAGGTAGCGAGGGTTAAAGTGAGAAAATTGGAATCCACCGCATAAGCGTCTGCTTCTGTGTTCCCGATGTGACCCAGCCAGGAAATCCTGAGTCCCAGAATGTCTCGATTTCTTTTTAATATCGTTTCTCTTCTTTGATTTTGTGGTCATATCGGAGCATTTGACTCATAACACGACGGTCGTACACTCATTACAGAGGAAATTGATGGGTTTTTTGTAGACGAATGTCGCCGACTTTATTTTAAATAATTGTAATAAAATAAATATAATAATTATATAAAATAATATAATTTTCAGACGTTGCCGCAGGGCTATACAAGAACCAGTAGAACATGGTTAACGTGACAGGACACGAAGAAGATTTGGGCATTCCAGCGACCTTATCAACAGCAAATTCAGACACTCATAAAAAATAATTCGTTTTGCTTTATCAGCAACGCTGATCTACATCTACATAATACCCTGCAAGCCACCACTAAGGTCTGTGGCAGGGGTTATTTCTCACCAAACGTGCACTACATATCATACATAAAAAAGGAATAGTATTAATATACTAGTCAGAACTTCACTATTAGATAGAAATTGCAAAGCAAACATGAAAAAACATTCTGTTAGTGGGGTTAGCTTTAAGTTCTCATACCAACATGCAGCTACCTATCCTATCCATTGCGGTCTAGACATATTTACCGTTATTTGTATCTCGTATCTGATGTGCTGATATGATAATTGTAAAGCGTTACGAGTTTAAAGGAAGAACTTGGATGGAAATTACTATCAGAACGCAGGTTAAAATTTATGTTAAACCTTTTAAGTAAATTCGAAACCGATTTGTTCACACATAACGTTAGATATATATTAAGAACAACCAGCGTATTATGCTGGGTTTGATCAGATTAACAAGATTAGAGAGATAGATTGTCACACCGATAGATTTAATATGTAATTTTCCCCCGTACTATAAGAGAACACGATAGGTAGCGTAGCAAAGGGATAGGTAGGGGAAATATAGTCAGAGTAGTCTGTGGCAATGGCAAAAGCAACGCTAGGAAAAGAACCGAAAAAACGAAATTTTTTATCTTAAATTACACATTGCCCAGAAACCTCATGAACAAAGAGTAATCGGTTAAAAGAATAAGAAAGTTTAAACAATTGCCCATTAAATACAGAAAGAATGAAAGAAATCGATGAATATTTAGTTATTTTACTTTAGCGAAAGAAAACAACTACTGCGCCACCATAAATTGAAAAATTAAATTTAAACCAATGTAAATACATAATAGGCGCCAGGAATCGAACCCGGGCCCTGAGCCTTTGTTTATATAGCCTATAGCACCTTCTAGTGTATACGCTAGAATCTTACAAAATTTCCGCTCAATCGGTTCAGTTGTTTTAGAGGAGATGCGTACCATAGAGCCGGCAGACAGATACCACTTCATTTTTGTACATTAATATGATAAACCTTATATAAGCGTGGCAACAGTTGGTATATCCTCCACCCCTGCATTCACAGGTCACTGATGTAACAACTGCCAAATCTATGAGGAGTTTTCAACATTACTCTGTGTCACACGGGACACTGCACACATTCCTTTCAGATTTTGTTCCCAATACTTCCTCACTCAGTTAAGGACTCACTCGCAAGGCAGCAGCGCTGAGCAAAAACAGAAGACAGTCGCTGGGTTGTACCCTGCACGCTATTCTTTCGGAATTTTTTACGCAGCAATTAATGAATTGCGCATTGATCTAATTTCACCAATCTTTAGCGAATACCCCTTTGATCAATAAAAAGTAGCAAAATCGAAGGGGTACGTATTTTTGCAAATCGGGTTCAAAAGTTAAAAAATTTTGAAAATTTTCAAAAAATTTATAAAACAATTTTTTAAAAATATTTCTTTCTCAAATTAATCATGAGATACAGCCATAATGCTAAGGCTTGATTGTAAAATCTAAAAATAAACCAATAGCTGTAACTCTCGATAAACTCGATATTTGAGAAAACGGTTTTGTACACACACTAATACAAGAACAGGAAAGTTTTATACCAATTTTTGTGAAAATTTGAGACGGTCCGGGTAAAGGTGTCGTTTTCTGGCGTGAGATTGGTGAGATCTCAGAAGCGAAAGACCAAATGGAGCGCGTAGCAAGGGGAGGAAACCGAATAATTAGTCTTTCCAGCGTCCAATCCTCCCATTGGCTGCGTATTAAATGAGCTTCAATTTTCCGAATGCCTTCACACAAAAGAAGAGTTCCCCGCAAATTCCAACAGAGATAGGAACATGAAATTGAACAGCTTTCCGGAAATATTACTGCCTAATGAGATTGTCGCAATCGGAACCTTCATCACGATTCGCAGTGTGAAGCAGACCTCGGGTGTGCACCCGAAGATTAACGGTCGAGCGAATTCAGTGATTCTTGCAAACGCTTTCTGCCAAAGAACTGGGAAAGCTCGCTGCAGTATTCCTCCGTGATTTAATCACTGAAAATGAAAAATCAACACGGAGAGTTGACGTCAACATCGCGTCCAATTGAAAAGGTTTCAAGAGTGAATTACAGCGAGCTAGAGTAACTGAACGAAATTTTAGACGAATCCATGATGAATTCATTGCCGACCGCCAATGAACACATAGTTCTTAAATTCATTTGGACAGCGGAACTCGAGCTGATTATCGATCATATCTTAATGTTCATGCATAATTACTTGGCAGGGCATCTTAAAACACGCAGCCTTAAAGTATTGAATATTACCTAAATATATTCCCTGGAAATGTATTAGACTTGGAATCAAATAATAACGAAGCATTTTTCCTTATTTGCTTTATCTCTCTGTAGTATTCGATGGAAATGTATTTGATTTTCAACTTGCTAAGGGCCAGAAAATTTTACACAGCTTTCTTGGTCATAGTTGCTTCAACTCACCATCTCCTCCTCATTAACTCGTACTTATATGAACGCATAAGATAGTTAAAAGAATGTTAAGAGCCAAATTCTGGCCTTGCAAACCGGAGCGCCCTTGCGACGCCTGGGCATAGGTAGTTTCCAAAAACAGCTGACGATCAGTCCAGCCGGCGATATAGGCCACCCAAAGTACTACAAAGTCGTTACTGCCATCATTTTGCAATATTGTGGGCATGATTTGCCTTGCGGCACTCATGAAATGCAACTCGAAGACCTGCGGTCCAATGGCGGCAGCCCACACTCGATCCGCGAGGGACGGTGGGAATTCGGAAAAAGTGCGAACTCCGCAATTCAAAAGGGACATCGTTCAAAGCAATGACGGTCGTTTGGCGTTTCGAGAACGCACCCTTCACTGTATTTTGGTGCCCGGAAAGTTGGAAGCGAGTGATAAACGACGCAGATCGCCGTGGTTCGAACTTCACCGGACACTTTTTCTGCTCTCGCATCGGGGCGCATTTAAAACTTCGGGAAACGAGGATGAGTCTGGTCAATCAGCGAAGAGGGCGCACGCAGCGACACTATCGGAGGACAAAAGAGGCACTCCATCGGCCAGAGGCGCGGTCGGGCGCAACAGCCGTGTGCCGCACCTCTCTCTCTCTCGTTGACCCTCACTCGGAACGAACGGACATTAAAGGCGACGGACTTCATAATGGCTCAACGTGCGGCGAAGGAGCGTTTGGGATCGGGAGGGGATGGAATTGTGAAGAGTTGGTGAGGAATGGTGCCAGCCACCGACACCATCAGGCTTGCTATCAACCGGAAATTAGTTACCATCTGCAAAAACATATTATTTCGTTTAAACACTACTTAAATGAAAGCAGGGGCTACCACCTCAAGGAAAATATTAGGCATGCAGTACGTGAAATGCATAAAAGGCACTAAGTTATTAATTAATACAGTGTAGATTAATGTCTTTTGGTTGGTTTGTCAATTCTATAAATAAACAAAATTGTGAAAATGTGTTTCCTATAGCTTACTCAAGTTAGTAGTGTTAAAATATGTGCATGTAAATTAATAACTACATTCCAATTTCTTCATTGAAACTTACAATACATATTCTTTTTTCCCGATGTGCCTTCGCTATAATCTGTTGCTGTCCCTAAGTGTGTGCTCGGAAAAAATGAATTCTAGAACCTCCCTACCTACCCCTCTAATTTATCTTCGTGATAAAACCTGCCGGTGCTTCTAATATACTCGATATATCTTCAGTGAAATTGTCCGCTTTAAATTCCTGCAGGAAATTTGATCGGAATTTTAACCTACGACCTGACAGTGATTTCCAAATTCTTCGTCCAATAATAATTTCCATCCTCCGCTATCATAACAAATTGTAAATAACCTACGCGCTAAACGCTGCAAACCATCCATACAATGATTAAACGTAATTAATTCGGAATAATCTAATTAAATGGCTGAAAATCATAGATAGGGCCCAGCAATTGAAAATTAACATCGCTCTTTTGTCTTCTCATCACATTTCCCCAGTAATCTTTTAATAATCCTTCTGATGGCTTGGTCGCACGTTTCCCGGATATGTCTTCCCCATCATAAATCTTTAATAGTTATGACACGTAAGTACCTTATTAGGGTAGGAAAACTGGAAAACCTAAGGATGGAAATGCAAAGAAAGGACCTCGACGAATTAGGAATCAGCGAAATGAGATGGCACGAAGAAGGAGACTTTTGGAGCGGAAGTTATAGAATTATTCACACCGTTTCACTAACGCTAGTGTAGGCATAATGCTCAGGAAGACTGTGTGCCAAGAGCTTCCTGCAGTACAGTGAGAGGATTATAATGGTTAAAATTGAAACGAAACCTACAGATTGTGGTGCAAGTTTACACGCCAACGTCGGACTACGAAGATGAAGAAGTGGAATACGTCTATGAGGATATCACGGAAGAAATAATGCATGCAAAATGAGAAGAAAACCTGATTATTTAGGAAATTGGAACGCGGTGGTAGGCGAAGGTCAAGAAGGAATAATAACTGGAAAATACGGATTGATAAAACGAAACGAAAGAGGAGAAAGACTCCTGGAGTTCTGCACGCAACTTAAGTCAGTGCCAGTTGCCAGCACATTGCTTAAAAATTATAATCAAAGAAAGTTCACTTGTAAGATGCCAGGAGACAAAAAAAGATTTCAAATAGACTACATTTAGGTGAAGCAGAGATTTAGGAACCAGGTGAAGGACTGCAAAAGCTACACCGCGGCATTAATCGACAGTGACCATAATTTAGTGATGATTAAATGGTAGCCAAAATTCAAGGGATTGAAGAAAACAGTAAAGAACATTTGGCAAGTAGAAAAACTAAAGGAGGCTCAGCATCAGCTGGAATTTCAGAAAGCAGCAGAAAACAACATAGGAGAGGACCTGCCTGAGGAATCGATGAAAGAGCGTTGGAAAAACATTAAATGTGGACTAAAGGAAGCCGCAAGGGAAGCTCGTGGAAGAAGGAAAGTTTCCAAGAAGAAGCCATGGATCACGGATGATGTCTTAGACCTGATTGATGAAAGAAGAAAGTATAAGAATGCGAAAACTGGAGAAGGGCAGCTTTGCTACAAAAGAATAAGGAACGAAATAAGTCGTAAAGCCAGGAAAGCTATAGAAATATGGATAAAGAATCTATGCGAAGATGTAAAAAACTACCTGGCACTTGGAAAGGTGGAATCTGCGTATAGGATAGTGAGGAAGCACTTCAAGGAAAGCAGCGCAAGATGCAATGCCACAAGGGACAAGAATGGAGAACTTTTGATTGAAAACGAAGACAAAGTGAAGAGATGGAAAGAATATCTGGAAGGATCATACAACGGAAAGAATCTCAGCACAAGGGTTATCGAAGAGGAAAGCGAGTTCGAAAAGGATGATATAGCAGCTTCAATAGCAATTCAGAAGAAGCATCGTCCAACATTATCTTTTGAAATACGGCAAACCTTACCAGCAAGCAAAACGAGGTAATGTAAGATATAGAGCCACTACGCAAGAACGGCGATTTGACTGGGCATTTTGTGGACGGTGATAAGAGAAGGCGTAAATGTACGGGAGAATTTTGTAAGACGATATGTAAAATATCACGTAGGAAGTGCAATGTTGGTTTGTGTGTATATTTTTTGAAAAGTATCACATTTTTGTGAACAGTTCTTAGAAATACTATGTTTTCTATCAAATCACAACATTTTATTGTTCTTTTTTATGTAAAATTTCAAAGATTTGCAACAAATAAGAAGTATAAATATAAATAAATTGTATATATTTTGTATGTTTAAAATTTATTTGAAGAGAAGTAAATATTTACAACAGGTAAAATCTTGCCTAAATTTTATGGCATGGCGTTTGACGCTCACTGACCAGTACCTTCATGGAGAACGCCCACGGTTGCGCATACGCAACCACCGTTTATGAGTAAACAATATTATTAGTCATTAAAAATTATATTTATTCAGTTGCACTAATTCAATAAAAACAGAAATAGCTCAAAATTAATACATTCATAGGAAAAAAATCTCTGGGCGTTCGAGGGTTAAGATTGGAATCAGACGCAGCAGTAAGGGACCTTCGCATGAATAAGGCTTCTGATGATGTTCCTGCAGAACTAACTAAAATGTGGATTGGAATTCAATGCTTGTAATTCTGAAAGGAATTGGAGGGTGCTACAATGATCGAAGAACTCAGTCTGTACAAAAACAAAGTAGCTGTGATGAAATATGGACCCAGCTGTGAAGAAGCAAGAATAAGGAAAGGAGTGAGACAAGGTTGTGCACTGTGTCCTTTAATTTTTAAAGCTTATATCGAGAGAGCCATCAATGAAATCAAAGAGAAGTCTCCTGGAGTGACTTTCCACGGGGAAAGTATTAGCATGCTGCTATTCGCTGTTGACATAGCACTCATAGCAGAGGCAGAGAGGGATCTGAATAAGATGCTGATAACCATGGAAAGGAAAATGGCCAGATATCAGCTGATGATCAATAAGAAAAAACTGAGATACTTGTGTGCAGCAAGAGGGAAGAGGCCAAAACCAACGTTAGAAGTAGGATAGGAAATCATCGAAGAGGTGGAAGAGTTATGTTACCTAGGGAGCCGAATAGCCAACGATGGACTTAGCAAGAACGAAATAGTCAGCAGAATAGCCCAGGCGAAGAGGGCATTATATCATAAGAGGAATCTACTTACCGCAAGAAAATTCAAGCGTAGAAGTATGGAAACAATTCATCGGAACATGCATCTGGAGCATGTTTCTTCAAGGCAGTTAGACATGAAAAATGCCAGTAGCGGAAAAGAAAAGGGTGGAAGCATTCGAAATGTGGTTCTACAGAAGATTGCTGAAGATGAAATGGATCGACCGAGTGACAAACGTAGAAGTCTGAAGAAGAGTGGGAGAAAAGAGAAGTTCGCCGAAAACTCTAAGAAGAAGACGGGATAACTTGATCAGCCATGTCTTAAGACACGATGGCCTGATGAAGACAATCGTCGAGGGACATGTGGATGTGAAGAATGGCAAAGGAAGGCCTCGTGTGAGATGCATGGAACAAGTGATGAAGGATGTGAAAGAGAAAAAATGCGTGAATATGAAGTGAATAGCCGATATCATTGGGGAGCTACGTCAAACCAATCCTAGGATTGATGACTAATGGTGGTGATGAAGTACCTTATGGGTTCAATGCTTACAATTATAGTTTTACTTATTATATAGAACCGTTACATTGAAATATATCTCTTCCAAAAATATGGTTGCACACTTTTGTTTACTTCCAACTGCCATTTGCGAATGGGAATGCGAATGAGGAATGTGAATTAACATCCAGGTAGCAAAGGGCACTAAAATAGATGCATTCTAAAGCTACTGTGAAAGGTACTGAATGATGGTAAACTCCGAGAAAATGAAACAAAGGAACGAGAGGACCTTATTACATAAGGAGAGGGAAAAAGTTGTAAAGGTGTAGTCAATAAGATGTATATTGGCTATGAAGGTAGCTATTAGTATAAGACGTAACTAGCATAAAAATTCATTTTTTCAGGCAAATAACTAATAACTAATGAAGCACTATTATTACGTATATTTTTCTTATAATTCTGGTTTCATTCGCCTTTTCCGTGCTGAAATGTCACAACCTGAACGACCATGGCTTTCCCCCCCCCCTTATTTTGATCCTGGGTGTGCCCTTGGCATGTGGTCTCATAGTGAATCCCACCCTTGGTTCCCTGCCATGCTTGTGGCACGAACGCAACAATAGAAGACGACTCCGAAGGAATGCCGCCTACGATCTGGAATCTGGATCCAAAGCGGCACCCAACGCACGTTTGCTTCCCGTCACAGATTTCCCTCCACACATGGGCAAGAACATTGAAGCCCAAAGAGGGCGTGGTTTTGATAGCGTCGCTGCTTTCGTTGGCCGGTTGGAGATTCACAGAAGGCGAGAAGGCACGGTTGAGAGGGATCCCGGCAGACTTTGAACGTGGACACGGTGAAGATTACGAGGAAAGAAGTTCAGAAATAGTAACAACACCCCAAGGTCCTATAATGCTGTAAAGTTTGCCTCTTCTCCAGTTGTCAATCCATCAGGATTATTTGGCGACAGCTCTCTCTATAAAATTTACCAGAGAACACTTCAATATTGGGCATTTTTCACATATCGAGAGAATAAAAGAAAACGAATTATTTAAATTACATGCACTCGAAGGGACTGAGGAAATTTGACGGACTTTGAACTCCGGGCTGCGTCCTACCCGAAATTTCGCTCGTCTCGGAATTCAGGTGGCAGCTCTGTTGAAGGCGCGTTAATAGGGTATATGCATGAAATTTGTTTCTCGAAGATTATGATGTACTTGATGCGAAATTTTCTCACCAATTTAAATATGTAAACCAAATTTTTCTACGCCCACCACAAAGATTATTAAACGATATTAAAATGTTCCCGGAAATTGACGAAAGTCACGTGACCTGAAACGCCTTCTGACGTCACTGTACGGTGTAGGTTTCATATTGCTACGGAGATAAACATTTGTTTTAAAAGAAAACAAAGTGAATATATTGTTTTGAGGTTTTTAGCCGTTTCTAGAACGAAACGATGACTGAAAAACTGCTTAAAAAAGCACATTCCGAAAATTTCCTTTGGTTGACTCCCTTATGGCGGCGTTCTTCTAAAAAAACCAGCGATTGCATAGGCGTATGAGAAATTCTTGGGCACTAAACAGGCATTATATAATTAATGGACGATTTGCTCGTTACCATCCACACGACGTAAATAACAAATCGAAATACAATCGTTTATCGCATTAAACAAATGAGATAAATACATACGTTACCGCCAAGTATTCATTTAACAACTTACGTCCACGCATAGGCATATAAACAACGACCTTAGTGATACCGTGTCGTGACGTCATGCGATGACGTCGTGTTTTTAAGCTGCCCAAAAAGTAGGTACAATTTTCTTCTTTGTTACACAACTTAATTCTTCAGCAAAATTTTCGCCAAGCACATTTTTGCTAATAAAATTCACATTCAAAGAGTTATAAAAAATAGTACATGTTCCCCATTGTCCGCAGCACATTTATGAACAGTTTCAAATGCTGACTCTGTGGCAATACTCTTGCCCTTGCTTCGCGACCTGGAAGACTCTTTCGGCTTGCATTGCGTCCGGGTTTCACCTCACCACGCATTCCTGTACTTAACAAGCAATTCCACACTCTAGGACAGTAATACTCGCTCTTTTTTCTTCTTTTTGCCTGACTTGAGCCCTAATACTCCTTCGTAGACCCGAGATAAGAGAGCATTGCTTCAGGTCGTACGTACATAACGGGGCGGGAAATACAAGACCCTATATTATTGAGATCCACTCGCCTCTCCCCATTTCTCTCTTGATTTCCATAATTCTGGCCGGTTTTTGATCGGATCATAATTCATCACTCAATCCTCGTTGAACGAAGTCAGCCTTTACGCCTGTGCAAAGCATTTAAAGGCAATTTGAAGTCAGCACAAGGGATCTGCTCCTTTAGTGGACCAATGATCCACAGCATAACCAATTGTGAGTACCATGTTTAGTTGGAACACTACAAATCGTGTCACTGTAATACGAATCCATAATTACATCTGTATATATGAAAATGCAACCTGCGTATGCTTGTGCTAGCAAAGTATTCGGTCGATTGACTTCAAATTTTGACAAAACATTGCATTCAAATACGCGCGTGTTTTACGTAACGTTTACGACGATCCAGGTGGAACTGGAAAAACGATCTCAACTTCCTTGATCCTGGCTGAAATGCGTTCAAACGGCCAACATTAGCTCTTCAGCTTCTTCAGGAGGGAGAACAGATCACCTCTTAAACTGTCACTAAACATGAAATGCACAGAAAAACCCAAAAAGTTACGTTTCAAAAACATCACGCATAGCAAAGGTTCTTCAGGCGTGCGAAATCATTGCATGGCTCGGATGTAAAATGGCTCACAATAAGTCATTGGAAGCATGAGACCCTAGATTGAAAGACTTGCGAAATAATGAGGTTCCGTTTGATGGAGCATTGGTGTTATACTATCCGGTGACTTCAGGCAAACGCTTCCAGTTTATACTTCGCTCAACACCAGCTGATGAATCGCATGCCTGCTTGAAATATTCAACTTTTTGAAGCACAGTCAAAAAAGTCATTTAACATAAAATGTGGGAATTCAGCTTCGAACCGATCCATCAGATGACTTCTTTTCAAGAAAATTACTCGAGGTCGGTAACGACACTGTACCTACAAATCCAGAAACAGGAAACACCGACTTCCCATCTAATTTCTGCAACATCATTAATTCAAAAGAAGAATTAGCAGACAAGGTTTTCCAAAGCATCGAAACAAATTATCGAAATCACGCATGGTTGAGATGAAGAGCCATTCCAGCGGCTAAAAATGTCGATGTATATACACGATATGAACAACATCATTCTAAACAGAATCGCAGGTAAAACAGACACTCACAAACCCATTGACTCCGTGATGAACTAAAGTGAAGCAGTGAATTGTGCAACGGAATTTCTCAATTCTCTCGATGTTCCAGGATGTTCCCGGATCACACATACGGAATTTGAAAACTGGAGTGCCAATAGCATTACTCCGAAGCATCAATCAGCCAAAGTTATGCCATGGCACACGATCTGTAGTTACGAAATTGATGAACAATCTAATCGAAGCAACAATTCAGATTGGACATCATGAAAGTGAAGACGCACCTACTACTTCCACTCATTCCGACCGACATGGCGTTCGAGTTCAAACGACTTCAATTTCCAATACGCCTTGCGTTCGCTATGACTATCAATGAGCACAAGGGCCAATCTTTGTAAGTGTGCGGTTTGAATTTAGAAAACGATTGCTTCTCTCGTGGGCAATAGTTGGATGCATTTCATCAAGTTACAAACGTGCAATTGACCACTAATACGTCGCATGCTCCAGAGTCCGCAAACCGTCTGATCTTTACGTCCATGTAGAAAATAAACGAACAAAACATGTAGTCAATCCAATAACTGTACCATAAAAAATGATTTTCTGTGAAAAACATCTTTTTCCCTCCTTTCCTTCCATTCCACAGAAACGCAAGGCAGGGTATTGAATTGAATGAATAAAGTGTTTTCTCGGTGAATCCATGAATACTTTTATTTACTCTCCCATTCATTTCAAATCAGACTGAACCACAGAAAAGCGTAGCTAGTTATAAAACAATAACAATCCATACGGATCCTTCATGCGGAGGCGCCAATCGCCTAGGTTCTGCTATTCATTGACTTTTGTCTGAGGAACGAAGGGACTTTGGCGGAGGTTTCAGCGGTCGACGAGGAGACCGTAACTGGCAAACATTAATTCTTGGGGAACTTTGCGCCTATGGCGTTGGATTTGGATTTAAGGGCTTTTAAAGAGGAGAGACTGTGACGAGAGGAGGATATTCGCCAAATGTTTGGAGAGAGGGGTTTAGTCTCGTGGGTGAAAGTCATTTGAGAAAGAATCGAGGTGTGTCCGGACAGGGAATCATCTAGAAGTGATCTGCAGGGCCGCAATACACGGTTCCCTTTGGGGTTGTCTACCGTACTAAGATATGCAGCATGTCAAGAGATTTCTTTGTATACTAGTGAATTAAGAATTAAAGTCAGTGGAAATATTCAGTAGGTGAACTTTATCCCTCTGGCATGATAACATCCTAGGGACAGGATAATTTTCCCAATCCTAGGCTTGGCACAGTGCAATTCAATATTAATAACAATCGTGCATGATAACATTAATTAACCGGAAATCTTTATTGGTGCTGCAGTGATGAAGGCTGATGCAATATCATTCTCGGGAACGATATTCGTGCTTTGCAGTGCTGTTTCCTCGATAAAGATGTGGAGTGCTTCAAAACAGGTATTCATTCCAGAGAATGTCAAATTTTGTGCGCAAATATAGGGTAGAACATTTTTCTCAAAGCAATATTAAATGAGAAGGTTCATTCAATTACACAACACTTAAACTTTCGATTGAGAAAAAATGAATCTTCATTGCTTCGTTGCTTTTGAACGTGGGCTGGAAATGATGGCCTTATCTCCCGAAAGCGACAGATGTTTTTCAGTGGAATACTTGAGTGATTTGTTGAAAATAAATTCCATCTGTCGGATGGGATGATAAACCGTGGTCTCCTTGGCACCTTTCGGTAACGCCGACACCGGGTTTCCTTCCGTCCACTGAAAATTGCCAACTGTTCCGGAACTGCGTTCGCCGCCGCTGGCTTCCTCGGTTGCTACTCGCGTTCATTGCTGAGTTATCATTGGCTTAAATTAAGCAGGTAGCGGAATTTGAAGGCCATTATAGTTTTCAGATTTCTGTTGTTTCTTATCCAAAGTTTTGCTCATTATTTGTTTCACATAAGTAGTGAATTTAAATTATAATTACCATTAGCCCTTGCACGATCAATTAAAAACTTTTCTCGGAGAAGTATTTTAATTCCTCTAAGCACCTTCAACTTGCCCCTCCTTATTACTTTTAATTAATCCTTTGGCCCTAATGAAAGTTGGAGTTCGCATGCGAGAGGAGGGGATCGACCAATCAGGGCTCTCGCTTTCACGGAACATTGTGTCCCAAGCATCGCCACTCCACAGCACGCGTGCCTATCCATTGAACAACAGTTGGAAGATCGATGACGCCCAACTTTCAGAGTTCCTTTAGATTCGATCTCACCGCGAAGGCTTGAATGCATTGGTGTCCTTGAGTTCTTTCCAAAGGAATCACTAAAACCTTTCCCATTGATGTTCTGCCTGTGACCACACTGACCACCACGTGGATCGATTCATGTCGTGAGCCCAGGAATTTCTGGCGAGCGTGTAATTTTCGCGATCGAATTCCCACCTCTGGATAGGTACATACTTATCAAGTGCCGCTTCAGTCTATTCCTTAAAGTCTTCGTGGCGTCGGCTCCCAAGGATTTCCACCTGCTGTGTCGAATTAAAATCCACAACATGTGTCACTCCAGCTCCACTCCAGGCTGTGACGAATTAGTTCGCGGTGGCGGCGCTGCCGACGGTGGTGACGACGTAGTTGCTCGCACGAGTTGTGAATCCGATGACGCCATTGCTTTAGTTCCTTGCTCTCCAAGCAAGCAAGCAAGCTCTCGCTGCTCTTACCGAAAAGAACTATTTCCAAATGAATCGCATCTTTGCGTTATCCACAGAAATCGATCGTATGACCTCATGACGCGGACGAAAGCAATTTCGCAGGCTGCGTTTCGAAAACACGAACTTTTCGCTGGAAGCTCTCGTCACATGCATATGGAGATTCACTCGCACAAATGGCTGTGACATTTTTTCGCGTTGTAATGAACACAATCGTTGTGATTGCTCATAGTTCTCTGCTTTCCTCTCGGCAAGCGTAATTCCTCCCTAAAAGCAGTTGAACTAACTTCTATTAAAAAGAAAGAGTTGTATTTATTGTAGACATTAGCAATTATGAGGTAGACAATCAACATAATATGCTCATAAGTTGACATTGCACCTATTAAATGAAGCGTTAATGAGTCTACATGCTAAATGACATTGGAATTGAAAAAGCTATAATTGAGAAAAATTATAGACTATTGCAAAATCCGCAGAGTGAATCCAAATCCTTCTGCAACATCGAAGTCATGGATATAATTATGAATGATGACTCCATCAATCTACGGAGCCCGCTTGATCGAAAGAGTAACAAGTGCGCATCTGAGCTAGAAGGGCCCACAAGAGGGAGCTGCCGACCGAAGGGCTGTGCCGATGTTGAAGAAGTAAACGGTGCGTTGGCGAGGAAGGAACATTCGAAAAGCGTGCGGCGAGTTGGTGAAAGAGCGACGACGCAGTTTGATCCTCAGAAATTTAGAGGATATCCACGCACAGTCTTATCCGATTGCCTTTTAAATAGGTTAAGAAAAATCGCTTTGTACAATTACACAATTATAATTTATTTTAGCTATCGATTTCGACGTGTGAACGTCATTGTCAAGGTACTCATCCAAGGTACAAAGTTATTTTTCTTAACATGTTCAGTGCAACTAAGTTCCACCAAGTATCGCCTGCCTCCATCGATATAATTCTCAAATAAGATTAAAAAAAATTAAATTCTTTAGTAAGGCAGGAAAGGAAATTTAAAGTAGCTGAAAAAAGCTTGATGGCTCTCATTAAATCACAGGAACACCGAACTCCTCCACGTACAATTAGAGGGAGAGAGAGAGAGCAATAGGTTACAAATAAGAAACGGGGTAAAAAACAAAATAAGTAGTGTAGTTTTTCTACTACTTGGCATTTTTTCGTACTAAGCATGATAGTAGAAGTAAATGTAATTCTTTACTCGACGGTTGACACAGGAACCCTGGGCTCCTGCACACACAATAAGGAAAGATGGCAATGAAGATTACAACAGAATACGAGGGGAAAATTAAAATAGGATAGTTTTTTTACCAGTATTTATTCATCAATGAATGATATCAAGTGTATTTTTAATTTCCTTTTGCATGATAGAGAAAAAACGCCATATTTGATTGTATACTGTACTCAAGTCAGGCCACAAGGGTTTCCACCTCAATATTGCTTGTGAATTACCATATTTCTTAGGAGAGTTGCAGTTGAATCTAGGTGTATTGGACTAATAAAAATCCCACATTGCAGTAGCTGCCATAGAATTTGACCTCTTGCTATAAAATAGCAAAGTAATGGTCCACTCCCTATTATACACCCTAGTAGCTGTTTATAGGGTACTAGCGGAAGGCGCCAGTTGACTTTCAACGGGGGGTGGGGTGAACATATTTGAACACCATAAATTAAATTAAAGCAATAAACCATTTGCTCTTTAACGCGTATGACCAGATATCAAGCACCTATTAGGACTGGGAACAGTTATCAAATTAACCACAACATAGAAGTTGAAAACACCAAGTTTTCCATTGGTTGGTTGGTTATTTAGGGGAGGCGACCGACAGCTGAGAAGGTCATTTGCGTCATTTATAGGATATGTGGGTAATTGGGTTATAATGGTAGGAGTTTTCATGGAATGGAGGAAGGGAGGAGAGAAACCCGGCGTCGGCATTAGCCTACTCTTAACGAAAGGCGCCAGGGGGACCACGGCTTAACGTCCCATCCGACGGACGGAGTACTGTACTTGAAATGCCCTCCACTAGGCACTCAAGTGGGGACCGGCTTTCCACTGAAAATTCCGTCACTGCCGGGAATCGAACCCGGGCCCTCGGGATGGGAGGCCAGTACTCTAGCCACCACACCAACCCGATCCCCAAGTTTTCCATTCCAGAGTAACTAGCTATTTATCTATTTTTATATCTGTGCACATAGTCCCAATAGTGTATTGGCACATTAAATTCACCAATGGCACAGCTAAGGCAGGCATACAAAAAATAAATGCCAGTATAATGGTACAGTAAGTTATCACCCAGCGCTATTACATTTCTAGCGATTATCAAAACTTTTCGAATAATTTCAATACACACTTGATGCTAGTCGTTTTCGAACTATATGCCATGCAAAATGAGATTATCAATTCAAAGTTCGTCAACAAGTAATTTAAAAAAAGGTAATAAAGAAACATGTACACCGAATCCAATAAGCAGGAGAAGGGGTGGTGAGAAACGGGTTGAAGGAAGAGAACCTGTGGACGGTGCCCGAGGGTTTGGAAGATAAAGTGAGGGGGTGGGGGAGAGAATCATGCAAATGAGAGGAGGCTCAAAGAGGGATCTGCTTCCTCTCTTTAAAGGTGGCGTGTGCCAGGTGCTATAATCTCTATGGTCTCCTGGACGTCGGGAAGCAGCCGGGCGAATTGTCGGAAAATGCTTTGCCAAAGAACATGTGAAGACGCTTGCAAATTGTCTTGTGACCAAAAGATATTTATAAACATCCAAATGTACTTTTACATTTGTCATTTTTCAATTGAAATGTACCTTTTACAAAAATGGTCAGTACAACGTTTTTAAGGTTTTGAATTTAAGTTCTTGAGTTAAGTTTCATATTCAAGTTGAACAAATGAAGATTTTGATGTTTTATTCGAGAATATAGACTATGTTTATGACGGCGACAGTCTTTGCCCTCGGCACTCTCGGAGTAGGATTCCGTTTGAAGTGCATGAAGTTCCTCCTCGAGGTGGACTTCAGGAACCCACAGGTATCTTTACAACGCCTCAAAGGGAGAGACCCTTAAGCTCTTTACTCGTATTAAGCCCAGTCACCTTCCAAATGTTAATATGCTATAAATGTTTGTTCATTCATTGAAAACGCAACAGTAGTATTGTTGCTTTAGTTTTAACCATCAAGCTCCTTGCAAATTTACTCCTCACCTAGGCATAACAGTCCCTAACAGATCCTCGCAACCAACTTGTTGACGCACGCAACAATAAGTATGTATTATTGTTTTATAAATAACATTGGCTGAGTCCAGACATAATAATGAAAAATAATTCCCAACAACCAGCAATAAATAACGGTATCAAAACGTTTTATGCCGAAAACCCATTAAAAGAGCGACAACATTGTGGATATTGGCAGAGATACTGCAGATGTACGCAAAGTAATATGGGACAGGAGTTTACGCCCTGCTGCATTAAATGTCTATTGATATTCAAAAACCATAATTTTAATGCTAGTGTACACTTGGTGCTGGTCGTTCTTGAACTCAACCTTGCAAAGAGTGGTCAGACGGAAAGTTATTTCTCCCAAGTTCCTACTTCAACTCTCAAATTAAACCTGAACTTTAAATCCTGCAGGCTTTACTATCCATTTAAAATCGATGAAATCGGATCGGAATAGACTTTCACGCTCGGTTGAAAAGGAAATTTTAATTGTTGAACACGAAGAAAACTTGATGAATGAGGAGTTAAAAACACAGTTTTTTTGTCTAAAACGTACCGTATAAGGTAATGGAATGAAAGATTTCAATTCTACATTCTTTTTTCCATACAGTGAATAAAATTTCCATCCTTTTTCTTGAGTGTAATTAATTTAAATAAAGCAAGTGAAAAAACATCAGCACCGATTTCATTGCTTTTCTTAAGGGAGTGAAATTTAACAATCAAGTTATTTTTTTAAATTTATGTATGCAAAAAAATAAAATTTAAAAATAAAGTAAAAAAATAACAATACATTTAAACAATTTTTTAAATAAATAAAAAAAAGTAAAAAACGGCCCTTAAAATAGTTTTACGCAAAAATCCTTCCTTAGTTCGCCCTTACACCACGATAGGGATATTTCCTGAAAATTTCACTTTTTTATTACCAGTCGTATGGGCTCTGCTTTGGTGAGTGAATGTCATCTGTCAGTCAGGACATTTGGTTTTATACATATAGATTATTATATAGATGTGTACAAGAGGGAAGGTTTAAACCATTGATTACTAGCAGACCTGCTCTGCATGCAGTCCCTGTCTGGTGTGCTCTTGAGGTGAACTTTGTGTCCTAGTGTCAAATGAGATTATTAAAAAGTGTTTGGAAACTACTGATGACACATTACCAATAGGTGGCAGTAGTGCTTCAGGCAGGCAGTTACTGCTTCACTACTCAAAGTAGTCTTTGAATTTTTTTTACATTTTTGTGCCCCAACTTTCCATAGGCATTTCGTATGCAGAGGAGAGAAGGAAATGGCTACTTCATAAATACAGAAATGTGTCCTGCTCTAATTATCGAACATGTCTTTGTACTTTTTTCTACGCCATATTTTCATTGCATATATGCTGTCTGCCACTCTCAAAAACCACGTTTTTGTCATTGTTCTCTGCACCACAAACTGATAAAAATAAAAAAACTACTACTCTTTTAGCTCAAAACTTGGGAGAAAGAACTAAACAAAAAGGATGCAGAATGACTGACTGACACACGCTACAGAATTACACCAAAACCGATGCAAAGGTGGCTGTGATATTTTTCTGGGATAGTCTGGATGGTTTCAAAATAGTATCGGTCCTTTTAGCCTTTTCAAATATTTTAGGTGGGTATGTAAGTGAATGTCCTTTTTCTTAAATTGATGAAAAATAGGAAGTTCTAGGAGGTTTTACTATAGTCGATCGAATGTATTTGACGTAACATTTGGTAAATGTTATAACCAAAGCGATGTGAAGGTTGGTGTAATATATTTCTGGAATCGTCTTGGTAGATTTATGTTAGAATTGGTTTTTTGAGCTTTTGGAAATATTTTAGGTAAAACATCTGATTGTCGACTGTGTCGATGGAACGCAAACACCACAAAATATTTGGGGATCTGAGATTGGGTGTTGGGTGACAATTTCATACGTATAGATCTCGCTATAAAATGTCTTCATGAACTGCATTTGTTACCCAAAATTTAAGACGCATTGTAATCTGACCAACAGCTCTAAATGCAAATATTTTTCCATATGACTAATACGGAATTGAACCTATCTTGTCCACTCATAGCTTACACTATTTTTAAATAATCTACATACCTACCAAGTATAGTTTTTCTAACACTTGTTTTTTATCTGGTTTATTAAAGGTGCGAAATGACCTTAGTAGTTACAGGACCTTAAGATCATTATATATATCTTTTAGGTGGAGATACAAGTGAATTTTTTATTTTAATTTTATAAAAAAAGGAAAGGTTTGGGTGTAGGACAGTCATTGATAATTTTAAAATGGTGGGTGTGTTTTCGAATTAACCTGCTAATTTAGCAACAAACATTAATACATGATAAACGTTTTATAACCTTATTTCAACTATTAGAAAAGTACTTCAAAACGAATAGCTTTAATATTCACATTTCATACACAAGATTGGGGCCGGTTGGCAGAAATTGTTTCATTTCACTATCTGCACATCGAAAACGTCAATTAACATTTTCGTACTTACAAAATTGAGTGATGAAACTAATTCCACTTTCTTCAACTTCTTCAATCCAATTTTTTTCCTTTTACCAAAAACGTAAACACATATTCTTAGCAACGCAAACAAATGTGCATAGCAACTCGATTCCCATGTTAAAAGATAGGGAAAACACGAATTTTTCTTTTGCATTTTTCTCTGCACCACAAACTGCTAGAAATCCAGAACTACTACCAAATCATACAGACAGAGAATCCACACTCAACACACCAACCCTCACTTTTTTAGCCAAAAAATTGGGAGGGAACAAAACGAAACGGATACAGAATGACTGACTCACTGACACGCTACAAAATTATATATATAGATGGTGCTACTGTTTGATATCAGGGATACATCACACCCAACTGTTCATGTTTTTCAAAACGCATTCATTAGGTTTTTGAAAACGCGAAACAAATAAAATATGTGATTCTTCAAAGGCGCATCAACGTCAAACAAGGGGTCAAACATCAAACATGCCCTGGGTGGGTTTCGAACCCAAAGTCCTTTGGGTAGCCAAGGTGGTGGCTGACTCCTCATTAGTTCACGTCAAGAATTGCTTCTTCGAAGACTCTGTGTCGAATTGAAGGCAAGACAAATCTTTCTTTTGACGACTGCCGCTGTCCCTAAGGCAATGTCTTTGTGAAGTAAAACGTATTAGTCGCCCATGCCACAGTGAAAGCCTGGATTGAAAACTTAAGAAACAAAGTGTTTAACTTGGGATACTATTTATTGAAATCTGTAACGCGCTTTACCGGATAATGTACATTTAAACAATATGTTTGTAGTGCTATGGATCAGCTCTCGGATCGCCTTGTATGTTCAACAATTTTCTTGATAAGAACCGAAATCCCTTTTACGAGCGAGGTTGATGCGGAACGGCAGCTTAACTGTCTATCGCTGACAGTCTCACATCAGCGAACCACATGCCTTCTCCATGCATCTACATAATACCCTGCAAGCCACCACAAGGGTGTGTGGCAGGGGGGCGGGGGGCATCGTGAAGCTATTTACATTCTTCGTTCTATTATATTTGATCTAGACATTGTACGGCTCCCAGGCTAGAGCTTTTTTCCTCATTGATTCGTAAACTTTCCCTTTTCTGTCGAAGATTACACAAATAAAATTGATACCACCATTGAACAGATTGACCTTGAAAACTGTTATCCAACGACATTAACTCATAAACTTATGTGTAAAAAACATATGAGGTTCGAATATACAGAGTAATTTACACATCTGATATATTTCAAGCAGTTATGAGCAATGAACCTCAATTACTTATTGTATCTGTTTGTTACAAAATCCTAAAGATACTACCAAAAGAAAATTTTCATGTGGCGTTCATACCGCAAGTGATCCTAAATAATATTTGTATGATATGCAAGTTTTAATTTTTCGACGCACATGATTGTAAGACCTTATTGTACTTGATATTCCACCCCTTACTGTAGTCCCTCCCCTTTCGTCCCTGTTTCCAGTTTGTAATTGGCAAACCCGTCTTGAAGATATCGAAAGGTGTTTATGAATCCGTTACACTTGAGAAAGTCATCAACATATTGAATTAATTCTTCACCAAGTACATTTGTCATTTTTGAAAGTCCATGTGTCAACTGTATTATAGTTAACTAGGAAGCATGGATATAGAATCACAAGTTTCTTGTGGTGTATTCCGATGCAGTTCAGAACAGATCTTGATGCTGTAACAATAGAACATTGAAATTAATTACTGTTGAGGCTTCAGTGATCCATAGATGCTCTGATGGGAATCTCGCGGTCAGAACACCTCATCCTCTACGGATCGAAGTTTTGGTTAAAAATGAAGTGGCAACCGTGAGGAAACTGATCAAAGATTTTATACCAAACTACAAAAAAAGACAAATTAAACAACCAAATATGCTCCACAGATACTGTACGGATCAGTACTGATCACAACGGACAGTAAGTCTGTACTGTCTCCACTCAAGGACATAGACAAGAATTCTTATTACCCTCAATTGAAAATGTCTCGTTTATTTTAACCTCTGTAACCTATTTGGCGCTTAACGCGGGCGATTTTCTGTATTTTGAATCTGACATGATGAGCAAGAAGTTATCTGAATATTAAGTGGGATTCTGTGCATGATGAAATGCCGCAATGCTGTGCTATTGACCGAGGAGATTTGGGAATCCAATTCGGAATCACATCCGAGGGCTGATAGCTTCGAAGGCTGCTTGACCGATGCCCCAAGGCCCGTTGGTATCCTCTGTGTACACAAGACCGCATATCCGAGATATTTGTCCCAGCCAATCTACAAAAGCACACGCTGTGGCAACCTAGGGATTAATTCCCTCCCTACTATTGTGAATAAAGTGAAGATTGTAGATCTTAAACGAACGCCGTGGAAGGTGCTTTCCAAGGAGGGCGCACAGTACTTCAATGGAAACTCATGGTTTCCTATGAAGATATTGTTCGGGAAAGATAAATCTGGAAGAAAAAGGGACCACTAATCTTATATTTATCTTCTTATACTTATTTAGGGCTAGGGGTCGCGGCGGCCTTAGTGGGTGGAGCGCTGGGTTATGGACCGAAGGGTCCCGGGACGGATGGAACCAAATCTTCATAACAGCAAGGACTTCACTTTATGTCCGGAATTGCTTTGTTTGTTGCATTGGCGTTGAAGGGTGAATTGAATATTGAAGGTGAATGAATCACTCCGGATTGTACTAAAACAGTTAATGAAGTTACGGGTAAATATTCAATGCAATTACGGAATGTTACGGAAGAATCAAGCTTCAAAAAACTTTAAGCTCTCTGAGACCCAAATATTTTGACCGGCAACCACACAACTCTCCTAATGCCTTCAGCATTGTCGTTCCTTGATTATGCCGCTGAAAGAGAAGACGTATTGAAATCAATTGTGAAAGGAGATGAGACGCGGATTCAATATGACACCCCGAAACAAAGCGACAAACACAACAATGGATGCCCACACATCACCAAGCAAACCAAAAAGTTCAAATAAACCATCAACAATCGAAAGGTTATGGCTACCGTGATTTGGGTCCAAAAAGTTGTGTTGCTTTTGGAGTTCATGCAGCCGGGAACAACGATCAATGCCGCTGTTTATTGTGAAACTTTACGACGTTTCCGGAAAGCCATTCAAAACAAAGGAAGAGGCATGCTGACTTCCCGAATCGTTTTGATCCATGACAACGGCCGACCTCACTCACTGGTGAAACCCAACGGCAAACCTTGAGCAATTCCAAAGGAACGATTTCCATCACCCGCCATGCAACCTAGCACCGAGTGACGTCCATCTTTTCCCTAAACCGATGAATTGGCTGGGAGGATAACTTTCCAAACCAACGAGGAGCTTCAAGACTGTCACTCATTGTCATTCATTGGCGGCAACATTTTATGAAGAGAGTATTATAAAGCTCCTCCACAGGTACGACTAATGCCTCAATCGCCAAGGTGATTATGTCGAAAAGTAGCCATAAGTGTACATAACTTTTAGTAATAAAAGCATTTTTTTAATATTCACTTGGTCTTTTATTTATGTCCCATCGAAGATTGAGAAAAAACTGCCCTCGTGTGTATGTACACACATATCATACTAAGTAATATATGAAAACAAGCTGACCCGGCCACGCGTTGCTGTGGCTCAATCTGGTTAAATGGAAAGCGCACGTTTATAGTATGTTTAATTTCACAATTCTTATGGGTATACAATATATCTCAGCTGATCGATTGTTTTGCAGCTGGACACGCATATTTGTATATATAATTTTAACGTCTTTACATGTCGTCACAAAGTAGAATATTTCAGGCAAGCATTTATTTCATCCGCTAGTGTCAATCGAGGAATTACAGGTAATGTTTGCCTGAAATGTCGTGCAAGCAATATTAATGCGTTCTCAAATGGTCTCAGGATTCAACGGAAATCTTGCAATGATCGATCCAGAGCCTCGAGCGATGCTTTGTGCACCATTGTGCATTCATCCCAAGCAATAAGTTGGCATTTCTGAAATATTTGTCCCTTGCCGGTTGATTTGAATATGTTGCACGTGAGTGTTTCAATGAATTGCAAGTTCAATGGGATGCACATCCCGTCTCCAGTGTCGATATTGTATTCTCGATATTGTACAAACCTTCAAGGAGTGAACAAAACAACTAACCAAATCTTCATGGAAATTGGATGAATATTGTGGTAATGCATGAAGTTATCAATATTGTATCGATACAGTATCGATATTGTAATGATACTTTATAAAACTTTGATAAAAAAAAACACCTAAATAATTTCACCTCAACTTTGTATCAACAATGTATCGATGTATCCATATTTTATCGATATTATATCGATACAGTATCGCCATTGAATAATCGATTTTGTAGAAACCTTCGTGGAGCGTACTCAATAACTGTCCAAAGTTTCATGGCGATCCGATGAATAGTAATGCATAAAGGACAAACACATTATATACATTCGATACAGTATCGATATTGCAACGATACATTCCTTTTAAAAAACTAAATAATTTAACCTCAATTTTGTATCAATAATGTATCAATTTATCGATACTTTAGCAATATTATATCGATATAGTATCGATATTGAAATATCGATTCCGTAGTCCTCTTTTCGGGAATGTACTCAACAACTTCCCAAAGTTTCATGGCGATCCGATGAATGGTGTAGTAATGCATAAAGGACATACACACACACACACACACACACACACACACACACACACACACACACACACACACACACACACACACACACACACACACACACACATACATTCATTTTTTTATATATAGATGAAGTGGTGTCCCGTCTGTCTGCCGGTCCTCTGTTCGTTACGCATCTCCTCAAAAACTAATGAGCCGATTGAGCTGAAATGTTGTAAGATTCTGGCGTATACACTAGAAGGTGCTATAGGCTGAATAAAAAAAGGCTCAGGTCCCGGGTTCGATTCCTATTTACATTGGTTTAAATTAACTTTTCTTATTTATGGTAGCGCAAGAGTTTTTTCTTTCACTCAGTAAACTAACTCAGTCAGCCATATTTTTCCGCACAAAGATACGCGTTGACTGCTAGCGTTACTCACGTATTTAGTTTTGCATTCGGTGAAAAGTATTTAAATGAAGGCTTCAGCGGTGTTCAAATTGTGAATTTTTTTATTTCTTTTCGGGTTTGTGCCTATGAACCAACCAGGGGCATGAAGAGAAGAGATGAAACGCTTTCGAAATCGTCGTCGATTGAAATAGCTTGAGATTTGAGATAGTTTGGCAATAAATAGGGAATGAAATTCTAATACCAAGGTGTCATAAGGTTATTACGCTTCCGTGGGATACTCATTTCTGCTATTGCAATGATGCTAAAAGTTCGTCCAAAAGTGATTTCGTAAACTGCATTGCTCTTCTCGTAAAGATATTAAAAGGTATTAAAAAAAGATATCGCAGCTGATTGTTGACTCTACATCGGCTACTTAATTCGGAAAAACCATAACTTTTGTGCTACTCCTGAATTAAGTAGGTGTGCATTCGGTAAAACTAAAAGTAATTAAATGACAGTTTATAAAAGGCTCAAAAGGTGAATATTTTATGGATTTATACCGTAATCCGAAGTGAACCGCTTTCAAAACTGCTGTGCCATTTAAAACGCAAGAGCGTGATAAGAAATTTGAGTGAAGTCTGATCAACAATAAGAGTTGCAAGATAAAAAATATTATACGTGAAATATGCAGCAGAAGGTGTGCATATACGCCACCTACCGAAAAGTACCTGGTTTAAGTAGGCTAAACCTGTACTAGGTTAAAAGAATAGAATTTACTCTAATTGCAATAAAATGCACTAATACGTATCCGTAGGAAGTTCATTGACGCCACTTTCATGAAGTTGGAGAATTAATTGAGACACACATAACATATATAAAAGGCCAGAGAAAATTTTTTCCTAAACCCAAAAACCCGAATATGGCTTCATTGTCAACAATAGACAGACATTCGTACGCACCCTTCCTTTGTTTATTCTGGCCTGAAAGTTTCAAAATAATATTCCTATTTTTTTAAGTCCCAGGTATGAGTCCGAGCAGTAATTATATTTTACGTTGGTTTAAATTATATTTATGGTTCCGATGAAGATCAATAAAAAGAAATCTTAGGTGTTCGTATGCAGTAGGAGAAAAGAAGCCAGGTCAAATGTTAAACTAGGAAAACAAAAAATCGATGAGGAGGAAGACTTCTGTTACCTGGGAAGACGAGTAACCAGCGATGGACGAAGTAAAAGAGAAATTGCCAGTAGAATCGCCCACTTTAGAAAAGGGCATTTTACCAGAAGAAGATTCTGCTTACAGCTGCAAGTACAAGCGTGGAAGTGAGGAAACATTTCATCAGAACATACATCTGGAGCATTGTACTTATATGGCAGCGAAGCATGGACAATAACAGCAGCAGAGAAGTCCAGGCTGGAAGCATTTGAAATGTGGTGCTACCGAAGAATGATGAAATGGATCGACCGAGTGACAAACGAAGAGGTGTTAAGAAGAAAGTGGGAGAGAAGAGATGAATGAAGGCATCGTCGAGTGAAAAGTGAACGGGAAGAATGGAAAACTCCTCGTATGAGTTACATAGAACAGGTCGTGAAGGACGTTAAAGAGAGGAGCTACGTCAACATGGAGAGGTTGGCCGATCGAGTGGAGGGCTGCGTCAAACCAATCCTAGGATCGACGGTGATGCTGGACGTTCCGATACTGACTTGGAGCCATAGCCAACTCCATAACCAAATTCGTTTTCCCCGCTTCATGAAAAATGTTTAAATTTCTTATTACAATGCGTATTTATTATATTTCTCCCTCCCATTGAAATTCAAGGGGCTCCTTCGACAAGTATTCAATAAAAGTGGCTAAAAGTAAGTTTAGACAATTCACCAAGGACATGAAATGGACAGAATGTTTGTCGCAAGGAGTCCTAACCTGTCAATTTTGAATGGTCCTATCTTTCCCATGAGAGTCTGAATTCACATAAATATCGCCGATTGCAACGGTGACGAGTTTTTAAAAATAAATTATTTTTCTGACTACCGGTACTTTTCAGGAAAAAGAATTGATTTCGGCAGTAAAAACTGATGTATGAGAAAAGTAAAATTTCAGGTAATATTTCCACCTTGTGGTGTTCTTTCATTTTTTACAAAAATTATTTCTAATTTTTCTGTAGAAGAAAAACACCACTTGATCGACATGATCACGTTGTTCCACTCTGGATACAATTTGGATATCCTGGACTCGGACCAAGGCAAAAGAAGTATCCATAACTACCTAGTATTTCATAATAGGTCCCATGATGACTCAATAAATGCATGACAATTAAATCGCGTTGTGCGTTCATAGAATTTTGATATTTTCGGCTAATAAATCTCCAACGGAGGTCCGTCGACATCGGATATATAAATGCATGCCCCAGCACACGACGCTGACATATTATTAACGTGAAATATATCGCATTTTTTTCGTTTCTAAATTCGATCGCCAGTTCTCTATTCCCAATTATATTGCGTTGAAACAATGAATATTACAAAAAGTCTATTTAGTTAAATTACTGCATAATTTTCATTGTTTCGGTATTTGATTATTGAATAAATTTCCAGGAGATAACGTGAATAGTAGTACGCATACACTCATGCGTTGCACCAAGTGAAATTTGGTTTCGTTTTCAGAAAAATAGTTTTCGCCATCCCATCGGCATATTTCGGACTGGGTTTGTGAATATCAGTCAAAATTTATTTTCTGGGAAAATTATTTTTTTGGGAAATATGAAAAGAATCTAAATCTTTCACTGTTGGTGATGACGAGTACCACCTCATCTTAGGATACTATTCTGAGAAGAATTTGAAGAAAGAGAATTATTATTTCCAGCTGGAACAATATTCAAATGGCCACCCTTTGAGCACTCAGCCAGATACCAGAGGGTGGCTGTTCCTTAACTCTGAAGTCTATTCTCGAGAGGGCATTCATAAATGGCATCGGAGGTTATTCCGTGAAATCCGCCAGCGACAGCATCCGCAAATTTCATCGCTGATTATCATTGCGTCAAAGAACTTCTAGTTGATAATAATTGTATGCCCGTATCTCATGTTGACGAGTTGATGACAAAAGAATAACGTTATATTATATCCACCTATTGGGGTTCTGTTTACTTCAACTGTCAAGCGCTTTTGCGTTAGAAAAAGGTTTATAGGATCGGTGACTTTGGCTTGTAGATAATATTCTTCAGAGAAAATGGATTGCTCGAGGTAAGTAAAGCCTGCTTTAATATGGTCCACCCCTGGTTACAATATGGTCCACTCTGCATGCAAGTTCCGAAGGAGGTAGTCAGAAAGCCAAATAGATAAAAGGAATGGTTGGCGAGTTTACATTATGGAAGTTAGTTTTCATTTAAAAAAAGAAATAACTTAGTTCTTTTCCACAAATATATTTAAAACAAATCAACCGGTTTCGGCCTCCTCCCGCCATTCTCAAGATTACATTGTGAAAAAATCCATGAGTAACGCAGCTTATATATATGTGGAGAGGTCAGTTAAAAAAGGGGGGGGGGTGAGGGAGGTTTCGGGGTGAAAACTGCAAGGAAGGAGCAAACAAGTTGGTACGCCAGTCTCAAGGACTAAGGGGATGGAGGCACTTAAAGCAAGGGTGAGGGGTTAGTAGGGATTACATCATCATTTAACAACTTAACATCATGCATTTGATGATACACTAAAATTTCAAAATTTTCCATCAAGTCCAATTTCCTACCCTTGTCACACACGTGTTGGAGCTTGGGGGTGAAACTGGATGTGTGATCCTCATCAATAAAATATTCCGCAATATTTGACTTATTATCACCGTTCAGGCTGGATTTTACATGTTCCTTTATTCTAATATTTAATTTTCGACCAGTTTGGCCGACATAAACAGAATTACAAGAGGGAGTATCACACTTGAGTAAATACACCCCACTTTTATCTCTCGTGTCAGTTCGGTCCTTGGAATTAAATAATAATTTTTATAGTGTCACCGGATTGTACACAGAGATTTTGTTCTCATTTTTCGGGAAGTATCTATATAGCTTGTATGTTAAATTCTCTGTAAAAGGTAACTCCTAGTGCAAGTCGGAAGGGTTGGAGAATGTGTAGTGGATGTCGCCGTGGCATGTTTTCGTCGCAATCGATTTAAAAGGTCGTCTACTAAGGAGTCGTCATAATCATTATTTCGAGCTATATACCTACATTTGATGGTTTTTAATTCAACGGAAAAATCTTCTTGGGAGAGGGGTATTGAAAGTAGGCGGTGAAGCATGGAATGGAAAGCTGCCATTTTATGGGAATAGTGGTGGTTTGAATCGTTGGTAATAATGATGTCAGTATAAGTATTCTTACGGTAAATGGAAAACTTGTGACTTGTGTCAATTAAATAAATAGTTATATCTAACATTTTTTTCAGAATACGGCTGTGTTATTCATGGATTTTTTCACACTGTGATCTTGAGAATGGCCTGAGAATGGTCGAAACCGGTAGATTTGTATTAAGTATATTGGTGGAAAAGAACTAAGTTTTTCTTTTTTAAAATGCCAAATAGATAGTTGGCTCAATTTCATTAGTGCCTTTTGTGTTGACACACACCTGTACATGATTTTGTGCCACTTGTTGACGGAAGGTCGTTCAAATATGATTTAAAGGAGTTTCTGAAAATTGTTTGAAGCGAATTTTTTAAAATAATTGATTGAAAGTAGTCATTATTATTGTTGAAATATTTAACCCTTCTAATCGTTTTTCTTTCTAAGATCTATTTGTAGATGAACTACGAAGATTATGGCTAAAGAACTTATTTCTAAGTAATATAAATAGTTCCGCAAATGGATGTAGAATACATTCCTCAACGAAATGTAGAAATAATGACTGATAATAAATACAGAGGTAAATAGATGCAAAATCGAGTGTTTGATTTAGACGTCCTCTTATTTTTATGTAACCTATGTAATAGCAGCAGGAATAGCATTCGGAATTATGTTAGGAATGAGTGCATTTAGAAAGCTGAGCGGAATAGTGTAAACAATTTTCATTGAACGTTCATCCAGCTACTACAACTACTTCAATACTTTAAGGAATGTTTACAAAACGGTCCAACAAGGAATTGTATTAAGGAACTTGTAAGGAATTTTTTGGCGGGGAGTGTACTAAGTAGTTCATTGCATGATGCTTATGTAAAGTGAAAGGTAGTAGATAAAATTAGATGCATTGTGCCGACAACTTAATCCTGTTTTACAACAACAAAACGGTCGAAGGGAGGAGGAAAAAATGTAAGGTAATGATTAAAACACACTCATACACTCTGGGGAATTACAGAATGGATCACCTCAAATTGATGTGGCCTTCGAGGGCTCCTTTGGGGAAAAAATACTGCGAGGCAGCAATGGGAGAAGCTGACAAGCCTACTGAACGCGCATGGTCTTATTACGACACTAATCTTTGTTAACATTACACTTAATTAAATTTATTTATTAAATGACACTTTGTAAACATTACGACAGATTCGAGGGATGGGCAAAAGACGAAGCGAGTATATTTTTATTCCTCGGCCTATATTTTCATATCAAGGAACTAGTGCGTGGGAGACTGCTACAAGTAAATGTTTTCACACAATTCACGATAAACTACACCGGTAGAATACACGGACACTTTCGCGATGGTACAGCCACCAAACGCCAAAGTAGTAAACAACTCGATGTCTCCGTGGTACACGAGGATGATTCAGAAGAAAATGAAAGGATCTAATTAAGATGAAAAATCTCTAGCAATGCTCTTTCTTCCATTTTCTTCGCGAATCACAAATGGCTTCTCTTGGACAATTTATAGCCAGCGGGTTGGTAGCGGATTTCTGTAATAATACACCTTTACGCTCTAGTAAATCTAGTTGCGCGAAATAAATCAATGTAGACCAACATAGAAGAAAAGCAGAACTAAATTAGCTTCGTAAAAAAAAGACATGTTAGAATGATTCCATCTGAGACTATCATTCGACGCCAAGGCACCGTGGGTCGACATATTCCAGTTCATGGGATTTCAAGTGGCGTTCGCCAAGTGGCCTGAATTATATATTTTGCAAAGTTGTGAGAGAATCATCAATTGGGTAAGCCCGAAAAAATAATTATGCTAAAAGTAAACGCTAAATAAGTAGTTTATAAGAAACCGAAAAATTATTTAAATCCACGACGCATGGAACACACTCGATAGAGTACTATGAGATGATTGTGCTACAAGGTACTAGCAGGAAGAGGAAAGTACTGATTTAAAGTCACAAAATAAAATCAGATAATGAAGCAGAAGGACATAAGAACGACGCAAGCTAAAAGTCAAAACTGAACAAAGGCGTAAAGTGTAGGCACAGGAAATAATAGTGTCGACCGGGACATGGTGGAATTCTTGGGGGGGGGGGGGAGTGGAGATAGTACTTCAACATGTAAAATTAACATTTATTCTCACCACCCGATACTTAAGCAACTGCAGGTGAACCTTGAATATAATGTACTGTCACTGCTGTACTCTTAATACTGTGAACTGTGAATATATGTTAAACTCTATGTGAGGAACAGCGGTGGAATATCCTGCCCAAGTTAAGCTTTGTTTCGTGGCATAACGCACGCAAGCAATACATTCCAAACGGCAGTCGGCACGGAAAGCTCGATTGCTGTCCAGCGCCTCATTGCTCTGACTTAGAGAGTAGATTGCAGTCGTAAGTTACTGCAGGAAGTGGATTGCAGCTGTAATATAAGGAGTGTTACGCAATTAAGGCACCGGAGAGTAGGCAAAGACAACTTTCGCTGGAGAGCGGCGAAGACTCCAGTTGACCGGCCCCCCACGTGACCAACATTTGCGGTGCGGCCCTATCGACCATCGCTCGGCCATCACGCAGGTGCCCTCGCGTCCAATATCTCCGTCGCTACGGGCGACGGCGGCCAATTACTCCCTGCATCATGGAGGATGGAGTGGACAGAGACGTTGGACGCACTCCATGGAGTCTTCTTAATTAGAGCAACAAGGGCAGCCGGGCGACGCTTTCATTAAACGCGCAATCAGATGCATCACATCAACTTAGAGCCTCTCAGAGGACGGAGAAACGTTTTAGCTCCTCCGGCAAACGTTTGAAGATTATTCCCAGGAATTTCAGGTGGAGGCAAGCGTTTTCACTGTCATCTGCACGACGCACAGTGGGCTGAAATCGAAAAAATACGGCCAAAATTCAAAAAGTGATTATTTTCAAGCCAGGAGGCTGAAACTTTGCATAAATATTATTAAAAAACCTGTGCATGCCATGATGCAACGCATTTTCCTAAGTACTTAACTATTTGCATGAGGTAAAAGATACACAAATTTCGCAAAAATTGTCTACACTCAATTTTCTCACGAAATCTTCAAAATCAAGCCATTGCTGAACCTTTATGGGTGAGGAATTGGAATAAAAGATGATGTAATTTGATGAAACAATTTTTCATCTTTGTTTTAATGTATTCTACTTACACTTTTGTTATTATTTACCAAAGATGTTAAACAAAATGGTGGACCCTCATTTTTAGCCATTTTTTTTTAATATGTAGAGAAAAAGTAAATTTCATCGCGGAGCATCACGGAGAAACTTATATGGGGAAACTCTACAAAGCTTCCATAGTGCGAATCCGATGAGTTATGCTGCGACCGTTTCCGACGCCGAATTTCACGTTAGTTTTTCGATCGCGCGGTCGAGTCTGGTCCAACCCGCCTGCAACAAGAGGCGGCAAGTGTGCGGGGAATGGATTGTAGCCGCATCCACTTCGCTATGGAGACTTTCGAGATACAAACATTGACAAGAGCCTCCATGTATTACATTTTAAAGAAATCGCTGGGAAATTAAGCATTTTATCGCTTGGAGTACTCTACCCCACCATGTGAGGAAAAAGAAGGAAGTCTTGTTCGTTTTGAATGATTTTTTTCCTTTTGGCATACCAAATTGCCTCTTTCATTCTTCTCTCCATCTTGCGTTTATCTTCGCAACTTCTCTTCTGTTTTTGGCAGCCAAAGTACATGGGGATGCCGAACTGACATTGATCGGGAGAGTCTCAGATCGACTAACTCGGGAAGTGCATATACATTCTAACTAATTTTTGTTACACCATGAATTTTTTCCAAAATCCCACGTCCCTGTGGATCCCCTCCACTTTCAATCCTCGTTTCGTCCACATTGCGAATATGAAGAAATCTCTTAGAGTTATAAGAAGCTGGCCTTGGAATTGAAAGTAATAGTTGTGCTTCCGGTTAATTTTCATCCCACTGTTCTCCATCTAGAAATTAACTTTTCCTTTCGTAATTGCTTCTTCAACGTTCACCTACTCAGCATCCGATGAAGGGCATTTAATTTCCACAACACATCGATCCCCAACGATTCCGTCAGGAGTCGCTCCCAGGCAAGGAGCAATGCTCTATCGATGAATGGAGTCCACACCTGGCTCAATGCAGATATTTTCCGCCGTTTGCAATGCCGCACGGGTTACGTCCTTATTCCACATTCCAAGTGAGGACAACCAAAATTGCTGTACATGATTGATTTTATCAGATTTTCACAGCCAGTGTGAGAAAGCATTTCACAAACACGCCCAAAATTCGAGGCAGTGAGCATTTTTTGGCGCATCGTTACCCGTTCAACGCTTTCCCACTTTCCCTTATCGTTTTGCTCTCTATTTTCTTTGCATCATCCTCGTCCATAAATAGCCGGCACTCATTCTTGAAGTCCTCAATAGGCATATCAGGCCTTTCAGAATAGGAGCCGTTGTCAGGTTTTTTTCCCAGCCAGTCTTATGTATGACGTAGAAATAACTTTAATATGGGCCGTCGACTGAGACTATAGTGTTTACCACTACGCTTTGAATTATTTTCGCCGATTTATCGCTAATGCTGTTTGTCTGCACACCTGAATTTAATTCTTCGCTCCTGGTATCAGTCTCTATTGGTGAGCATTTGTTTATTTCATATACTCTTTATCCAACATCAATAGTGACCGGAAAAAATTAAACTTTTTAAATCCCTGTTTTTTTGGTAAGTTCAAAGTGTTTAATACAATATTCCAGCCTACGGGAAATTATAAAGGTTGTGAATTGTAGCGTCATAACTATACTTCCTCATAAAGACTGCCTTTCTGGATCGAAGAAGGTGTTTTAAAGACGGGGTTAAACTGTTTAAAATTAACAAGTTACAGCATAAACATCTTTCAGATTAAGAATAAAGCGACGGTACTGGAAAATTCAACTTTGTGGGATGAATTAATTTAAGATGCAAGGTGTAAGATTCTCTCTTTCTTGTAGAATCACAACTGCTCTGTTATTTCCTACTTTTACTCCTCCCGTTGAGAATCAACAGGCTCCTTCAGCTGGTTTGATATTTATATATTCCTTATTGGTGCAACTTCCTTCGGATGGAAGAGGGCATTGTCTTCTTCAGTCTTCTTCGGAGAGACTTCCTGCAGGCGTACCCAGGACTCACATTACAGACATTTTCATTAAGAGGGTTTTGCAGCGGGTTTCCCGAATTGAAGGTGACATCTTCCCTTGCACGACCGGGAAAGAGCAAAATCTACCCGCTTTGGACCAATTAACTTTACCACAATGGAATTATTATGCACGACACGATTCGTTTGTTCTTCCTGAATTACACATTTATCCACGCCATAAATAAGGCTTCGGCTGTGGCGACTAATCATCAGGACAATATTTGTTAATTATTCTACTGCTTCGTCCCTTTTTTTGACGCTGTTTTGCAGAAGGAATTTGAAGGATACTAGGTGCAAGTATTGTACCGTGACAATACTGTCGGAAGTACTGAATTCCTAGGGGAGGAAAAACTTCTACACTTGCGACTAACGTGTGCGTTAGGGATGAATTACTGGTGGTTCAAGCAGCTCGCTAGCATTGCCTGTCAACGACTACCTTGCTCCGAAGATATTATCCCTCACGGACTCAGTCGGAAGGAAGTAGGGTCAGTAGGAAGTCAGACTCCACCTCCCCCCCTATCGTCACTCCTTCCTCCCCACCCCCTTTCCTTCCCCCCCCCCTCCCCTCGTCGTTCGAGCGACAAGAGATACATGAGATGGTCAGTTCCGTTTCTGAGAGAGCGCTCGCGGCGGGAAAAAAGAGAACTAAGACAGCAGCGGAGACTGTTTAGGACGCCGATTGCTAAAATCTCACAAAACTCATGTTCGCTCTTCCTTAATTATAAATATATTTGAGAAAATTTCTCTGTGGCAGTACGTATGCCAATGACAGACCCCTGGGGTGCGACTCAACCAAGAAGGCAGTTTCTTGAATCGGCATTCCGCAACATTTCCCGAAAAAAGGCCCATCTCTGTTACACATCCCTTCTTTTAACTTTGGATTCTGAAGATTTTTTAAAATATAGCACCCTAGATTTACTTATTTCCTGGAAGCAACCTAGCTCCTGTGTTTACATTTGAAATATCCTACATTTACCGCCAAGCGCGGCTTTAGCGCTGGATGGAGTTCATCTTTGGTCGTGGCTTCTTTGAAGCCCTTTCCCCCTTCCGTTGCCATCCTTGATGGACCGCGAGGGCTCAACATCTAGTACCTTGAACGTCGGTAAAATTGCCATGCGAATTAAGAATCTTGTGTAGCGTAGTGGTCTGCGCAGTGGCCCGGAAAGCCAGCGGTCCGTGATTCGATTCCCGGTCCAGGTGAATTTTTTCTCATGGCAATTAATGTGAATTTCATCGCCGTTGACGCGGCAGGCTTGTAATATCCTACAATCCCTAAAAGAGAGCCGGAACTTAAGGAGGAAAAAGGCGGGTACAATTTTATGCACATTCGAAAAGAAAAGAATATTCGAAAAAGCGAATTGGCACTATTTTAAGGATTCTGCAATAATATTGACGTTTTGCTATCCGAAGCAATTGAATATAAAAAATAACGTCATAAACGTTATTAAAAATGAACCATTAAATTGTAGACATTAGCTTGTCCTGATAGAGTACACAAACTTTGAAAAAGCGAGGAATCTTGAAGTGGTGAGCAAGGTATCCACACCGCTAGGAGTTGTAGAGGGAATTTCGAAAGATCCAATACTGACATCAACACAAGTGACATCCGAGCTGAAGTTTAAAAAGCTGCTGCTTCACAACAGTGCAAAAATGAAACTGAACGCTCTAGGATTTCTTTGGAGACTTCTCCCAAAAATATCCGCAGATACGTAAAGGGCTCCGCGGTGCCATAAAACGACCCTTCAGCGTACCACAGTACAGGGGGCGGTGGAGTTGATGCCATGCGACACCAGCTGTGGGTCGGTGACCTCGAAGAGACAATAATCCTGTGTGGTACGCATGCTGTCTCCGTTAAAAGTGTACGTATTCGTCAGTAGGCGATGGCAAGATGGTAAGAAGAGAAACGCCCGTGGTGCACCCGAAGAAAGCAGTCTTTCAGTATATCCTAGACCCATACCTCAATGTGATAAAAGGCTTTTTTTTATTTTTTAGCTCTTAGATGTGTAGAGCTCTTAGATAATTTTTGTAAACACAGCAATTGATTTGTTTGGATTTGATGTTTTGCTTAAGATTTGTGTTATCAGAACCAGAGAAAATATTGCTTATAAATGGGGCAGTATTGCATCGTGCCATGTTGCGAAAGCTCTAGCAGCAGTTCGGGAGTATCGTCCCACAAGATTTCCAAGGAAAAGGACTATTTTTCGCAGTGGCTGACCAATGTCCCGAGGGTTGAATATTTATCCAAGCAAGTGCCGCCGACACTTTCGAGCCACTTCCACCTCCAAGCCAAAATGTCTGCGTTTCTTAAAAAGTCAGCAGTTCACCACCACAGCATCTCTTACAATTTAAAGGTATTTGTCAATGAACACGGTTGCCATTTTTCACAACGGTAAAACTGTAAGTATTCTTGAAATTTTTTGGTACCCCAGAATTCCGAATATTCCCTTATCTACTGACTATCATTCAAATGTTCCAAACAGAGCACTTATGCTTTCCACACGGTGAAAACTCAAGAGCAGATTTAACGGAGACTTAAAGTATGCATGTACGGAAATATGGACAATGTTACCCACCCAGCTTTACAATGGCAATAACTTTAAGCTGTTTTGAATGCATTTTCCTTCTACGAATTACAGTAGCTTTTCCTCTTTTCCCTGGCCAGGAACGCAGAGCGCTTTCACATGAATTATTCCGTCTGTTTCAGCTGCCCCTATAAAAGTCAGTACACGACAAGGCGTCCCTCTGTCGCTCTGCTATCCTCCGCTTCGCCGTCGGCTGCCTCCGAAAGCTACAACGAACGTGTGCAACAACGCACTGCATGCCAAAGAGTTTCAAACTTCGCCAATTCCTTGACCACTGCAACCCATTTAACCTGGCTTCCTCTTTCCGAATAAGCCTCCGTTATACTAATAATATAATTTATAGTTCACAGATTTACATCCGATAATGAACAATTTTCTCACAAGTCACATTTGAGCTAAAAACACATTTATATTTTGTGCGCAAAGCACCAATTTAAGGAAAAAGTATTACAATTAAGTAAACAACAACAAAAAACCAACATGCCATCTGTACTTATGCAATAAATATCAGAAACAAAAAATACACAATATGAAATGTGGGGTACGAAGCAAGTTCACACAATGAAAGTATCAACAGGATTAAATATTTTGATGCAATAATTTTGAAGCTGTCAATTAACAATGGAGAATATTCCGCAATTGTTAGGCGAAAAAGAAATACAAAAAGCAGCTGTGTTACGTTGAATAGTTTTCAGTTGATCATGGGTTGGCGACCGACAGCGGAGAAGGTCATTTGCGCCATTGATAGGATAGGTGGGTAATGGTAGAAGTTTATTCAGGGAACGGAGGAATGATGGAGAGAAACCCGGCGTCGGCATAAGCCTACTCTTAAAGACAGGCGCCAAGGGGACCGCGGCCTAACGTCCCATCCGACGGACGGAGTACTGAGCTTGAAATGCCCTCCACTAGGCACTCAAGTGGAGACCGGTTTTCCACTGAAAATTCCGCCCCTGCCGGGAATCGAACCCGGGCCCTCGGGATGGGAGGCCAGTACTCTAGTCACCACACCAACCCGATCCCCACATTGAATAGCTTAAATATTATAGCCACGAGAGTGAAATTATTTTTTCTCCCAATTTTAACAACAATTATTTTCGCCGATTTTTTGTTTTCTTAGCAAAATATTACTTTAAACTGTGAACATTTTAACACACGCTTAAATGTTGACTGCAAGTTAACAATGTTTATTCCCATGACCACTAGAGACTCGTGGTGTCTACTGTCGGCGCAGAAATTATGTGCACTCGAGTTTGAATACAATAACTCATTAACAGATAAGCCTACAGAAGAACTAGTCCACCGTAGCTTTTCTTACTTCATTCTGCGTTATTGAATGGTAAATTTAAATTTTTTAAACGTATTTTCATATTTTTTACAACAGTTGTGACGTAAAAAGTGCCTGTTTTTGACGGTGTTCGAGCAAAGCACCGACTTTGATGACCGGTAAATCAATACGAAGTCGTTCAATTGCAACCAAACTTTGAATAGTTTTAGATACACATGTTTTCTATGCATAGTGTAAGTTTCCAGAATATCGTTCTTGGTGGCGTTATAATCCGCATGCCCTGAACGTATTCAAAATGTAATTGTCTAATATTTAAACACATTTGTTTAATTTATATCGATTGGTATTAATATTGGCGAAAGCGAGCTCCCTCGGCAAGCGACTGGCATTGTTTAAGCCGTGCAGTGTTGCCGCGTACATCCTCTCCTGGCCGCAAGCGTCTGGCTTCGCTTGTTTTATGCGAACAGATACAATTGTGCGTCTTTCACATTTCACATTAGGTTTCGTCATGTGGGCCTTGGACCCCCAACGGCAGCTTCAAAAACGTGTGCTTTTATTCATTTTTAATTTTTTTTTCAAAATATATATGATACATCAATTAAGAATCATCATCTGATGGAATGTGGTCACACAAAGTGTCATCCTCCTCGACTTCTTCACTAAGAGCAATTTAAATCAATGACGAGAGGCTTGACTTGAGGTGTTTCCCCAGTATTATTCCTCAAGCTCTTCTATGTGTTTGATACACTCCTCCCATAAATACTTTGACACTTAAGTTAAAGCAACGTCGCAGAGAACTCTTAGCATGGTTTCGCTGTTCCCTTCTCTTCAGCATTTGCTCTGTTGACTTTTGTCATTTTATTCTTGACATGTGCCCATATAAGTTCGATTTCATTTAATTCACAATGCGCGATGGGTAACCATACTAATTCCACATCAGTCCGCAACTCTTCCGTTTTTTGGTTAATTATTTCTGTGTTTTAAACTAGGGTTTAGCATGTTGAATGAGCGTGGCTTTGGTCAGAGATTCGAAGCTACTGATATCTCCAGGAATCTTTCTCTCAATTAACCACGCTATTATGTTAGCTATTAACCAGGCCACTGCAGGGTTTTTTATTTTAGGATCCAGTATTGTGTGATATGGAGCATGGTCGATGATAATCGCCGATTTATTTTAAATCACGGCCAAAACCCTTCAAAACCATTTCAAAATGCTGGGAGTTCATTTCCTTATGATAGTCACCAGACCCTTTCTTCCCAAAAAAACACAATCCCGCACCTTCTAAAAATCCATCTCCACTCCCTACATGTAGAATAATTACACGGTTACCAGCGCCGAAAGGAATCTTGAAGCCGCCTCGCCAATCAAAAACTTTTTGAAGCTGCCCGCGGTATTGGTCATAATTTGGGAAGCCATTATTCGATGCTTAAAATTCGTTTTCTTGCCAAGCGTACTATTTTATTGCCAAGGGTACTGTTTTCTTGCCAATCATGATGTTGACCGCACCATGTTTCGTCTGTGTAGAAGATTTCATATCCTTCATTTCTCAGTCGTCGTATTCTTCTAAGAAATGCTTGACGAGATGCAGCAGTAGATTTTGACTCCATCAGATGGGCTTCTTATTTAATTTCTTATACTGGAATACAATATTTTTGACAGATTCTCGTGGCTTGGAAATAAACATTTTTGGGAAGTCCTGTAAATTGTCCTCCAATTTCGCATCACATTTTTCAATGTTTGTAAATAATTTTTTGACAAAAAAGCCATGAATCGTTCGCCAAGTTACTCCTTTTGTAAACTGGTCAATGTGAACCAATGGGCGCCCTGCCTCTTCCTTGGTCCTGGGTTTACCTCAATAATGTTCTCGCTCTTCTCCGAAGATACTTTTTACCCCGAGCGAAGTGACACGCCAAGACAATCAGCAATTCGCTGGTAAACCGGATAGCACTTATCACCAATTTTCTCTCTTTCTTGCTTAAAAAACAAATAGCTCTTAATCACTCCAATTTCGTACTCCGAAAACGGTGGTCGGAGGCATCTTGAGCGATATATACTCCAAAATAACCAGAGAGAAACTATCGTACACAGTAAGCTGGAGGCAGTGATTAACCAGTGATTTCATGAGTGGTGAATAGTACTCCTTAGACTCAGAATAAGGGTATCATGGAAAATTGATGTAAAAGTTGGTAGGATGCGATTACATGATCGTTGATATCCGCTAACAAGCGAAGCCAGACGCTTGCGGCCAGGAGACGATGTACGCGGCAACACTGCACGGCTTAAACAATGCCAGTCGCTTGCCGAGGGAGCTCGCTTTCGCCAATATAAATACCAATCGATATAAATTAAACAAATGTGTTGAAATATTAGACAATTACATATTGAATACGTTCAGGGCATGCGGATTATAACGCCACCAAGAACGAAATTCTACGACACCCCAGTTTTGAATTGCTAACTTTTTATAAAATTGATAACAACTCTTTTTATTTTTAAGTTATACACTGGAAACTTACAGTGTATATAGAAAACATGTGTATCTAAAACTATTCAAAGTTTGGTTGCAATTGAACGACTTCGTATTGATTTACAGGTCATCAAAGTCGGTGCTTTGCTCGAACACCGTCAAAAACAGGCACTTTTTACGTCACAACTGTTGTAAAAAATATGAAAATACGTTTAAAAAATTTAAATTTACCATTCAATAACGCAGAATGAAGTAAGAAAAGCTACGGTGGACTAGTTCTTCTGTAGGCTTATCTGTTAATGAGTTATTGTATTCAAACTCGAGTGCACATAATTTCTGCGCCGACAGTAGTTACTACGCTACACCTATCGCCTACTTGTTCAATAGGGTCATTTTGCTACGAAGTTTGTAGAGAGATTTTAGGATGGATATTGTAGATATTTGACAAGTATATTTTAGGCCTCCCTGATCAACAGTATTTAAATCCTAGGATCGGCTTTTTACTGCAGCCCTCCATTCTGCCCCCTGTTCAGTGTTGATTCCCTCACGCCCTGTGCTATACTTCTCTCTCTTTCACTTCCTTATTTATTTGCCCTGTACTTGTCCCTTGGCCTACCTTGCGGGACCCTCCCTCTGCAAACTTCCCTTCTATTATACTCTTAACTCCATAATGCTGAACGTTAATTTAATCTTTCTTTTGCATGACGGAACAAAAATTAGTTTATGCACGATAACCAAGCAAGACGTTGAGTCACATCACGTGATCGCGTTGTAGTAGCACTCGTCCATTTTGTGCGCAGTAAATTAATTTTCCAACACCCATCCGCCCTGCTGCCGTCTTCTCTCTTTTTATTCCAATTTATAATGTGCCAAAGGGTTCGGGGGTTTTTAACATATCTTTTCCCATCTGCAGAGAGACTTTCAGCTTTGAATTTCTTAGTGAGCTTTTCCATACTTTTTTTAACTTACGGTCTCACAATGATTTTCGGTCTAATCATTCTAATGTTTTCGGACACTCTACTAAGTCTATCGTAAACCTTTTGAACGTAGCTTCCCATTACTTCACACAGTCTGTTTCCACACAATTAATTTGAACTTGGTTTCGCCAATGCAATAAGATCTCTCTCGTGGACGTTTTTTTCCACACATTCACAGCAACAAACTTTTATAGGCTTTAGTTATGACTGCTATTGATTGTACCAATCTTGAATTGCATCCAGATATGTACCGATTCCCCATCTTCCTTATTTGAAATTATTTTGCACACTAGTCAGTAAAACTTTTATTTTATTACTCGCAAGGTTACCTTTATCATTGACGTAAAAAAATAAACTTGGTTTATTGATCATTCCACAGAGTGGAATCGGTTCAGCCTCTCAGCCCCGACAGCCCGGGGAACGTGTGGTCTAAACCGCGGTCCAAAGTTAATGCGGGGGACAATAGAAATCATAAAAAACCCCCGGCAAGTAGACATGAGAGGACGGTAGTACTAATAGTCTAATAGCTGGAAGGGAATTTAAAGAGTTTACGGATATAATCGTTGATTCTCGAATGCATTGTGCAGTCAACCAGCTCGACCAATGAGAGCGAGTAGAGAGAAAGAAAGGAGAAAGAATTGAGGCTTATTGAGGCTTCCGCGGAGTGTCTGGTTTGGGGATCCGTTCCTTTCGGGATTTCTTCCGTCCATTCTGGGGTGACAGCAGTTTCGCCAACGTTTCAGTTCGCGTCTTCAGGTCTGAAGTGAAACAGAAAATAATATTCACTTCGGACCTAAAGACACTCTTGGCGCCGTGGGACCGGGAGGAAAACCATTCATACCATACCAAAAAACGTCCGAAAACCATAGCCAATGCCGTGGAGGCCTCAGATTTAATTTAAAATGGTCTGATAAGTTAGGTTTGTGGACGATGCCTATTCTCTTTAAAATGTTTTTAGATTTTTCCCAGACACACATTGGGTGGAAAAGCCCTTGCAACCGATTGTGGCATTCCCCTTCTAAATCTTCATTCGGGCTTTTGAAAGATCTATTGAACGCCTAAAAAATTGTCACTTTTCGTTCCCAATTTGACGGAAGGTGCTACAACTCTTCGGGTAAACTCTCGGAATCAGAAATTGTATCCGCTCGGTCGAAAAGTGAAAGGGCTCTCGTTGCGTGGGATATACAGTGGCCGCTCAAGAAACTGATCTGTGGGCTCGCAGTGCCGGGCAGTATCCTTCCGCTACACAAGGATTTCGAGAAATTCGTCGTTCTGCTGTTTTCAAATTTGGCATCCAGGGGGCTGAATGTTTTGGAAAGCGGGTCGCGGGTGAAAAGAGATACTACTTGGAATCTAAAAAGCAAATACTTCTAGAATAGCAGGGCAAGTTGGTGGAGGCAGATACATTGTTTGAAAACCTCAACCGATGAAGATGAACGCGAAGGATCTTGGCAGACAGATCACGACTTCAAAATGACTATATTTTAGTGAAGCTGATAGTCAAGAACAGGTGATAGACAGAAAAGCTACCCTGGGGCATAAATTTACATAGACCAGAACTTAGTGATGATGAAAAGCCACCTTGAATTCTACAGACTGCGCAAATAATGTAGAACATATGGCGAGTAAAAAATGGAAGAAGAGGCAATATATTCTCGCCTTTCATAAAGCAGTAGAAACAAATATGGGATAGAATCTGATTCAGAAATAAGTCGTAGAAAGAGGGGGAAACGCTAAAAACGGACTACAAGAAGCTGCAACACAAGATTAGATGGAAAGAAAACACAAGATTGTGGGCACTGAATAAGGTAACATTGTAAAACAGAATAAAAAAATGAAATAAGTAGTGCAGCGAGGATGTGAGGGAAGAAATGTGGATGAAAGATCTATGCTAAGATGTAGGAAATGACATCGGCTAGGGATCTTTGGAAGAAGCCTACAAGATGGTGAGAAACCACCTCAAGGAGCGGGGTACAAAGTGTAATGCCATAAAGCTTGGAGGACCCTTAATTGAAAATGAAGGTAAAGTGTAGAGGTGGAAGAATATTTGGACCAATTTCACATTGGAAGTAATCTCAGTGATCACTTAACAGAGGAAATCGACGATGAAAAAGAAAGGGAGACTCAATCTTAAAATTGAAATTCGAAGTGCTTCGAGTTTCAATTATGCTGCTCACCATCATGAGAACAGATAAGACACTTGGAACTGACGTTATTCCTGCCGACCTGAATAAAAAGACTGGAGAGGAACCATTTACCTAGCTACAAAAAACTATCTGCGGAATTTATTCAAGGGGAGTGGACTTCAATAAGATGGCCGGCATCAGGAACCCACAAAAGAAGTTCGTGAGAGACGAAAATTTACCAATAAGAAGCCATTAATTACGGAATAAATTTTATGCATGATTGAGGAAAGGAGAAAATATAAGAATTAAAAAACTGAAGTGTTTTACTGAGAAAAATACGAGTAAATTAAATGGATATGCTATGATATAATATTATATGGATTATTATTGGCATGCTTCCATGTAGTCTAGTTGCATTTCAATAGTGCATGTTTGGTGATATTTACCCCCTGCCACACACCCTCGCCCTGGCTTGCAGGGTATCACGCAGATGTAGATGAAGTCTCCGGAAAATAGCCAGCCCTACAAAACTTATTATATTTAATGATTACTGCGGTTGAGAAATATGGCCAAGCATATATTTTTTCCCGATCATAGGTTTTTTCGGCATTGCGTGTTTTGCCTGTGTCATGAGAGACCAGTGGGTTTGAATTTATTTCTTATAGTGTAAGCTATAAGTGTTTGAGTCGCATCGTTCGGGAAATTACTAAGGCTGTTAATGAGCACTTAATTCATAAATGAATTGAATGTCCAATGAACAATCACAAACCAAGAAGAGTAAATGCAAACAAATATTCTCGTAAATACCAGTTTTTATAAGCATTAGATTATAGAGTAACTGTTGACATTACCAATGTCTGTGTGAATGCATAAGTGTTTGGAGGTAAAGAACTTTTCAGGTGTTCTTGGCGGGATAAATTGCACCCTTTTTAACTTATTGTGTACAAAATTAAATATTAAAAAATAAATGAAACCAATCACAAAGGTTTTTGCATTTGCGTAGTCACTTGTTTTAGTTGTGGTTACCGTCACGTCTGTCGCTGGAGAACAGTTGGGATGAATGAAACGATGATTTCACGGTGCATTGTTGACGAATAATACCATGATTCGTTGAGGTCAACCTTCGTCACAAGTTTAATGAAGTTTTCGTTGGTAACAATAACGTCACTATTTATTCGCTTCGTAGCGAAAGATTCAAGACTTGGGTTGTCGTGGCACGAGTAACCAACGATGGACGAAGGAAATAGCCCGCTAGTGGGATATAGCCCACTAGAAGATAGCATTCTGAAAAAGCAGGATATACGTACTTACATTAAGCGCAGAGGAAAGGAAACAATTCATCAGAGATCTGATATATCTGGAGAACTTATCGTTGTGGAAGTGAGGCTATAACAAAGTGGACAGGGCATTCTAAATGCGGTGGTGCTAAGCAGAATCACGGTGACTCGACTGAGTGACAAACGAAAAAGACTTCAGAATATTGAGACTAAAGGAAAACTGACGAAAACTTAAAAAAAAGGAGACGGGAAACCTCAATAGTTCGTATTTTGAGACAGGGTGGTGTTGAAGACAATCGTCGAGGGACAAAAGAAGAACGGCAAACGATAATGAGATCCAGTAGAACAAGTGATGAAGGATGTGAAAGAGAAGAAATACGTATTGCGTGAATAGTTTGCCTGATTAGAGAATTGACTGCAGGGCTGCGTCAAACCAATCTCAGGATTGTTTTCTGATTGCGTAGAGAAAACAGTAAGATGGACCGTTTATTTAGAATATTTTAAAGCTCATATTTCCGGTCACCGTCTAACAGGGTATGTGTTCGCGTGAATCTATTGTGGCCATCGCCCGTCCCTTGCCATACATTTTCAAGAGAACTGGTGTGTTTCATTCGTTCCCTGTTCCATTCCGGGTACTAGCTGTTCACTGCTTTGTGATTCCAGTCCCAGGGCTTGCCATGTGCGTCGCTTTTCCATGAGGTCGTCCAGTCCACGCGCCGGAGGGACGAATTTCTGCGGCGGAAGAAGGCTCTCAATGACTTCCAAGTGGAGTTCGCACTCTATTCCGTGTCGTCTCGGGCTTTTAGGCGACCCATCCAGGCAGTCCCAGGGCCGCTTTGATCCCGCCCGCTACCGACAGGTGGCGAAGGAATCGTGTCTCTGGAGACGCCCGTCATGCTTCGCGGCTTCTTCTGCTCGGAAGGCCGAGGGAGGGGATTCGTGAGCGGAGGTCGGCCATTTTGATCGGCCTTGAAATGTCGGATTGCAAAGTTCATGCCTAAGGGGCCTTAATTTAAAGGATGACCTACAAGCAATTTAAAATTGGTGTCATACATGGCAGTGAGAATTAATTTTTTTTAATGGCTATTAATGAATTTTTGGGAAAGAATAGCCTTCCTCCTAGCACGTACAAAATAAGTAATAATGAAATAACAAACGTGGAATCCATTTAATATCTTGGTATCTGACTGACACATGATCTTTCCTGGGGTAAACACATACGTGAAATAATGGGTCAAGCGAATCGTAAACTGGGATTCGTCAAAAGAGTACTGGGTAAATGTGACGATGATGTACGAGAAATCAGCTACTTTTCCCTTGTAAGACCTCATTTGGAATATGCTGCCAATGTATGGGATTCCTACGAAATCGGTCTAAATAACGAACTTGAACGTGTGCAGCGAAGATTGGCAAGATTTGTAAAGGGACGGTACGATAATTATATTAGCGTAACCAGTCTATTAAATGAATTGAAATGGGAATCATTGTCAGATAGCAGGTTAAAATTTAGACTTAATCTCTTAAATAAATTCCAAGACCATATTTTCAGTGATGACGTTAAAAATATTTTGCGAATCCCAACTTACTATGGCAGACTGGACCATAATCAAAAAATTAGAGAAATTGATTGCCGAACTGACCGATTCAAAATGTCCTTTTTCCCTCGTACAATTAGAGATACGAATAACGGTAAATATGTCCAATCGGAGAGTAGCAATGGATAGCATTGGTAGCTGCATGTTGGTATGAGTAGGTACTTAAAGCTAACCCTACTAACAGAATGTTTTTGCATGTTTGCTTTGCAATTTCTATCTTTTTTAAATATTGTAGTTCTGACTAGTATATTAATACTATTCAGTTTTTATGCTTGATATGTAGTGCATGTTTGGTGACAAATCACCCCCTGCCACACACCTTTGGGGTGGCTTGCAGGGTATTATGTAGATGTAGATGATACTAGACCCAATATTAAATCATAATCGTTGCACAGTGGGCTCAAAACGAAATTCACTCGACAAAAGTCCATAACTCCTTTTTTTTGACATAACGTCTTGAAACCTGGCACATATACACAAAAATTATTGGTGATTATGGAATGGCAAGTCATTTCTCATAGGTATTACCCGTTACTTAGCTACATAGGATCAAACACGACCTAATTTCGAAAAAATCGCCCGCTGCTATTGCGTCACAAAATGGCGGTCCCTTTTTTTAGACAAAATTTTACATAAAGTAAACAATATAATCCTTATTCGGGTTATGGTCTCTGAGATACTACATCAGAATATAAATTGAAGATATTTCTAGGTTTTGCAGTAAAAATATGTGAAAAAAGTTTGCGACGCCAAGAATAAACTCGATTTTTCGATCGCGCGTCGCGGCCCGGCTCCGCGCATCGTCACCTCGAAATAGCGAGACTCCGTTGGATTGTTGGATTTTGTGTGGATAATAACTCTTCTCGAATTAAACTTTTTCTGGCTGTGCATGCTGTCACTGATTTCTGAAGATTCTTTACTGAAGATTTTGCGAGGATATTGGTTCGAGAGAATGAATCAGTGGACTCGTAACTGCGGTAAATTTGTTTTTATTTGGACAATTTTCGGAATCATGCTACAAATTATGAACGTCTTTCAACTCTTGAGAAAGAATGCGGGTTCTCGGGGAACCATGCATGTTCTCCATAAAAAGGCAACAATCGGGATTCCCTTCTTTACCCTCTCCTCCTCCACCCCGAACTACATCCTACGCCTTTACTACCCGAGGAGGGTGGCGCAAAACGGAACGTTTTATGACAATGTGCAGTCTTAAAAAAAACATGCGGGCCTGGAAAATTACAACTTGTTGTGGCTCGTTGTAACCTCACTCTTAGATGCGCCAGAAATAATATTAGATTCTCTCCTACAGATAACTTGGAACTGATAATCTATGAAAATTAATATTTAATTTTAAGGATTACCTAAAGGGAATCATTTTCACAATATCATTCCTTATAGCTTCTTGCAATGAAATTCAAGATTCTGTTTAAAATCAGAATGATCTCATGAGTTTTTACAAAAAGCTCTGTTTTACGTATCTCTTAATTTTTAATCTCTTTGCATTGAGTGACAAACTTGATCATTAAATTTGAGGGATGGATTCATTTAAAGTTGAGATTCCAGTAAAAGTTAAAAATAAAGGGGTAAAAATGACCTATTCAGTTGATTTTCAAAAAAATCCTTTCTTAGGGTCCCCTGCACCACAATAGGGATTTTAACTCAAAGACTTCACGATTTTATCACCGCCAGTTTGGGTTGTGCGTCGACGAGTGAATGAATCAGACAGCCAGGGCATTTCATGTTATATGTATGTAGAATAGCAGAATGTTTCCGTTGAATTTCAACGTGGGGAGAACACAAGACATTAAATTAAACCAATCAACTAATTGCTGTGATTACTGTAATTACCGTAAAAGGAATGACCAGATATCAATAAATTATTATGACTCGGAACGGATGTTGAATTAACCACAATGTAGAAGGTGAAAGCTCTTTGAGTCCTCCATTCCAGTGTAGCTGTAAGCTATAGTATAGAGTTATACTCCTTTCCATATTCTTATCTGTGCACATTGTCCTCCATTGGCTGACTCCAACTCACGTTATTTCACTGAGTACATGCCAGTTCATGACAGGAATATTTCCTGAAAATTTCACCTTTTTATCAACAGTGGTTTGGGCTGTGCGTTGATGAGTCAATGTCAATCAGTCAGTCAGACATTTGATTTTATATACCTGTATTATTTATAAAAGGCAAAAATCTATCTTCTCTCTATTAGTCATCTATTTGATTGAATATTAATGCAGAAGGCGTTTGAAACGTATCAATCACAAAAAATAGGAGGCAATCGTCAGTGGATTTGTTCATTCATTGTTTCTGCGATATCTCCTTATAATTTGGCAGTGTCAGTAATACTTAGAAAGAATCTTGGTGGATGACGGGATGAACTTTGTAAAATGTTGAAGCTGCGGGACAACGCCAAAGGACTGAAGAAACTGAGGATGAGACTGCATATCGTTATCTCCATACTAATCACACTAATATATGAAAACGTAGTGGTGTCTGGTCTGGTGGGTAAAAAGGTAGCAGTCTGTCTGTCCGCCGGTTCTCTGTTCGTTATGCATCTCCTCGAAAACTACTAAACAAATTGAGCTGAAATTTTGTAGGAACCTACCGTATACATCAGAAGGTGCTATAGGCTATAGGCATATGTAAAAAAGGCTCAGGGCCCGGGTTCGATTCCAGGCGCCAATTATGTATTTACATTGGTTTAAATTGACTTTTTCAATTTATTGTTGCGCAAGTCTTTGGCTCAGTAAAATAATTAAATGTAAATGGCTTTCTTTCATTCTTTCTATATTTAACGGGGAATTTTTAAAATTTATTATTCTTTCAATCGATTTACACTTTGCCTTCGACATTTCTGTAAATTGTGTAATTTAGATTGAAATTCGTGTAGTTTTTTCCGGTCCCTTTTTGAGCGTGGCCACTTACATTGTTGCCTCCGAATAATAATGATGCTTAAGCTATTTAAAGTAGTATGCATCCACAAGAGATGTCGTAACCTGCATTGTGCTTTTCCCGAGGATATTGGAAGGTGCTAAATGAGTCACTAATTCGTGACGCTAGTTCGGCCATTTAATTCGGCACAATCATACGGGCTTACTATCACTATTGCTACTCACTGATCGAGGCGCTTGGCATCCGGCACGCCTAAGAGCATGTAAACGAAGGCTTCCGCGGGGTTCAAACTGTGAATGTTTTTCGGATTTCTTTTCGCATTTGTCCAGTGGAACCGAACGTGGATAAGTGGAAGAAGAGAGACGAAATTGTCGTCAATTAAGATAGACAAAGGTGGCTAGGAACTACAACGCAGTCCAACAAAAATGAGAGTACTAAGTCGAAAAATAAAATGTGATATAAATATTAATCAATTAAACCGTGGTGAGAATAAAAATACCAGGTCGAACGTATTTGATATAACTATGTTAAATTTGACCTAGATTATAAGGACAGAATGTACTCAAAGTGGAATAAAAGCATAATTATGTATCATTAAAAGTGTATTGACGCTGGTGCAATGAAGTTACAGAATTAATGCACTCATAATCCACACAAATGGCCAGAGAAAACAATGTTTTTTGCCAAGGGTCCTATCTTTCCCAAATCCTGGTCTCATTCTAGCTTGGAAGGTTTGAAATACTATTCCCAAAAACGTGAAACTGCATGTTCGATTACTGACAGTTTTTATGCAATTACATTAGTTCATAATAGATTTACGGCTCAGATTGGGACTCGTAGCAAAAGATGGCTCCAAAATGCAACTTGGGTTTCGTCCGTCGAAAATAAATGTTAAAATCGCTTAATACTCCGCATGCATTTGATTTTACTCACTCCGGCACCTTCAGCTTGTAAAATATAAATTAATTTACATTTGCCGTAGATTACTAATGTGTAATAAAATATATCTAGTAAGTCATTTAATTTAGATTTTATATTCATGCTGTGTTCAACTGTCTACGCATAAACATAATATAAAATAATAAAACAATGATATAAAATATAAAATTGTTGCCAATTTATTTTCAACTGCGTTTATAGGTACACTCACCAAGTTATACTCAACTTAGCTGGACTTAGTTATACTCAACTAGGCTGGATCTTAGCTGGAAGGTTTGAAACACCTGACCATAGATGTGCACAGCCTCAACCATTGGAAACATTCGTAGTGCAGCAATCTAGAAGAGCAGCTAAGACGATTTTGGGAATTAGAAGAGATGAACCAGAAGCCGTCAACAATCGATGAAAGCGAACGCGAAGAGGTTTTTGTGAAAATACAGGAAGATACCACACAGGCCGATTTACTGCACGACTTCCGTTCCAAATGAACCCCACAGAACTGGGAGAGTCTCAAGAGGTAAGCAAAGTCAAGATTGCAGCATCTTGAAAGTCGAAAGGACGCGCAATTACAAGGGGAGTATTTTTTCGTAGATTTCGCGGCGGGGTAGTGGAGTGCTGACTGGAAGCCTGGTGTCATGGTACTAATACAATGTACCATGCCTGGTGTCACGTGGCGTGGTGCGAGGGGGTTTGCACACTCGGAGACACGGACAGAGCCGGCAGTATTCGACATGGCGTCAGCCGAGCAATTCCTACTCATTGTCAGTGACGTGAACGAATCGTGTATCGAAATACATATCCTGTGATGTGAACCTTTAACTTAAAATACAGCACACTTTAATTACGAGCGTCGTAATTCTTATTACCTTCCAATTATCACAAGGTGTTTGAATATCGGGAATTCCCCTGGGTAGCATAGTAGCTTCTCTTTCTTTTATACATAAACGTTTTGGGTACCGTAGTTAGTAGTAAGCTTAGACTTTTTGCAGACGATGCGGTAGAGTATAGGGGTGTTTCAAAAGAAGAAGAAGGAAATCGCTTAGCGAGGACTTAGATGCGATTAAGGAGTGGTGAGACAAATGGCTGTTAGGACTTAACCTTAAAAAGTGTGTAGCTATCAATTTTTGGAGGAGGAATAATTCGATAGAGCGTGCGTATAAAATTAGTAACACGAAGATCGAAAGCATTTAAACCATAAGATATTTAAGTGTAACAATCACTAAGGACTTATCGCGGGGAAGACACATAAGGGAAATATACGGCCAAGCAAAGAGAAAGCTAGGATTTATAAAAAGAGTACTTGGGAAATGTGATGAGAAGACAAAAGAGCGATGCTACTTTTCACTAGTTAGGCCCCACCTTGAGTATGCAGCCAGTGTATGGGATCCGAATGAATTAGGTTTGATCAGAGAACTAGACAGTGTGCAGCGTAGAGCAGCTAGGTTCGTTAAAAGGTGTTACGATAGGTTGAGTAGTGTTTCAGAATTAATACAGGAATTAGGGTGGGGATCATTATCAGAGCGTAGATTAAAGTACAGATTAAATCTAAAGATTAAAGGAATTTCAGTCGGATAGCTTTACTGAAGATGTTAGGCACATATTAAAGAAACCAGCGTATTATGCTAGATTCGACCAGATAAATAACATTAGAGAGATAGATTGTCGTACTGGTAGATTCAAAATGGCATTTTCCCCCCGTACTATAAGAGAACAGAATAGGCAGCATAGCAAAGGGATAGGCAGGGGAAATATTTGAAAGTAGTCTGTAGTACATGATGCATCTATTAACCCCTTAAATACTATAGATACTAACAATCCAGTTACATGAGACCCTATAGTTGCTTGTTTGCATGTTAGTATGGCATGCTTGGTGATCTTCACCCCCTGCCACACACCTTCGCGGTGGCTTGCAGGGTATCGTGCAGATATAGACGTAGATGAATACTTCGATGCAACGGTAACAATCCCTTCCTTGCTACTGGCCTTTCTACAGGAGCAGTTGGAGGATTGAACCCTACTTGCCATTTTTTTTGCTGCAGTTGCAGAATAGCGCCTACCCAAGTGATATGCGCGCGTTGTTTTATGAGTTGTCTATAACTTTATAATTGCCATTTTTATGGAGCTACATGCCGCAATCAAGTTCCATTTTGAATGCGATTAAACCGCAACCAAAACGTTCGAAACGACGCGTGATAGGCTAGGAGAAGTGGTTCCAGCGTTTTGCAGCGCTGGAATCCTGCAATGATTCTAACTAGCAATGATTCTAACTAGCAATGATTCTAACTAGCAATGATTCTAACTAGCAATGATTCTAACTAGCAATGATTCTAACTAGCAATGATTCTAACTAGCAATGATTCTAACTAGCAATGATTCTAACTAGCAATGATTCTAACTAGCAATGATTCTAACTAGCAATGATTCTAACTAGCAATGATTCTAACTAGCAATGATTCTAACTAGCAATGATTCTAACTAGCAATGATTCTAACTAGCAATGATTCTAACTAGCAATGATTCTAACTAGCAATGATTCTAACTAGCAATGATTCTAACTAGCAATGATTCTAACTAGCAATGGATAGCATTGGATAGCATTTGAAGTTCAATCCAGCGTTTTGCATTCCTATACTTTTAACACTTCGAGAATGGTCGTAACATGAACACGAATGTCAATTGGCCGCTGTTCGTCCGAAGCGATGGAAATGATGGCTCCCGTGCCAACAAACCAGTCTATTAAATGAATTAAATTGGGAATCATTGTCAGATCGCATGTTGAAATTTAGACTTAATCTCTTAAATAAATTCCAAGACCATATTTTCACTGATGATGTTAAAAATATTTTACGAACCCCAACTTACTATGGCAGACTGGACCATAATCATAAAATTAGAGAAATTGATTGCCGAACTGATAGATTCAAAATGGCCCTTTTCCCTCGTACAATTAGAGATACGAATAACGGTAGATATGTCCAATCGGAGAGTAGCAATGAATAGCATTGGTAGCTGCATGTTGGTATGAGTACTTAAAGCTAACCCTACTAAGAGAATTTTTTTGCATGTTTGCTTTGCAATCGTCGTTCTAACTAGTATATTAATACTATTCCTTCTTTATGCATGATATGTAGGTTAGATATATTTGGTGAAAAATCCCCCCCTGCCACACACCTTTGTGGTGGCTTGCAGGGTATTATGTAGATGTAGATGAAACCAAAAAGAGAACCCAAAATGTCTTTTTCTGGCCCCAGCGGAATTAATGCTCTTACTCAAGAGAGAGCGGTTAGAAAAGCAAACGAAAAGGGAAGGAGTTCCTGGATGAAGATCAATTCGGATTCAGGAAAAGTAAGGGCACAAGAGAAGCAATATTGGCCCTTGAGCTGCTCATAGAAAAGAGAATGGAGAAGAACAAACCGACGTTCATTTAATTTGTGGATTTAGAGAAGGCTTTTGACAACGTGGATTGGGATTCAATGCTTGGAATTCTGAAGGGAATTGGAGTGTCCTACAATGGCCGAAGAAATATACACAGTCTGTATAAAAACCAAGTAGCTGTGATTAAATCTGGACCCGGCTGTGCAGATGGGTCCAGATTTAGAATTTAGAAGAGAGAGGCAAGAATAAAGATAAGAGTTAGACAAGGCTGTGAACTGTCTCCCGTAATTTTTAATGCTTACATCGAGAGAGCAATCAATGAAATCAAAGAGAAGTCTTCTGCAGTGAATATCGACGGAGAAAGAATTAGCGTCCTGCGATTCGTCGATGACATAGCACTCGTAGCAGAGGCAGAGAGGGATCTAAAGAAGATGGAAAGAACTATGGCCAGTTGTCATTCGAAGAGCAATAAAATGAAAACTAAGATATTGGTACACAGCAAGAGAGTAGAGGCCAAAACCAACGTCTAACTAGGAAAACAAAAACTAGACGAGGTGAAAGAGTTTATCTGAAAAGCTGAGTAACCGGTGGGATGAAACAAGAACGAAATAGTTAGTAGATTAGCCCTGGCAAAAAGGGCATACTATCAAAAGAAGAATCTACATACAGCTAGATTAAAAGTAAAAGGTGCTAGCACTCGCAATGAAGTGCTAAATGATGAAGATTAAATGGATCGGCCCAATAAGCAACGAGGAAGTACTAAGAGAAGTGGGAGAAAAGGAAATTCTGGTGAAAAGTCTAAACTGAAGATGGGACAATGGCCTGAAGAAGAGAATCGTTGAAGGAGAAGTGGATGGGAAGAACGGCAAAGGACGGTCTGTTCACATGTTCTATAAAAGAGATATATGGAACAAGTGACGAAGGATGTCAAAGGGAAGAAATACGTAGATATGAAGAGACTAGCCGATAGAAGAATTCAGTGGAGATCTACGTCAAATAAATCTCAAGAAAGAATTAAGGCACAGTTATGTGTAAATATGAAAATTACGGGCGAGAGTGCACTTTTGGTGCATTTTCGCAAAGAGCGGTCTTTTCCATATTCTTGCTTCTCCACAGCTGGCTCATGATTTAATGACAGCTACTTCGAGATTATATAAGGCTCAATATCGCTGAATTGCACCGTTTAATCTGTCCCCACTTTATCATGCACCTGTCCCGCCTTTAAAAAGCATTCCCCCCATAATCCTGACATTCGACACTTTGCCTATCCCACACACTCAATCATGCCCTCTAAGCTACCTCACCTCGCCAGCCGTCAAATTGTGTCCACAGCTACTTACTCGACGAATAAACCCTCTTATCTCGCAGCTAATCTCTATATCTATCCGCAACCCGGTAGAGTGACCCTGAGGAGGGTGATGGGTGGTTACAGTTCGCCGGAAAATACGGCACACTGGAAGAATCAATCTATGTGTTTACGGCGCGATGATTCGTTATTTCGTTATCCTAAGGCGTTCGGAAGTTATGAAAAGTTTAGAAATATTTTTGCATAAGACTTTCAGGAAAAAACGTAGTGAGAGTAGGGTTTTAAAGAAGAGAGAGTGATAAATGAGGCAAGGGGTACTTTCGATTCCAATGTATTGAGCTAAGTACTGACCAAGCAACGGTCCTCATTAATTGATATCACCATATTAAGCGCTAAATCAAAGGAAAATCAACGTAGTTGTATTTAAGTTATGAATTTTACCGATCTACCATGGTTTTGTCCTTCAAGGAAATGCATAATCGAGATAAAAAGATTGATATCCATGATTCCTTGAAACACAGGTTGATTGTTAAAATACGTAATAATATATTAAATTTAGAAAAATGCTAAGTAAAACATACCGAGAATCTATTTGGATAAAAGTCATTATAAGTAATTTGATAGTTTCTTCATGTGTGGGAATATTGAATTGGTACTTATGAGAAATTACTCTTTACGCCCTACTTCGAGACTATCTTCAAAATCATAGCCCACGAAATAAAAAAATCTTTAGATATTTCATGTCCAAAAAGCTCTAGGTCAATATTAGATACAGAATATGTGGAAGACGCGCAGAAAAGGAGGAGAGAAAACACATGAGGGGGTTTGCGCGAAAAGAAAGTAGACGAACAGAGTAAAAGAGAAAGATCATGCATGCCCAAAAGAATCGAAATCGGTATTTTTAAATAGTAACTGTCCGCTGAAATACGGATGTGCTGTTGTAACCAAATGCAAAACCACCTCAAAAAACTATCATATTTAAATTATTTCCGGATAATCGATTTCGCACCTGAGTTGCAATTATACCGATGTGAGAAAATAGTCGCTCACACGGCACAGAAGAGGCAACTGTAGATAAACCCCTGCTGGCTACTTCGTAGAATCTTGTCGCATTCGTACTTCGTAGAATAGATATTCTAATTAATCTCCTCCCAGGCTTGTCGGGTTGGACTTGCGGTTGAGTGGAGGTCGGTTTACGAACTGGCGCAGCTCGATTGGCACGCCACCATCCTGGTGTGAAATCACGGATGCATCTTCCGCGTTATCGCAATCTTTATCGTTAACGCTTACCCCCTAGAGTAGCGCAGGGTTAACAATAACCGTCTATAAAATTCGCTCCACTGACTGTGATAAGCGATTTGAAGTGCTGTGCGAAGAATAAAGAACAGAGATCACGTTCTCTCTGACATAAATTAAATAAAAAAATAATGATAACGCTAGCGCACGCCTTATCCATGATCGAGGCGCTTATCAGCTTCAACACTCCACACTAGTGCGTTGTGTGAAAGCAAGCCGAGCTGTGAGTATATCAAACCTTACCAATCTTCTGAACAGTGAGCTCACCAGAAAACGCAGAGGCATTGCGGAAACACCTGCTTAGAGTTCCTAAAATGTTACCGCGACTATCTGGACGAGAGGATCCTCCTGAAGAACCTGCTCGGCTTTGCGGTCTTAATCCTGCAGATGACGAGGGTGGTGAGAGCATTAAAGATTGAACTGACGGAAATCGACGATGGGAACAAGCCTATGGACACAAATTTTCATTTACGGCATCTGCTTCCTTTTAAAAAAATTTTGAATTTGACGAGCAAGACAATATTCTCTACTCAAGCACTCAAGTATTGTCACATTCTGACATGATATGTCCCGCAGTCCGTTAACACGTAGTTCATTTAAGCCTCATTGATTTCCACAGAGAAAGAGGACGTCTTGGTAGCTCAACTGGTAGAGCACCTGGCCGGAAATCAGGGGGTCCGGGTTCGAGTCCCGGTCAAGGCGAATGATTTATTCTCTGTGGAACTCCTGCTATAGTACAATTTTCAGCGGGTGGCGCCGCCAAAGTTCCCGCGGCCAGTTCGTGGTCTTTGAATTCATCCGTACATTTTGACTATTTCTTTTTTCGGGATTCATTCCGGGTTTATTTAAAAAGAAATACAATATTTCCCTAGGTCTCCCGCTAGCTTCGTCAGGCTAATCAAAGAGGCTATAGAAATAACGAAAAGACCATCGAACATCGACCGTGAAGACGGTTACGCTTTGGGAACAATTTTTAACGGATTTATTTCAAATTCAAACATTCAGGCAAAAATGGGGTCCACTCCTATATACAGGACGACGAGCGAGGAAACGACGGATCAGATAACCTGACGAAGCTACCAGCAGGGCTTTTGTTATACTATTTAAATAACCGCGGAATGAATCCCGAAAAAAGAAATAGTCAAGAGTGCATCTGCGTAAGCCTACGAGTTGAACTTCCTCATCTAATCGTGGTGATGGCGGAGAAGAGGGAAATGCTGCTGTTGCTGCATCAGAATCACTAGCCAGCTCCATTTCTTCCTCGGACATGTCTTATCTTATTCATTGCTTGCCGTTCTCTTTCTTTTTGGCGCACTGGCATAAACCTCAATATTGTGCAGTCCCTCTTCAGATGAATGATCAAAGTACTAGTCGAGCCACAGTAAGTTTAAGTGCATTTGAGGCATTGCATCTTGCGCTCCGTTCCTTGAAGTGGTTCCTCACTATGCTGTAGGCCGCTTCCACCTTTCCCAGTGCAAGGTTGCTTTCTACGTACATCTTTGCAAAGATTTTTCAACCACAGCTCTCTAGCTTTCCTTGCTTTGCGACTTATTTCGTTCCTTATTCTTTTGTAGCAGAGCTGCCCTTCTACAGTTTTCGCATTCTTGTACTTTCTTCTTTCTTTAATCAATTCTAAGAATTCCTCCGTGATCCATGGCTTCTTCTTGACAACTTTTCTTCTTCCAAGAACTTTTTTGCGGCTTATTGTAGTCCACATTTAATGTTTTCCCAACGCTCTTCCACTGATTTCTCATTCAGGTTCTCTCCTATGTTATTTTCCACTGCTTTTTGAAATGCCAGCTGATGTTGAGCCTCCTTTAGTTTTTCTACTTGCCATATATTCTTCTTTGTTTTCTTCAATTTCTTAAATTTTAGATGGCATTTCATCATCACTAAATTATGGTCACTGTCGATGTCTGCCCCAGGGTAGCTTTTGCAGTCCTTCACTTGCTTTCTAAATCTCTGATTCACTAAAATGTACTCTATTTGGCATCTTCTTCTGTCTCCTGGCATTTTCCATGTGTATCTTCTGCGGTTGTGATTTTTAAACAATGTGTTGGCAACCACTAACTTATGTTGAGTGCAGAACTCCAGCAGTCTTTCTCCTCTTTCGTTTCGGTTTCCCAATCCGTATTTTCCAGTTAATCTTCCATCTTGACCTTCGCCGACAATAGCGTTCCAGTCTCCTAAAATAATTTGGTTTTCTTCTCCTCTTACCTGTTTTATAACTTTCGTGATATCTTCGTAGATATCTTCCACTTCTTCATCTTCATAGTCAGTCGTAGGCATGTAAACCTGCACCACCACGGTATCTACAGGTTTGGTCTCGATCTTCACCATTATTATCCTTTCATTGTACTGCAAAAAGCTCTTCACACGAATTCCGGCGCTCTTTCTGAGCATGATCCCTACTCCAGCATTACCATTTAATGATCCTGTATGTATAATCCTGTAGTTTCCACTCCAAAAGTCTCCTTCTTCGGGCCTTCGCTGATTCCTAATACGTCGAGGTCCATTCTTCGCATTTCTACCTTCAGGTTCTCCAGTCTTCCACAGGTCCGAAGCGATCTCACGTTCCATGTTCCTACCCTAAAAAGTGTATCACATTTGACTGATGTACTCTCTCGGGTAGTCCCCGCCCGGAGATCCGAATGGGGGACTATTTTACCTCCGGAATATTTTACTCGAGAGGGTGCCATCACGTCTTGATAATAAAGGAAAGAGTGGAGTAGCTGCGACTCCTCGGGATAATAATGTGGTGGTTTCCCCTGGCCTTCCACAAATAAACTGGTTACAGCCACAAAAATAATAACTTAACTGCCTTGATCATTAAGTCACTTTACAAACAAATTCTTCGCTTCTTTTAAAAAGTTGTCTTTCCTTTCTTAAAAGTCCAGTTCATTGAAATGCATTACACTTTTGGGTTTTTGGCATTATACTTTCCACAAATATCTTTCAATTCCTCCTTTTCCCTATTCAACGTGGTCGCGTAATACGCCTTACTCTCTAGTATTACATACTCTGATATAATAGAGATCAGGGTGCCAATTACGGTTCTCTGTCGTACGGAGGTAGCGTACGATACGCCTTGGAAACGAAATTCCTATCGTACGATATCTGAAATGCTATTACGTTTCCAGTTAGCTACCGCACAATACCTCATCGTACGATAGTAAGCTTGATATCGTACGATATCCCTTGTTTTGACGACATATGCTATTACGGTTCGCAGTATCAGCCGGTAGCTATGGATGTATCGTCTGTTATCCTATAGGCATCTTTGATCTCGCTGTAGCCCGTATCGTGAGTCTCACTTCCCATTTCCAATGGAATCATTTCAGGTATGTTTACACTATTAATAGAGATTTTGGGTTTAATGACTAATATAAATGTGCAGCACGCGCTAGGGAGTGAAAAATTTGCACAATTAAGTGACTTAATTAAATAATAGCGTTTATCAATTTCCGGGCTAGCGATTGATGAATACTTTTGATTTATACTTGCACCAATTTATAATATAAGCGATATCCAAGGTTTGAGATTAGCTTGGCATAGAACAAAACGTAAGTTTTCTTTATGCTATGAAGTCAACATGTGTTATTGTACGTTTAATTCACTATTATAATTTTATTTCTTCAGCATTAATCCCGTGCGTTTGTTGCACTTGTGCGTTTTTAGTCTAGGATCAACTGCATAATCTCAATCATGAAAACAGTTAATTAAGAATGAAATACAATTCCTTAATTAGAGGTTAATTCTGCTGTTTATCTTTGCTTTAATTCCTTGATATGCAGATTGTGCTTGCTGTGTGCGTTGGGGTACGGTATGCAATGAGTTTACTTATACATTATTAATATTTAACTGAATAGGATAGGCTTCTGAAGTCACTCCACATTTATAATATTGTATTAATAACTTCTGAGCAGTGGAAATTGTTCCACTACTACGTAATTATGTGATTTATCAACTTTTAAGTCTTGTTTACATATTCATTCGTTGATTTCAGCATTTTATTTTTCACCATTTATTAACAACAAAATTCCCTTATTGTTAAAGATACTATTAGCGCTATGGGTAGCGTGTTCGCTTCTCAGTACAAAGATCGACTGTTCGCGCCTCCTCGATGACTATTTTCTTGCCTTAACCATTTCTCAGTTTTTCTTCGCTGAGCGGTTGTTCAGTTGCAGTTGCTCATTACTGAGCTAAGGATATTTTTTTACACGTCCTATTCGTAAGTTTTGCTCTGAAATCTTATTCTCGGGATTGATCCTTGGACAATGGGGACATACAGCAACATTTCACGGTTCTTTGGGATATATTTTCAACGGCGAATAATTTTCTGTTTATTGACGACAGTAATCTACAGGTATTTCAATTCAAATAATATCTTCAAAATATACATCCATTGGCCATCCTTGTGACAGGTACTTTCATTGCCAGGTTAAGCTTTTCATTAGAAGTGGAAAAAGGCGAGATATCTTGGTATCCTCCAGCCGTTTGCCCTTGAGCTGGCTCTTAATGTAAAATACAGCTGTAGAAGTATATAGAGTATCATGGAAAGATATAGTTGCAAGTGTAACATTAAATGATCACGCTTTTCATGAATCTTGAGAGGTAAATTAAATGAAAGCAAAAAGTATTAATTAAAAAAGTCTGTATTCAGTGTTAATTGCTTTTGAAATAGCTAAAATTAAATGCATCTGCGATTGCATCATCATGCGTTGTGCTTCACAATATGATAATAAATAGCCACCTGGCAAATATGGAACCAGAAGATGGTGATGCACAAGAACAGCTAGTTCTGGAGAATAAAAGTTTAAATAATATGAGGGTATAAGGGTGCCAGATGACCTATAGGTATAGGGTGAAATTAGCATTCATTTTCAAACAGTGCTAATTTCTAAGACCATATAAAAAAGCAGAAATTTTCTGCTACCCTGAGTTCATTCATCTAAGGAAATATATGAAATTTTAAGGGCCTTTGTAATACCTTTTATCCCTGATAATGAATAAAAATTAGTTTTTACTCATCCACTATATTTTTATGTTTCAGCCATATAAAATTAATTGGCCATGGACCTATGTTTGCGTACTAACCATATATTTGTGTCAAACGGTCAGATGCAAAGTCAGTGGAGCTGACAAATGATCCGCCGTAATATTCAAATATTTCGTTAATGTTCGATAAGCACGACAGCGATATTTGGACATTCCGGATATGGTAATACAGATAAAAATATTGAAACAAATTTATGATGATATATAGCAAAATGTAAATAAAATATAATTGTTATGAAATGGAATAAAAGTGCAAGAGTATGACAAATAAAGTTTTGTGCCTTTCAATTTGGAATATGAGTTCTTATATCACCAATAGGTTTCCCAAAATCACTTTAATTTAAATATTTTCACCACAATACATTTGTGAAATGAAATTATTTTCACTTCCCGATTTCATCATACGTCTCTTGATGCCTTATTAGATATATTATTTAACCTATTATTGCGACGGAAAAAGTAAAAACAAAAACATAATTATTCAAAAATATGAAATAATAAATAATTTAAGGATTTGACTATTTCATCATAATTATTCAGGTTATATTACGTTTCCCCGTATCAGAAATCCCCTCCAAAGATATCACAGAAAACTGAATTGCGAAGAATTATTACTGTATTAAGAATTAGTTAATTAATTATGTCAATGTTACATTAACAGTTACTAACAAGAGAGTTAATCACAGAAATTTTTAGTATTGAAATAATTGAAAATAATATCACAAAACAGTACGAAAAATAAATTACCATTCATGCGCTCAATTTCAAATTGGTAGTTTCCCACGCATTTTTCATTATGACAGTCATTTGTTGTTGCAGTAGTGTTTCTTTTTTGGTTGTTTTTGATCCAATTCATACATGACGTCACTTGAGACGATATATTGCCGAAGATAGCCGAACCGTATCGTACGATATCAACGGCAAAACCATAATTACCTAGCAACGTATCGTACGATATCTGGGAGCAGTGGTATCGTACGATATCACATAGCGACGAAAGAACCGTAATTGGCACCCAGGGTGCCAATTACGGTTCTCTGTCGTACGGAGATAGCGTACGATACGCCTTGGAAACGAAATTCCTATCGTACGATATCTGCAATGCTATTACGTTTCCAGTTAGATACCGTACAATACCTCATCGTACGATAATAAGCTTGATATCGTACGATATCCCTTGTTTTGACGACATATGCTATTACGGTTCGCAGTATCAGCCGGTAGCTATGGATGTATCGTCTGTTATCCTATAGACGTCTTTGATCTCGCTGTAGCCCGTATCGTGAGTCTCACTTCCCATTTCCAATTGAATAATTTTCAGGTATGTTTATACTATTAATAGAGATTTTGGGTTTAATGACTAATATAAATGTGCAGCACGCGCTAGGGAGTTAAAAATTTGCACAATTAAGTGACTTAATTAAATAATAGCGTTTATCAATTTCCGGGCTAGCGATTGATGCATACTTTTGATTTATACTTTCACCAATTTATAATATAAGCGATATCTAAGGTTTGAGATTTGTTTGGCATTGAACAAAACGTAAGTTTTCTTTATGTTATGAAGTCATCATGTGTTATTGTACGTTTAATTCACTATTATAATTTTATTTCTTCAGCATTAATCCCGTGCGTTTGTTGCACTTGTGCGTTTTTAGTCTAGGATCAACTGCATAATCTCAATCATGAAAACAGTTAATTAAGAATGAAATACAATTCCTTAATTAGAGGTTAATTCTGCTGTTTATCTTTGCTTTAATTCCTTGACATGCAGATTGTGCTTGCTGTGTGCGTTGGGGTACGGTATGCAATGAGTGTACTTATACATTATTAATATTTAACTGAATAGGAGAGGCTTTTTAAGTCACTCCACATTTATAATATTGTATTAATAACTTCTGAGCAGTGGAAATTGTTCCACTACTGCGCAATTATGTGATTTATCAACTTTTAAGTCTTGTTTACATATTCATTCGTTGATTTCAGCATTTTATTTTTCTCCATTTATTAACAACAAAATTCTCTTATTATTAAAGATACTATTAGCGCTTTGGGTAGCGTGTTCGCTTCTCACTACAAAGATCGCCTGTTCGCGCCTCCTCGATGACAATTTTTTTGCCTTAACCATTTCTCAGTTTTTCTTCGCTGAGCGGTTGTTTGCGGTTTATTGACGACAGTAATCTACAGGTATTTCAATTCAAATAATATCTTCAAAATATACATCCATTGGCCATCCTTGTGACAGGTACTTTCATTGCCAGGTTAAGCCTTTCATTAGAAGTGGAAAAAGGCGAGATATCTTGGTATCCTCCAGCCGTTTGCCCTTGAGCTGGCTCTTAATGTAAAATACAGCTGTAGAAGTATATAGAGTATCATGGAAAGATATAGTTGCAAGTGTAACATTAAATGATCACGCTTTTCATGAATCTTGAGAGGTAAATTAAATGAAAGCAAAAAGTATTAATTAAAAAAGTCTGTATTCAGTGTTAATTGCTTTTGAAATAGCTAAAATTAAATGCATCTGCGATTGCATCATCATGCGTTGTGCTTCACAATATGATAATAAATAGCCACCTGGCAAATATGGAACCAGAAGATGGTGATGCACAAGAACAGCTAGTTCTGGAGAATAAAAGTTTAAATAATATGAGGGTATAAGGGTGCCAGATGACCTATAGGTATAGGGTGAAATTAGCATTCATTTTCAAACAGTGCTAATTTCTAAGACCATATAAAAAAGCAGAAATTTTCTGCTACCCTGAGTTCATTCATCTAAGGAAATATATGAAATTTTAAGGGCCTTTGTAATACCTTTTATCCCTGATAATGAATAAAAATTAGTTTTTACTCATCCACTATATTTTTATGTTTCAGCCATATAAAATTAATTGGCCATGGGCCTATGTTTGCCTACTTACCATATATTTGTGTCAAACGGTCAGATGCAAAGTCAGTGGAGCTGACAAATGATCCGCCATAATATTCAAATATTTCGTTAATGTTCGTTAAGCACGACAGCGATATTTGGACATTCCGGATATGGTAATACAGATATTGAAACAAATTTATGATATAGCAAAATATAAATAAAATATAAAAATATATAGCAAAATGTAAATAAAATATAATTGTTATGAAATGGAAGAAAAGTGCAAGAGTACGACAAATAAAGTTTTGTGCCTTTCAATTTGAAATATGAGTTCTTATATCACCAATAGGTTTCCCAAAATCACTTAATTTTTAAATATTTTCATCACAATACATTTGTGAACTTAAACTTATTTTCACTTCCCGATTTCATCATGCGTCTCTTGATGCCTTATAAGATATATTATTTAACCTATTATTGCGACGGAAAAAGTAAAAATAAAAACCTAATTATTCAAAAATATGAAATAATAAATAATTAAAGGATTTGACTATTTCATAATAATTATTCAGGTTATATTACGTTTCCCCGTATCAGAAATACCCTCCAAAGATATCACAGAAAACTTAATTGCGAAGTAACTAATTAATTAACTAATTGTTATAACTGTCATAACAATTAGTTAATTAATTATGTCAATGTTACATTAACAGTTATTAACAAGAGAGTTAATCACAGAACTTTTTAGCATTGAAATATTTGAAAATAATATCACGAAATAGTACGAAAAATAAATTACCATTCATGCGCTCAATTTCAAATGGGTAGTTTCCTACGCATTTTTCATTACGACAGTCACTTGTTGTTGCAGTAGTGTTTCTTTTTTGGTTGTTTTTGATCCAATTCATACATGACGTCACTTGAGACGATATATTGCCGAAGATAGCCGAACCGTATCGTACGATACCAACGGCAGAACCATAATTACCTAGCAACGTATCGTACGATATCTGGGAGCAGTGGTATCGTACGATATCACATAGCGACGAAAGAACCGTAATTGGCACCCAGGAGCAGCTTCTCTTCCAGCGAAAAGTTTTCGTTTCATCCACTGCACATTTTTACTAGATACTCACACGCTTCCAAACTGAAGTTCACGGTGTTTATTTACGTCGCTAAGGAGCTTACAATTGCTTTTCGGGAAAAAAATGACAGTAGTCAGCGTTGCCACATAATCAACAACGACAGGCCGCGGTTTTCATAGACCGCGACGTAACCTTGTTTATGCAAGCGGAAGGAAGATCGCGTCCAGGCCGCGGCTTATGAAGACTCCGTCTAAACCACGGTTTGAATCTCGTTCTTGCAATCCACCCATTAAGCTTCAACGATGTTTTCATTTCAGAGACGACAATGGCAAGGGCCTTAGCAACGCTCGGAAAAGAACCGAAGAAAAAATAGTAAATTTCATCTTAAATTACACATTGCCCAGAAAACTCGTTGACAAAGTATTAATGGGTTTAAAGAATAGGAATTTTTAAACATTTTTCCATTAAATACAGAAAAATGAAAGAAAACGATTAATATTTAGTTACTTTACTGAGCGAAAGAAAAAACTCTTGCGCTACAACAAATTGAAAACGTTGTTATAAACCAATGTAAATACATAATTGGCGCCAGGAATCGAACCCGGACCCAAAGCCTTTTTTCTAATATAGCCTATATGTACCTTATAGTGTATACGCTAGAATTCTACCAAATTTCAGCTCAATCGGTTGAGTAGTGTTTGAGGAGATGCGTAACGAACATAGAGACAGCATAGCGTAGACAGAGCAGGGACAGAGAGAGGGATCTGAATAATATGCTGATAACCATGGAAAGGACAATGGCCAGATATCAGCTGAAGATCAATAAGAAGAAGACTAAGATACTGGTGTGCAGCAAGAGAGAAGAGGCCACAACCAACGTTAAACTAGGGAAGCAAAAACTGGAAGAGGTGAAAGAGTTCTGGGGCATAATTCTGTAAAGTCGAATTCGAGATTCCGACGTCACAACAATACCCATATATGGAAAAAACTTCATACTTTTGTAGTACAAACCGTGCTCCCTTGATGCCGCGACGGTCGTCCCGGCTCAAGGCGACGGAGTCGGTTCATTTTGCGGATCATTTCGTTCATAATCCGTCGCCAAATATTTTCTGGCGGGCAGGCGCTGCTATCGAGGTGGGCACCGATAGAAGCTTCGATTGTAACAGACGACTTGTTGATATTTATCGCGCGGGATACAAGGTGAGAATTCTAGCTCATGATTAAATATTTCATGTCTCCGTTTCCTTTACGCTTATACAGTTAGAGGTATATAAAACTATTTGTTTTGTTTTCAATTGTCGCCATGCAATGTTTTTGTTTAATGCTGATTAAAACTTTTTGAGTATACTAGACATAGGTATAAGTTTTTTATTCGTGTAAAACTTCTACGTAATATTTTAATGCTACTGCAGTGGCAATCTATATTATAGAGAGAGATGGTATCATGTTGGAAATCACATTGTTTGAGCAAATCTCATTATGCTGGCAATTGTTTTGTACGAGTACCTTTCTTTGTGTGGTTGTATTGTACCGTCAAATTCTGACATTGAATGGACGTCCCCCTGTGTGGCAATCTCCCCCCTGCCACACACCTTTATGGTGGCTTACAGGGTATATGTTGATGTAGACGTCCTTTGGTCTTCGGACGCATACATTATCGCAAGATATTGAACGGTCGTTGTATATTTGTTATCTGCTACTGTAATATCAACCATTCCAAACCAATTTACTATTTAAATAGAAACATGGGCAGACGGAGGAATATATGCACGAAGATGTAATGATTCACTCGAGAAAACAATATCATTACAGAAGCTATCGACACAATCAATTGATAAAACCAAAACATTTCGTGATTTAATTCCAAATGTGTAATCACTTTCAATTTTCAAAAGTTTCACTTTCTTAATAAGTTCGCCTTTATTCCATACCTATATTGTTACAGCGAATAGTTTGATTACAAACATCAACAGTAAGTCATGCTGATTAATTATTGTTAATTACCTCAGCTTGTTCCTTCCATTGTAATAATGGCGCGCTGGATAGACATAACGCTGGATAAACAGTCAACTGTTATAAGTCATTACGGCAGTGAACGATGTTCGCGAATCGTTCGTCCCAGTGACCCACGACTCTCCGTATGAGCCGAAATTCTTTCGACTTTACAGAATAGGCCCCCTATTATCTGGGAAGCAGAGTAACCAACGATGGACGAAGCAAGAAAGAAATAGTGAGTAGAATAGCCCAGGCAAGGAGGGCATTCTATCAAAATAAGAACCCACATACAGCTAGAAATTCAAGATTAGAATTAAGGAAGCAATTCATCAGAGGGTACATCTGTAGCGTTTCTTTATGGCATGGACGATGACAGCAGCGGAGAAGAAAAGAGTGGACGCATTCGAAATGTGGGGTTACGAAAGAATGGTGAAGATTAAATGGATTGACCGAGTAAATAACTAAGAAGAGAGGGATAAAAGAGAAGTCTGCTGAATACCCTAAGAAGAAGGCGGGACAACCGGCGATAGTATTAGATATGATGGCCAGATGAAGACAGCTGAATGACAAGGGGACCTGAACAATGGCAGCCTCGCGTGAGATATATGGAACAAGTGATTAAGGATGTGAAAGAGATACGTGAATATGAAGAGATCAGCCGATAAAAGAATTGAGTGGAATTTCTACGCTAAACGAATCTGTGGATTGATGACTAATGATGATGACGTTGTCTGTTTTATTTCGACTGATGCAGTAATTTTTCCTGGAGGAGCCTTTTTCCCCGAAAAATTCAATGGTCGTGTATTCCTTAAAATGAAATTGAAGCCTCCCAGCAACACGCCGCTCGCAATCCGTAGCTAGCGATTGCCTATAATCCTGACTTCCCTTTCCACATCTACACACCATTGCCAAAAAGATGAAGCATTTGTGCACTGAAATCAAGTCATTTGCGTAAAGAAGAATTTAAATTGGTTAAATAACTCTTACATAAGGAGCACTCTGCAAAACTGTTACTTTACCTGAGCAAACACCATCTAATACCAAACTTTGAACGCGTTCGTTTAAAAAGTCTCCTATCCAGGCTATTATGTTATTTTCTATCCCGTATGATGCTAACTTCTCACAATTAAGATAGAGTGGGGCACCTTATCGAACACTTCTCTGAAGTCAAGACGCATTGCGTCTACCTGTACTGTACCTTCTCCGGAAACTAGAATATCATGAACAAAATAACCTAATTGATTTTCGCAAGACCGTCCCTTTCTGAACCCATGCTGGTTTGTTATCAATAAATCCTGGCTATCGAGGTTTTATCAGGCTATCGGACCTAACAAAGTTTTATTCAATTATTTACCATTACAGATTTATGTTGGAATTCGAGATTTCTAGCCAAAAGAGCCCATAGAGAATATGTGGAAGGAGTCGCTCCTAATTACGCGAATACTTGTCACGATTTACAAATGCTTAAAGCGTAATAGGAAACGAAGATCGCGGATGTTAGAAAATGCTTGAAACGGCGAGTAATCCACGATAAATTAAGAAATATGGAAAAATAGATAAATACGATTGAAAAATGTTATTAAATATTGTTAAATTTGTAAATCATCCACATAAACATCTTTCCGAAAAGCATTTTTCAAAATAAAAATACTCGGGGACAAATAGATGAATATCCGGAAGCGTTTGGGCCTACTATGATAGGGTGATACAGGGTACTACTACAACGGTTAATTCTTTGCAAAACCATAGGAACGAAAGGACAACCTACAGTTTAGATAAGGCAAAGTAGTTGAATTCCTTTCTTGGGCGAAAACATACCTGATCGATTTCAGCAAGCAATGACTTCGATCGATATATCTTGCGGCTGAATCGAATCCTTATTTTTGAAAATTTGCCCGAACAAGTCCTGATGAAATTTCAGCTGGCGTGTACAAACATTTAGCTCCCAAATTGACTCCGTACCTAAAAGTAATATGTAAGAAATACCTCCAAGTACCTATAGTTCCCAAAGACTGGAAGATAGCAAACCTATTTAGTAAGGCGGACTTAAACTGATTGATACGTAACTTACAGATTTATAACTGATAACTTCAGGCTTAACTATGTGAAACCGTTCCATTATGGAAAATAAAAGAATAAAACTTTGTTTGGTTCACATTTATATTTCAATAGGAACGACCCGGGTGTCATGACATAGTTACTTCTTCAGGTTCACAACATAGTTACACATTATTGATGTAACTAGCATATGCTCTATACTTTTATGTGGCTGTGGCGCCAGTCATATTGGCCTGCATAAAGTGTTCCCTACCACCGCAATGAACAGTTGGTAACTGAAGATTGAAGGCATGAGATGAACGGCTTTTTTGTGGCTATTTATGCCTCAAAAATGCAAGGAATCGGGAGCCAACTGAATATTTACCTCTATATTCATTGATCACGGTATTAATATAAATCATTGGATTTTAAAAGATTAGACTTTGATAACTTTAAAATTTATTTAAGAGATTCCTTATCGGATTTTAAAAGTCTTCCATAAACTTATATACGGAGGGTTCATGGAAGTCGTTCATTAATACCATGTGCTCTGGGATCAATACATATATTCCTAGTACATTTAAAAAAGAAAGCACTGAACCAAGGTGGTACAATGTCCAAGAAGTTCCTGAGACGGCAGCGAATATGGCATGGAAAAATGAAAAGAATTAGTAAATATATGTCCAAATGAACAATGAAAGGGAAATCCAAGAGTATTCTGGCCGCTCAAGGAGGTTCAACGCCTTAAGTCTGCCATCCGTTCACTTAAAAAAGATAATGGGGAAATGGCCATAAACACTCTTGAGAAAGTTTAACCTACAGAATTCCTTCTTCCAAACCGTTTTTAACCTACCTTCCTGAGATTCAACCTGACCTCTTTCAACGGCTGATGCATTCAATTGAAATTTCCTGTAATGGCATTGCAAATTTACTTAGAGATATAAGCCTCAACAAATCTCCTGGCCCTGATCAAATTCCCTCCCGCGTATATAGAGAGTTAGCTTCCAATATTTCCCCCTAGCACGTCGTACCAATGGATTGGAAAACAGCCGATGTAACATACATTTTTAAAAGTGGTGATAGGGAGCAGCCATATCCCTCACATCCATTTCATGCAAGGTCCTGGAACATATAATTGTCAGTTCAGTCATGGGACACCTAGATAGCCAGAATGTATTGTCCAATGCTCGGCATGGCTTCCGGAAGAGCAGATCATGTGAAACTCAACTTCCTCTCTTTTCCCACGATATTTTAGTTTCTGGTGAATATAATAATATTCGAAGAGTGGATGCTATATTTCTCGATTGCAAGAAAGTTTTTGACAGGGTGTCCCAGAGAAAACTAATTTGAAATTAAAATCTTATGGGTTGGACAGTAACATTATATCATGGATCAATGATTTTCTGCATGATCGGGTGCAAAGGGCTGTTTTGGACAGTGTTACTTCCCCGGCGAAGTCACTTTGGGTGTCCCACAAGGAAGTGTGATAGGTCCACTCTTGCTCCTTCCATACATAAATGAAATCAATAAAGTGGTAAAAAGTAGGCACCGTCTATTTGCCGAGGACGCAATCGTGTATCGGGAAATTCTAAGTCCAAATGATAAAGAGTATTCATATGATGATCTACAAGCAATTGAAAAATGGTGTCATGCATGGAAGTTAGAATTAAATTTTAAAAAATGAGTAATAGTGAATAAAAAACGTGGAATCCATTAAATATCTTGGAATAAAACTGACAAATGATCTTTCCTAGGGTACACACATACGTGAAATATTGGGTCAAGCTAATCGTAAACAGGGATTCATCAAAAGAGTATTGGGTAAATGTGACGATCATGTACGAGAAATCAGCTACTTATCCCTTGTAAGACCTCATTTGGAATATGCTGCCAGTGTATGGGATCCCTACGAAATCGGTCTAAATAACGAACTTGTACGTGTGCAGCGAAGATCGGCAAGATTTGTAAAGGGACGGTACGATAACTATATTAGCGTAACCAGCCTATTAAATGAATTAAAGTGGGAATCATTGTAAGATGGCAGGTTGAAATTTAGACTTTAATGTCTTAAATAAATTCCAAAATAATATTTTCAGTGATGAAGTTAAAAATATTTTTCAAACCCCAACTTACTCTAGCAGACTGGACCATAATCACAAAACTAGAGAAAATTCCAAACTGACGGATTCAAAATGTCCTTTTCTCCTCGTACAATTAGTAATATGAGCAGCGGTAAATATATCAAATACGAGTGAATCAATCCATAGCATAGGTGGTTGCATAAGGACTTTAAGCTGACCCAACTAACATCATGATATTGCATGCTTGTTTGCTATTTTTTTTCTAATTGAAGTAGTTTAGACTAGTATATTAATATTAATCCTCTTTTATGCATGATATGTAGTGCATGTTTGGTGAGAATTCACCCCCTGCCACACACCTTTATGGTGGCTTGCAGGGTATTATATAGATGTAGATGGTGTATGTGTATGTATGAAGCCAGTCCTCCCCATTTGGTAGAACGTTAATTTTCATAGTCAGACTTTGATAGTAATCCAAGTATATTGAACAGTTTTCTTTGAAAACTTTCAGCAAGAAACAAGCATCTACAGTGGAAGAAATCGCTAAATACGCATTGATATGGTGGAGGAGGGGGGGAAGAGGAAGCAATTAGATTATATTCACTCGTGTCGCTGAAAGCGTCATCAATTTTCTCCTTGGATCAATCGGAAAGGTTGATAAATTTCCTCCGGTGAGTGTAAAAGAAACGGAATTAGCGAAAGACGTGTAAACCCTATAAGACATCCATCACCAAGGTGGCAGAGGAGTGATTTGGCGAATGTCTTCGTGGAGGGAAACAGCGCCAATCAATTAGCTATTAAGAGTCCCGAATCTGCAAGATGAAGGAGAGGCCTTTTTCGGTAATTGGATTCCTGAAATGCTCTTCCCCCCCTGATACTAAGGGGCTTCCCCTTCCACTGGAGTCCCCAGAGGAGTCAGCCAATCCACATGCGGCAAATTAATGGATGGAAAACCATTTCGAGCATCGATGATTCCCCATGACACTTGAGAAAAAGAACGATGTATTTTCGCTCTCAATTAAATGCAGGTGAATGGCATCTGATCTAATGTTGATTATCTATTATTACAAGTGTAATTTGCCTTAATTATAGATGTTTCCATGATGTGACGTAACCGAGGGTCCTTTTCATCTCGGAAGGACGGAATTCATTGCAAGAATACTCCATAAGGCCGCACTCTGTTTTAAGTAAAGCCGCAGTTGCTACAATTTGTACATTTCTGGTACGTGTTGCTGGTACTTCAATGCATTCCCTGTTATATCAGAGCAAAGCAATCAAAGGAGCCTATGATAAAATGTGGATGTCTTAGCCTCACACTTGTTGCACCTCTAAAGACTGTCCGATTTGGACGCCCCAAGAGGCCGTTCCTTGCGAGGAAGAAGCGAATTCCGGGTCGTGCGGGCAGATCAATGCTCTCGGGTGGACGCGTCAGCTCACCCATGTGACAAGAAGTAGTTTAAATGAATTGCGTGAATATACGCAAAGCTGCTTTGTTTAGTGAAAGCCAGAGCTGTTCCGAAGTTCCGGAGCTCACGTAAAAAATGACCCCACCTAAATTACTTGTGTAGCTATCTACGATACAAGAAAACAGCAAGCGGAAAAGAAGTTAAGTGTAGCAATAACATTCCGGAGGACTATCTCGCTAGAGAGAAGGCGAACTGAAATATGTTGTGTTAAATCCTAGAATTGGTCAGCAGGCACGACCAAATGGTCGGCATAAGATGTCCAACTTCGTGCAGGTGTCATCAAGTGTCCCCCAAGGCAGCTAAGGTGGACCACTCCTATTTCTTTTCTGCATCAATGAGATAGGTAGCAAGGATAAATAGGCAGTAAACTTCGACATCTTGCCCACGACATGGTACTGTACAAAATTTACCTACTAATAACCAAGATATGGCATCCATTGCAAGTTATCTAGATGCGTTATAGGATTGGTGTGAGAAGTGGATGGATAAATAATTTGACAATGGAAGACACTATCCAATGTTAGGTTGGAGTAGGGATGGAAGAAAATTAAGGTAGAATGCGATGAAGGGCTCTTGGAACCTCCAGCACTTCACGATTTACACGGCAGTGCACATTTCGATGCACGACTCACCCATCGTCTTCAGGGCTAAAAATGAGTTCTTTGGGGATATTCTTGGGCTCATTCAGGGACTTAAGAGCCCTGGGATCCATGGATCTTCATAAGGCGTGCGCTAGCGTCATCGTTATTATTTCATTTGACTTATTTCAGAGAGAACGTGATCTCCGTTCTCCATTTTTCGCACATCACTTCAAATCGCTTATCACAGTTAGTGGAGCGAATTTTATAGACGGTTATTGTTAACCCTGCGCTACTCTAGGGGGTAAGCGTTAACGATAACGATTGCGATAACGCGAAAGATGCATCCGTTATTCCACACCAGGTGGAGTCAGCTGTGTCTTATCGAAGAATTTAATAGAATGAGTACCTATTTTCGGAGTGGTAGATAATTGCAACAGCAAAAAATAAAGACGCCTAATTACACCTTATATCTTAGGTATTCCCATAAATCCTAACAATAGAAGTAAAAGCTGGGTGACTGACGACGTAAAAGCAGCCAGTGCTGAATTTAGGGAAATATGTAAATCAAAAAGTTGGCAGAAAGATCCAGACTGTAAAAAACAATTCCAAACATGTAAAAAAAATTATATAAGACCTTTCTGATTGAAGCTAAGAAAAACTACTATAATGAATTTATTTATAAATCTAGTAATGTAGCCAAAACTTCATGGAAAATAGTAAATGATATTCCTGATGGAAAAGTTATTGGAAAAGAGAATCTTACATTAAGAAATGAAGAAAACATTAGGTTATCGGAACCCAAACTAATGGCAGAATTTGCAAAACATTTTTAGTCAATGTTCCCCGGAACTTAAAAAAACAAATAGGGAGCAACTGTGTTTCAAATGCCAGCACATACAGTCTTCTATGGCTCTTTTCCCAGTAACAGAGGATGAGGTTTTAAAGTATATTAAAAAGCTAAAATGTAAAAACTCTGTAGGTTTCGACGAGATCCCAGTGATGATCATAAAAAAATGTTCACTTGCCATAAGCAAGCCTTTAACTTTTATAATAAATCAATCCCTCATGAGCGGCAAATTTCCTGACCATCTAAAAATTGGTAAAGTCATACTTATTCATAAAAAAAGGGGACAAGAACGATATAAACAATTACCGCCCTATTTCCTTACTGTCGAACTTTTCTAAAATTTTTGAAACTATTATGAGACACAGGATTACAAGCTTTATTACTAAAAGTAAAATCTTGGATGCTGAGCAATATGGCTTCCAGAAAGGTAAAAGAACAAATGACGCTCTCGTGAGTTTCTTAAAGAAGATTATGACATCCTGGGACTCTAATGAGTACCCAGTTGGTGTGTTTAACGATCTATCTCGTGCATTTCACTCTATTGACCATAAAACTCTTCTTGCAAAATGTGAACGCTATGGAATCAGGGGAATTCCAAATAAATGGTTAGAATCATATCTGAAGGATCGAAAACAGATGGTGGTTGTTGAGGGCGTTGGTGAGGATAATGTGATATCAGACTACCTTTCCTCCCCCGAGACAACAAATATAGGAGTGCCTCAGGGCAGCATCCTTGGACCCCTTCTGTATTTGATATATACAAATGACTTACCTAATAGTGTTTCAAAGGAGAATATAGTACTTTATGCAGACGATACAACCCTAGCAGTAAGTCACAAGTATCCCCAACAATTACAAACCAAGCTAAATAGCGCCTTAAAACTCATGGGTAATTGGTTCAGGGAGAATAAACTATCAGTAAATATACATAAAACCAACTTTATTCAATTCAGTAAAAAAAGAGAAGTGCCCCATTTGAACTTAGGCATAAATGGAAAATCTATTGAAAGAGTGGGCAGTGCCAAGTTCTTAGGTCTGACAATCGATGAGTCTTTAAGTTGGGAAATCCATACTAATAACTTATGCTCCAAATTATCAAAATGTGGTTATATTTTGAGAAATCTGGCTGGCGTCATACATTTTGAGGTGCTCAAAATGGTCTAATACGGCAATTTTCAGACCCACTTAACCTATGGTATTATTTTCTGGGGGGCATCACCTGGTTCCCACCAAGTTTTCCAAATGCAAAAAAGGGTTATCAGATATTTAGCGAACATTCCAGTGTGGGAATCCTGTAAACCATATTATAAGAAGTTAAGAATTTTAACTCTTCCTTGTTTATACATTTTATACTTATGTTTATACCTGGTGGATAACAAAAATCACTTTACCATCAATGCCCAGATACATGGGTATGAAACACGCCGCAGTGTGGATATCCATCTGTTTAGCCATTTCACCGGAATGTATAATAAAAGCCCTTTCCATGCTGCCATTATAATATATAATCATTTAACTGCCAGCCTAAAAAACTCACCTTCAAGGGGCTCATTTAAAAACCAGTTAAAAAACTTGCTGCTAGATAAAGGATATTACAGTATCAAAGACTATTTAGATGACTGTTTTTAAATAGTAATATGCATGTATCTACATGCTTGAAAAATCCATCATATTGTACAAAGCTCATGTTTGATTTTGATTGTTTTATGTTTTATGACTTGTCCTATATTTCACTATGTAAAATCTCTGGGCTAATAAAATATTCATTCATAGGTAGTGTTGCGCAGGGCGAAGAGTATGCGTTTGTGTTCATTACACAACTATACATTGTGTAGCGAAGAGCGGAAAGATTTTTTAAATGTGTTACGTTATGCTTATCAGTTTATCTAAATTATTTGTTGAAATAGATTCTGAACCACTTAAGCTAATAATTCGTTCTTTTTTTTTCTCCATGGAAATTATTCTACTACCTATTCCGTATTTGCAGTAGGCTGAAGTACTCGCGGTTCATGAATCTGTTCCCATTAGGACTGTTATAGCTGATGATCTGATTCTTGGCGGAATGTCGCTCGCCCTAATCACGGAAGCGCCCTCTGCTTCTGTTTAGTTCAAATGTTCATGTCTTCTGAATGCCTGCGTAAACAGCATGAATTGCAAATAGTGAACATTATTTCAGGCCACTTGCCCAGAGCTCAAGTAAGCGGTTGTGGGGACTGTTTGGATCATTTAGAAGCTATCAAGATCCCAAGAAGATATTTGAGTCATTTCCCCACAAGTCCGCGCCAAACGCCCCTGGAGTTCATTTCCACGCATTGACCCACATCCGATGGTTTCTCGGCTGTAACGAATTTGTCGCAATCGATGAAGCAATAGGTCACAGGAGTTCTCTGGTTCATGTTAGGTCTTCAATTTTGAAGAGTTTAGGCATAATATGAGAATTTTAATTGCAATATAGGTTTCATGAGAGATTGTTGACTCTCATCTTTAATTTTTATAACGGAACGTTAATTACTTTCTGAAAAAAACGGCATTCTCTAATGTCTTCGCCTGGGTTGTATATTGAAGAAAGTTACAAGGCAGAACGTAGAACTGAAAGAATCGTATCTATGAGATATGAAAGGTGGGCACAGGAAGTAAACAAATTTCCCTAATTTCATTTGGGCAACACGATGAGGATAGAAAACAATTTTTTCCCTGGTCAATCATCCTGTTGATCCACCCATGAAATAAAGGATTGGATTGCTTGGATTATTGCCTCACACGCGGCTTAATATCGTCCGCTTACTTAAATTCGCTGCATGATAACCGCATTACCCATAAACCCTCTTACTTCTCAACTTACCGTCGCAAAGTGGGCTGAAATCGAAAAATGCTCGTCATAATTCCTAAAAAGTTTTTTATTCAGTCTGGAAGTTGAAAGTTGGCATGGTGACTGTCCTTTTATTGTGCATGCAACATATAATTTCATTTTTCGTAACTATTTTGTATTAACAGCATGGGGTTCAAAACGACATAACAAGGGGTTCAGGTTGAGCAAAATATACAAAAACGCCGGAATTCAGTTTTAGTTGAAAATTTACAAAATGAAGATGATGCGGAGCCTTTGATGGTAGCTTTGTGGAATAAATAGTGACAGATGTTTTTAGATTAAATGTTATTCTTTTACATGCCATACTTGTAGATGAATTACAGGGATATTCGCTCGGTTACAAAATGACGAACCTTCAAGAGAGTCCCGTGATCCCGACTGCCCACATTTGAATTGTCGTTTTTTTCTTGAGTGCCTTCATTTACGGGCTAATGAAATCTGCCGTCCCAAAACGGAGTTCCAGTTTCCTTCTTCCAGCACCGAACATTTCCTACGCTCAACTCTTTCTCCCCTCAGGTCGTCCAGACAAAACCTTTGCGTCTGACGTCACGCTGAGAACAACTCCGACCCAACCAATCCGCACGTGCAGACCAAGTTCCAGTCACGCAGCAAATGATGAAGCATGGCAGAGGGAAGAATGCACGAATAAGCAGTCAATGGAAATGAGGTGATTATTCAAAATTAAACCCTCTTACTTATAAGTCGATAAGCGTTGATAAATTTCCAAAGTGAAGTGTAGTGTCAAGTGAAGTGCAGTGCATGGGTCAAACGAATCGTAAACTGCCCCCTGCCACACACCCTCGCGGTGGCTTGCAGAGTAACGTGTAGATGTAGATGTAAACTGGGATTCATCAAAAGAGTACTGGATAAATGTGACGATCATGTACGAGAAATCAGCTACTTTTCCCCTGTTAGAACTCATTTGGAATATGCTACCAGTGTATGGGATCCCTACGAAATCGGTGTAAATAACGAACTTGAACGTGTGCAGAGAAGATCGGCAAGATTTGTAAAGGGACGGTACGATAATTATATTAGCGTAACCAGTCTATTAAATGAATTAAACTGGGAATCATTGTCAGATCGCAGGTTGAAATTTAGACTTTATCTCCTAAATAAATTCCAAGACAATATTTTCAGTGATGACGTTAAAAATATTTAGCGAACCCCAACTTACTATGGTAGACTGGAATATGATTACAAAATTAGAGAAATTGATTGCCGAACTGACAGATTCTAAATGTCCTTTTTTCCACGCACAATTAGGGATATGAACAACGGTAAATATATCCAATGCGAGTAGCTGCATGTTGGTATAAGGACTTGAAGCTAACCCAACTAACAGCATGTTTTTGCGTGTTTACTATGTATGCTATTTTTATCTTTTTTAAATAGTGAAATTTTGAACAGTATAATAATACTAATCCTTTTTTATGCATGATATGTAGTGCATGTTTGGTGAGAATCCACCCTCTGCTACACACCTTTATGGTGGCTTGCAGGGTATTATGTAGGTGTAGGGCGAATACATAAAGAAGAATCGATTTATTTTATGCTATTAATATCAGGGGAACAGAGACAGAGTGTATCCATAGAGAAAGGATCACATGGAGCGTTGGCATGCCTTTTCTCATAAATTTCGTGTTGCGGCGTATAGCAACAGTTGGGTAGCGACATCGCCAACTAATCGCCTGGTTCAGGCGAACGTTTCGAACGGGAAGGAGTGCGTAAGAAGAAGAAGATCTTCCTCAGGGTGATCAGGAGGGGATTTACGAAAGAAAGATTTACTTAGGAATTAAGCGCCCGAACGCTGCTTTGAAATCCCTCCTCACCCATCAAGATGCCTCAAATGCCGCCTCCTCTTACCTCCCTCGTCTTACGCGGTCATCGACACTAAGCAGGCTGTTGCGAGAACACTTGCGCAAGAAATACTGCGTCGTGTAAAGCGACGACTTGCGAGGAGAGGCAGCGCGTGAACGACTGCGTGAAGCAAATTACAACATGTTCTAATCTGATTCTTGCATTCGCGCCAGTTTGAAGTTAATTTCTCTCTATAGATGGTGCAGATGTAGCGGAAACGAACTTCCACGGGAATTCTAGGCATTAAATAGGTTGTTGACGATTGAGTTGGTTGTTTCTGTTGGCACATCTTGGGTAGGAATAAAGTGCAATAATGATCAGCTGGGCGATTAATGAGGTAGAAGCTTAAATTTCGTTCGTTAAGGAAGAGGTGCCTAATGTCGTGACCGTGGCCCGTGCGTTAGTTGTGCAAAATGTGGGCTCAGTGTACTGGACTAAGGTCTCCACTATTACGTTTAGACTGCACCGTGTAAAGCTGTCAAGCAAGCGTCTTCGCCACGGAATTTCGTGGACGACTGCTCAAACGGAAGCAGCATCAACTTGCGCAATTTCATTGATCGTGGTGTGAAATGGCATTCTGAGCCTTCCAAACAAATGCCTGGCAAAAAGGATTCGAGACTGCACCGTGTAAAGCTGTCAAGCAAGCGTCTTCGCCACGGAATTTCGTGGACGACTGCTCAAACGGAAGCAGCATCAACTTGCGCAATTTCATTGATCGTGGTGTGAAATGGCATTCTGAGCCTTCCAAACAAATGCCTGGCAAAAAGGATTCGAGGCCGATGTTTTTGTCAAGAGCCATTATTTACATTATTGGATTTTAAATGTCAGCCCATTGCGGTAAAATTGAAAACGAAGCAGCGGTTTCGTGAAATACATGAGACTTCCCTGTAGCTGTTCAAAGTTTTAAATTGTTATATGAGACTAGATAATGAAACAATTGACCAATCAAGAGAGGAGGAGTCTCATCAGTTCCTTATTAGCGGACCCTGCGATTAGTTTCGCGTGTGCTGACGGCTCCCCAAGCCACACCACACGAGCGAACACCCAATGCTGCCTGCGAAATTGTGTGCAGCCAAAGTGTTCTGGCGATCCACGCAATGCCGTGGGAGCAGAACACTGCGGGGACACCATTTGCAACTTAATGCATGTACTTCTGCTGCTTCGTGGCCTCACCTGAGTCGGTGTGGCGAGATATTCTAAGCGAGAATATTCACCGTAATTTGTAAAACCAAAACCTGAGAGTAAGATGTGGTGCGACAAATGGCAGTTAGAACTCAACCTTAAAAAGTGTGTAGCAATCAATTTTTGGAGGAGGAATAATTCGATAGAGCGATCCTATAAAATTAGTAACACGAAGATCGAAAACTATGAAACCATAAGATATTTAGGTGTAACAATCACTAAAGATTTATCGTGGTTAAGACACATCCGGGAAATATGCGGCCGAGCGAAGGGAAAGCTAGGATTTATAAAAAGAGCACTTGGGAAATGTGATGAGAAGACAAAAGAACGATGTTACTTTTCACTAGTTAGGCCCCAACTTGAGTATGCAGCCAGTGTATGGGATCCGAATGAATTAGGCTTGATCAGAGAACTAGACAGTGTGCAGCGTAGAGCAGCTAGGTTCGTTAAAAGGTGTTACGATAGGTTGAGAAGTGTTTCAGAATTAATACAGGAATTAGGGTGGGAATTATTATCAGAGTGCATGTTAAAGTGCAGATTAAATCTATTAGAGAAATTCAATCGGATGGCCTTACTGAAAATGTTAGGCACATATTAAAAACACCAGCGTATTATGCTAGATTCGACCAGACAATTAAGATTATAGAGAGATAGATTGTCGTACTGATAGATTCAAAATGGCATTTTTCCCCCGTACTATAAGAGAACATAATGGGAAGCATAGCAAAGGGATAGGTAGGGGAAATATTTTAGAGTAGTCTGTAATGCATGATACATGTATTAACCCCTTAAATACTATAGATACTAACAATCCAGTTACATGAGACCCTATAGTTGCTTGTTTGCATGTTAGTATTGCATGCTTGGTGATCTTCACCCCCTGCCACACACCTTCGCGGTGGCTTGCAGGGTATCGTGTAGATGTAGATGCTGAGAATATAAAGGTTGTTTTGAATTTACTAGAGGTTTCCTGGGATCCTGGAAATTAATTCACTACAAATATTTCCCAACACTCAATTCCTTACACCAAAGCTTATAGTTGAGGCAGCGCCTACACGTTTATATAATTTCGAAGACTATGAAATGTCTTTAATTTTCTGTCTCATGCATTGAAAACATTATGTTCCAAGTGGGCTTCTATGCATCGAACCCACTGCAAAGTGCGGTGCTTTGCAGCATATAATGAATCGTGCTCGAGAGCCGGTCTCTGCTTCCCTTCGGCCACTTTGCGATTCGATTCCTGGATGTGGAGCGGCAATCTCAAGTACTCTGAGACAGTTTCTCGTGATGTGATCTCTTTTCATTTTGAGAGCCGCACTCTGCCACGGAAGAGGCAAAAGGCGATGTTCCAGACCGTGGGAATTTCCACACAAGGCGTTCTTCAGGGCACTCATCCGATCAAGTGACCTTATGAAGACGTCGAAGGAGTAGTGGTGCAAGTGTTTCCTCTGACAAAGGGGGGGAAAGAGGGTGTGACCGCCCCCCCCCCTCCTTCTTACAGCCGGAACGCACGTGTTCTTCCCACGATTTTGCCCAGTGTCTATAATGACCGCATTTTCTTCGAGATGATAGCTATAAAATGAGTTTAAACAGGGCAAGAAGAAAGTATAGAGTATTGGGTAATGTGAAGTAAAAGGATTTGAACCTTTTATAATGTAACCGTAGATATTTTTAAATTGAGAGAGCATCTCAAAAATTACATAAAAAAAGACATCTTAATATAAGTTAACAGCTAACCCAAAGTGATTCGCGGAAGAAAACTACATTTTCAAATGACATCATTTTTCAATGCCACAGAAATGTGTAAGCCATCTATCATGACTATTTGCAAGCAATATCATTAAAATACAGAAATTTAATTTAATTTCAAAACTTAGTAATCGGATTTATATATTCACAATTAATAATTTACATTTACAATATAATTTGGTGCAAATGTAAACCTTCTATGCTTTTACTTTCAATTGACTCACATCGGGAGTTCCCCAGGGTAGCGGAGTAGGTCCGGTTCTATTTCTTTTATACATAAACGATTTGGGTACCGTAGTTAGTAGTAACCTTAGACTTTTTGCAGACGATGCGGTGGTGTACAGGGGTATATCAAACGAAGAGGACATGAAATCACTTAGCAAGGATTTAGATGCAATTCAAGAGTGGTGCGACAAATGGCAGTTAGAACTCAACCTTAAAAAGTGTGTAGCTATCAATTTTTGGAGGAGGAATAATTCGATAGAGCGATCCTATAGAATTAATAACACGAAGATCGAAAACGTTGAAACCGTAAGATATTTAGGTGTAACAATCACTAAAGATTTATCGTGGGGAAGACACATAAGGGAAATATGCGGCCGAGCGAAGAGAAAGCTAGGATTTATAAAAAGAGTACTTGGGAAATGTGATGAGAAGACAAAAGAGCGATGCTACTTTTCACTAGTTAGGCCCCACCTTGAGTATGCAGCCAGTGTATGGGATCCGAATGAATTAGGTTTGATCAGAGAACTAGACAGTGTGCAGCGTAGAGCAGCTAGGTTCGTCAAAAGGTGTTACGATAGGTTGAGTAGTGTATCAGAATTAATACAAGAATTAGGGTGGGAATCATTATCAGAGCGTAGATTAAAGTTCAGATTTAATCTATTGCAGAAATTTCAATCGGATAGCTTTACTGAAGATGTTAGGCACATATTGAAAACACCAGCGTATTATGCTAGATTCGACCAGATAAATAAGATTAGAGAGATAGATTGTCGTACAGATAGATTCAAAATGGCATTTTTCCCCCGTACTATAAGAGAACAGAATAGGCAGCATAGGAAAGGGATAGGTAGGGGAAATATTTTAGAGTATTCTGTAGTGCATGATGCATGTATTAACCCCTCAAATACTATAGATACTAACAATCTAGTTGCATGAGACCCTTTAGTTGCTTGCTTGCATGCTAGTAGTGAATGCTTGGTGACCTTCACCCCCTGCCACACACCCTCGCGGTGGCTTGCAGGGTATCGTGTAGATGTAGATGTAGATGACTCTTAGATTGATCCTGAATCAACAGGAAAGACCCATTGAGGCAGTGCCCGGTAAACATGAGGCAGCTAGCTATTCGGGACAGATTTTCGGAAGATATCTTAAATATTACGAGCAATGCGACCCTTTCATGTTCAATCGTTATTAAACTTTGCTACAATAGTTATGATTTTCTCCAGTAAAAATGTGTTGAGCAGAGAAAGATGCCGCCAAACTTGGAGGCACCAGCACTGTCTTGGGGTTCAGCGAGTGAAAGAGCTCTTGCCTTCCCCGCCACCAGGCGGAGTCACTTTCCAGTGGCGTGCAACAAAAGTTGAAGACCCAAACATGTATGATAGCCATCCAATACGTACAACCAGGTTATTTCTCATCGGAGCACAAATAGAGACACAGAGAGTTCCATTCATTCGGTGGCAAGGAATAGGCAATTACTTGCGCTCCCTTAAATCGACCATCCTCACGAGGACTTAGCCATTTTGGCCGTCGAAATGGCGAAGGCGTTTGTTGCAGCGCTAGTTAAGCCAAGTTAGAGATCAAGAAAACGCCCGATTCGCAGAAAATTCTGTGATGAGGCCTACACACCGTGTGAGTGCACATAAACATTTCTTGTTTAAGACGGAATGGTGCGGTTTCTCTCTTTCTCCTAAGACCATCTTGACCACGTCATTCGTGCCATACTTCCTCGGAGCAGGAAAATACAAATAAAAAGACGTTGTGTGATTGAATGGAGTGAGAGGCAGGGGCATATGATTGGGTTAAAAATGGCTGCTGCCGAAACAATATTCCTCAGGCAACAACGGAGGGAACCTGAGGAAACTGAAATCTTCTTTCCATGCTTTTATTATTCTTACGTGCACGTGGTGATAACTATTCAATGGAGGTACGGGAGCTAGTGGCGTTTCCGCCAATCAGAGAATACCCGAACAGAGATTGAAATCACTGATGGAGTGGAAGGTATGTGTGGGCAGGTGACCTTTCAACGATCAAATGAGAGGAAGAGTTTCCCAAAGGAATCTCTGCCGTTATGCCTTGCGATACTCCACATGCGTCCTCTCTCTTCCTTGGCGTCCATTCCATAGCGACGCATATTCTCCACGCATCGCAGTTGTGTGGTCAGGACGTCCTCCACGTAGCCTTCTTTCAATCTCTTTTCCTCTCTGTCATGACCACGATGACATTGAATAACCGCAGCATTCCAATTTCTCCCCTTTTACGCTCAATCCCGGCTTCCTATCTTCGGCAGCTTTCTCAAACAGAATTTCAAAATCACCGGAGACAGTTCCTCGTATCACTTTCTTCTTGCTCCATCGGTGCTGGGTCCATATTGGATCACAGACACACACCCTGATTGACCCTTCATTAAGGCAGTCCGTTTGCCTTGAGAATTATAAGTACCTATTGTATTCCGATCCACGTTGCAAGAAGCTCTCTCAAAATCCACATGCGTAGCATTTTACCACATTTTATTGCCGGACCCGATAGAGTTCGTAAAATAAAAAGACCCGTATTTTTCCGTTTTCTGATCCGTCAATTATTTCTCGAGTTATAAGCGGCGAAAAATTGATGTTTTTAACCCTTTCGGAAAAGTGGGCGTGGTGCAACCTCTGACGTATAATGACTTCGTCCAATTACAACTGAGCCCGCGAAGCTACTTTGCCCTATCGAAATGGGGGGACACTGCTGACTCTGCCAACAGGAGCAGTTGCGCCAGGATTTGTGGGAGCAGACCTTCCGAGAACCTCCTCCATTCCCTTGCCTTCCCCTAAATCAGTCAAGGACAGGAGGAAAATGACGTCAATGTTATCATAGCAGCTTTTTCGGTGGGCGTCACCTTTTGCTTATTTTACTTTTTGATTTGTGAGTGAATGGTTAGAAGATTAATTTTTTCACTAAAATTCTTTTTTCGTTCCCATCTAACGATTTCGTGCACAAAATTGCGATTTCGTTTCCGAGTAAACGCCCCCATTGTTTGGTTTATTCTTCTCCATTCCCTTTTCTGTGAGTAAAGATTGAGTAGAGATTGAAGGTGTTATGAATGATGTGCTCAGAAATTAAAAGAAGAACACTCAGAGACAAGCTGGTTCGTTTCGGCGCTCGGCCGGAGATGGAAGTGGAGATGGACATTGGTCAGCGCGTCTTCGGCGTCGTTTTGGCCGGTCACTTGCCAGACGCCCCCCGCCACACCACAGGTCGGAAGAACTGCCATGGCACATCGCTTGATAGTCTCGCCCATCGGATTATATTGTGTTCCGAAATATTGCGTAGATGGCACTTCTTCTTCCATTCCTGCTCTTTCTTCTCCCTTCCACATGTTCTATTAATTCTTTCTCTATCCAAGACTTCTCCCCCACAACTTTTTGTCACCCACGAGCTTAGCTCTCGGCTTAGCATATTTTTCATGTTTTCTCGCTCTTCTGCCACTGAGTCCATAGTCGCATACTCTCCAAGGCTAGTTAGTGAAAGGACAAAGCCGTCAAGTTCTCTCCTCTTCAATTTTCTACTCACGTTCTTAACTATTTTTTCAGTCCCTTCAAACTCAGATGGTATTTTACCAATGTTATGGATTGGTCATTTTTAATACCTGCCCCCAGATATTTTTCAGTGCTTCTCCTGTTCCTGAATTTTTGTATCACAGATATATAAGCAATTGATCATCTTTTTGGTTCATCTTTCATTGACTTCAGTTGTGATTTAAAAAAATTGTTTTTCAACGTGTCTCAAAACGTGATCTCTGAACAAACCAACATGAGATGCTACTGTTTTGTATTGAAAGCGATGTTGAGGGTAGAGCAAGTGTCAATCCCAGGGAAATTGACTCTGTTACGGCAAACTGAAAATGGTAAGCGAAAAATGAAAAGAGTAAGTTGGGCATTTCCTCACGCCATATTAAAGACACGAGAGTTCCTGTTGGCAAGCCATCGCTCTACACACTGCGCTGCTACCAGAGTCAATTTATTTCATAGATAAGTTTCCAGTTTTTACGCTGCAATAATTTTGCATCTTAATTTCAGCCATTTTTTTCGAGTAGAGTGGGATCTCCCGTTCACATCCCGTCGAGGCATTTCCTCTCATGAAGCACGGCACAAATAAAACAGTCAACAGATGGGATGCAGAGTTTTCTTTAACCAAGAGCTGCTCCTGGAGGAGCTGCTTTAAATGCGAGTCATGATTCCGAGGCTTTTTAGTGGTTGCTGCCGGGGCGATAAGGATGGTGGCAGGGGGTGAGAGGAGGGGGGACCGCGAGTTAAGAAAACACAGAGCATAGAGGCGCGTTTCCCTTGGCTTCCCTGTCGCCGCCGTAAATTCAATTGCGATTCCATTTCATGCCCCTCCCTCCCCCTCAATTCACATCCCCCCCCCCCCCCAAACGACTCCTGCTGTGAATTTCTTCGCGCCAGAGAGGAAAAGATGGCGTGGGTTCGTCGATCGATTAAGAAAAGCGGAGAGAGAGGAGGGGGGAGGCGAAGGAATGTTTGCACAAACACAACGCGCACAAAGTGTGTGCACACAACGCATACACGCAGCACTCTCCGCTGAGGATCGTCCTCCACATCACTCTCGTATCCTCTGCCCCGCCACTGCTGCCCGATTATATATTTACATGTGTACTTACATATATAGAAATAATATCATAAAATATCTCAAGCAGTCTGGCCATTTTAGTGTCTTGATGGTAGAGTGGGGGTTCGGCTGTTTTTTGCATTCTCGGGCATTTCGAGAAATTACCGCGAAAGTTCGAACATTAACGATCGAAACCCAGTTCTTTACGAGCTAAGAAAACAGAGCAACAAAACGAGCTAACAGAGCCTTTGTTTACCAACAACCCGTTTTCAAGCACGTTGCTAAAGTAAAACCCAGTCAAGGTCCACACTTACAACCAGTAACAAAATATAATGGATAATATCATTTACGTAAATGTAGCATGACTGTTACAATGCAGCTGTGCTTACTGCACACGCGCATTAAAATATGAACAATGATTGAAACGGGGATTGCGTGGCTCACCCGGAGAGCCCACAAGTGAGTGGCCGGGGTTCAAATCCATGCAGCAGCAGAATGGTAGACGGGCCTTCGGAGGGGACTTGACCAACCATTCGCAGCCTCAGCCCTTCCCGACGCTCCTCCAAAGATCTCTGAGCAAAATTGCCATCGCCTCGCCTAAATGACTTCCGTAGCCGTCGGTCGCCCCCGCCGAATCACTACTGCCAACACCCAACAATAGTATCTTGCCCGAAATTCATCGCAGTGATTAATCTTGATGAGTGAGCAATGCATTTTATTCCTCTGGGAATCAATTCTGCCTTACCACTCCAACGTCGCCTCCTTGAAGACTTTCGTCAAGCCAAAATTGGGTTTGAGTAGCTAACAGGTTTTTGGCTAATAAGTTTTTAAGGTCGGCGTACTCCATAAACATCTAAAAAAACAGAAAATTTTTAGATCCCAAAAGTAATAAAAATAATAAACCATAACTTAATAATTTAACATGTATATGAGTGAGTATAGAATTAAATGAAAAATATTATGGTACAATTGGATGTTTTGTAAATCTTCAGATGTGATATAAGACTTCAAACTGTAGTACACATAATATTTTGGTCGACAATAGTAATTTAATAATAGAATATTTCTGCTAAAAATTGTGTTGAGATGTCTGCATTCTCAGATAACACACTTCGATCCACACTTCGTGCACTTAAATGCTGAACACTAATTTCAACACTGTTAATTAATGGTGAGGTACTGTGTAAGATCAGAGGTAGACGAGTTCACATTGTAGACATTCATCTTAATAAAAAGAGGTAAGTTTGAGAAAATGTCAAAGTTCTCTCTTTTTATGAAGCAATGTCCGTAATGCGTTTCACCGAAACCTACCTCGTGTGTGTTTGTTTGGCAGAACAGAAGGAGTCCTCGCTTCCAATTGATTCTCCTCACTTTTATCTCTCTTTCTGAAAATAGTTGCCGAGTCAAAATATTTCTAATGTGTCAGATTTTAATTCATGTGTTCGAGTTACTTGAACCTAGTCTATAGGGTATTCTAAATGTTGTGTGCCTCTCAATGACGAAAGATATTACATTTTCAACAAAAACAGATGGATCTGACCCAAACAGGACCCAGCAATAAAGAGGCAAGAGTAAATACAAGAATTGAGCACACCTCCGTATTAGTCAAAGTCTACATTGAGAGAGTCATTGTAATAAGTCAATGAAAAAGTCTTGGAGGTGAATGACCACGGGATCAGCCGTGGGGTGTATAGGGAATATAGCTGAAGATAAGCAGCTGCGATTCGGCGATGGCATAGAGAACAGTGGCGACAGTGACATAGTAGAGACAGAAGGAGATTGTGAGAATTCGCATTTAAAGTACACCTAAATTCAGAGAAATTTTTGTGTTTTTGAGAAACCGTCATATAGAAGACCAAAGGCCCTGTTGAAGTTGACCCCCGTAAGAAATAAATGGGAATGAGAGAGGTTGATGCAAGGAGACAGTGGATGCGACACAGCAGCTGATTCCGGAAGCATTTATATAGACACGGACATACCGTATCACAGATGAAGTTGTTGATGCACGGGGCAAAACTAAGCACGACAATTAAAGGTAATCGTTGCATGAAACACTGCAAAATGCGTAACCAGGCAAACATACGCAAAGTAACAAATTCTGAAGATTCAGGCGATATGGAGTGGAAGCGAAACATGATAACACAGAATGATAAACATGAAACAAATCCACCAAACGAACGGAGGCCTCCATCATCGGAACCGCTCAACCCACAGCGAGGAAGGGAGTCAATCGCATTTCAGACACCCTTTGTAAAGGGGGTCCCATCACCCAGGGGTCTGCCCCCCTCCCACATTTACGACCTCTCAACGGAGCACCCAACGGACGGGGTCCGGTGCTGCAACAAACTTCTAGAGAAGGATTGTCTTCAAAGGAACCTGTCGAGACTTTTGTTTTTATATTTGCCACTCATTTGTGACCACCTCTTTCCCCCACTCCTGCCCGCGTCTCCCTTTCCCCACACCACTGGTCACTTCTGTTGACCACCAATAACCGTCCACTCCCACGCTCCTCCCCCCTTTCCTCCCTCCCTCCCCCCCCCCCCCCCCCCATTTCGGTTCTTTCATGTTGGTGCATCTTTGATATACGCTACCTGACGATGCTGTAATACAGTGAAACCCAGGCCGTAGTAAAGTTTATTTTTGTGGATTTGGCTCGTGTTTTTCTTTGTGTTATACGCAAAGAACATACTTTATATAGGTCAAATTGGTTCAAACTTTTAGGGGCCGAATTAACTCCCGCTGTGCATGTATACTGCTCTAAAATAACCTTGTGAAAATTACTGACGTCGCTGAGATGAATTTCGGGCAAGATACTGTCCTTGGTCAGTTGGAAAAGCAGAGTAGTAATCAGTGAGAGGTGAGGGAGGGTGACTATGGCACCATTGCACCATTTAGGGTGGGTGGGCGACGGCCTAGGGGTCGGAATGTTCCAGGGGACGGGGTGGAGAGGACTTGTTCAAGTAGGCAGCATTGTTTTATACGTTCCTAGTGGATCTCATTTACTCATTCATACATCCGCGAGCGGTATATTTTCCAACCATTGCCACATTTTAAACATGTCATGAATTTTCACATAAATAAAATTAAAATAAAACATAATTGATGCACGGAGACATAGATATAGTAACTCAAGAGAGATTGTCAAAAATACAGTTGAAAGCGGAGAACAAATAATGACTCCTTGGATCACTTCGGCATTAAGAGTTCCAATTTGTTGTCATTGGCAGAAGACTGGCGCAAATGTTTCGCCAGCAAATTCCATTTCACCTGTTGCCCATGTTTCGCCCCAACATGTGGACTCCCCTCGTACATGAAAATGCCTCGGCGGGTGAAAGTGGTGCCCCCATGTGCCCCCGATCACCCCAAGGCACACCGAAAACCCCACACACGTACAAGTCATTGCCGTGACTCAGTCAGTCGATGCCGCCTGGAACAGAGCCATGGTTTACAAGAATTAGCCCAAAAATCTCCAGGCAGCAATCAATCTCATGCCAGAGCATTGAAACTTAACACTGGAAGTAGCCCTCTACCTAGACATACCATTCAATACGCACTAATTAATCACACAATATCCAAACATGGAATTTGCACATCGGGACTTTCCCAAGGAAAATTATTATGTCCGAACCTATTTATTTTACACACCAATGATATAGATACCAATGGTGAGTAGCAAACGTAGACTTTATCCTGACGATGCCTAAGTGTAGAGGGATATTTAAAATGAGAAATAAAAGGAATCTCACACGGATTTTCATACTATGCAGGTTTGGTGCAATAAACAGAATTCAGAGCAAAATCTGAAAATGATTTAGCAAATTATTATTCGCAAAACAGAATTATCGTATATAGAACTGGAATTTGCTATTGGATGGTGAGAAAATACTTCAAGGAACGAAACGCGAGATCCAGTGCCATAAGGGTGAAGAACATTTGAAGGAGCTACTCTACTGAAACTATTTCAGCGCTAAAGCAATCGAAGATGAAAGTGTACTTGAAAAGCGTGACACAGGACCCTCAATCTTGAGATCTGAATTTGGAGCAGCAGTAGGGGACAATACGGATGAATAAGGCTTTTGGAAAGGACGAAATTTCTGCCGAGATAGTTAAAAATGCCGGAGAGGAGACATTAACCTATCTTTAACCAGCCATTTTCGACATATATTCAAAAGGAGTGATACCCAGGGACTTCGAGAAGAACATCATCATTCCTATTCCCAGAAAGAAGAGTAGGTACATAAACTTTTGAACATTTTTGGGACTACAAGCCTCACGACACATGCATCGAAGATATTGACAAGGATCATCTACAGAAGAATAGAACGACAAGCAGGAGAGGTCGTGCATGAAGACCAATTCGGATTCAAGTAGGGCACAAGAAGAGAAGATGGAGACATTCGTCGAAGTGGACGGGGAAAACGGGAAAGGAAGTCCTCGAGGTGAGATAGATGGAGCAAGTGTTGAAGGATGTAAAAGAGATACGTAAATATGAAGAGATCAGCCGATAGAGAAGAATTAAATGGATAGCTGCGTAAAACCTTTCTTTTGATTGTTGACCTACGATGATGATGATGAAAGCATCCAGGATGATGAGAATGATTCCCGGAAAGTCAACGCAAGGGTAAGTGGCAGGGGGGGGGGGCGTGAGTCATTACATCAGGTATTCGCTGCCAATCAGAGATAACACTTACTGCCACGCAGGCATTCAAAATAATACTTCTCCGCCCGCGCACTAATTACACGACACCAAGAATCCACCGCGCCGAGGAAAATATTGAGCGCGCAGTTATGAGACACGTGGAATGTGAAAGATATAAATGACGATTAATTGTTATTTTATATGAAGTATTAATATTTTCCGATAAGTTAGTCATTTCTATAAATAAAGTGAATTATGATCAAATTTTACCAACAGCATACATGACCTAATAAGAGTTAAAACACGTTAAGAAATAGAAATCATAGCATAATGATTTCTGCCGTATAACTTTTTCTTTTTTTAAGGGGTGCGCCGATGTCATTAGCACCAACTTCAGTGCCATAATCCAAAATATCTATTCTGATTTCCCCATTTAACTTCTCTGTAATCTGTTGCTGTCGCTAATTGTGCCCGAAACACTTAAACGATGGATGGATAAATGAAAGATTGTTGTCCGGGAAAGAGCAGTCGCATTGCCGAGTGGATGGATTTGAGAACACGTGCACTGCGTCGGAGAGGAAGGGTTAAGAATCCGTCTTGTTTCTCAGAATAACAATGAAGGAAGTGGAAGGAAGGAAGGCCAAAGGCAGTAGTTTGAGAATCATAGGAAAGAGAAACGATAAAAGGCGAGAAGGAAGAAATCTGTTCGAGAATCTTCCGCAGTTCAAAGTAAGTATTTCGTTCAAGAAGACTTTATCCGACCCTAGTGTCTGGGAGAAAGAAGCTGGGAAAATCTTCAAAAGGAGAGGTACTCAAGAAGAGCATTGGAAAAGGGCCAGGGAATGCAATGTGGTGAAATGGGTGCGCCAAGGTGCTGTCAGACAATAAGATAATAATGATGCCTTTTCCATGTGAGAAAATCAGTGTGTATCCACCATTTTTAAACGAGGATTCCATTAAGGAAACTTCAGTAACAATTGAAGGTGCATCGCGGATAAGGAAGCTCGAAATCCTACACTTTCCATGCACTACGCTATCGTCAAATCACTGTGATCATCATTGTGATGAGAAGACCTTCGATTGGTTTGAAATAATTCCCCTCTCTCTTCTCTATCAGCCAACCTAAGTCAGTCGAATGCGATGTCTGCTACAAAAACATGACCCGCTGAAATCCGGCGGGCGAATGAAATTGGGTTGAAATTGAGAGGGATTAATAAGAGTTCGACGTTCGAGTTAACACTTCGAAGATTCGAAGGAGGTACAAGAAATGTTTTCTCACAGCATGAGTAGTATTTCGTTCAAAAGCGAACTAGTTCTTGTTTCCTTAGAAATGAAACTCCTCGATTTGCAGAATCACATGTAATCCTCCATGTAAAATTCAGAAATATGAGAATTTAAAATATTTTTTTACTTATTTCAGATAAATACACCAATTAACAACTATTTAGTTCTTTCTCTTTAGTTTCTTTCCCAGCAAATGCAAAATTTTACGAGTCAACTAATTCGTCCGCAGCACAAATTACATGCATAAAAAACTTTGAACGAACGGCTCGCAGATTTCAGTGGCAATCTAATCGATATAAATCGTTCCGCAATCCATAATCCAAGTCTCGATAAGTTAGCTAGCGTCAAAATAAAAGAGAAGAAGATTAAGAAGCTGTGCCTTCGAAGAAAAAGATGCTAAAGAACAGGACTAATCAAAACTTTGTCCTAAACATTATGACCGTAGTGATTGCTTAAATTAGTTAACAGTTTCGGACTTAACACTGTGGAAATCTTTCATCGCAGGAATATGAGGGTTGAAATATATAGAGACTGCTATTTCCACACAAAGTTTTATTGTTCACGAAACCATGATGTCGTGGACAGTAAAACTGTGTGGAAATAGCAGTGTCTCTATATGTCAACCTTCATATTCCTATTGCTTATACCTTTCGCTGGAAACTGCTCCATTCAACCCTGTTACATTCTTTTGGTGCTCAGAGGTTGGCAGCTACTTCAATTCCGGTTTGAAAGATTCCGTAAAAAATTCCATATTTTAGGTTCATTTATTGAATCATCAGAGTCTTACGCAACCCTATAAGGTTCTTCTTATGATTTCGTCCTGCAGGTTAATGCGGTGACATTACGCTCCACTCCCTCAAGATGGCTTCTTGCGTCAACTCGCAGAGAGATCTCCTCTCGGCGGGCGGGATTCCTCCGAGGTTTGGAGATATTTCCTGCCTTTATTGGACTCCATTCCCCTCGGAATACCTGTTGCGGAGGAAGGGCAAAAAGAATTCCACCCAGCGGGTAATTTTTTCACCGTGGAATTCCTCCGATTGCCTTCTGACTCAATCTCAAACTCAAGAGTGGAATGCGCATCGCCTCAAGTAATCCTCACCGCTGCCTTCAGAAGTTGTTTCCATCGGGGGAAATTCTTCGGATATGACTCCAGGAAGTTCTAAGAGGATAGCGGCGATCTCAAGGGAATGCTCCAATCGAAAGGCACTGCATTAAGTGAACCGTAGCAAACTGCTCTCCAATGTCTTGCAGGACTGAAACAAAGTTTTCTTGTGTGCTCCTCGCCTCTCCTAGGATTCCTGGGAATCACGACTCCTATCGGCAGTCATAGCTGCTGCCATTGCTACATGATTCTTCTGTAAATCATTTTTTGAACACACTGCCGCATTTGCTGAACACAACTTGGCAAGCTTCAAACCCTCCACTTTCCTCCTTGGCCATCCCGATGGAAAATGCGTCCGAGAAATACTTTTTATTGAAAGACAGGGGCGCCCAGATGATTGATGGGTGAAGCATTAATAATGAGAGAAAATACTAAACAAAAAAAGGAAGTTACGCTAAATCGAAGCAAGGGAATAATACGCTAACATCTTAGGAGGAATGATATTCGGCAATTCGAAGAGGATGGAGAGATCATTTGACAAGCTCCTCACCCTTGGAGTATAACAGGTGTTGCTTGAAATGACATGCAAGCAATAAAAGATAAAAAGCTTTCTCAATGATAAAAAACGCTCGCTCTGTGAGACTGCTTCATTTCTCAAAACACTGCTTGGATTTCCTCACTTGTCTCCATCTGCCGACTAAGTACTCTTCTACTTCATGTATGAAGTGCCGTTGGAGTGAGCAAGAAGGCATTAGAGTTGACATCACGCTTCAGTGACTGATCAGAGAATGTAATACTTAGAGCATAAACTCTCAAAGCAAGTTCCTTTTCTCATGAAGATGCTCGCTTCGATCGAAGATATGTTTGACCACATTACCTAAACAGTTTTAGCCATAACCAAAAGCTAACGTTGCTAGTTACCTAAAAATGGTATATTTTTCTTGCGATAGATATTTTTACTTCTATTTTCGTGGCTCTTTGAATGGGTCACTATTTTCACGACTACCCTCATTATGAATGGAACAACATCATTTACCCATGAAAAAATGGCATCTTGAAACGGACGACGTTTTGCTGTACGTTTCTGCTGCTACCTACGACGAGGGCATAACGGACCGTTTCGCCGATAGCCGTTTCGCTCTTCTTGCCCTGATTTCCTGTTGTCGCATCGGAGTTCTTGCATCGGCCGACCGCACTTTCCCCGATAAAGGTCCTCGCACGCGAAAGGGAGCTCCACGGGCAAGAAGTGAACCCCAGGGGGGGGGGCTCTCCTCAGGCCTCAGACACGTCCACATCGCAGCACTTCGGAGCAAGAAGAGGAGCAGCTTGGGAAATATCTCTCGAGAGTGTACCCTTCGATTTTGAACTTGTCTGCCAGTGAAGATATGCCTAGTGAAATGCTAGGAAAGGATAATATTTTGTTTTACGTGATGTCCATCAATTCCCCTGTTCAATTTCACCGCATCTAAAGAGTCTGGGGAATATCAGGCAAACGAACGTTAGCACTTTCCAGCGACTAAGCCTCGCTTTCATCCGAATCCTTCTCTTTCATCGAATCATCATTTGTTTCATAGTTTTGACGGAGCTCACCTTTAACATACGAACTTTTTAGCGCACGCTTTTAATCCAACCACCCTGCTCACAGCATCAAACACGCATTATGACGCAACGGACAAGTGTATTTTAAAAGTATAAAATTCTAAAGGAGATATTAGTTCCAAACGGACTCAGAGCGGAATTAAAAAATTGGATGAAGCAGAATAAAATATCAGTGTTTATTCCGAAGGATTGTTTATTGTATATATTAATATAATAATTGGCGTGTGAAAGTCACACATTCAGGGTAGGGGGCCAGTTCCTCATCCTGGTCCACCTGCTATTTCCTACGAAGTTCTGACGCGCAGAAAATCGAATCGCGAGGATTTTAAATGGAGGTGCCCTGAAAGGACCAGAAAAAAATAAAGTACAACATAATGAAAGGAAACGCCGAAGTGGCTTATAAACTGGAGAAGAGACAATTCGGAGAAAGGAAAACAAGATCCCACAACATACGAGACACGAGTGGAAAGATACTCATAGAACAGGAGGACATAGGGAAGAGACGGATGCAATACATCAAAGAGCTCTGTCAAGCACCCAAGCACCACTGGAAGATGGCTAAACGGGAGAAGAAATCAGGGAGGATGAAGATGAAGGGCGGCCCGAGATACTGAGATGCAATGTAAAAAAGAAAAAACTTAGTTCTTTCCACAAATATATTTAAAACAAATCAACAGGTTTCGGCCTCCTCAGGCAATTCTCAATATTACAATGTAGCTGTACTGTTTCTTTTTTATAATGCATAACTTCCACTGCGTAAACTCGCCAACCATTTCTTTTACTGAGATGCAAATTTGACAAGGACGGGAAAGGCCTAAGGAACAACAAGGCACCAGGAGGAGATAAAAAAATGGAGATATCATCAAGGCACTTGGGGTCAAAGCAAAAAGTACCCTCTTTGGAATAACCTGAGATAGCTATGACAGCGGGGAGAGACTACCAGAGGACTTCCAAAAGAGTGAAATGATCGCAATCCCGAAGAAGCCAAGGACAGAGAAAAGCGAATGCCACAGAACATTGAGCCTGGTGTCACACACATTGAAAATACTTACTAGGATGATTAACAGAAGAATGGAAGGAAAGATCGAAGGGACTCTTTCAGGAAGTCAATTCGGATTCAGGAAAGACCGAGGAGCTAGGGAGGCAGTACTCAGCTTAAGGGCGAGAAAATGATACACGTAAACAAGCCGTTGTATGTGGCATTCGTGGGCTTGGAAAAGGCCTGTGACAACGTCGAATGGAACAAGATGATCAAGATACTGGAAGCAAGTAGAATATACTACAAGGATAGGAGAATAATCTACAGAATCTACAATAACCAGGTCACCAAAGTGCGAATGAAAGACAGAAGGAAGATAGAAGCTATAATAAATAAAGGAGCTCAGGTTTCCTGATGACATTGCAGTTGTAACGGAAAGTCGAGAGGACTTTCAAGCATCCCTTACCACAATGCACAAAGTACCTCAAGAATATAATATGAGCATCAATAAGAAAAAAAACTAAAGTCCTAGTGTGCGAAAGAGAGAAGTTAATGGCATTTATCACAATTCTAGAAGTGAAATTGGAACAAGTGGAGAACTTCACCTACCTCGGCAGCACTATAACTTGAAGTGGAAGAAGCTTGAACGACATCAAGTGAAGAATAACAAAAGCTAGGGAGGTGTTTGTGAAGAAGATACAACTACTGTGCTCAAAGAACCTACGGCTGCAAACAAGGAAGCACTTCATCAAAACATTCATATGGAGCATGGCACTCTATGGATCAGAGACATGGAACATCGGGAAAGCAAACTAGCAAAGAATTGAAACCTTCGAAACATGGTGGTGGAGGAGAATGTTGAAGATTAAATGGACAGATAGAGTGAGGAACGAAGAGGTGTATCGAAGAGCAGATGAAGAAAGGGCAATATTGAAAATACCAAGGCAAAGAAGAACCAGATGGATTGGACACACCTTGAGACACAATAAATTATTAAGAAATATAAGAGAAGCGAAAATTGAAGGGGAGGTACCGCGGGGAAGACCAAGGGATTAGTATCATAGTAAATAAATTAGGATTTATCGCGGCTAAGCTTAAAGCCACCGAGTGTGTCGACCTCTAGATATAGAGGTAAGCTGCAGGATAAGCGAGTTTACTCGTCAAATAAGCAGTCGTGGAGGAAATGCAACGGCAATCTAAGGGGGTATTGGTCAATCCCTGGGTAAGGTGGATAATACAGAACCTGTGAAGATGCCGTGACTTGGCGACGGGAGGCCGCCAATAATTACGCTTCTCATCACCCGGAGGAGAGGGCAGCAGCTCTTCTTCACATGAGTGAAGGTGGAGACCACAGTGGTCGGTACAGCGACACTCATTTCACTACAGGCGTGGTAACATTTACTTTAACGGCTGTAGTACTGCGATGTGGAAGGCAAGGGGAAACCACCACATTAATATCCCGAGGAGTCGCAGCTACTCCACTCTTTCCTTTATTATCAAGACGTGATGGCACCCTCTCGAGTAAAATATTCCGGAGGTAAAATAGTCCCCCATTCGGATCTACGGGCGGGGACTACCCGAGAGAGTACATCAGTCAAATGTGATACACTTTTTAGGGTAGGGACGTGGAACGTGCGATCACTTCGGACCTGCGGACAATTGGAGAACAGGTGGAAATGCTAAGAATGGGCCTCGGCGTATTATTAATCAACGAATAGAAGTAGCCCGAAGGAGACTTTTGGAGCGGAAGTTACTGCATTATACACACGGGATTAAATGGTAATGATGAAGTAGTCATAATGATCAGGAAGAGCGCCGGAATGCGTGTAAAGAACTTCCTGCAGTACAATGAACGGTTAATAATGGTGAAGATCGAGACCAAACCTGTAGATACCGAGGGGTGCAGGTTTACATGCCCCCACGAGGGACTACGAAAATGAAGAAGTGAAAGAAGTCTACGAAGATATCATGGAAGTCATAAACATGCAAGAGGAGAAGAATTAAGTATTTTAGGATATTGGAACGCGGTCATCCGCGAAGGTCCAGATGGAAGAATAACTGGGAAATATGGGAATATGGGTAAGCGAAATGAAAGAGGAGAAAGACTACTGAAGTTCTGCATAAATTTTCATTCAGTTCAGTTCACAACATAAGTTAGTGGTTGCCAACATATTGTTTTAAAACCACAACCGAAGAAGATACACGTCAAAAAGGCCAGGAGACAGAAGAAGATTTCAAATAGACTACAATTTAGTGAAGCAGAGATTAAGGAACCATGGTAATGACTGCAAAAGTTACCCTGGGCAGATATCGACAGTGACCATACTTTAGTGATGATTAAATGGCATCTAAAATTCAAAAATTTGAAAAAAAACAGCGATGAAAGTATGGCAAGCAGTCTTCACTGTTTTCTCAATTTCCTGAATATTAGATGCCATTTCATCATCACTGAAGTATGGTCACTGTTGATGTCTGCCTCAGGGTAGAAGAAGTCTCCTTCTTTGGGCCACTTCATTTCGCTGATTCATAATACGTGGAGGTCCATTCTTCGCATTTCCATCTTTAGGTTTTCCAGTTTTCCGTAGGTCCCAAGCAATCTCACGTTCCAAGTTCCTACACTAAAATGTTTATCACATTTGACTGATGTCCTCTCTCGGGTAGTCCCCGCCTGGAGATCCGAATGGGGACTATTTTTCCTCCGGAATATTTTACTCGGGAGATTTCCATCACGACTTGATACGAAAGAAAAGAGTGGAGTAGCTGCGACTCCTCGGGATATTAATGTGGTGGGCAAGGGTGAAAGGTGAAGGCTCTTCACACGCATTCCGGCGCTCTTCCTGATCATTATGCCTACTCCAGCATTTACCATTAAGGTGAAGGCAACGGGAAACTCCTTGCCTTCCACATCGCAGTACTACAGCCGTTAAAGTAATTGCTACCATGCCTGTGGTGAAATGAGTGTCGCTGTACCGACCACTGTGGTCTCCACCTTCACTCATGTGAAGAAGAGCTGCTGCCCTCTCCTCCGGGTGATGAGAAGCGTAATTATTGGCGGCCTCCCGTCGCCAAGTCACGGCATCTTCACAGGTTCTGTATTATTTAGAGGCCTATCTTACCCAGGGATAGACCAATACCCCCTCTGAATGCCGTCGCTTTTTGTCCACGACTGCTTATTCGACGAGTTAACTCGCTTTTCTCACAGCTAACCTCTATATCTAGAGGTCGACCCACCATCCGCAACCCGGTGGACGCACTCGGTGGCTTTAAGCTTAACTGAGGACATCTGCACATAAAAGATTAAATATCTACACAATGATGCAATAACTATTACACAGTCGGGCCGCGAAAGTTAGGTCAATATGGGGAAACTCGTAGCTGCTCCCGGCAATGACTGATGCAGAACTTAGTCTGGAATTCCTTCAAGTATATCAATTTGTGTTTCCCTGTCAAACAAGAGTTATTTCATGGCAACATATTGCAGACCGGGAGTTGTTTTCGTATCTTACCTCATTGGCCGAGCATTTTCTCTTTTTGCGCACAGCTAAGAAATATCTCATCAAATTTGTTTAAAATCTGGCTTGAAAATTCAGCATTTGTGAAAGAAAGCATGAGCCACATGGTTGATTAAGAATTTTTAAGGCATATACAATATAAATACCTCCAAACTAAATCTGCAATACAGTTGCAAAGTAGATGTAAACACGAGTACACTCGTCACCCATCCTAAACAGATGGCACGCAAAACACGACTTAACTCGCGGCCGGTCTGCTATGCGCTAAATTTGCATTAAAAAGACACTGGGGACTAAATTGGTATCCCATTACTAATTTAGTCCCCAACTGGGGACTAAATTAGAGTGGTTCCCAACGAGAAGAGTCTCCCATCCGAAACGTGGCACTACGTGGGTCGTGGCATTTTTCATTGGTATGTTACTACTCGAGTGCTTTGTGGAGGCCACATCGAGTCCAAAACTCCGTCCGTCGGATGGAACGCTAAGGCGTTGTCCTCTTGGTGCCTTTCGTTAATAGCAGGCTAATGCTGACGCCGGGTTTCCCTCCACCCTTCCCTGAAATGTTCTTGCCGAGTGCCCATCTATCCTAAATGACCTTAGCTGCTGACAGCCTCACTCTCATTAACTGACGAACCAACTAATACAGACTGCTCTTCACATAAAAATTACATTAACTAATTTCATTTCACTCAGGCCTCATCGCTGTAACAAGTCTCTACTCTTACTTCTAATAATAAAAGTTAGCGTAGTATGCAGGTTAAAATAACAACAACAACAACAATAGTCAACAATCCTAGGGTTGCTTAGTGACGCAGCCCTCCACTCGATTCTTCTGTCGGCCAACCTCTTCATATTGACGTAGTTCCTCTCTTTCACGTCCTTCACAACCTGTTCTATATACCTCATACGAGGCCTGCCTTTTCCATTTTTCCCGTTCACTTTTCCCTTGACGATTGTCTTCATGAGACCATCTTGTGTTAAGACGTGGCCTATTAAGTTGTCCCGTCTTCTTTTTATAGTTTTAGTAGTACTACTATATTCCAGTAGCATTCCGGCATTCCAGTAGCTCTTCCCATTTTAATTTTTATGCGCTATAAACTCTCGCAAATTTGGTGAAAAATCTCGCCCATCTCCTTTGCGCTCTAAACTTCCTGTGTCCCACCTTCCTCGCGCGGATCCCATGCACTGGCGACATATTCTACATGAGGCCTCGCAGCTAGCATCTTTCTCGCACTCTATCGTCGAACTTACCGAGAACTTTTTACAAATTCTTGTCTACTGTTTGCTGCTGCACAAGTTCTTTTCCGGGCGCATTTTCTTTATTTAAGGTAACGTCTAATAATTTTATACAATCTAACTATATTATTTTATTTTGTTTGATGCAATAATTATTTCTGTGGGACCTATTCTTTTCCCTAACGTACAATAGGGCGCACTGTTATAAAGGATTAAATCTTGGCAATCATGAACTTCGACAACCTTTAGTCAACGCTATGTCACTTTGGTGCCCCCTGAATCGCATTCATGACATTTGTGAAGCGGATTGGATACGCGAGCACGTCTTTTTATCACAGAGCATAGTTTAATGAGTAGGTAAAGCCGTTAAGAGTTCCCGAGGAAGATGATAAAAAGTAGGAAACAGGCCACGTGTTAGGAAAAGGCATTCCTGTAGTAGTTACCATCTGTTGCTAAATAAGTAAAATAGCCCAATTCCGCCACTTAATTCGAAGGGCAGGCACATGTATAAGGGACATTCATAGGGACTGAAAGCAGTTTATAGGAACACACAACAAGTACTCTTGAGTCCATTACATGTTATAGTAAGGATATCTACATGCGCTGCGTTTACTGGCTGCTCTGCAAACCACCCCTAGATGGTATCAGGGTGTGAAATATCACAAAACTAATATGCAATTATACTGCCTGATTGGATATAAAATGAAAATAGTTCGGAAAAACTCTAAAAATATCAATTTTAATACCAAATACAAGGAAAAATTGAAGTACCATTATTAATACGCGTTATTTATGAAATGATGATTCGAGAACACTTGCTTATCATTGTTTTAAGCACTTATTAAGCAACAAGAATGTGGGATCCACGTGAATTACTTCTGACCACAGAACTAGACAGTTTGCCGAGAAAAGTGCTAGTTTTGTTTGAAGGTGCTACAATTGTGTTAGTTGTTTATTGAATTTATGAGAAGAGTTAGGTTGGGATTCAATATAAGATGGGAGGTTCAACACATATTAAGGGAGTAGGCTCAGAATGATTTCCTGCAGAACTTTAAGGTGAACGGGTTCCATGAGGGTGTTACACATATGCCTGAAAAACACGAGCGTGTTATGATAAGTCATCGGATTGACCGAGTGGCCGACGAAAAAGCCCTACGAATGGTGAGAGAAAATATTATCTTCTGAAATCCTTAAGAAGGATGGGACCACTTAATCGGCCATATCTTGTGTCCTGATGAAGACAACCGTGGAAGGAAGAGTGAACGGGAAGAATGGAAAAGGCAGGCCTCGTGTGTGAGGTATTATGTGGAGCAAGTCGTGAAGGATGTAAAAGAGAGGAGCTACGTCAATATGAAGAGGAGGTTGGCCGATGGAAGTATCGAGTGGACGGCCGCGTCGCTAAGCAACCTCAGGATTGTTGACCCTTGATGATCTATGCGTTAAAGCTGAGTTGAGTGAGTAGAGGTCTTCCCACCATCCGGAACCAGTTGGACGCACTTGGTGGTTTTTAGCTTAGCCGCTAGACGCATAACGTACAATTTTTTAAATATTAACGTGTCGCCATCACTGAATTCACGTCATAGATGAGATACATCAGGGATATAATAGGTGTAACGACCTGTAGACTATAATTTGTGAAAAGAGCACTGGGAAAATGCGATGAGAAGGCACTTGCTGTCCCTGTCGTCACTTGTCAGGCCTCATTTGGCATATGCCGCTAGAAGATGGGATCCATAAGCCCGATAAAGGAATTACTGCGCACTTAAATGAGATGAGCAGGTTTTGGTAAGCGTCTTTGAGATAACTGTATTCGGGTGATGAGTTTAATAAAAGTACTATGATGGGAATCACTGTCACAACGCATGTTAAAATTTAGGTAAAACCTTTCAAAATGATCCGAAGCTGATTGTTAGCGGATGAGTTCAGAAATAGATTAAGAACTTCTACGTGTTATGATAGACTTGATAGCATTAAGAAGATAAGAGATAAGATGTCTGTCGTTACTCTGTCGTATCAATAGATTAAAAATGTCATTTTTCCGCATTCCATAAGACACTGCCGTAGACAGCAAAGTGATGTTACAGTAGTCTGTGCAGTGCATGAAGCATGCTGGAGCATTAATAGCCCTTGCATTATGGAGAAATACATTATGATGATCTAATCGATTAAAACCGGCAGACCCAGGATTATAAAATTGTGTAAAAACGAAGTTTCTTGATTTTTACGGAAATACTGATTAATATTTTTGAAAAGAAATGCTTTCCACATCAGGAATTGATAAAAAAACGACATTATGGAAAGAGATGACGATCTCCCGGAAAAAAATGTCTTCGGCCTCGGCAGCTGTGAAAATGTGGTGAAAAATAAAATGTTTATAAAACACACATATAACCAGTAATCACTTCACTACTATGTTGATATTAACCAACCAGTTGCACGTTACACTTATACCAACACGTCTTCATGAAATAATGACATTTTATCATAGTTGCAAGTAAATAATGCATGTTTGACGATCCTCACCCCCTGCCACACACTCTCGAGGTGGCTCGCAGGGTATTACGTAGACTAAGACGGGAGGGATGTGGTGGGACTGATTTGATCACGGATACGTGAAGGGCCATTAGAAGCGCCTACGCACTGCTTGCAGAGCCTCATTGAAAGAGGAGCTGAAGGGACTCTTTGCGGCCGTGCATTTCCGTCCGCTCCTTTCTTTCCGGGCTTGACTCGGGCCGCCGTCGTATTTCATTCACGCCACGACGCACGGCTGTCACGTGACTGGCGCCGGAAGGATTAAGCGCCCGCCGTCACACGTGACGCCATTCTGCGCGCGGTGACGTCAGGGACTTCCCACCCTGCGTTCAAAAACGGAGGGCCGCGCGAAGACAAAAGAGAGCGGCGCCCCCTGAGCGGCGAGGGCGCGCTGCGGAGGCTTCAATTGTTTCTCATGAGCAACAACTTCCATGTTGTTCCATAACTCAACCTGAGAAATCCCTCGAAAAGTGCCGAGGCATCCGTGGAAGCTCTCTCGCCAAGTAGCTATCTGCTGCTCCCGCCGAAATTATTTCGCTGCGACACTCGCTGAGAGAGCCTTGCGAGTGAGTGCGAAAATATATCATTAACGAATTGCTTCGATTCAGACAATTTCACGAAAAATGCCTCTCACTATGCCTGGAGCACTCCTTAAGGCGTCGTTATTCTTTCGATTAACAGCTCAAGGAATGGTTTTGAGGGCGTGGTTTTATTTTGCATCACAAAGGCGGAACATTCCTCTCCCCGCTCCATCGCCTTTAACAGTTTGCTCCTCTCTTTCCAGGCGTCATTTCTCCCTCCCCGATATCTCGCAGCACTCTCAACTCTTCTTCTCTTGTCATTGGTTCTCATTAATTTCTCTGTGTCACGCCTTCTCGATTTTCCAACATGCGTTCCCCTGTGGCCCACAACACATGCAGCTCCATTATGCATCCCCAAATCATGCACCTTCAATCACCCAGGAAACCAATTTTGCCGATTTTCTTGTGTGTGTAGACTCCATTTGCCTGCAGTTACATTTTGTTAAATTGCAAGTTTCAACCGAGAGCTTACCAGAATTCGACCTAACTTTTTCTCAGGATCTCCAACAGGTAAGATATTTTTCGGTGGACTCTGCAATAGCTACCTCCTAATTTATCCTCAGGAACATGGAATAAATTGGTACAGACACTTAGGCTCTATCCAATTTTCACAGGGTAGTTACTTTGAGAACTGATCGTGAACTAATTTCCTCTTGCGATGTTCTGAATTAAAATTATGAAATGTTGCCATTTTTTCGATTAATTCATAAAATTCCTGGTGCTAAAGTCATCCGAATCTATTCTGACTTAATTACATCAAGTCATAACGTTTTATATACTTACTTATCAACAATAATTATATCAGCCATGATGGAAAAGCAGAGAAGGCTCATTGATTAAAACTCAAATATAAACTGCTATACTTGCGACACTCCAGCGTGTCACCAGAGAAGAGAGAAATAAACCCCCGTTGAACACTGTTTTAGACATTCAGGGTCTTGAGAAAATCAGCTGGATGTATTGGAAACTGAATAGTATATGGGTATTTCCCCTGCTAAAGCATCATTTTTAATTGCCCTTTGAAATGCAAAGTCTAAGAAGGCCTTAATCACGCAGAACATTGAATTCAATCTTGCGTTATAAGTGTTTTCAGTCGAGGACCTTTTGGAGAATACTACGCATGGGAAAGATATTCCCGCCATAAACACTTCAAGTCGAATAATAGTGATGTTGTCTGTCGTGACGATGCTCGCTGAAGTATTGCTTTTCAAATTGACGGATCTGTTGATATATATAAAGCCAAGCCAATTTGCTGGTCTATGTGACGTATGTTGGTTATATTGAGGAGTAAATCAAGGAATGAATCCTATGCTATCACTTTCTCAAGGTTCACTTGGTGGTGTTCCAACATAAGAGGAAGAAATTGCAATAATACCACTAGATTTATTCAAAAACTCTACCCGGGTTTCGAAGTGTATTCACATCATCTTCAGGTAATTTGTGAGGGAATCACATACGCAGGAAATGTGTGGTGAGGGGAGGGGGTGGTTGCCGAAATGTTTTTAGATAACTTGGAGACCAAACATGTTGGCAAGACATTTACAGCGAGGGTTGTTTATTGGTTTCGCTACGTGGACGACATTTTAATTTTATGGAATGGAACCGACAGACAACTGGACAACCTTTTTAATTTTATTAACACCTTGCATCCAGCCATTTCTTTTACTCGTGAGATGGAACGTAACAAATCTATTAATTTTTTTAGATTTGACAATCACCTTTGAAGAAGGGAGGCATGTTCAATCTTCCGAAAACCCACATACACCGACCACGTCATACCCGCAGATTCCAGGCACCCTCATCCCCCAAAAACTCTCCGCTTTTCATGCCCTCATCAACCGTCTTTTTATAATTCCCCTGAATGTCTCCGAATTTGAAAAATAATCCCGTACCATCAAGCAGATTGCAGTCAATAACGGCTACCCTCCCACACTAATAGCAATCTCATACGCAACAAAAAGAGAAAATTAACGGTAGCCAGTTTGCACGAAAAGACAGAGCCCCCGGCTAAAAAGTGGCGCTCGTTCTTTGGGGAGATTTCCTCTCGAGTGGCGAAACTTTTACCAAGTGATCATTTTAAAGTGGCATTCAAAACCCCATTCAGTGTGAAGAACCTTTTATCGAACTGAAAGGACCCCATTGACCCTCAGAAGATAAGTGGTGTATACTTAATGGAAGGCAGTGATTGTGGTGGACGGTATGTGTTGGACAGACGTGCAGAAATTTTATAACGAGACAAGAGGAGCAGGCAAGGGATTTTAAAAATTTAAATTTTAACGGAGGCAACTTCGCCATACATCTTTGAACCCACGGACATAAAAGTGATTTTACTATGACACCTCTCCATTTTACTATTGATACATGTACATAATACTCTGCAATCCACCTCAAAGGTGTGTGGCGGGGGGTGAATTCTCACCAAATATGCACTACATATCATGCATAAAAAAGGCTAAGTATTAATATATTAGTCTATACTGCAATATTTAAAAAGATAAAAATAGCAAACTACGCATGCAAAAACGTTCTGTTAGTTGGGTTACCTTCTAGTACTTTCATCAACTTTGCTATGGATTCAATGACTCGTATTGGACATATTCACCGCTATTCATATCCCTAATTGTAAGAGGAAAAAAGGACATTTAGAATCTGTCAGTTCGGCAATCAATTTCTCTAATTTTGTAATCATATTCCAGTCTACCATAGTAAGTTGGGGTTCGCAAAACATTTTTAACATCATCACTGAAAACATTATCTTGGAATTTATTTAAGAGATTAAGTCCAAATTTCAACTTGCGATCTGACAATGATTCCCATTTCAATTCATTTAATAGACTGGTTACGCTAATATAATTATCGTACCGTCCCTTTACAAATCTTGCCGATCTTCGCTGCAAACGTTCAAGTTCGTTATTTAGACCGATTTCGTAGGAATCCCATACATTGGCAGCATATTCCAAATGAGGTCTTACAAGGGAAAAGTAGCTGATTTCTCGTACATGATCGTCACATTTACCCAGTACTCTTTTGACGAATCCCAGTTTACGATTCGCTTGACCCATTATTTCACGTATGTGTTTACCCCAGGAAAGATCATGTGTCAGTCAGATACCAAGATATTTAATGGATTCCACGTTTGTTATTTCATTATTACTTATTTTGTACGTGCTAGGAGGAAGGCTATTCTTTCCCAAAAATTCATTAATAGCCATTAAAAAAAATTAATTTTAACTGCCATGTATGACACCAATTTTAAATTGCTTGTAGGTCATCCTTTAAATTAAGGCCCCTTAGGCATGAACTTTGCAATCCGACATTTCAAGGCCGATCAAAATGGCCGACCTCCGCTCACGAATCCCCTCCCTCGGCCTTCCGAGCAGAAGAAGCCGCGAAGCATGACGGGCGTCTCCAGAGACACGATTCCTTCGCCACCTGTCGGTAGCGGGCGGGATCCAAGCGGCCCTGGGACTGCCTGGATGGGTCGCCTAAAAGCCCGAGACGACACGGAATAGAGTGCGAACTCCACTTGGAAGTCATTGAGAGCCTTCTTCCGCCGCAGAAATTCGTCCCTCCGGCGCGTGGACTGGACGACCTCATGGAAAAGCGACGCACATGGCAAGCCCTGGGACTGGAATCACAAAGCAGTGAACAGCTAGTACCCGGAATGGAACAGGGAACGAATGAAACACACCAGTTCTCTTGAAAATGTATGGCAAGGGACGGGCGATGGCCACAATAGATTCACGCGAACACATACCCTGTTAGACGGTGACCGGAAATATGAGCTTTAAAATATTCTAAATAAACGGTCCATCTTACTGTTTTCTCTACGCAATCAGAAAACAATCCTGATATTGGTTTGACGCAGCTCTGCAGTCAATTCTCTAATCAGGCAAACTATTCACGCAATACGTATTTCTTCTCTTTCACATCCTTCATCGCTTGTTCTACTGGATCTCATTATCGTTTGCCGTTCTTCTTTTGTCCCTCGAAAAATTGTCTTCAACACCATCCTGTCTCAAGACTGCAGACCGATTTCGTAGGAATCCCATACACTGGCAGCATATTCTCTTATTTTACGATTCCTTGAGATTATTATCCTACTACTCTTCTCTTCATCTGTCTTTTATATTAAATGAGGTCTAACAAGGGGAAAGTAGCTGATTTCTCGTACATGATCGTCACATTTACCCAGTACTCTTTTGACGAATCCCAGTTTACGATTCGCTTGACCCATTATTTCACGTATGTGTTTACCCCAGGAAAGATCATGTGTCAGTCAGATACCAAGATATTTAATGGATTCCACGTTTGTTATTTCATTATTACTTATTTTGCACGTGCTAGGAGGAAGGCTATTCTTTCCCAAAAATTCATTAATAGCCATTTTGTAAAATTTAATTCTAACTTCCATGTATGACACCATTTTTCAATTGCTTGTAGCTCGTCATTTAAATATTCTTTATCATTTGGACTTAGAATTTCCCTGTACACTACTGCGTCATCGGCAAATAGACGAAGCTTACTTTAATACTTACTTACATTGATACACGAAAGCTAAATTCTTTAGAACAGCTGGAGATTTTTGAAAAACAAATTGACCGAGATAAATTCCTTGTTAATGAAAGTATGTTCCCGGACTCTTCCCCCATCCTCTCAAAGCTCTCACCCTTTGCCCTCTCAGTCCACCCCTCTCGCCTTCCTTTCCCCCCTCCGCCTCTCCCACACCTCCCCCACCCCCTCACCACACAATTTCCTGTACACAAGGTTTGTGTTTCCCTCACTGTTTACCCGAAGGTGACGTGAAACCACTTCGAAACCCGGGTCGCGTTTTATAATAAATCTAGTGGTATCGGTAAAAGTCGCCTTTCCTTCCCCCTAAATCCTATGCTACTTGAAACTAAAACCATTTGCTACTTGTACTTTCAATGTGTTCTTAGAGAAGAAAACTTTTGACGTGGACGAGCTGCATTTCTGAATCTCTATTGACAAAAATGGCGAGAGGTGTCCCACAGAGTTGAAGGAAACTTCTCAGGAAGAATATTACTGCAATCAATTGTTTTCCCTATCGTGAATAATTAGTTTAGAAATAATTTATAGCAAAAGCAAATGAGTAGTTAAAACTATAAATTTTGAGAAAGAAAATACTAGAAATTCAGGACTGTTGCCGGTATCGTCCAACTGTTTTGCTCAAACTTCACATCTGCACAACGATCTTCCTTGGCTTTCTCCGGAAAGTTATCGATTCTATTAGTCCAGGAAAAGGTAAGATAATTTTTGATGGAATGGAAATTAATGACTTCATTTTTGATGACTTCATCGATGGGAGTTGGTTGAAAAAACTTGCCTGAAATATAAAGCGCCTGATGTATTCTAAGGCCCGTATCGTAAAAGCTTCCTCTAGGCTGACCTCTACCTCTATGACGTCAGGAGCGGGCGAATTGGTATCCTAAATCCGACCTCTACCTCAAAATCGTCACCTCTACCTCTAAATCCGACCTTATACTTAGAGGTTGGTTAGAAGTAACCTCAAAGCGTAGAGGACTGGTAAATGTGACATTGCGAGCGTGAAATGATGGCTGAATTGATGAATTTTTATGAGATGAACGACTTGGATGAGTTTCTTCATCACTTTGAGGATAATGAGGCCTTTTTATATGTACCACGCATAAGACTTCACGACAGGTATAACCCTCTAGAATTTTATGCGGACGATGAAGTTTTCGCTAGATATAGGTTCCATAAAGCGATAATAACAGACGTATTATTACTTATGCTACGACCAGAAAACGTGGACATGCGAGGCCTTCCTGTCCCGAGAATAATAAAGTTATTGGCTGTATTAAGGTTTTACGCCACTGGAAGTTTTCAGGTAAGTGGGATTTTATTGAAAACGACTTATGCAGCGGTAATGTGGAGCTCAATGCTAGTGAATACATTGCATGGTTATAGTTAACGTGCAATTAACGTTTGCACGTTAATTCTAATCATACATAAGTAGTTATATATCCAGTAACTTCGACAAAAAAAGTTTGAAATATTTTATTGCCAATATAAAGCTAATAATTAGAAATGTTTTAACAGTGCAGTTTGGGATAGGGGTAAAGTACTCGCATCACTTCGACAACGATTCTGGTTCGAGACTCTCCGGCATTCGTTTTTTTTTCATCGCAGTTTCGTTGTACGACTATCCCTGGTTTTACATATTTTTTATGTGTTTACCCGGGATGCATTTTAACTATTTTACGTAATTTGCTAAAATTACGTAATTAGTACGTGAAACAGTCAATTACGTTATTTACCTAAATCACGTAATTAGTACGTGGCAAAAATACGTCCGCACGCCGTGTCGGTTTTTGTGTACGAAATTAACGGAAGAGCATGAAGTGTGATCGTGATTTTTAATTTCCGTATCTTTGACAACGCAGTCCCGACGTACGTACCTACAACATTTGTTCTAATTTGTCTGGTACCGTGATTTTCCAGCGCTGTGCTTTTTTGGAAAAACTAATCGCAAGAGAAAAAAGAACTTTGAGAAAAAAGAAAAAAGAGACGTTGACATTGTGATGCGAGTACTTTACCCCTAACCCTAACTGCACTGTTTAAACATTGCTAATTATTAGCTTTATATTGGCAATAAAATATTTCAAACTCGTTTTTTGTCGAAGTTACTGGATATATAACCCTATATGTGGGGTGATTCGTAAATAACTAATCAAGCACTACCTGCCTGGCAAATTTCGTCAAAATCCTAGACCCGAAACTCGGACACCCCTTGTTAAATAAATACCACACTGTAAAGATGGCAACATTATAGCGATTCAAATGAAAAGTTACGTCTGGTTCATAGATTTGAAATGCATTCACAAGTACTCCTATACCTTCGCCTCTTGCTTTAGATTGTCTCCGGCGATTTTCATGGACTGGCGCAATCTACAATGTCCAGATTGATAAAGGTATGCGATTGTATTGTTATTCACATGAGTGAAAAAATTGATCCGTCGCGTTTTTACATTTACCACTAATTTGGAACGCAGTATCCGGCAAGCTTTGTAATTTATTTACCTTTCAGAGTATTTAACACACATACAGATAAAGTCCTCGTCAGAGAGACAAAATTAGTTGACTTTTGAAGATGCACAGGTGATTTAATGAATAATTATGTGTAATATGCTACAACAGTACAAGGCACAGTACTTCTGCACAAACAGGCAACATACACACAATTTACTGTCAATGTAAGTCATACACGATGGTACTGATGATTTGGGACATATGCTCTTCAGGTTATTAACACACAACTAGCCAGGCAACTGCCAGAAATTGTGAGGATCCCACAGACAGCGAGACATTTTGCGTGACTTCGAGCGTCTATCTCCACTGCGCATTGCTTTACAGAATACGCTTCGAAAAAATCACCATAGAATACTACTAGAAGACTGTCAACTACGCAAGCAGAAACTTTCTCATGAAAAATGCGTCACTTCCGCCGGCTCTAACCTCTCCTCCTAGAAGCCGAGAGGGAGGAGACTTTTAACATACGAATAGATAGAGGGACCTCCTTCGCAAGCAAGGCCAGCCTCACAGTAGGCCAGCCTGTGGCTCTACGTAGAGGGGACTTTTACGATACGGGCCTAAGTCTCCTAATCGAACCTAACTTCTCTCCACAAGGACGGTCAGGTATTATATTTTGTTCCGTAGACAAAGTTACTATATTTCAGAAACCATTAGATGATGACGAGAAAGTAATAGTAAAAGAGAATAGACACAGGAATTTAATATATCTCCTCAGTAATAACACGTTGTTAATTATATACATTTCCATTTTCATAACAAAAATAATAAATTGAATTATTAAAATTCAAGCAAATCAATTAATTTAAAAGTTTTTAGTTATTTCTCGGAAACAGAGCACAAATGAAGCCGCATCGTACAATTTTCTTGTTTAACGGTCTGGGTTTTGCTTTCTATCACTGGAAGCTAAGCTGATTAAGCATGCCAATGACAATACTTCGGAAACAAGTCATTGGCAAAAATTATTCGCAAGTTTTTGAATAAGTGTTAGAAGACATGAAGTACTGACCGAAAATGATTTGAAAATTTCACCATTGCTTCAACATATTTATCTCAAAATTATTATTTATCTATATCCGCGATAAACACAGAGAAAATAAATCTGATTCATCTTAAAGGTTACTTGAAATTAGCTCTTGTTAATTCCATTTAACTCAAAATAGAGCCCTTGTTTGAATAGTTTTCAAGGTATTCCCCAGGTATTTTAAAACTTCATTTATTTATCAGATTAATCGAACTTATTCCTTATCCATTAGCAAAACCTTCGCGTAAAGGTTTTGCTTTACGATATTTTTAATAAATTACTCTCAATGCTTTTGGTCTATCTATTTTTTTTATTGACGGTTCTGGAAAATTGAATCATTACACAAATTGAAACTAAGCCATTTGACAGTTGCACTCAATGCTTTGTGGCATTTGATAGTTAATAATTACTTTAATATTTTACTACAGCAGATACCTGCAGTAGACTTCTTCATTGCAATAATGTTTTGTAAATTTAACAACTTACATTTAATTTTCCATTCTGCTTAAAAATCTAAAGCGATATTGCCAAACCAGCGTTCACCGAAAAATTTTATCACTCACATGAGAAATTGTTCGGGTTTAGACTATTTTTTGAGAATACTATTTCTAATCTTATGGGTAATTCTTCAGGCTGATTTATTATTTATACAGTTTCACGGATTCCACGATAGGTAACTATGATTTCTGTTACTATTTATTTTCAAAAATGGAATTGAAAAAATTCGAATTACTCCCATTGTGCCTTTCATATTCGAAGTTCTCTCGGCCCTAATGAATTGTATTAAGTCCGAGGAAATAATCTACGACATTGAGCCTCATTGTCTAATAAAAATGTACATACGTGGAATTTATTAGATGAACATTTAAATATGATTACCGAGCATAATATATGTAATCAAATATGATCACTCGTTCAGTGATTCAACCCGAAGGTTGGTTTTGATAGGGGAGAGTAGAGCTCACCCCGGACTAAGCCACAGGCGTCTGTGCATTTCACACATTCAGGGTTTAGGGGGGGCCAGTTCCTTTCCCGGGTGTATTTCAGGTTCCTTTTCCCGCAAATATCATAGGAACCACTAATAGCATGAGATCCAAAGGAAGGGGTGTCCGCTACAATCGGAGATGGTGGAAGGGGGTGTGTTAGAGGGTGGAAAGGTTGAGAAGCACTGCTATAGGCCACAGATTACACACTCGGTATCGCAGGGTGAGGCGAGGTCAACGTGAAACGTAGGTCGAGATTTCAACACAGGCTTGGCAGTTTGCAGCCTTACTTCTCAGGGTTAGGACGAAGACATCTGTGAATTCTGAGTGGTCTGAACCTGTAAACGTCCAACGCACTGAAACAAATACAAATTTGTCTTAATGGGGCAGCTTAACTTCTCACAAACTATTCTGAAATAGGTCTTAAATTTTAAAATTTCTTTTTAAAAAAGGTCTTAAATAGGATTGTAAGCCACTAATAGTTGTACGATACATTTTCTGTGCACGGATAAGAAATTCAAAGTAAAATACATTTACTTTAAACGCTAACAGATCTAATAATTTTAATGCATGCCCGATGATGGTTCCACACACCTTTACGACGGCTTTCAAGTTGTATTTTAAACATAGATGTTAATATTTCACGAAAAAACACTAGTTTTGGAAGACCTAGGGATAACTCACAGAAATACGTATGTGCATTTGTGTATCAACCGACGAATATCTAACAATGAACCATCTACAAAATCAGGCATCGATAATTAATTCAATGATTGCGAACTAGATGCGAATACCTCAGTGGATAATTAATTCGAATAATTCAGTTGATATAATTATTCGATATAGATTAATCAATAATTCATTTTAAAAAAGCCCACTTAAATTGCACAATAGAGAAGAAAATCATTAGCCTTGACCGGGAATCGAACACGGATCCCTTGATTTCCGGCCTAGAGCTTTAAGTGTACCTGTCCTGGCCGGAATTCACCAGGGGGTCCAGGTCAACGCGATTGATTTTTTCACTATTGGCTATTCTACTATTGGGAATTACAATATTCTGGGAAGAGCGGATTCATTCTATTGCGACATACAAAAAGACGCTCGTTAGCAATGCCGTAAAAAATCATCAAATAATATATAGGTCATCATTATAATATATCCTGTGCAATACTGCGCACTATATCCTGATTGAATGGAAACACACGAGAGAACCACGATCTCTGGTAAAGTAACTAGGCTACAGGGAAATACTGGAAAAAGAGAGAAAAGTATTTTAAAATGTAGCTTAATTCGGCGACAGGTCTTGTTCGGTGTCAAGAGATTAGATTGAAATTAGCACCGACTAACAAGAACTAAGATATTGTTAACGATGGTTTGCAGGATATTATATAGATGTAGATACATATGAAACCATATAGGTGCAACGCGGAGGCTAGAAAATGCTTGAAATTCGAACGAATAAGCCACAAAACTAAGATAAACGCATCAAATCTTCGACCATTTCGTTCGAGGATACGTTACTGACCAATGTGAATGCAGCCGAGAAATCAGCACTTATTAAATCGCATTCGGTTAAGTCCCGGGAAGTTTTTATCTCTTCACAAATCTTTCTTTTGTCAAAGTCTTCGGTCTTAGGAGCAGCCTAAAAAATGCGCAAATGCTCTTAGAAAATATCCTTCCCTTTGCGCTCCATCATCGGTCTTCCTGCCAGTGATTGGCGAAGACGCTGAGATTCTAGTCTCGACGAGGATCGAGCAGTCAGCTCTGAAACTGACCAACAGCGGCTGAATAATAAAGTGCTCGAGCGGTTAGGGTTCCCAGGATCGCCTGTGCACACGTTCCCTGAAGACCCGAGTCCACTAGGGCGCCCGGGGCGAGACGGGGCAGGGCGGAGGGGGAGGGGGCGAGTTAGCAGCAGCCGAGATCCATGACGTCATTTCCGTAATCATCAAGTGGAGACCGAGGTAATTGGATGCTGCCTCGCCTCTAATCCTCCGCCGTCGCCGCGGCGCTTATTATCTCTCTCGCTCTCTCGTTAAGGGCCCCAGGGTCCCGCAGGGCCCACCCGAGGGGCCACTCCTATTCCTGGACACCCTCCTCAGTGGCTCCAGCGGCGGCAGGCCAGGGAAATGCAAACCGGAATGCAATTCCCCGCTTTTTCAATTACAGCCTAAACATATTTTGGGTTGGTAAGGCTGTGGCACCATCATTTCGATAGTCATTATACGTCTTCATCTTAAGGCTCCATAAAGGTGTATGGCAGGGGGTGAATTCACACCAAACATGCATTAGTATATACCGTGCTTTAAGTGGATTAGCAACTCTAATATAGTCGAAACACATTTACACAATGATATATCATATTTTAGTTAATAATGTATTCTATTGTAGACTATATTATAATTAATTATATAATATATTATTAGCAATTAAATTTATTATAATATATTAAATTATTATAATATGTGATAATATATAAGGTTAATAACAACTAAAAAAATATTTACAAATCAAAACAAGCAAGCGTAAAAATGCTGCTAATTGGCTTGAACTACTTATATGTTGTACAAACATGATATCACATCTTTGGTTTCCATTGCTACACTTGTATAAATGCTTTGAATATTAAATACTAGGTTTTCGCGGTGTTGGCTTGAGGATCTCCGCATGGTTCCGGGTTTCCTTCCGTGTTAGTTGGCAGGTCTTAGATACATTCACAACTATTCATTACCCTAATTGTACGAGGAAAGAGAGACATTTGAAAACCTCGACAATCAATTTATTTCATGTCCTTGGTCCAGCATAGGTACCATAGTAAGTTGGAGTTTGCAATATGTTTTCAACGTCATCACTAACCTGCCAACCGCCAACCTGCGGTCTGGAAATGATTACTTTTGTTGTTCCCCCCCTGTAGACTGGTTCCGCTAATATAATTATCAAACCGCCTCTTTGCAAATCTGGCAGGTCTTCGCCGCACACGCTCCAGCACATCATTTAAGTCAACTTATGAAGGATGCCATATGATGGCAGCACATCCCAGATGGGGTCTAACAAGGGAATAATTATATGAAAGGAATAAAATCGAGAAGGAAGTCGAGTTAAGACGGTTATTTCACTTTCAGATACGGAAACAGCTATAAAAGATTAAGTGACATACAATGGACGAAGTGATGCTATTGGGAGGGACGCAAGAGCAAAATACCGTGAACAATGAAACTGGCCAATGCGCGTTGGTGAGGGAAGAATGGTCACGGCGAGAAGTGTCTTCGTGAAAGCGGAGGATTCGTCTCAAAGCGAGGGCTGAAGACGGCGAGGGACATTCGAAAGTAGGCGCGAGTTTCTACGGATCTTGAACAAAACAATTATAATGAAAAGGGGCCCTTTCGTCCGTAGCGTAGACATAGCAATGAAACAAGGTGCAATGCAGCGAAAGAGTTGGGACGGCATCAACTGTGATTTCTGGAAACTAAGTCCAAGAAAGATCATGAGGCCCGAAAGAAAGCTACAGAATAAAACTCGTCGAATGGAAAAAAAATACCAAAGACGATTATGCGGACTGCCTTTCAAACTTTAAAGTAAATTGCAGAGCGAACACTTGAGAGGAAAACCGGAAATTATTCTGATCACATATCGAATATAGAGGCAACATGGAAGGCTCAGAAATTTGCATATACATTTCAATGTTCTCGCAAAACCTCGCGAAAGGAAATCGACTCAATGTAGAGGCTTTAGAGGACAGAGATTGATGTTGCAGCAACTAGCGTTGATGATATCTTCATGTTGAACTAATTATTTTTAAAGTGTTTATTGAAAATAACAGCGGATAATACTGAAAAACACAAACATCCTATGAAGTTATGGCACATTAATGCCTCAGAGAAGGCGATCACTAAACACCCTAGAAAACACCATCTCACACTCAGTTACCTACAAAGAGCAAGTAAATTACAGAACACATTTCATTGATCTCGATATCTTGAAAAGCCCTAAAGTACAGACCATATCTTGCAGAATCCTAGATAGGCGTCCGTATTGTAGCATAAAAAAGTCACTGAAGTCCAAGGCTTCTTCATCAATGTCACAAATATCTGTTATAATTTCCCCCTGGACTCCTTTGACATTCGTATAGCATTCGACAAAATCTCACAAAAACGACTTGAATTGCTACCTGTTCGAGTGAATGTGATTCGTGACAGGTTAAATTGCCATAACGTTCTGCGTCGGACACCGAACATATACAAACATTTGATGTATTTGTCAATATTGCAAATGAAAGTATTTAAAAGATTTAAGCATTTCGACGAGATCGCCGTCCAGCGCAGCAACCTGAGCGAGGAACGGTTGGCTCAACAACGACTCAAGCCGGAGACGCCATCTCTCCCTCTCACCCTCCATGCCCAACATTTGGATTTTTGGCAACGTTGGAGCCGTTACGCGGAGGAGTGGGAACTCCTCCCAAGGTCAAGATTCACTGCCTTCGAGGCACATGGTCGAAGAAATTGAGAGGTGCTTAGTAAATTTATTTTTTAGGGATTTATTTTGCATATGCATAGAGTAAAAAGAGGTCGTGTGTTGCGTACCCCGAAAGGGGATTTCGGTGACACGATAAAAGGTCATTTTCTCGATAACTAAGAGCAATATAGCTGATGTATTTCGTCTAAAATATCAAATAAAGTCCTAAGTTATACCTCATTGCAAAAAAAATAGTGCTCGCCTAAACCAAATTTAAATTATTTACAATTTTAACATTTTTCGAGGAAAATTCCGAACTTTTAAGACCAAAATGCGTACAGAAGATATTAATCGATTTGGAAAAAAAATCATATTTGCAACATCCATCAGGATACGCAACTTTTGCCGGGTATTACGATTCGCTCCTAGAAAAAAGCGGCAAAAAGAGGCACCCTACATGCCCTCAATTGAAAGTGTCTCCCGGAAGTGTAAATGTCCCAGTGAGTGAAGAAAACCGTATGTGTTTCAACTAGAGATGAGCCGATACCAAAATGTATCGATTCTCGATACCGATTCCGGTTCCTGAACAATCGATTATAGATCTCGATACCGATACCATCGACCTATACATATGTGCCTATTTTTCCTATACATTATTGTAAAAATGTTCCATGTAATCTAAAAATACACTTTACATTACAAATATCTTAATATACTATTTACTTTGGGAAAAAACTTCTCATATTACACTCGGGCTCGGAACATAAAAACTTTTTGTCAGTATTATACTTTTTCTTAGGAAAGGTTGTTAACAAACATGTTTAATATCAGGTAAAAAACGTCATAACAGATTCGTAATAATATAGCTGTCATGTAATAAGTTTAATTTTAATAATATAAATAATTAGTAATAAGGGTAATAAAAACACTAACCTATTTTATAAATGTAAACGGTCGTAAAATTACGCCTTGTGTTTCGATGGTTTTCAGGAGATGGATAAAAAAAGTTGGCAGAGGTGTTGGTGGCATAGCCCCCGAACAACTTCAGCTAGCTCTGTGCTTAACCTGCCAACAAGTACCTGCCTAAAGGCACTACCGTAATCAACCCCCCCACAAAGAATTCCTCATGGCAGAAACTGCTGTAACCGGATTTGTTTGGAAAAGAAGATGGCGGTCCCCATGGCAACAGGCCAGTGTGAGGTCAGACTTTACCAGTCATGTTTCGTATTTGTATCGCCGGTATCGGTATCGGCTTTAAGCGCGTTTCATCACCTTGCGGCATCGTCTGGTAATTTCCACAAGTTAAATAACCCGGTTACCCTGGTCGTAGGTTTGTTTAAAACATTTTTTGTGGTACTTTGTAAAAGTTTGTTTTATTAAAATCATTAAAACCACTTCCATAAGTTACTTCACGAAGTGAATTCTCAAACAGTCAAACGCATATCTGAAAATACTTCACTTCCCATCAAACGGGTCATCACAACGCTAAAACAATAAGTGATATGAAACGCCACATCTAAGACTACGACCCTATTTTAACAATAGCCGACAAAGGCCACAGTATGGTTATAACAGACAGATCGGCAAGAGTGTAACGTTTTTTTCGAAAGCAGATAATGCGTTTCAAGTTCTAAAAAGAGAGATCGTAGCAACACATACCAAAACTCCGTTAAGTCTTTCTTAAGAGAAGTTAATCATTTGCTAATAGACCGTGAGAATTGGGGCTCATCTACATGAATCCTCTTTCCGCTACTATAAAAAACACACAAACCGAATAATATCCCAATTCACCCCGTACATAATACACCCTCAGTCATTTGTTAGGCAGGTGCAGCAACCATGCAGCTAGATGGTTAGCATAAGGGGATTATTGGCTATAATGGTATTTATGTACACAAATTTATCCGTATTCACCTATCATGCATGGGACATATCTGTTTATACATGCATCATACACTACAGAAGGAAACTAATCTCCTATGATGCTCAAAATATGTTCGCATCAGTTCCTAAGGAGAAGGCAGGAATTGAACGTTCATAAAAAGAACCACCACTCTATCCAATTTTAGCTGATATCTCCCTGGATAAATTGGAGAGAAATCTTTTCAACTCCAAACACTCCCTAGTAGAAAAGGGTTCCAATACTTAGAAAAGGGCTCTTATTACTCACTATGTAGATGACATAATTTGCTTCTGGACGAGAAGGAATATTGGAGCAATTTGTAACTTTCCTCAGCTGCCTTGACCCGGCAATTACATTTACTTTTGATTTCGGAAGGATCTCCTTTAATTTCCTATATCCCTATGTAATTTAACATAGGCGTCGATAACAAAATTCACCTCTTTTCCATTTTCCGTAAGAACACATTCACACAAAAGTGGTAGGAGTTTCCCTTCATCAAGGACTTGTCCTGCAAACTAGTGGAAACATTCCCAGAAGAAGCTATGAAAGTGCTTCTTTAACCCGAGGATATTGTGTTTCTATCACCCGAAGTACATTGTTGTGTAACACCATAGGCAAGTGTATTCAGGATGACAGTTGCGGTGTGCGCCTGCTGTAATTTACTTCACCGAACGAGAAGTGCTTTTAAATTGCGAAACCTGGAAGAAAAATAAGTGTTAGGTGCAAAGAACTCTACAAATCCTTCGTTAACAGTGACGTCATGTGATTCTTTCCAAAAAATTATGTGAAATGTCACACACATCCACATTAACCCTACCAAACATGTGGAAAAAGTCCGAAATTAAATTTGCTGGAATCCTTTGAAATGTTGATATACTCTTAATTATATGTCCCCAGTTTGCTAAGCGACTGTATACCCTTGAACACTTCTCCATTGTTAACGATCCCGCTACCTGACCCACCCCACTTTTCTCTCCCCTCCTCTTTCCGTAACCCCTCTCCTTTTCCGCTTCCTTTAAGTTCCCTCCGAAAAGGCGACCCTCCCAATCTCACCAGAACTTCCCGCACCCCCAGTAGCCCTGATATTCAAGAGCTTGCCCAATCCTTGTTCCCTGGCAGACCACTTGAAAATACCGTCAGAGTAGCCAGCCGGTCGAGCCGAATTAATGGACGAGGAAACCTACAAAGTGCATTGCTTTTATTTTAATCACTGTGAATAAAATATAAATTTCGATCATAATAATGAGGGCAATCCGGAAACGGTCCGAACTCTACAATCCCTATCATGGTAGCTTCCTTGTGATCGATTGCTGGCCCTTATTGTGTGCGGGAAAGTGTATTTTGAAATCAATCTTTGTCTCTCTAATTTTATCCTCATGATATAACCTGCCACAGCACATAATAGTAGTAAATATGCCTTCAAGAGTACCTTTAGAGAACATGTCCGCCTCAAATGTCCTCAGAAGATTTATTTTGTAATCCAACGTAAAATCTGACAGAGATTCCCAGCCTAGTCCTCCTGATGATACCGAAATACTGATTAATCCTAGCGTAACACCTTTTCACAAATCTAGCTATTCTTCATTACACACCGTGTAGTTCTGTGATCAAATCTAATGCATTCGGGTCCTATGTACTCGCTACATATTCCAGGGGGGCCATGTAACACCGCAGGTAAGCATTAACACTTTTGTCTTTTTGTCACATATCCCTTGTATCATGTACAATTAAAAAAGGGAGTGGGGTGAGAAGGGATAGAGTGGGGGAAGGGGAGGTGTTAGGTTGGGTAGAAAAGGGATTTCCCTGCGTTGATGGGCCTTCGACCAGCGTAGAGTGAGTGAGGAAACGATGGGCTAAGGAGGGTTGAGGTAAGGTAAGGGTGAAGGAGGCGAAGAGATTAGCGCATTGTGTTTTACAAGGCACAATGGTAGTTCATGGGTCCGGCTGTTGATGATGCGGGGCACTGGGATAATGATATGTAATGGCACATAGGTCACTGGGGGAATTTTTACGAATAGCACCGATTGGTACAATTTCCAGGAATGAGTTGATTGCACACAGGTGGGTGATCACTGTGGACTTTTTAATGGCTGTCACTGTAGAAGTTCGTTAATGGGGATGGAAAAGAGTTGGGAGTGGGAGGGAGAGAAGATCGGCAAGAAGCAACTTGTGGCAGACAACCTTTGGCAAAACATTCTCACAACCATCAAATCCCCACATCACAACAATGTACCCACCTCTTCCATTCACAACATGAGAGACTCAGCAAAAAGCGAAAACCTAGTGATCACAAAATCAGAATAAGGGAACTCTATCGTGATAATGGACAGAAATGATTATGACTATAAATGTCATGATTTCATTGGTGGCAACGAATTTCAGCTCGTACCTAAATATCCCACGAGCTCATTCCAAAAGAAAACGCAAGAAGTGATCCACAAGAGCAACGGACTGTTTAGCTTCAGAGAAGCAAGTTGGTTTTTGCAAACCATACAACCGTGGTCACGGTTGTATGGTATGATCAAATTACACAAGGATACTTTCCCAATCAGTGCCTATTTAAATTTAAAGTGAACATGACAAAGTTTCATTCTTTTATGTTCCATTATGGAAAGGTATCACATAGTTAAGCCTGAAGTTATCAGCTATATCCTACATTTCTGTTGGCTCCGAGTCTCTAGAGTAATCTGAGGAAAAAACATCTCCCGGATGTTTATCTACATCTACACGATACCCTGCAAGCCACCGCGAGGGTGTGTGGCAGGGGGTGAAGATCACCAAGCATGCACTACTAACATGCAAACTAGCAACTATATTGTCTCATGCAACTTGATTGTTAGTATCTATAGTATTTAAGGGGTTAATACATGCATCATGCACTACAGAATACTCTAAAATATTTCCCCTACCTATGCCTTCCCTTCCCTTTTCTATGCTGCCTATTCTGTTCTCTTATAGTACAGGGGGAAGAATGCCATTTTGAATCTATCGGTACGACAATCTATCTCTCTAATCTTATTTATCTGGTCGAATCTAGCATCTAGCAATCTAGGATTTATTCCTCATATTAGTCTAGAGTGGTTATCCTACTCAAGTAGAACTGTTTCAACGTTCGCGATTTTGATCAATAAGATGGTATTGATGGTTTATTGCAACATATATTTTACGGTTTGGTTTTAAATGCCTCTTATAACTTGATTTGAATTAAGATGAGTACCAAGAGATTACGTACTCTGTCTTTTAAAATCTCCTTTGCACAACCGAGGCGTGAGCCAATGACTTAGTTCACTACTCATGACCTTTTTTTTTATTTCCTCGAGTGCCTTCCAGTTCCGTGTCACCCTCTGACACGAGCCATCCCATCGTCCCATCGCTTTCCTCTCGCACGCCAGCACAATCCGCGCATGCGCCGAAGCCAGGCGTCGCCCTTACGATGACGCTTCCTGGCCGCGACGCCCTTCCGTCGCGGATGCGCTGACAGTCGTCCTCGGACCAATTAGCGAATCGGCCCGCTGCGCTGCGTGATACGCGCGTGCTTAGGCTGCCGCCATTCCATTCGTCTGAAGAGTCCGGCGGCGCCCTGCCCTCAAATACGGTGTCCAAAAGTCTGGCAGGAGATAACGAAGCTTCCGCCGCCCGGTTTTCCCTCGAAACGGCGGAGGGTTTCGGCAGAGGGTTTTTTGGGCCATTAATTATCCGCCGAGACTGTTCACAGGTCGAGGAGCGGCTCATTTGTCCTTTGAAGTGCACGTCTCGCTGACATCAAATTATTCGTTTAATGATTCACTCGTTGGGTGATTTTTTCTACCACCGCTATGGAATGAACACTTTTTATAGTGACTCACGTGACCAGGCTCCGTGCACTCCGTGCTTCGAGACTGGGTTCCTTCTAACGGAGAAGAACAGAGTCTTTGATTCCGTAAAACACGTCTTGAATGTCGGCGTATCAACATGTATCCAATTAACTGGCAAAAGATATTCACCAAAGTCTTACCGTTCTCAATTTAGATTATAACCTCTGGAATAATATGGAATAGAGTTGAATAGAGTTGGTACCTCACTTTGACAATGGTTACCTCGTAAGAGTTCTACATAGTCTTGGACTTATACTCTTTACGTAGGTACATACTATTATTTTCTTTACACAAAAAGGACACCTTTTCAGCGGTGTATTATACAAATTCATTGAAGTTCATATTTAACCTACATTCCATTCACCCAAAGATCATTTCTTTCCGGCCGTCACTACGTTTATTACAATCTCCATTAAGTATAATCAGTTTGAAACTATAGCCTTAAGAATACATAGAATACACTTCAGTTTTCCAAAACCAACTCTATGAAACAATGTAAATGAAACTGAATGGTTTCTGGCTTTTTGTAAAAGCTATTAAAGATGCAAAGAATGCATTTTAAAATTCCAAATAAATAATTAATTCGCCACGTGAAAATGCGAAGCGTCATCACTATGGGAAGGAAATCACAGATTCAGACAATTGAGCGACGGGGACGGGGTGGCAGGAGAAGCGAGAGGGGGTGAGGGGTGAGGAAGTAGGGCCCGCATGGCTCAAGAGGCATTAGGCACGACTACCCAACTTGAGGGGGTGTGGCAGGGAGTGAACGAACGCTTACTTGAAACTAGGTATCACAGTGCCACTACTTCGTGGAAACGAGTTAGATATTCATTCACAAGTCACCTGCTGCAATTCATCATCATTGGTCATCAGATTCGTTTGAAGCAGCTCCCCTCTCAATTCTTCCATCGGTTAATCTCTTCATATTTACGTATTTCTTCCCTTTCACATCCTTAATCAATTGCTCCATGTGTCTCACAAGAGGCCTTCCTTCGCCATTCTTCCCGTCCACTTTTCCCTCGACGATTGTCTTCATCAGGCCACCATGTCGCATGATGAGGCCGATTAAGTGGTTCCGTCTTCTTCTCAGGGTATTCAGAAGAATTCTCTTTTCTCCCACTCTTCTTAGGACTTCCTCGTTACTTACTCGATCGATCCATTTTATCTCCATCATTCTTCTGCAGCACCACATTTCGAATGCTTCCAGCCTTTTTCTTCTCCGCTGCTGTCATTGTCCATGCCGCACTTCTTAGTGAAACACGCTTCTGCTGTACGTCCTGATGAATTGTTTCCTTGCTTCTACACTTGTATTTTCTTCCGGTAAGTAGATTACTCTTTTGATAGAATGCCCTATGTTCCTGAGCAATTCTGCTGACTATTCCTTTCTTGCTAAGTCCATCGGTCGGTTACTCGACTTTCTAGGTAACAGAACTCTTTAACCTCTTCAATTATTTCCTTTCCTACTTTTAGCGTTGGTTTTGGCCACATCAGTATCTTAGCTTTATTCCTATTGATCTTCAGCTGATATCTGGCCATTTTCCTTTCAATGGTCATCAGCAACTTATCCAGTTCCCTCTCTGTCTCTGGTATGAGTGCTCTGTCATCAGCAAATCGCAGCATGCTAATATTTTCCTCGTGGATAGTCACTCCAGAAGACTTCTCCTTGATTTCATTGATGGCTCTCTCGATCTAAGCTTTAAAAATTACAGGAGGCAGTGCACAGCCTTGTCTCTCTCCTCTCCTTAGTCTTGAATCTTCACAGCTGGGTCCAGATTTAATCACAGCTACTTGGTTTTTATAAGGACAGTGGATAATTCTTCGATCATTGTAGCACTATTACTGCTGCGTATGATTCCGATCTTAATATTGATGCTCCCATATCATCATTTCCTCTTCAATCACTCTCGTGTTTCCGTTGTATAACTCTTCCATATAGTCTTCACTTTGGCTTCATTTTCATACAAATGTTCTCCATTCTTGTCCCTAATGGCATTGTATCTTGCTCTCCGTTCCTTGAAGTGGTTCCTCACTATCCTTTAGGCAGCTTCCTTCATTCCAAGTGAAAGGCTTTTTCATCTTTGCACACATTCTTCATCCACATTTATCTAATTTGCTGGCTTTAAGACTTATTTTGTCCTTATTCTTTTGTAACAAATCTTCACTTCTTGTGTTAATACAATTTTTTCAAGTACTTTCTTCTTTCTTTATAGACTTTAATACCTAATATCTAAGATGAGACAAAATCAGAATGGTTCGAATCGCGGATATCATGGCGGAAAAGGCAGAGGCAGAAAAAGAGTTAAGAAGATACTAGTTAAAATGGAAAAGATATTAACCAGACATCACCTTAAGATCAATAAAGAGAACGCAAAGGCAATAGATTGCAATAGAGTCACAAAGGCAATAGATTGCAGTAGAAGAAAAGAGGCCAAAACTTATGTTACATTACATGATTTAAACAAGTTAAAATCCAGTGACTTCCTCAGTTGACTAACATTCACTACTTATTTCGGCTGTCAAGCCATCACCATAAAAAACTTAGAAATGGCTTATTCATGCAGAACGCAGGGGATCATGGCAATTGTACATTCTATTGCACAATTAACGGTTGCAGCACTTCCATGTCCTGGGTGGAGACAATCCCACTCGGGATTCAAACCCACGGCCTTGGCTTGGCAGGGTTTACCTTTAGCGACACCGAGGGGAGTGTAGAGGAAAGGGGGAGATCGTAACAAGGGTTAACATGGGTTCATTGATGAGGTTGCCGTGAAGGCCGACCTCCGAGTCCATTCTCCGTGATATGGAGTGATTCCGGTTTTGAAGTCACCCCGCTGCTATCTTGACGGAGGCGGGGGCGCCCCTAGGGTATTGGTGGCAGGGTAATGCGTTACAAGGGTTAGAGAACCTGCGCTCGGCTTTGCACACGTCTCAACTGAGGCAAAATAAGGCGATGAGTAGAAGTGACTGGTGTTCACTGGCTAAGTCTAATGTTGCCCTCTGATGGGCTCTCGCTTTCTCATACCTTGATGCATATTCATGGGACTCTTATCTAAGTCTTCAAAGAATGAAGGGAGTAATTCGAATCTGTTGAACGTGTATTTTGTGAGTAACATGGAATTAACAAGATTTATTCTTCAATACGCTCAACTCGGTTATAATTCGTTTCATATCTGTTTCAATTAACCGCAACTTCAGAGCAGCGTTTTGAACGCGTGCCTCTTCGCCGACGAAACACACAAACTCACGGGGTCGTGGCCAGACAGCTGGGAAAGTCAGTATGGATTTGAACTGAAGGATGACATCACTTGTTCTAATTGCAATTAAATGTGAGTTGATGATGAAATTCCTCCTAGTCTAGCACTTCATAGTAGAAGCACCACAATTACACGAATAGAAAGCAGTTCAACACTGCACACAGGTTCCCTTGAAACAGCTTTTCTTAGACGTCGCGCGCTCCTTACATCGCACCTCCGGCTTAGGGACGGAACCTTGGGTGCTCGCAGAGAACACGCACTTCCTGAGACATCCCAGCCACCTGTGTGCTGCAGCAGCGGAGACTGTCTCTGACTCAGCGGTTGGCGAAGGCTTCTTCGTTTGTCTCTTAGCAGGCGATCCATTCGTGGCACCGCAATTGCTTCCTGTTCTGTTTCACTGCCATCGATAATGGACTATTATCATCCAGATGATGATATCTCTTTCTCTTAATAGATAGCAAAATATAATGGAAGACGGGAATAGGTGATTAAGTACGGTACATTGCTTTTTAGAATACATTAAAATATTCAAATAAAATGAATTCCAACCACCCATTCACATTGTGAGATTGCGTAGTAATCTGTTTCGTGAAAAATAAATTCTTTTTCGTTTAGTGATGGTTCCACTTAGCCCTTTCTATTATAGGGGGACTCATTTGAGCCTCATAGGCTGGAGGGAATTTTGAAAGCACCAGGGCAAAAATCAGATAAAAGAATGAACATCTAACGGGAGACATCTAATCTGCGGGAATAAAACCCTAACCCTAAAAGCAAATCAGGATCACTGTTATGTTGGTTTTTTTCTTCATTTGATTTCAAATGGAACCAAGGAGAACCTAGTCACATGCAAAAAGTAAAATCTTGTTGCCCAGTGTTCGTGTTATTTGGGATCAAAGTAAATGGTAACGGCGGTGAAAGTAATGATTATAATTAGCAATGAGAGCATTTTTTCGTAACAAGTATCTGCTAACGGCTGGAAATGCAAATTTGGGAACGAGGATTCACTTCATTAGATCTGGAGGATGATTCTTCACTACAGTGTGATGCAAGAAGAATTACAGCTGCAGAGAAGTCGGCACTTGATGCACCTGGTGCTATGATATAAGATTGGCAAATAGGAAGGACAATAGGAGAGTCAGAAAGGGGAATGGAGATAGCGGAAACTCTGAAAAAGAGACGAACGTATGTGATGAAGTAGGTACATAAGTCAGGGGCGGGTGAAGGCGTACGTGAACATTTGGGAGGGAGCAATTTTGGTGGGGGGAAGTAAGAAGAGAGAGGTGGTCAGGCTGCGTCTTGGTCTCACGCCGCTCAGAAGAGGAAGAGGTCGATAACGGAGTCGGACGCTCTCAGCGAGGAGAGTTTGGACGCTGGATGTGACAGAGTGCTAGGACTACTTGTTAGGAATGGCCTCCAAGGGGTGCGGGAATGAATAACGAGTCATTTCACGTGGTGGCGGAAGAGCGGATGGACAAGCAAGCGACTGGAGCCTAATGTAGAAAAGAGAGCGCATGAGGAAATGGATCGCGGAGGGCGAGACGAGTTGAGGAGGGAAGTCTTGTTAGCTGCAGTCCAGAGAGGGAAGGCCGTCGCTTTCTTGAAATCTCTTCTTACAATTGGCGATTATTCTAAGATTTCCTATTTCTCTTAGATCTGCTTGATTTCGTAGATATTTATGTCCTTTGGAGCCTCATAGAAGCCGAAACTTACGTAGGATACTAATGAATAGTAGGACACAAGGTCGGATCGCCAAGGACACGATAACTAAGAGTCAAAAGAAAGTGGTCAACAATTGAGATTCTTACTATGTCAACAGAATGCCAATGAGACTTTAAAAAGGGAAACGGTCACCAAGTGAACCAGGATCAGGGTGCGATTATCGCAGAATAATGCCACGATTCAAATATTGAAAACAACTTATTGCTGATATGAATCAAAGGGGAGAGATATCTTGTTGAATGAGTAATTTGTTTGCAGTGAAAACAAGAGGCCAAGGGGGTCAGTTCAGCCATTGCGGTTGATAATGGAGGGAAAAGTGGAGGGAAAGGGAATAAGCTTTATTTATGCTGCAATAATGAAGTGATGCACAATGCTAAATCTGAGAAACGTTGGAATTCAACCCAGGGAGAGAGCGCTGCATTGGGATTTGAATAAACATGAGGCTGATGCTGTGAAAATCGGAGACAGTCGTAAAATGGAATAAGAAGATGAGATGTGGCACAAGGCGGATCCATAAATTTCAAAATGTGACGCTGAAGTTAATCCAAAAAGTTAAGGAAAGAAACAGATTTGGGAATAAAGTCGTAAAGATGAAAGAGTAGAATTCGTTTCGCAGATGAGCTTGTAGAGGATTATGAGGAGGATCTTGAGAGATTGTGTTGGACACTAAAAGAAAAGAATACACCGCGAGAAAGAACAAAGCTGAGCAATGACGCGTGGCTCGCATTAGAGTTTCCAACTTTCTCTCTCGCATACATACAACCCTCGCCGGAACATTTGGCTCATCCGCCCCCTCTGCCATTCATCCACAGTCAGGCTAGCAGTTAACCCACTCCCAAAACGAGTGCTCACGGGTCCAGACTATAATGCCGTCTCTCCTTATTGAGTAGAAGAAAAAGTTTAAGCGAACGGATGTGTTTCCCACTGTCACATTTTCCCCGTTTGTTAAAACGCGTGTCCCTTATAGGGTGCGTGCGCCTATTAAAAGGCTGGGAGCAAGTGATTTAGGGTACTACCGAAATATAGAAGACCTCGGAGGAGTTCACTAAGCTCACTTGTCGAGGAGGAAGAATGGGAAATAGGATAAGACAATTCACCGATTAAAGAACAAGAAGCGCATCTTTACCTCAAACAATATTCCTTAGGTGTACAAGTACAAATACTAATCCTGCAATTGTTGAGTGTATCTCCATACGTATGTGAAACCTAGCCAATAGAGGCACTGTTGGGAATGTATTTTCATTGTGGTGAAGAAAGCATTCACTCGTAAAGATGAAAAACAAAATAATTCAAAGAAGGGGAAAGTTTCCCCGGAGAAGTTTTCATCCAGGATGGGGCTTTCATCGATGGGTGAGCTAATTATGATAATTTTGTGCGGAATAATATGCAGGGAAAAATGCCGGAGATGTCCCAAACTTCGATATTAGCGTAAAAAAGGGAACCAATTACATACTTAGTGAAATTGTATACTTAGTGAATCAAAAAGCAAATAAGAGACTGGAAGACAACCCTATCAAAAGATAAGTGAACACCTGAGAACAGCGTGACAGGAAAGTTATTAAATCGATGAAACAACTTCGGCCGTCACCTTGTGGAATTTTTCCATGATTGAAAATAAGAATGAACTTTGTAATTTTCCACACGTTTTTTTATTAACCAACCGGTTTCAACACTCACGTGTCATCATCAGGGACTCCCTGGCGATGACACGTGAGTGTTGAAACCGGTTGGTTAATAAAAAACGTGTGGAAAATTACAAAGTTCATTCTTATTTTCAATCAAGTTATTAAATGTTCGTTGTGGAAGGACAGAAGCATGGATTTCACAAGAAAGAGCCCGCATAGTGCCTGACGGAGACGCAACGCGTCAACTCCAGTCGTACCTGATGTATTCTGTGAGATTACGAGAGCGAGGCAGGAGGCTCTTCCCTTGCTGAAGTATTCCATCCTCCGCCACGGTCAATAAAGCATTTGCCTGGCATCCAGAGGAGTCGCGGGTTTGTATCCCTCTCCGGCTACGGATGCTGCGTTTGCCCTTGGATTGAGATCTTTGGTTGGGTGGTGTGGTGAAATCCCAGCTGTCAGAGCGGCTGAAACCCAAGATTACCATTACCCTCGCCTTCCCCCGTGCTCAACTCCAGCCTCCTTCGCCTGCTGCATAAGCATCAGGTTCTTCTTCTTCCGAGAGTTTCCTCGATCACTTATCGTATCTCATCGTACGCAAACATTTTTTCACGTCCAATATCTATCAGTCATCGCATGAACACTTTTTCTTGAGCCGAAGCCTTCCGTCTCATAAAAATTGTCTCATTTTTTTTTGGGTTAAAGGCAATGCTTACTGCTCAAAAACCCCAGGGTTTTCCGGCGTAGGTCCAAGTGGGCAATGGAAAGAAAGTTTTTCAACCCTAGGATTGGGAATTGAAACTGCGTCAGCGCGCCATTCTTCAATTTTCAGCTCCTCTTCTTCCCTTTCCTTCCATTGTCGCGTCAAGAGTGTTCTCGAATTCTAATGCATTGTTTCTCATCAAGGTGTTGAAGTTATTCTCTTTGCTCCTTGTCTTCCTCGCTATTCTCTACACTTCAGCAGTTTATCCTTCCACCTAGTCCTACTCCACATCTCGAAAACATCTTCACGAAACATCTTCTCTGAAGTCTTTGACCCTTGCATCGCTGGCTGATTGGCTCTTTTGAAGCAGAGCATTTCTATTATATGAGGACTTAATATATACAGAAATAACTCTCTGCATGGATCTCGAGACCTATGTTTTTGCAATATGCCCTTTAGAGGAGAGGATTCCAGGTGAATTTTCCCAGCCCCACAGAATTTCGGCACAATTTAAGAATAAAATTATTATTCCGGAATATGCGGTCAATAACATTCGGTATTGCCAAAGTTGTTTCAAAACAAATATTACACACTACACATCTCTACTACATATGTGCCCTATCAATGTACGTATTTCTGGTCCTAAGGGATTGCAGGAGTTAATATCTTCAATTCAGTTCCATTGCAACACATGCATGAGTCCCTTTATCCCTGCAAAAACTAAATTAAATAGATTATGGCTTAATGATAATCACTCTTCATATGATTGAATGGAAAAACTATACAACCTGTTTAGTTTTAAGAAAAGCCTAAGTTTCCACTGTTTCAAGAGAGACCGCGCTGAAATATAATGTAGTGCCATCAGCATTGATTTACTTATTTATGAGGATTGCATTTTAAGGACAGAATATTCAAATGCATTAACAATAGTATTGGACCTAATTGAATCACTGAGGTACGCCATATTTTATTAAGTGAGATTAGGAAAGCTCTAAAACTCCTCAGCATCTTCAACTGTGTCCAACATACAGGAAGACAGCTGAATTAACGAAATTCTTCTTTTTCCAGCATTAAATAATGACAAAAACTTGAATGCTGTCCTCATCTTGCGGTCTCAAGATTTTTGACTTACTTAGTGGTCATTTGTACGGGAAGAAAATGGTGAATGACACAGGCAAAGGGGATTTAAGAATATATATGCAGTTGAAATTGGTAAAAAGAAGATGAAAAGGACCACGCGGTGCTGAGATCTGAAGACACCAGAGCACCTACAGTGAGCCTGACGCCGCGGCCATTGGCGGGCGAGACTCAAAAATATTTTTCTTTCTTAAATGAAATATGACCTCTGGTAAACTTTTTTAATTTGTACGGTAGGGTTTTATCTACAACATATAAAAAATTAGGAAAATCGAGGGCAAAGGTAAATCTTCAAAAATAGATTTGAAAATTTAATGTATTATAACCCTTTATTCCAGTTTTTCAATTTGAGACCCTTAAAATAAGTCCTTTTGCACATCTGTAGCTTTGATTGTATCGGAGATACACCGTATAATGTGTAGTCACGTTTGCAAAATTCGAATTATGCAACGTTGCAATATCTCACATATTTTGTAAACCAGCATTGGGGTTTTCATTTTCCTATCAGATGACGACAATTTGCCAATTTTATTCAAAATCGGGTACTCTATGCGTCATTTTTTCCGATTTTCTGATTGAATTGACGTGTGATTACCAATATATATATATATATACCATAAATTTTATTCTCCAGATATAGTACAAAAGAAATTAACAGTCCTATTAACTATCCGTGAGCATCTTCCTCAATTGGAAAGTGCTATTGAGAAATGATCACATGGATTTACTCATCAGCATCAGTCTTTACTTCGACGCTGGGATGTTTCAAATATTACTATTTTATAGAAGCCATTTACCTGGATATCATAGACGATATCTGAGTTTTTGTTTTGTTGAGATGTATGAAGTCTGTTTTTATCATAATCAGATTTTGCATGCAAAAATGATAGTGATATACAAAATGCGTAATGTGCCGGGGCATATATTAATTTTATACACAAAAATCAAACACTACTCCTCCATTCATCATCATCGGTCAACAATCCTAGGACTGGTCTGACGCAGCCCTCCACTCGATTCTTCTATCGGCCAACCTCTTCGTCATATTGGCCAGTACCTCCTCTCTTTTACATCCTTCACAACTTGCTCCAAATATCTCAGATTAAACTACAGGCCATTACAGAACTCAATTCTAGACTTTTGAAGGGACAACAATGTTCATCCTTTTCACGGAACAATTTTTAATAAATCACGATTCCACTCACGAAGAAAAAAGATAAACAAATCAATTGTCATTCATTTTATGTTTATTACTTTACTGTTAATACATAGAAAGAGGTAATTTATTGTTTTATTGCACTCTCTCTCCACATCAAAATCCAGCCCGTAAGGGAAATTAGTTAATGCAGAGATAAAGCTGAGAAGATGGGCATATTTTTATTCTCCAGCAATCTGTCACTGAGGTGAATTTCAACTATTCAAATTTTAATGACCACTCTCCTTATTTAGATCAAACAGGTTTTAAACGCTTCAAAAAATGAAAAAATGTATAAGCTAATAAGAATTACTGTGGATGGGCCATGGACATTAAGGTCGAAACAACTTAGAAGACATTTTTTGAAAGGTGGATAGACTGCTACGGTCATAACAAACTGATACCCACATCTCAGTTTTCAAGGCAAAAGAGAGGCTCTTCTCTCCTTCAAGACGTTACCTTCCTCGCGCCACTCAAAATCTTAAATTACGGACTCGAGGGCGCCTCCTCCGCCTCTCTTCCCTCTCTCCCCGGGGGGAATCGCCCTCTCCTTTGTGCTGCCCACCCCTTTGTTGCAGTGCCACCCCCGGAGGGACAACGGCTCTTCCTCGCCTTGGCGGTCCGTGCTCGCATTGGCAGCACGTCCTGCTCCGGCCACCAAGTCCGCGGCGGCGCCACAAGCGACCAGATCGGAGGGGAGGGAAATTGCACCATGATACTGTTGAGGTTGGTTATTACACCTGCATTGCTCTCGAAATTTCGACTCTTGAGGAATGTGAAACTACGTTCGCTATGACTAGAGGGGCACTTCTAGTCAGTTCGATGATTTGATTCTAATAATTTATGCGATTAAAGAAAAATGAAAACCAGATATAACAAATGTAAAATTATATTTCAAATAGAGCCTGACCCTGGTTCCATTTCTATTATGATGGGAACGATGGCTATTTTATTCCCAATTCCCTGGCGTACTGATTATCGATATGCCGATGATATTCTGGATTTTAAAACACCTTTATACTGTTTTTTTTTTGTTTTACCCGAGATATGGAGCCATACAACATTTCATGCATTAAACAATAGTTCGCATGTGAACGCCAAAATATTTGAATTATTTGCAATGGGACTAACGTACCATCTTAGCAAAGGCTAGTCTTAACAAAGATGTCGTTGCGTGGTACATACAATGACCTAAACAAGTATATATGTCTTCTTTTCCTGATTTTTCTCCTGTAATCATTGCCGTTTTGATCTTGTTTTTACCTAGATCAGTAATCCTTCATTAAATTCCATAATAAAGTCCTTCAGTTTTGTGTCCAAGTTTCACAATGACATCTTCATCATAAGATCTCATTGCTAAGAATGAATTGACGCAGTTATCCACTCTCCTATACCAGCTAAGCTGTTTACATTTACATAATTTTTATTTTAATGTACTTCAAAACTTGAAGCACTGTGTATTTCACGAGAGGCCTCCTTTTCCATCCAGTTTCATATCGACGATTCCCTTTTTCAGGCCATCATGTCTCAACGTTGTCTTCTTCTTTAAGTTTCCAGCAAAATTCTCTTTTCTCCATCTCTTCCTAAGACTTCTCCATTTTGCCTTAGCACCAAATTTCCAATACGTCGATCCTTGACTTCTCTGCTGCTGGTATCATCGATGCCTCTCCACCGTAAAGTGACTTGCTCCAGACGTACGCTGTCACGAGTTATGTCCTTTCACCCATTTATAGCTAAAAGTACTCTTCTTTGGGTTAAAAATCCACATTATGGTGTTATAATGTTTATCAAGTTCATTTCTTTTGACGGAACTCAGAAAATCAGCCGTGAATTCTACAAATCCTTGCAATAAGTTGTTACTTCTTCTTTTAAAGGAGCTATTTCATCTTTTATCTTCGGTTCTATTATTAGTAATACAACTACCAATCATTCCATCTATTAAGTCATTTAAGGAGATAGATAAACTGTTATATTTCTTTATTTCTTCTGTTTCACATCCTTGATCACTTATTCTGCATACAGCTATCCCTCTTCAACCGTGGTTATTTACACCGAGGTACTTGATTATCCAACGGTCTGGGCATTACTTTTCTCAAAAACGGTGTTTTCCTAGCCTATGTGCGGTTCTGACCAATCTAATGCCCTTTTTTTAATATTCACAAACATCAGTGATGATTTTGTGCACAGATACGTGCACAATTGCTAAAATGCATACATCAAGGAATGAAATTAGTCTTGAAAAAATCACGTGACTTCATATGATATGTAATATGTTGCAAAATATGTTTTTGTAGGGAAGCAACTGTAATTCTTTGGCCAGTGATTCTAAAATTCATTATCAGAGCAAGTTGCAACCAATCGAGTGAATTTAGTTCCAAAATTTCAACACAGATGGCAGTTGTGATGTTTTGTTTTTCTACACGAATATCTGCTACAGTCAAGCCAATATCACCACCTAATAGTGGGAAGGTAATACTTCTGCATTTATATTAATTTATATCATTTGAGAAAAAATAAAATTACGTAAATGTTAGGCGAAGTGTAGTGGAACATGACCCCCGATTTGCCGTATAGGTACTTCGCGGTTTGCGAACCGCGGTTTTGTCATCAGCGGGGATTTCCAGGATCGCAACCCCCACGGTTGACGAAGGATGCCTGGACATATTTCACACGAGGCCTTCCTTTGCCGTTCACTCGTCTTTCTACAATTGTCTTCATCAGGTCATCGTGTCTCATGATGAGGCCGATTAAGTTATCCCGTCTTCTTCTTAAGGTTTTAAAAAGAATCCTCTCATCTTCCACTCGTCTTAGGATCTTCCTCCTTGCGTAGTCGGTCCCATTCAACCTTCATCGTCATTCTGTGGCACCGCATTCTTCCACCCTTGACTGATCCGCTGCAGTCCATGCCTTTCTGCCATCAAGAAACACGCTCCAGATGTACGTTCTGATGAAATGTTTCCTTACTTCTACGCTTGTATTTCCAGCTTTCAGTAGATTCTTCTTTGATAGAATGCCTCGTTTTCCTTGGCTATTCCACTGTTTCTTTCTTGCTTTGTCCATCGTTGATTACTCGGCTTCCCAGGTAATAGAACACTTTCACCTCTTCAATTTACTATTTTCCTAGTTAAACTTTGGTTTTCGCCTCTTCTCTCTTGCTGCACACCAGTGCCCTAGACTTCTTCTTATTTCACTCCAGCTGAATCAAGCCACTGCCATTACAAACTACTGCAGACAGTGCGCACAGCCCTGTCTCACTTCTTTCCTTATACTTGCTTCTTCACAACTGAGTCCAGATTTAATTACAGATACTTGGTTTTTATATAAATTTTCGGTAGATATTTCTTCGGTCATTGTAGGACACTCCAATTCCTTTCAGAATTATAAGTATTAAATTCCAATCTGCGTTGTCAAAAGCCTTCTCTAAATCCACGGATGCAATGAACGTCGGTTTTTCCTTCTCCATTCTCTCTCTATGAGCAGCCTAAGGGCCAATGTTCCTTCTCCTTTGCCCTTAAATTTCCTGAATCTGAATTGATCATCATCCTGGAACTCCACAGCTTTTCGTTATATTCTTCCGTAGGTGATTCTTTTTAATATCACCGATGCATTTGTCGGCAGGCTTATAGCCCAAATATTTCACAGCTCTCCGCTCTCTTCTTTTTGGGAATAGGAATGATGATGATCTCAAAATGCAAGCTACCACATTTTTGCACGAATATGAAAAGGAACAAATAAGCTTCATTTCCAAACTGATGAAATGCAATTAATACTGAAGTTACGATGATATGAAACTAAAAAGTATTTACGCTAAAATCCACAATTTTCTGAGTTTGTTCTACAGAAAACTGTAAATTGGCCCAGCCTTGGCGGCAACCTCCTGTTTCCATAGTGAAAATGGTTGCGAAGACCCATCTCCATGAGCAATTATACCGAACATCTTTTTACACTGATTACACATTATACCTGTACCTAAATGTATGTTAAGGGTGCTGTATACTTCCGCAGAAAAGGGCTCTGCAGACCTTTGCGAGATCGAAGATAATTTAGTTAAGAGTTAAGTCTAAGTCGCAGAGCTGATCAGTTTTCACTGATCGTTAGATTAAAGATCAGTGTGTGCGGCCATTTGAACAACATTTTCATTAGCAGTATTTATTAAAGACCTTCAGGCAACATGTCTTCCACTCTCCGCAGGGATCCATCCTTATCTTCTACTATGATACCTAATTCAAGGACCTTAGGTGTATTTTGCAATTTATTGTATCCCGAATCGTTTTTTTCTATATTTTACGCATGAAGAATTTTTCTCTCCGTGGCGCTGCTCATGCCCCCCCCCCCCCCCCCACTCCCGCTAACTCCACCCTCCACCTCCTGGCTCCTTATCTCTCTCTCGAGCCATTCCACGACCAACTTGCCCCTTCTCCTCCCCTCTCGACCCCCACACTCCCTTCTAGGTCCGCCAGATTGGGGAAGCGGTGTTATGTTTCACAATCATTCGCAGCTGCTGTCGTTTCGTTTGTGTTGCGAGCGAATTCGACAAGAAGGGCGAAGAACCCATGGAGAGTGCCTTTTGAGATGGAAAGTGATAGATCTTCGAAGAAAAATATGAACCTCAAACATAAAAGAAAAGAAAACATCTTTTGATGAAATACGGAAATTTGAATAAAAATGTGCAGGAAAGGGAAGTATTTTTATATTATGCATACACATTTTTTATTACTTGGGGCTTGGGTATCTGAAGCCATACATTAGTTTCCAGATTCCATCCAGGGTATACTAGCTGAAGGCGCCCGTTGAAATTCAACGGGAGGGAGAAATATAGCATATAATAGTAACAAATTGTATTTAGAAATTTTAACATTTTTCATGAAGGGGCGAAAAAACTTGTTTAATAGAGAATGTCTCCAAGTCACCTTCTGAACAATAAATGTAATTTAAACCAATTTTAACGTAATTACTGCCTGGACTCACCTTAGCCTTTACGAATATAAGAATGTCATATAGAAACTATCAGGCCAGAAGAAACACAGGAAGCAGGAGGTTAGGAGAGAACGGGTGCATGTCTGCCCATTGCTCACAATGAGGTCAGATTTGGGTCTTTGGGAATCGTAGCAGCCACCTCTTCGGCATAAAAAGTTTTCTCTGGCCTTTTATGTTCGTCTCAATTCTCCAACTTCATGAAAATGGCGTCCATGGACTTCCTACGGATACGTATTAATGCATTTTATTCCAGTTAGAGTAAATTCTATTCTTATTACCTAGTACAGATTCAGCCAACTTAAACCAGGTACTTGACGCTCGGTTGCATATATTGCACCTTACCCACCTTGTACCTCATTGCACCTACACCTTATTCTGTACATCTGACGCATAACTATTTTAGAATATACTTTTAGTTTTTCCGAATGCCTACCTACTTGATCTGGGAGTAGCGCGAAAAGAAGGCTCCTATGATTTTGCCGAATGAAATGGCCGATCCAGATTCAAGAATTACCTGTGATACCTTTTTAGTACCTTTTAATATCTTCACGAAAAGAGCAATGAAGTTTACGGCATCACTTTTGGATCAACTTTTTTAGCATCACTGCAGTGGCAGAAATGAATATCCGACGGATGCGTAATGAGACTTTATGACACCTTGGTATTCTAATTTCATTCCCTGGTTGATGTCAAACTATCTCAAATCTCAAGCTATTTCAATCGACGACGATTTCGAAAGCGTTCCATCTCTTCTCTTTATGCCCTTCTCTTATGGACAAAGGGTAAATCGGTTAAGAGAATAAGAAAGTTTAAACATTTTACCATTAAATTCGGAAATGATGAAAGAAATCGATTGTTATTTAGTTATTTTACTGAGCGAAACTGTTGCGCTACCATAAATTGAAAAAGTCAATTCAAACAAGTGTAAATATATAATTGGTGCCAGGAATCGAACCCGTGCCCTGAGCTTTTTTTATATATTCTATAGCACCTTCTAATGTATACGGTAAGGTTCCTATAAAATTTCAGCTCAATCGGTTCAGTAGTTTTCACGGATGCGTAACGTACATAGAGCCGGCAGACAGACAGTCAGCAGTGATTTTATTTTTTAAAGAATCTTTAGATCTTAAATCTAGAATTTTTAAAGAGTTATATTTTAAAAATATATTTTTCAAGAAAAAGATCCGATAATACGTGTTCAATCCAAGAATAGTGCGACCAAAACTTCCATGGGATTCTCCGATTGCCTAATATAAGTTGCCTCAAGAGAATAAAGAATGGCCATCACAGCATGCACCTTCATGATTGCTATGATTTGTTTCTCACAACGCATCTTTTCATTACATCTGACTCTAAACAAACCATTCGGAGAAGAGTCTGCTAGAGCCTTCATTGCTCGGTGCCCTGAGAGCGCACTAAAAATTGAAAACGTCTACATTTGGTCTAGCGTCTACAGATAACTTCTCTGCTTGAAGTTTGCTGTAGACCAAGGATGGACTAGATGTAGACACAGTAATTAAGTCCAAATGACGGACATAGAAGACATCATTTTAAACCTGAAATAACCTACCCGGTCACTCGGTCAGATGTCGGGTGTAAAATTTTGAAAAATTATTTTGGTATTACCCATAGGTAATACCAGGAAGAGTGTACAAAATTGCTAAAAATAATTTTTTATTCATTAATATAGTTTGTTAAGTGAACGGAAGAATGGCAAAGGAAGGCCTCGTGTGAGACATATGCAACAAGTGATGAAGGATGTGAAAGAGAAGAAATACGTAAATATGAAGTGATTAGCCGATAGAAGAACTCAATGGAGAGCTGCGTCAAACCAATCTGAGGATTGATGACTAATGCATATAATGATGATGAATATAGTTATGACAAAACTGTGTTGAAAAATAAATGAACTATTATTACAATCGTAATTCACCCAGCCTTATATTGAGCGTTACCAATTATCAGGCTGAGTCCTAGAATGCGTATGTCGCCAAATTTAATTGTGGTATGAGGGTGAATTTGCCACTGTCGTACGAAGCGCACTTTAAACTAGCAGCCACCGCTTACAATTGTGGACCGCAGGCGCAATCCCTTTTGTACGAGGCATTGATAGGGAGGGAGGAGCATTGTAATATGCAAAGACGTATTTGTCCACCACCGAGAGGAAGGCTCGACGAAGGTCCAATGGGAAATCAGAATTGCCTCGAGAACCAAACTATTAGCCTGGGCTGGTATTACCCGTAGGTGATACCAGGAATAGTGCATAAAATTCACTATACATAATTTGTTTATGCATAAAAATAGTTAAACCAGCGAGCATAATTGGAGGCACTTCATGGAGGGTTGCGGGGAAGAAGTGGACAAAAATAGGGATTCCTTGCTACATTCTTTAGCAGGAGAAAAATATGCTTAAGTATTTGGAAACCAAAAAGGGCAAAATGATCTTGTGGCGATCATCTGAATATTTTGCCAAGTACCTGGGCAATCGCATATAACTGGCAGATATTATTGCCAGTTTGTCATAAGGAGTCCCCATGGAATCCTCGTAGAAAAATTGTTAGAGATGACAAGTTTTGGGAAAATAAAATGGAAACAAAGCTCAGGAATGTCTACATGGATCGCCTTTTGCCGGGAATTTTACGCTAACTTCCCGAAAAATATAATATATTCACGGAATAATTTATTTCATTAGAACTTATTATTTCATTGAATTACTTATACTCCGTTTTCTTCTTTCAGATTGCTTCCCTTGGGCTTTTCATTGACGGAATAATTTTATTTTACCGAAGTACAGTAAGCAAGTAAGGTGCACCTTAGGGGCTATCAAAACGCTTCATTTTTCGCTAATGTTATACCTTTGTAATGATTTACTTTGGAGCAATTAAATTTATTCATTCATTGTTATTATTTATTTGTAAACCCATAAAATTGTTGTTCCAATTTACACTGGAATGTACAAAAATAAATTGCACGATGAATGTAATTTATTTTTGTCTTGGTTTATTTTCGTCTTGGTCCTATTTAATTTATTTAATTTCAGGACAAATTTTTGATGGAGTTTCATTCGTATCGAAAAAATCTTGTCTTAAAGGAATGAGGTCACAGTCAAGAGAAGCATTTTACTTCTGTTCTGAAAATAAATAGCCCCGGATATTTTACTTTGTATCGGGGGTGGAGTAAATCAAATCCCACATGTTACGTTTATGTGAGGTGAGAGTAGCAAAGATAAGCGGATAGCTAAGACATGAGAAAGACTCGTAAACAAAGATTCCTTCGGTTCCTCGTCCAAGGGGTCGAGTGACGACGTGTGACGCAATAAGAGATAAGCAACATCTGGACTGGCGGTCACTCACAGGTGACCGACTAAATAAGCCACCCGCCATTCACCCCTCAAAGATGACCCCCTCCTCCCAGTAGAGTTGCCCCTCCCACTGAAACTGAAGCGGCGGCTCTTGGAACTAAATCCCCTTGACGGTTACTCTGAGTTTTTTTAATGCTATAGAAAAGCCTTTAAGTCATTTACCTTGTCATTTATTAACTATTTATTATGCAAATTTAACGATGCGGTTATTGGTGGTAATTATTTTGAGTTATAGCTAGCTTATTTTCACCGATATTTTAATTTGATGACTTATAATCGTTCTTCAGACAATTTACGAAGAAACCTTTATAAAAACATATCCAGCAATTCATTTCTCCATTTCAATTGATCATTGTTTACTTTTTAAAAGACATAAGACCTGCAAGAGATGAAAATTCCATGTGCGAATACCATGGACGCCATCGCGAGTCAGACTCGGTTCTTGTTTTTTTGTCTCATGTTTACAAGACTTTTTGCAAATATTGGACCTGTTCCATTCGAATCCTCATGCAAGGAACCTGGAGTACAACATCATGATGGCAATATCATAGGCAGTTTTGGAAATAAAGTTTAATATTTCAAGCGCAAATTAAATGCGATTTAGAGAATATTATATCACTAAGAGCTTTTCTACAGCTGCTTCCATTGAGATTAGATTTGAAATATATTTCCCAATGCCATCCTCCTCTCTTCCACAGTCATTATTTTTTCCGATTTTTTCTGTAATGGTAATTTTTAACCACATTCGGAACATCGAGAAGTTTCCTCATTGAACCACACCCCATCCACTATAGTTTTCCTTAAACCCTCTGACATTCATATTGTACAAAAGATAATGTATCACTAGGCTGCTGTTTTCCTATTGCTTTTGAGAAACCTTGAAGATGTCATCGAATAAAGTGATGAATGTCACCGATGGAGAAAAGAAACACTGGAGAAAAATTTTAAACGAAAATACTGACTGTCGCGCACCCGCATGTGTTAACTTACAGATCACATCGTACAAGAGACGTCACAAAAACAACGATGATGCAGAGTTAATAACAAAAGTACAATGACTAATCCCTGGTCAAAATGTATTTAATTCATCGTCAGAAAAACAAAGAGATGTTGATGACATAAATTGAAGGAGGCATTCTTAATCTCACATGAATGGAAATTCTGACGGCCTCAGGCTGCTCGTTTGGCGATATCAGCGTGAAAAGATCCAGTTAAATGAATCAGCCTTGATATGAACATTATCAGGATCTGGCAGCAAAACAAAGAGTTGACTGGAAACGCCACATTGCAGTCTGTATCTCAGTGCGAAACATTTAATTGGCATCTTGCTCATTAAGTGTGGGACGTTGTATATCTACCACGTTTTTCTGCGAAATCTTTCAAGCAGTATTTTGACATCGGTTGTGTATGGCTCTACTATGTCACATAAAATTCTTAATTAATGTTTCGGAACAGCGGATAGACGGGAAGAGGCCCTTTTCCAGCCGCAACGACACTGGTGACGAAGACCGTCGGGGAAGGGGTGACGTGGTCGGGGATCGACACTTACGGGAAAGAACTCGGGAAAAAGTCAGTTGAATAAGAAAATAGGAAAGAAAATAACTTTGAAAGACATTGAAAGGCAAGGAATAGTACTTACAAAAGCGTGGTAAATGCATTTTGTCAGGAATACGCAAAATGATGCCAACACTCGGTGAATTTTAAAGCCTATTAAGGTAGCAAATGTACTCTGTGAATCGCATCGAGAAATCGCTGATTATGCATTTACAGTATGCGTATGAACTCATGCTTAAGCTTCCATCACAAATTTCCAAGATCCAATGTGACATAAAATGTAAATGGCTTTAAAGATGCTTGCATGGAAACTTATGGCATAAAACATATTCTTATAAATAAAAAGTACGCAAAAATATTGATGCATAAATTTTTCATTGCGAACGTCGTGGATGGTGAATAAAACCTGGTTAAAACGAAAGAATATGTTTAGTAGGGATAAGAATATTTAAGTAGTGATCTACATAGGATGAAATGTATGAAAGTAGACAATAGCGTATCCCTCCTTTGCATTGGTCTTGGAAAATATTTGCGGGAGAGCACTCATCCAGGTTTCAGTCATTGCGAGAGAAAGCGGAGTAAACATTTGTTAAAAACCTAAAGGTCTCCCTCTGCCACTTTATGCTAATTTTGCCGATCGAATCACCTTCTACCTTTTTAGCATTTAGGAATTTTCAGTTTAGGACCCGTACACATGTTAAATAGATCGACTACAACCGGCTATCGTATTTTCGAGGGAGTGTTCCCACTGCCTTCCTCACGCCCTCCCTCTGCCTCTTCCCCCTCTGAGTCAGCATGTATCCCACAGCATCTCTTCCCATTGTCCATGTATCCCACATATCCATTATTTTCCATTATCATCCTTCCTCGCTTTCGCCCAACGGCGACCGTTTGCCCTCGATTTGTTCTCTTCTTCCCCCACCCACTCACACTCCCCCTCTCCCTCCTCCGTACATTCTTAAAGAAGCTTCTCTCCTTGTCTCAGTGACTACACTCCATAATATGTTCCTCAGCCACTCTATTTTTACTTCCCTTCTCAAGGTTCTCGTCATAAGAGCGCTCCTGTTAGTGAGCATAGTTCCTTTTTGAAAGTAATCCTTCTGCTAATGGCGAAACTAACGCCCTAATTCGTCCAATTGACCCTACAGTTGAAAAGTAGCGGTGCTAAAAGAGCCTTGAGGGGCAACGGCATTCACTATAATAATAATAATGCACATTTAATAGCCTTCCTTAACCTCAAAATGCCCCCTGCCACCCATCCTCGCAGTGTATAATGTGTAGTACCAGTTCCCTCAAGGAAGATGTGCGTTCATTTCAAATCCATTTGGCGCATCATTGTTGTCCACTAAAGGAAGTCACAATTGAAATGTCAGATGTGAAATGCATCCGATTTTCATTTATTGAATTCATTCAGATATGCATTTAAACAATCATCGAATTCGTTTCATGATCTGAATACTCCTTCCAATATCCGATTTTATTTCCCGTGGAGTCATGTGGGCAGGGAGTGAAGGTGCCCAAACATACGCTAGGTACTTGAAGAAAGTATGGAGATCTTGTGCTATTGTTTTGCTGGTGATAAGTCATGCATGCCGTGGGAAATTGTTACTGACAGAGAGAGGCTTGATGGTTTATAGCTTGCCCTAAATGCTTAAGAAAACTGCTACAATTTTGGCATAGGTCTGATATCTGAGTGCGATAATGTGTTTAAATAAGACCCGAGCATATAGCAACACTTAAAGAAAGCTGCATACCGCCTAATTTAAACTTATTGTGCTACATATTCCTGGGAATCTTTGTTCTCCACTATTAGTAGCCGGAATTGAAATATCGATCACGATGAACCATCAACATCTCACAAAGTGCTAAGAACGGCTTTAAAACCTGCTTTTTATGCCAAGTTTCGAGTATTTGACCAGGTGTCCTGGTTAAATTTCATAGCTGCCATTGACGTATTTCATTATTTTTTCAATTGTTAAAATTATAAATAATCATTTTGTATTTTCTTTCTTGTGATGAAACTTTCGTTAGCATTTGAAGCCGATAACGATACACTTTACATAGCAGACTGTTTCCAATATCTAACCTTATTAATTAGATCAAAGTTTAATTTGTGTATTCATTACTATGAAATTATGGACTATGCGCTTTTTAATATATGCGAAACCGGAATGCGGCTCTCTGACATGCACACCATTATAAACTTCTCATTTGGAGACCTTCTGCCGATCCAATTTTGGTATCCTGAAACGCACGCTGCCGAAATACACGAGCGATGCGAAATTGCATATGCATTTGGATAAACGCTTTGAACAAGGCATCGAACAATGAAGAGAACGCCTTTAAGGGGCCCTGGGACATAGCTGTTTTTCAGACCTATTTTTCAAGGAAGATTGCTCCAACAGGAAGCCAGATATCGGAATGCGGTTTTCAGTACTTAAAAGAGAAAGTATCAAACTATTACTCTATAATCCTAGATTTTACGTAATAAGCCTTGTTAAAAATATATATCGATGTAAAAATAGACCTTTTTGTTGCAAATATTGGGAGACAGAGGGGCTATTTTTTTAACTTTCGTTATTATAGAGTACAAGATTCAAGCTTAGTCTGTTGGATCCTTGAAAATTATTGATTTTTATTAAAAGACACGCTGTTGAGATATTCTGAAAGTAATTTATGTTTTTCGCCAACTCCAGCCCAGGGATACGCCTCGAGCGTCGTGCAAATCACTAAACAGTTCACACATTCTCCGCCTACTGCGCTACTCAAAAAGTGGCACGGTCCCTCTACCCTATATCCTAAAACGGTATCCTTGAGGTGTTGGAGCTTAGGGGAAGGGAAAGTGCAGGCGGGCGGGAAGCAGAGGCGAGGACGGAGTGTCTGATTTACTGACGGGTTGTTTCTTGAGTCTCTGTTTAGGTTGTCGCTCTCGGGGTGTCTAGTAATAGTCAAACTGACTAATAGTCAAGTCTCAAAATGTCATCGGAAGCGTACCGATATCGGAAAATTAAAGTAGGCAGTCGCTTGACATTTTCGATGGCGAGGAAAAAAAGAAAGGGTGAATTTTTGGCCAAGCGGAGGGAAGAAAAAAGGTAAATATTGTCATTTTTTGTGAAAACACTATCTTAATGTAGTGATATATTCATGTGTAAGTATGCAAATTTCTATTATCCGAAACAGGCGTCTCAAAATAATGGGAACAGAGTCGCACGTAGGAGGAACTTCTTGCGCTATTGAAGAAATCCCGTCCAATATTGACGATTCAGTAGCTGACGAAACTTTGCATGATTCATTTGACGATATGGCAATTGCCGAAGAAGGGAAAAACGAAGGCATACCTATCCGGTGGAGTAACGGGAAGAAGAATTACTTATCGACTTAAAATATTCGACAAATCGGTTTCCAATTTACTGAAAAGGTTTAACCTAAATTTCAACCTGCGTTCTGATAGTAATTCCCAGCCTAGTTCTTCTATTAAACTCGTAACACTTATACAATTATCATAGCGGCCTTTAACAAATCTAGTGGATCTTCTTTGCACACGCTCTAATTCTTTTATCATACCTTCCTCGTACGGATCCCATATACTAGCGGCATATTCTAAATGAGGCCTGACAAGTGTAAAATAGCTTCTAGTACTCTCTCATCGCATTTGCCTAGAACTCTTTTTACGAATCCTGATATATGGTTTGCTACACTAGTTATTTCCCTGATGTGTTTCCCCCACAGCATGTCTTCAATGTTGGTGACGCCTAAGTATTTAATAAATTCTACGTTAGATATTTTCTTTCCTTTGATGCAATAATTTTTCTGGGGAAAGTTATTCTTTTTCCCAAAGTTCTTTATCGCGCATATCTTCAAATTTAATTCTAGCTGCCAACTATCACACCAATCATCAATCGCATATAAATCCTTAGCTAAAGAATGACTATCCTCTTAATTTCTTATTTCCTTATACACTACTGCATCAGAAGAAATACGTAAATATGAAGAGATTAGCCGACAGGACTCAGTGGAGAGCTGCGTCAAACCGATCTGAGGATTGATGACCAATGATGACTGCTGCATCATCGGCAAAAAGACGGAGCTTGCTATTTTTAGCTACTGTATTCAAGTCATTTACGGAGAGAGGAAATAAAATTGGGCCTATCACGCTGGGGAACACCCGATGTAACTTTTACTTCGCCTGAGGTGACACCATCTAATACCACCCTTTGAACGCGTTCATGTAGGAAATCTCCTATCCAGCCTACCATATTACTGTCTCCCGTATGATGCTAACTTCGCGAGTAAATTACAGTGGGGAACCTTATCAAACCTTTTCTAAATTTAAAAACGCTGCGTCTACCTGTACGTTACCTTCTCCGGAAATTAAAATATCATGAACAAAAAGACCTATTTGATTTTCGCAAGATCGTCCCTTTCTGGACCCATGCTTATTTGTTATCAATAAATCCTGGCTATCGAGGTGTCCCCTTATTGATGTAACTATCATATGCTGTATAATTTTGAACGACAGTGACGTTATTGATATTGGTTTATAATTCGATGGATGTTCCCTATCGCCACTTCTAAAAATTGGGATCACGTTTGCTATCTTCCAGTCTTTGGGAACCGCGTGTTCTTCGAGGGATTTGTTAAATATTACTTTAAGATACGGTGCCATTTCGAGAGCTATTTCTTATTCACACGAGCAGGAATTTCATCAGGACCTGAGGACTTGTTCGGGCTATCGTATTTTAGTAAGGATACGATTCCGCTATAAGATACATTTATCGATCGGGGGCATTATTTGCTGAAATCGGTCTGGTATGGTTTCGAGCAAACTACGCTTAGATTGATTAAAAACGCTCTGGAAAAATAATTCAACAAATTAGCCTTATCTAATTATTTCGCCCCTATACCCTTTCAAGGAATTAACAGTTGAAATTTTAGTTCACTGTACTTCCCTAACATATGATCAAAATGCTTTCGGATTCCCCTCTAGTTGTTCTCCAAGTACTTTTCTCTTGAAATCACTTTACGCTTTTCTAAGGGCTGTTTTTGCGGCTGCTTTATATGTAACGTTCGATAATTTTTTAGATCGCTATTAGCTACATTTTTCTTAGTTTCGCGTGGATAACTCGTTGTCGTTTTAAACATTTTTTTAACCTCCGCGTTGGACCACCTTGGTTCCCTAATCTCACTCTTATACTCACTCACCGTGCAATTTGGAGGAACTCTTTCCATGTCTGCATCACTATTTTTTCTGATGTTTAGAATTTTTCAAAAGAAGTCTGTAAGTCACGCCTAAATCCGTTAAAATCTGCTTTACTTAAAAGGCAAATCTTTCTTCTTAATTTTACATTTTTGTCAGTATTGAGGGATAATTTAACGTGTACTACCTTGTGGTCACTTATTCCATGGACATTTTTAACTTCAATAACTTTTTCATGGATGTTTGAGGCAAGTAAATCGAGAACATTCTCCCTTCTATTATGCAAATTTACTATTTGATGTACTGCGTATTATGCGAACAGGTTAAAAAATGACGAGCAGATTTCTTTTTCCCTACCCCCAGACTAATGACTACATGTTTTCCAATCTATCGATGTTGTATTGAAATCTCCACCTTTCAATAATCTGTCATTCGTTGGTATGAGAATTAATGTGCCTGATCTGTTTCTCGAGTTCTAATACTGAGTGTACATCGGAATGGGGTGGTCTGTAGTAGGCACAAACGTATATTACTTTCAAATTACCACATTTAGACATTAACACGTGCAAGCCAAGCTACCAGCTGAGACCACCTCCTATTTGTTGCAGTTCTTACGGCTAAACTGTTGTCACAACAACCAATCAACGCGGCTACCCTGAAAAATGAAGTCTATTCATGACTTGGACCGTGGACGCGTTCTCCTGCAGCTACGAACCCCACTAGGACCAGACCGGCTCGGTTCTTAGAAAAACGTAGCGAACGCATTTCCGCGAATTCCACGTTGCCACATGGTATAATGTGGAGTCTGCCAAACAGTTTGGTCCCATCGTATGTTGAAATGGCAACATTGCGTCTAGTGGTCAGCAATGGAAAACTCCGCGGACGGAGGGGATGAGAGGGAAGGGTCGTTATTGCCTCATCACCTCTGCGCAAAGAATTAAAGCGTAGAGGAGACACTGAACATAAATATGGCTGGTTGGGTAGGCGCCGACTCTGGTAACTCTACCGGTCGACGGAAAAACTATCTCCATCATCTCAGCACTCGAAAGCGAAAAAATAATCATGTATCACGGCCCCTTAAGGCTATATGCAATATGTGCTATGGGAGAAAAGAGTTTCCCAACAAATGGAGCGTCGCCACTATCGCTCTGAGAGAAAGTCGGGGATTCCTATCTGATGGTGCAATATTCTTTGGTCTCGGCCACCTGCACGAGGGAAGTTCAAAGACTCATCGCCCGAGCAAGTGACGGAATGTGACCGAAAGACCTGCCCCGAACTATAAACGCGATGGTGTCCGGAACGGACTCATATTATTCCTCGCATTCATTTGAAACGCTGTATTTAACTATCTTGTTCTCGTCCAACTTTCCCCCGAACGCCGAGCCTTTCCGCCGAACTTCGCTTCTTGCACTCTGGCAAGGTCCTGGGATTCACCCGGTGTCCGCCTCTTCGCTTTCTTTCTCTCGTTTGAAAGAAGTGTAGAAGTTTATTTTATTTAGCGATCATGTTCAGAGCTGCCGCTAATTACTGCTTCGAACACATGAAGTATGATTTAAAGAAGTATGTAACATAATTTAAGACAGTTAACAGAGCACCTCAATGATTTTTCTTTAGTAAATGTAAATACAAACTTATGTGCAATACACCAATCATGGCGACAGCTTCACTTCAGCTTGGCGGAACCCCTTGTTTCACTTTTACATTTGGTTTTCATTGCGCCGGCAGGATATACAACGTGCTTTACATAACAAAACTTGTCTTTCACTCAGCGGCGTCGGAAGTGGGGGGCAGGGGGAGCATTCCCCCCCACCAGAATTTTCCCCGGGCCTTTGAGAAATGAGTCTATATTAATAATAATTAAATTTCACTTGTTTCCAGCTTGCCTTTTCCCTTCTGACGCATATTCTACCACCTTCATATGCACTTTTAGCGGAATTCTAGTCTCTATCCTCTCCTATCCGCAAAAAAATACGAGCCCTATTCAGGTTGGCCCCTCCCATTGAAAATAGTTCCGACGCCCCTGCTTTCACTGTGGAGTCCTGAGGGTAAGCACGCGTATATTGACTGATCACTAGGACCAAACGCTGTTGGTGAAGTAGGGTATAGATTTAAATTATATCATTTCTATTGGTATAATCTCGTTTCTTATGTATAAAGGATGAAGAATTTTGGAATGAGGAAAGTAATATTTTGACTGACTTCTAAAAGTAAATTTCCTGCGGCTGAGAGTGATTGGAGTGATTTCGGTGGTATTACTGGAGTGTATTCTGGTTGTAATGTTGGTTGGCTGAAATTATCCATGAATCCTTCATTCAAACGAGATATAATGCTTTGTCCAGTCAAAGAATTAATGACCGAAAGGAAAGTAATGTTGTTTACGCACATGATAAGCTCTTGGTCAAAATACTGCTCATATGTATTGCTTTTAGCTTCCCCGATTATGAGCAAGTCTCAACAATTTTGAAAACAGTCTCTTTAACTTCTATTTTCACTTTTGAGCCAAATCTCATGGACACCCTTTGGAAACAAATACTCCGAGCATAAGTGTTCTAGAGCAACATATTCGGTTATGAGCTGTATTGGAATTGGTCATTTTACTTATTTGGCCGATACTTTGGAATTGGAAGAATGTTCTTAGTTGTTTATTCTTGTGCTTACATTTGCCCTTAACTCGCAAAATTTATGATTAGTCCACAAGAATTGAATGGAATCAGATGATACTTTGTGAAAAAGTGACATGGTGTAAGAAAGACTTGACGATGTATTTTTCACTCTTTTTACTGAGTAAAACCCTACCAGTTTCGACATTTTCATGTTATTGTATCTGAGTACCCTTGACAATGACACGAGAGTATCAAAACCGGTATGGTTTTACTCAATAAAATATTTAAGAAATACATCATCAACATTTTCTTACCCTTGTCAACAATACTACAATATATCTTTGGGATTTTGTGGGATTTTGTCACCTTTGGAGAGAATTGCACCGAAGACGACTTGATCTTCCTACTCAATATTTTACGACACCAATACGTAGATACCTCGATAGCTAGCAGTATTCGGGAAGCAAAATAGAAAGACATGGTGATAATCCCAGGCATGTTAAGTCAAATAATATTCTTCCTCAAATCCAGTTCAGGGAGGGCGGAACATTTTCGGGAAGCCGTTAGACGAGCAGACAAAGAGCTGGACACAAAAACGGTTTCTTTACCTACTCTCCCGGAGAATTTCCCTTAATAAGCAAAATACGACTTACGAAGCAGCGAATTAGGACTTCTGAAGCAGAAAAATACGGAAAGTGATTGCAGAAGTAGAAGATATAACCACCCACCTATCACTAGATCATTTCCAAATTCGCTTGAACGGAAAAACATAGGTTTCCATGGCAAAAGAGAAGAGGGGTTGAAAGTAAAAAATAGAAAAACATCCCTTTAACGTGACTTGGATAAAAAATGTATCTAGTGCTTACGTAAAATAACAAAGTTGTGAACGAAAAACATTCGCCATCTTCAGGTCTCGAATTGAAAACTTCGTATTATAGGTCAGTTACTTCACAGCTCGACCACTCTCTACTGATAGTTTATAATGCCAATAATCTTAAGTCTTAATATACAATGGTTTATATGGACGCGGTTTATATTCAAGCTCGTCTTTTGCTAACCTTTTCATTTGGGAGAAAGACAGCGAAGAGGCGGACACCGAGTGAATCCCAGGACCTTGCCAGAGTGCGAGACAAGGAGCAAGGCCTACAAGAAAAAGGTACTATGAAAGACTGAGAATGTGGAGTGAAGTTCGGCGAGAACGAGACAGTTAAATAGAGTGTTTAAAATGCATGCAAGGAATAATATGCGTCCGTTCTGGACGCCAGCGCGTATACAGTTCGGGGCGGGCGATGAGTCCATCACCTTACCGTGTTTGAACTTCCCTCGTGGTGGCCGAGACCAAAGAATATTGCACCGTCAGAAAGGAATCCCATTTTCCATCAGAGCGATAGTGGCGGCGCTCCATTTGCTGGGAAACCTTTTTCTCCCGTAGTACAAAATTGAAGAAGAAAATTTCCCCAAAGCCGTAATCTTAAGTCTTAAGATATCAAAGGCCGGAAGATTCATGCTGGAACTCAGGTGACAAAGCGGTCACTTCAGGTAAACAACGCTATGAATGCCGGGAAACGGAGAGAAGATGGCTGGAAGATGAAATCCAACGGGAGTGTGTACTCTGCAGTCAGATCTCTTCAAGCACCGGAAATGCACCTGAGTCCTAATACGCCCAGTGGAGCCAACACCTCCACTTGTCACCCGGAGTGCGCCGAATATATGATTTTCTTGAATACGCTAAAGAGTATCTATTAATATTGAATTACCTCTAATTACCACAAAGGAATTACGTTAAAAGCTGATTTTTCTACAGTTCATCTCATTCACAAGCATTGCTTGGAAGGCTATCATAAAACTACGCTTTTGAGAAAATTGGTATGATAAGCGGCAAACTGTTGTGAGAATTGTAAAGGAGTTTTATCCTTTAAATAATGAAAACTTGAAAGAGACCGGGAAATATAAGAATATCACTGATTAAGAGTACGTATAGTATTAGATTCTATAAAATTGTGTCTTATTAAACTGATGTCAACTTATCATCGCAATCAGTTAACAGACTTAGGCCAAAGTTGTAACAGTTTTTTCAGGGCTTTAGGGCAGGCTGCAAACCATGTCCAGCCACGAAACTCTCTCCATGAGAAACAATTTCCCACATGTAGGCATACGTAACTTATCACCAGCAAACAAAAACACTAGTGGCCCAAGATCTCCATTTACACACACAAGAATTATGAAAACCACACATCATCATTTTCTCTCCACCTGGGAGCGTTGAATTAATTAAATATGTCAATAACACTTTTACTAGAGAATACCAGTTTTGTGAAGCCAAAAGCGCAATATTCTTTTTTTTCTAACAACGGGAACGTCTTCAATGAAATGGATCAATTCCACGTATCACAGAATAGTTTGATTTCAAGGTGAATGAAGGCTGACCCTTTCCAACCGATATTTATACAGTTACTAGCTGAAGGGGTGCCCGTTAAAATTCAACTGGAGGGAGAGACATAATAAATACAAATTGTATCAAGAAATTTAAACAACTTTCCTTCTTGAAGGAGTGGAAACAAACTTGTGTTATGGAGTTTATCTGTGGCTCCAGGTCAGTTTCGGAAACATTAATATAATTTAAATCAACGTAAAAAAATAATTACTGCCTGGACTCATACCTGGGGCCTTACAAAAATAAGAATATCATTTAGGAACTTTCAGGCTAGAAGGAACAAGGGAGGTTCGAATTTAGGGTGCAAACGAATGTCTAATCTATTGCTGGCCATGACGTTCGGGTTTTTGGGAATGGTAGGACGCATCTCATGGCAAAAAAATTTTTCTCTGGCCTTTCACATACGTTATGTTTGTCATATTCACCAACTTTATGACATTGACGTCAAAACATTTCCTAAGGATACGTATTAACGCCTATTATTCAAATTATAGTAAATTCTTTTCTTTCAACCTAGTACAGATGTAGAAGAATTGAAAAGGCAGGCCTCGTATCATATAAATGGAACAGGATGTGAAGGATGTAAAAGAGAGGAGCTACGTCAGTATGAAGAGGTTGGCCGATAGAAGAATCGAGTGGAGGGCTGCCTCGCTAAGCAACCTTAGGATTGTTGACCCCTGATGATAATAATATCAGGTACTTTTTGCTCGGTTAACAATGTTCACTCCTTTACGGTATATTTGATGTTACAATTGATGTTACAATTTTACATTACAATTTTTTATCTTGATACTCCTATTTTTGGTTAGACTTCATTTAAATTTCTTATCATGTTCTTGTGTCTCAAAATAAAGCAATTTTTAAAGCAGTCCACTCCGGAATGAGGTATAAATGTATAAAATATTCACTTTTTGAACCAAAGTCGATGTAGAGTCAACAATCAGCTGCGATATCTTTTTTAATACCTTTTAATATCTTCACGAAAAGAGCAATGCAGTTTACGGCATCACTTTTGGACGAACTTTTTCAGCATCATTGCAATGGCAGAAATGAATATCCGACGTATGCATAATGAGACTTTATGATACCTTGGTATTCGATTCCCTGGTTTATAATAAACTATCTCAAATCTCAAGCTATTTCAATCGACGACGATTTTTAAAGCGTTCCATCTCTTCTCTTCACGTGTCAGGTTGGTTCAAATGCACAAACCCAAAAGAAATAAAACCAAGACATTCACAATTTGAGCACCGCTGAAGCATTCATTTAAATACTCCTAATTTTAACCGAATGCAAAACTAAATACGTGAGTAACGCTAGCAGTCAACGCGTATCTTGGTGCGGAAAAAATGGCTGACCTACTTCACGAATAGCCTACAAGGCCTTCAGTTCCTTCCTATATCCTCACGAAAAGCTCAACGCCGTTTACGGCGTCCCTCTACGATGACGAACTGTTTAAGCATCAACGATGGTTTCATTTCGGAGACGACAACGGCGACAAAAGCCTCTCTCGGAAAAGAACCGAAGAAAAAACAGTAAAATGCAACGTTAACACCACATTGCCCAGAAACCTTATACACAAAAGGTAAATTGGTTAAGAGAATAAGAAATTTCATACGTTTTACCATTAAATACGGAAAGAATGAAAGAAATCGATTGTTATTTTACTGAGCGAAAGAAAAAAACTGTTGCGCTGCCATAAATTGAAAAAGTCGATTTAAACAAATGTAAAGACGAGTACATAATTGGCGCCTGGAATCGAACCCGGGCCCTGACCCTTTTTGTATATCGTCTTTAGCACCTTCTAGTGTATACGCTAGAATCCTACGAAATTTCAGTTCAATCGGTTGAGTAGTTTTTGAGCAGATGCGTCACGAACAAGGAACACACAGAATTGTTAAATGAAATTTTTCAATTTCCTTTCCATCATGTCCCCGTCATTCTGAACTTCAACACATACCATCTTACCTTCCCCAACCACTCCTGCAGTTTTCCCTCATTTGGAGTACACATAATGGAGTAAATATCGGAACACCCTCAACAATGACACGGGAGTGTCGAAACCCGTAGAGTTTCTCAATAAATGTGTGAAAAATACAAAATTAAGTTTTTCTTACACTACGTCAATTTTTCATAAAGTATCTCCTTATTCTATTCCATTCATAGAGCATAAATACAGACACCACTATATTTTTATATATCAGTATGGTCATCTGCCACTTATATCCTGTACAATGCCATCAGTATTTTGACACTCTTAGGGTGATAGTCAATTTGCCATACTTGGTAAGATAAATTGGTGTTATTAACAGGAAACAAATATGCAAAAAGATACTTACGCAACAATACTTGAGTATCATCAATTTATATCAGCAGGTTTCCGTGCAGCAAGAATAGGGAAGGATGCGGCAATTACCTGAAAATATAAAGATGGATTATATAAAAGCAAAACCCTGAAGATGTCATAGATGTTTTATTACTTATATAGCTGCTCATTGGATGATCATCTGTGTGAATTACGGCTTCGCTACTGAATTTATATTTTATCAGAGAAGTGTTGCCCGTTGAAATTCTACGGGAGAGAAATATATCATAAATACACGTTGTAATAAGTATCTTGACATTTATCAATAAGAGCCTAAACTGAAGTTTTTGTCCTGATGGCTTAAATTCTATGTAGTAATCCTGAATCAAATCTAAACCACTGTAAACAGTACCGACTTCCGGAAGTTGAATCCAGGCAAAAAGAGTTTTTCGATGGGCATGGAGGAGGGGGCAGAGGACAGGTGAGCCCTTGGCCCAAAGGGTGACGGCCAAGGGTTTACGCCCCGATTCCCCAGCAAAGGAATTGCCTTTTCTACGGCCTCTTACTCAGATTCTGTGTGCATTAATGCATGAATAACAGCGTTTAAAAGGCATTCTATTACCAGTACAGTCAATTTCTATTATTATATGATAATTGTGAAAATGTTGATACCACAAGGACAAAATTTATCCCGCACACCCTAAAATTAACGGTTTTCCCTAACTTTATGAAATTTGTTATTCATCTTGAGGAAAACTACGGGATCAAAGACTCATGTGTTTTTTTACCCTGTAATTATCTCGTCCACACCTTTTGTTTTGGTAAAGTCTAACTATTATTTCTTTTCCACCTATATTTTTAAACTCTGTTTTTTAACACTCGCCGGCACAAAATGCAGCACGCTATTGATATATTTTTTATTTTAACTTTTTTTAAGTTCCACAGACTCGAATACAGCTCATATTTTGCATCGTAAGCAAACGACAGACACTCACAGCCATGCCTTGGGTGGTGAGAAACCGACCCCGACGGCACTCGAACCCCTGGAATGGCAGGCAGGGTTTTACCCCGCCTTCCACCGATGCCGGCAACCAAATCACCTAATTTGGCTTTCAAGAACGACTTAATAATAATTAATTACAAGTATCAATGAAATATTATCCAAATAACGTTTGGTAAGTTTTGGGTCACGGCGAAACAATGGATGTACGCAACCAGCACTACCCGCAAATATTATTATTCTAATTGCTACAAACCCTTGCGTTCATTTAAAATTTAATTTGCTAGCATTGAAGAATAACAAAGACTGAATACAATTTACACTTTTTGACTGTAGGAATTAATGAAAATCTTGTCTTTTATGCGCATCGAACACAAAACAAATAAATAAACATACTGGAAAGATCCGATCTGTCGGGTTCTCTTCAGCGAAATTCCATTTTTTGTTCGAATAAATGGTAGTTTGCGGTAGAGAACCCGAAATACCGGGTCTCTCCAAAGTAATACTCCACGGAAGCCTTAACAAGGAAGTACATATTAATCGGTGAGGAAGAATAAACATTTTTCTTCAATTTTTAGATTCAAATAATTTTGCTGAAACTTTCTCTGCTTGAAAAATACAATGCTTTTATGAAAATAAGCCATTACAATTGTTTCATTTTTAACGTTTTATTTCAGTTGAAGATAAAATGCAATGTTGCACAAATTAATAAATATAATATTGAGCAAATTACAGTAAAAATGCAAAAGACTAACTCTTGCATTTCCATTTAAAAATACCTATTTAGTATTTATCGAGCTTCATCCTATGGTATTCAATAAAGCAGGAACGAAGACATAATCCTGGCTCATCCAACGATTTCATGTCATAAAAAAGGAATAAGGAAGACCGTCCGGTGATGGTCTTCCTTATTCATTTTTTATGACAAACGCGGCTCCGCTTTTGTTTCCGTCTATTCCCACCTCGAACGGGAAGGAAATCAGGAAAATGAGATTCGGGGGGCTTAGGCGTAGACGAACGTGAGGTAGGTCCTGTTTGTGCTCCAAGTAGGGAGCGTATTAGCTCTATGCGGAACTCGTAGTGTTTTTTCTGGCCGCTGTATTTTTGGTACGGTAACTGTTTACAACGATCAACTGAAAGATGTGGATTGCTAGTTCTTATACCACTTGACCGATTTATGCTCACAGGGGTAATATGCTAGCATTTGATCGCCGTGATCAATGCCTCTCATATATATATTGTATATAGCAACCGGTTTTGTTTCAATTTCATGATCCCTTATCTATTTGGGACCTCGAGCAACTGGCTGCCAAACTCAGAGGTGATGACCAAAACGTCCCGTTTGTCTCTCTATTTCAAGACACAGATGCCATCATGACTCCACCGCTTTAAAATTTCACCCTTTTTAATTCTTTGGGACACAATTTCATTGGGATTCCCTCTGTTTGCCCGTAATGTCCCTGTGCAATATGTTTTTTTTCTAAGAGTTCTCTAGCCATTTGCACCCTAATAACAATTGTCTAAATAAACAATGGTGAAAACCCTCTCGGCCCTCAAGTAGTTCATGCACTACATTTCTTACGTGCCCCTGCCCTCCTACTTCCTTATCTTCAGACCCATAGTAAATCAGCATTCGCATTAATATTCCGGATTATTCCGTAAACAAATACATTTTAATGCCCCATTTATGGCGTTTTCCTCTCACGTGCTGATGGAAAACCAGACGACCTCTTCATAAAACCATAACTTCATCCAATGATAGTTCATTTGCAGAGGAATAAATGGCATGCATTCTATCTTGAAAATGGTTTATCAAATGCCTTATTTTGAACAATTTATCCTCTGGTCGAGGCCCATTTTCCGCAGGATTTTTTTGCGAAATGAAACGTTTGCAAAATTCCAATAAACCTATCCCGAAGCATGTACCGCTAAAAGCCGGCTAAATTGAATAAATCATCCTTTTTAGAATATTCCTGGATTCTATTCAGCGTAATCTTTTCCATATGGAACAATAAACCAAGGAACTTTTCAAATTCTTATTTCGACACGTTTCCAGTCGGCTATTCTGGCACGTGGCGAAACATTCGCCGATAGATGGCTCTCGGCCTGCCTGTCTTTCTCTAACACTGAGAGGTCGTAAAATGCCTCGTTAGCTATAAGGTCAAAATAATTTCGTGGGTGGGAATACCTTCTGCTGGGAATACCTTCTTACCAGCTGGGAATACCTTCAACCTGAGACACCCAGTGAATAGTATGCGTGTGATAGCAGGTTGCTCATTACTCCACATTTCAGAAAGCCTATCGGTACCTGAGGGGTTTGGTGCCATGGTTTCAATGGTGGTAAAAATTGTAGAAATATTGGTCCTGTCACGTTCGGAACCTCCAAGGAACTCATCCTCGCTCTCGTCTTCGCTGTCACTATGTTCAGCATGGAAATCTTCAGTGCTAACCACCCATGACTCGTCATCTTTTCCCGAAGAATCCGTATCAAAAAGCAGCCTCCTCAGGTCGTCCTCGGTCATTCTATGAGGTTGGGCTCGCGAAGGATCATTCTTTGAACATCCTTGTTATTGGCAGAAAAAATGATCTTACTATTGGAAAAAATTATAACAAGTTTAAAATGAAATAAGTTTTCCAAACTACTCTTGCAGATATTGAAACTCACCGGAGACAGATGGTTCTGCTTCCATTTCAGTTTTCTTGTTGTCATTTTCACCTTCTTCCACCTTCCTCTTTCTCCTATTCCCAGTTCCTTAGCATACGAATGTAAATGCAATGTTTAGATATTTATCGTAATTGAATATGAACGAATGTGTGGTGAGTAACTACCAGAAGTGAATACGGTGGTGGTGGTATCTTCTGTACGGGAAGTTTATTTCTTTTTGTGAATTTCGAACGTATATAATTCAAAACACAAGACGGTCGCACGCATGTCAGCTGAACTCTGAGTTCGTCTGATCTCTGAGCTGAAGTAAAGAATCGGAATGTGGCATGGTAGAATAGAGCACTATTAGCGACTAATATTTGAGTAATTTTCCGTAATTTTGAACCGCGTGCCAACGGAGAAGGGAGGATAATGTAGCAATTTTGGAAAAAGAAAAAAAAACTCACTTTGAAACTAAAATTGACCAGGTGAAACACCTATGATTGCCACCCTGCCCGTCGCAATATCATAATACAAAAATCACATAATATTAACAAAGAAAGAAGAAAAATATTACATACAGTGCCCCAGAGAATAACGCAAAACATTGAAAAACTGTGCAAAAATAACCTATGGAAAAAGATTGTGGATATAAGAAAAAAATCGTTGAATTCAGGAACGGCTGTGGCCAATAGAAAGAACGGATTACCATTTACTAAAGTGCGTCGAAATAAGGCACTCTGGCTCAATACCGAAGGAGAAAAAAATGAATGAAATGTTATACCCCTGATGACATCTTAAGATGTCACCCGCCACCTATGGGAGAAACACATGACATCTCAAGATGTCACCCGCATGGAAAGTGTTAATAGGTATATTTATACGATCGGATCCTGGGGTGTTTATCCGTTGTCGTGGACACGAGGCGGCTGGAAGGCTGTGCTTTCAAAGCTGTGCTCATGGGTTCGATGAAAGGTAAGGAAAGGCAATACCTATTCAAAGCATTGGCAAGGAAGGTTTCCAATGGTCCTGGGTCTCCGTTTCCATTCTATCTTGGAGGATCCCTATACTTCCTTAGCGTATTACATGTTCAAACTAATGAAACAAGGACATATTTCGAGGATGAAGCATGCAAATACATGTCATTAAAGTATTTTGATCGATTTACTCATTATTTCAATTCAGCAATTGTATTTTAAGATCTCTAATGCTCGATGGAAAATGAGACAGCTTGCGGTCCATGCCACTCATCTGAAACTTCTTTCGTCTCCACACGCGTCAATTCATACTGCGTGCAAGTCATATATCTTCGGATAATAAGAAATAAAAATGAATTAAGAATTGCAATCATGACTTCATATTTTTGACTCGAGTATAGTTGTAGGACTACATAGCGTTCAAATGTTTTTCCAATATTGAAAACAAAGTCTCACGTTCGCATCTTCCATACACATTCTTTTTCATTCTCGCTACTTTTGGCAAACGTTTGTCTTTGTACATTCCGTAGTTTTCCTTACGATGAGTAACAAAGTTATTGCACAACCACTATTTTTAGCGTGCGCGAAATTCATTATTTCTTTACAGTATCTAATTCTGGATTCTAAAACTTAAAAAAAATATCCATTTTAATTGATAAAAATGAAAAGGTATACATTGAGATCCGTAAAATGTCTTTCCCATGAAAAGCGCACAAAAATCGTACTAGACAACAAATGCTACTAGTTTCTTGTGTAGATATCCAGTTATTGCAAATATTGAGCAATTTATTTTCTTTAATGACAATATTGAAATTGACCACAATCACAAATAAAATAGAAAATATGAATTTATGATGTGTGGAATCTCTTTATTTGTTTGGTGTCGCTTTTATTCATGAAGATAGCTGCAGAGAAGTCAAGGCTGGAAATGTGGTAAGTACTACTGAAGAGAGATGAAGATTGACCGAGTGAAAAACAAAAATGTACTAGGACAAGAAGTAGAAAAGAGAAGTCTTATTGAAACCTTAAGATGAAGACGAAGTAACTTAATCGATCGTATTGTAAGACATGGGGGCCTGATCGTGGATGGAAAAGTGAACGGGGAGAATGGGAAAGGAAATCCTCGGGTGCAAGTTGTGGAGGGTTTCACAAGTGAGAATTACGTCAACATGAAGAGGTTGGAGGATCGGATGTTCGGAGACGATCCGATCTCAGCGCTCTTGGCGAGAGATCGAAAGTGGTTTCGGCGCGAGCATGGTGTGGGGGACACTTGGAAATCTCTTCCGTCACATTTGCCCTTCGACCTCTCTTGAAAAGAGCAGACACCGGGTTTCCCTCCACCCTTCCTCCATCTCCCTCAACTCAACCATCCTAAGAAGCGCATTGCCCAAGAGGTATCCTCAGGTGTCGGTGCTTCCGGTACTCTCACCTGCACTGAGAAGAGAGCACATTCAGAAGACCAGAGATTTCTCTCCACTACTCCACCGAGCATCAGTGCGATTCTTCAGGTGAAGAAAAAGAAATACATTTCTTCGTTTCTCCATGCATTTATTGGAAAATATGAAAAAGTAGGAAAATATGCTGCAGTGATCTTTGCAATTCCAATCATTTCATTTAGAATATTGTCATTTAAGCTAACGAAATGCTAACTCACGGGTTTACACCACGTCTTCCACCGATTGCTAATTATAATTAAGTGGTGATGCTGGAAAGAGAATAGATGCGTGTTAACGTCAAAGTTTTTCACTCCACTTCAGGTAGACTGGATTTTATAGTGTTGAGTTGAAATGGCATAAAGGCGTGGCTATTCCCCAGAAATTCACCTATTTAATCTCCCAATTTGTTTTTGGAGGGGTGGCGGATAGCTTCACCCAGCGAAAGGAGCCGACCACCCGCACATCCGAGTGGTTTCAGGACGGAGGCTTTATTTGCCTACCGGCCACTGGCCTCCTATGAGCTGCGGTCAGCAGGGAACCTGGCCGTGAGTTCCAGAGAAAAAGTTCCGCTCAGACAAGCGAAGTTAATGGACGCCCCAACAGTAATCAAGCAGATCCTCGCTGTCGAATCTTCAAGCAAATAAAAAGCCAAAGTTGGACGTTGGGATTCCCCCCTCCCTCCCTCGCAACGCTTGAACGCCACTTTGAATAAGAGGGCCCTTCCGCCCCGGGATAATGCCATGTCATTGAGCGCAAACATATTTTGCGAGATTCGATTCGCCATAAAGTCGCCTTCAACCCTTACGCAAGCCGCCACGCATGCCACCCGACACTCGAGTAAGTTTCTCAAGATACACACGTCAGATTTTATCAATGTGATTCAGAGTTGCAACACTATTTTTTTCATTCAGTGATCAATCGATTTTCAATGTGTAATTAAATATTCACCTTTTCACCAAACACATGCAAAGAAAATTTCATTATTAATTTACTTATTCTAGCCATTTTTTTGCTAAAAATGTGACGCATTGGAGTATCACATCACTCTTATCATCGGATGGGTAGACGTAGTCATTTCGAACTATATTATATTTTAACGACACATTTTTCTCCTTAATCGAAGGTATTGTCAACGGAGTATTTGAATGAATCATTCAGCTGACCTCTCATAAGCTGAAATTGCGCAACCTAGATTATAACAGCCCCGAGAAAACGTTCGAGGAAAGAAGGTGGGCCTGAATTAACCGCAATTATACATGCAATTTTCCAAATGCAACCAACCATTCTGGTTTCAATTGCTTGCAATAGATCGATGTGAAACATTATAGAATCACCTGCTCCGGGGAAGTTGAAGCATGTCATTCTACATGATTCGAGGAAGATGACTTCGTAGAAGCTGTGGCTTCGTTTCGGCGAAAATATGGTAAGACACTGTGGTCAGCCATTATGCCAATTGCCACATTCTGGATAACCACGATTCTGCCGCAACCTTACCAACCAAAATTGTGTACGTGTATTTATAATTTGGTGCAAAACGTGTTTTTCCATGCGCGCGCATATGCATATACGCACGCAGATATTTTTATCTACGGAAAAAGCCTCACGTTAGTTTTAGAAGCCTACTTTAAAATTTAACTAAACGTCACCCAAAAATACTCTCGATTAGGCCTGCACATGGCCGCATTCCCTGTGAGGAGTCTTACTAGCAATAATAATTGGCTGAAGTTTCCGCGGCTCACTGTGAAGCAAAAGAATCTTTCGGGATTTCGCCACTTGAATTCAGGGTCCAACAGCCCGGCGTTTCCTGACGCAAGAGTCGCAAAACGAAGGACCTTCGGACCCCGAAATCAAGCGACTTAATACCAAAAATGCTTTCCTTTAGGAAGAACACGTTTGTTATGGATTTTTGGCCGTCTGCTAAGGATGAGGCGATCAAAGTGTTTGCTCAAGAGATTTCCCAACGAAGGAGAGATGAGGGAAGGAGACGACGAGAAGAAGATCTCGAGGTTCTCCAAAATGGTTGCTCGGCAATAGATATACGAAGTTAGAATAATTTAGAAGGCAAGACATTTCAATTTAATAAAAAGAACACGGATTCATGCACAGTTATAATTTGAATTCATTCAAAAGAAATGAATGGGCCCAATTTACGGCATTTGCGTAAAACATATGTATAAACAGATTGAACTATTCCTGGATAATTTGACACGAGTGGACGTAAGATCTTTAAATTTTAATTTAAGATTTCCTTTCGTCCCTTTCGCACTTGCATCGTGATCTGATAATGTCGTGGATGTGTTCCGGTTGGCCTCCGGAGACCTCCATTCGCGATACCGGAGTGCGCGCGGCAAATCCACGTACCTATCTGGTCTCCCTCCACGTCTGCACCCGTCACTGCCGCGCCTGCACCTGCTTCCACCGCACACACCGCCAATCCGCCCTCGCCTTCACCTTTTGATTCCCGATCTGCCGGATGATGCGTCCGCACTCTCAGAGTCTTACTCTGTCCTTCCTCGTCGCCCCCTTTAACTAACCACGCTCACCTCCCATGTTCTTCATTCTATTCTTTCGGCCGAGCACCCTGCCTTTTGTTTAGCCGGGTGCAATTTGGTGATGAACCCGCGGTGTTACCGACTGTAGGTTTACACCAACAATTTTTTTCAAAACTGTGGCCACTTTAAGGAAGCTCAAGCTATAGAAAACAACCTTTCTTGTTAGGATGCTACGTGATTGAGGGTCATCTTTGTCGATATTCTATGCAGTAGCATAAATACAACGCTTCAAACTACTTAGTTCTTACTGAGATTTGACGACCTCATATTATTTCCTAAACCTATATATTTAAAAAAAAATTAAATAAAAATAATATACATTACCAGTATATAGATAAAAGTGGAATACTACTGATACTAAAATGCAGAATTAAAATGTAGAATATAAAATAATGCAGTAAAAGTTTTACAAATTGTGCTTCATTACAATTTACTCCATCAATTGGAGTCTGCAGCCAGAAAAGTAGAATATGTTGTTCTGCAGCGCCTTACGTAAAACCGCTGGCTAGGAATAAACGTCATTTCGCTCCTAACGAAATGAAAACCGTAAGAGTAGAAGTAGATGTAAGGTACGGTCCCTAATGGTTAAATTCGTACAGGCCATCTAATTTCATTTTTAATGAAACCGATGGATAACTCTAAACAATTTTAGAGCCAAAATCCTGACGATACATGCATCGAAGAATTTGACAAAGACCATGTACAGGAAAATAGAACGAAAAGCAGTTCCTGAATGAAGACCAACTTGGATTCAGGAAAAATAAGGGTTGAAGGGAAGCAGCATTGGCCCTCAGGGTTCCCTTCATAGGAAAGAGAATGGAGAAGAACAAACCGACGTTCATTATGAGCGGATTTGGGTGTTGACAACGGGGAGTGAAACTCAATGCTTGGAATTCTGAAATAAATTGGAGTTGCACACTGTCTTCCGTAATTCTTAATATCCAGAAAAGCATGAGTGAAATCAAAGATAAGGCTTTATGAGTCCATGGGGAAATACTTAGCATGCAGTAATTCACTGAAGGCACAGCAATCATACGAGAGAGGGAGTTGAGGAAGACCATGGAAAGGATAATCGTCATATATCGCCCCAATGTCAATAAAATGAAATCTCAGATATTGGTATGCAGCAGGAGGGAAGAGGCTAATGCCCCATGTTAACCTAGGAACACAAATACTTGAGGAAAAGAATAAGTAGCGCTACCTGAGAACCTGCTACCAAGTAGGTAACTATCGATGCACGGAGCAAGAATGAAATAGTCATCAGGATGGCCCAGGCGAAGAGGGCATTAAGTAGTAACCAAAAACAGCGAAGATACTTCCACAGCTGATAATAAATAAAAGCCAGACATTCAAATACGATAATTTAATGGAATGCGCTATTCTTTTAAATATGGCCTACATTTTAGCGTGCCAGGATGTTTGTCGCTTTAATAACTTCCCAACATCCGCGATATACCACCTTGGCTCTGTCTTGGGTCCCTTATCAACATACTTGGTACATATTTCTTAAAGATTTTCCTGAGACCTGAATTCTTCTGTTTATATTACAATACTTTGTTCGCCCAATTCATTGAATTATTTAGTTAACGCCTCATTTATACCGTCGAAATTATTTTACCAAGCAAGTAAATTTTCCATCGGTTTAGAATATCATAGGATACATTTAGCATGCATAATACTATTATTAAAAATGCCATTATCTGTGACAGCATGTAGAGTTTTCTCCGATTCATTGTTTGATAATTAGACTAAAATATTGTTTCACCTGTTTGGTGATGTTACTCCATGAGTATAAAACCCTGCAAGCATCCTTAAAGGGATGTGTCGGGGGGTTGTTGTCACCTATCGTGCTTAAAGGGACTGAGTAGCTATATTCTAGTCGGAACAACAATTGAAAAAAGTTAGCAGAGCATTCAGTGACTGTGAAGAGCATGCAGCTAAATTCTCTTAAAGGAATATGGAACTACCTAGGCCGTCCTTTGATGGACTTGTATATCTACTATTCAATATATTCACAACTATTTCCATCCCAAATATTATGTCGGAAGAAAGATATTTTTAATTTGCCTGTTCGGCAATCAATTTTCCTAATTTTAATTTCATGGCCGAGTCTTCGATAGAAAAAATTGGAGTTCACAAAATGATTTAACGTCATTGGAAAAAATATTTTCTAGGAATGTCATTAAGGGATTAATTGCATATTTTTAAATTGTATTTCAATTACAATCTTACTGAATTTTGCTACAGATGCTCCAGTTTGTTCTTCTAGCCTTTTTTGCAAGGATCCTATATACTGGCAGCGTATTCCTAATGATGACTAGCAAGGAAAGAGGAACTAATTTCTAGTTAATGGTCGTCACTTTCGCCTGCAACTCTCTTCAATGCTTTTAGTGATAGTCCCTTCTCTCCAGAACACTCATTCACGCCGAAGATTTGCCCAACAATCAAGTCTGCAAAGAATAAGCCACATCAATCTCTAGGATCAGATCGATGAATATGTGGACTCGACCTCGATTCGTGAACGTAACTTTTATCCTGAAAAAATGCTCTCATGACATCTTATCAAGAAGACCGATGGAATGAACGACGTTCTTACGGCATCGCATTTGTCCCAAAGAATTAGGAGCAAAACTCGGCACATGGGCCTTCCACGCACAACTACAAATCAACTCCACTATGCTTGCAATCAATTTCCGATCCTATTTCAGCATTATAATCCGGAATCTCCTGTTTGTCTGCTTTGCGTCTAGAGCACACACCAAAATAGACTTCAATCCGTAGAAAACGTCATTCTTAGAAAAATAGTAGACACTCTGCTATGAGGCCAGCAATGAGGACATCCAGACACAACTCTCCCCGCTTGCTTACATTTCCTGAAGAAGTCCCTGTACAAACTTAAACTCAGTTTCCATAGCCCTGAGCATTCAATAGACGCCAGCCCCAGAATCCTAACGTGAAGCATGAAGACATACATATCCCTTCTACCCGATTCACTCACCCACACTGCGACAAGACCGCCAGAAACAACAAACACGAAGACATGTACCGGCTGAAGACGCATCAGCAAGTGGCGTTCTTCCTGGGCACACTTGACGGTTGATAGAACACGAGTCGATAGAAGACATATTTTTACCGAACGCCACTGTCTACAACTTTTCAAGTAGCAGATGGAATATAAATAAACAAATGCTTGAGGGAAAAAACTGCCTTTTTTTGATAAATGGCTGTATGGTCAATTAGCTTCAAAGCCAATGTTTTCTTTTTGCCAATAACTGTACCCTTTATACCCCTGTTTAAAATGTCTTCACGTACATCCTAATGTACTGGACTTCTTAACCAACTCAGCACATTTCTACTACCAATGCTAGTACCCAGTATACTACCAATACTTTGACCCAGGGTTTCAGCGTAGTGTTTGGGACAATATTCTCTATAACTTTTATTTATTCAACAAATTGGCAGGTTCCTGATTAACGGCTTCCATTTGAGTATTAATTCCTTTGTATCGACCTTTTCAGGAAATTTTCAAGCATTGCAAGAAATGCAGTATGAGGAAGCTCAAAAAAACCGTTTCACAATCGAAAATTAAAGTTGAAAACCCAAAAGTGCTTTGAAGACATATGAGGGGTTTACTATGAACCTCCGAATCTTGCGTGATTTAATCAAATGTTTGAAAACAGAGTACACAATCTGAGAACCACAATTGACGCTCCAATGAATGCAGCAAGACTCAACGTCGTAAATTTGCTGAAACTGCTCCATTGGCCATCGTGGAAAGCCTCCTTTTCCAATTTGAGACAGTTTTCCTTCGAAGGACCAATTTCCTTTAAAGAAATATCACCGCAAGAAAGGAAATCAATAGCGAGAGAAAAACACTGGTCTTACAACTGCTTTGGAGCCTCTAATCCCTTCAAGGAAAGCAATTCCTCTCAACAATTTCAAGCCGTCGGCAACACTCATTATTGGATGATAATTCGGGTGTAACTGCCAAGAATCACCAGAGTGCCTCTAGAATTAATTACGAAGAACATAATTGCTAACTTCTATTTACGACTAAAGAACGGACATCCCAGCTGATTCCTTCTTCGTGTGACTGTTTTCAGCACAGTTTAAATCCACAGTTTCGTTGGCGACTACTATGAAACATCCAGCCACGGTTGGTGAATGTTCTCACTTGTTATCAGAGGAGTTTCAGAGGTCAAGGAAGCTTCATTTCTCAACGCCGCACTCAAATTCAAGTGTAACCCGCCTTAAAAAAAACCCTTAACACAAAGAAAGTTTTTCAAACTTACGTGAAATCTCATAATTAAAATCAGTTAAAGCTTGCGACTTCCACAATTTATTAAAAGACATTCACACCCGATTTCTACGGTCAGATATGTAAAAGTCGGAACGTGTACATCGCATGTTTGTGTAAAGTCCGGGGGATCACGGGAAATTCTTGAAGGAGGTGTCACGAGTGGGTAGTGGGTGGGGGTAAGAGGGAATATAAGGAGCATTGAGGAGGCTTTGCTTTCCGTGAAGCTTTAACTTCCTCCGAGTCCGTTCTCCGTGGCATGGAGAATGGTTCGAAGTGCGAGGCGGCTTGGCACACCGCGCATACCACGGTGCCCCAAGGCTGTGTGACGCGGGGCCCCCTCCCGCTTAATCCCGATTTAATGAAGGCGGAGGAAGTGAAGGGTTGTCGGTCGAGGGCCCTCGGGGGGCCTTAAAGGGGGCCGCTGAGGGCCCTCTTCACCGAGGGAACGACCCCATATGCAAGGAGCCCTTTTCCCCATGGCAGCCATCGCCACTCGAGTAATCCACGCGTATCTGTGGTGAAAAATCGAGACTAAAACCTGTCCCGTTTCAATTGGCACATACATGCACTGTTAAATTGTTCAAAATGTATGCATCGATCACATTAAGCGACAAATGAATTAGGCCACGGAAAAACTACATTCTTGAGATAAGGCACCGAATTCCATCCAACTACACCTACATTAAGGCCATCCGGCATAAGGGGGAGTGGCAGAAGGTGATAGGCAGTCACAAGGTGAAATAGGTGAAGAAATATTGTCAGTTAATTCTGAAGGTTTGTGCAAGACTTGTGCATGGATACCTGGTTCGCGGATCACTTGTGGGTCATTCCAATTTAAAGTGACAAATTTTTCAGAAATATCTTGCTTCACCATCTCAGATTTCAACTGAAATTGGTGTATAGATATTGTCAACCTTCCTCAGCCGAAAGCCGTTCCTTGATTTGCCAGAAAATCTATTCGCCCCTAAACTATAGGCCCTGACTATGCATTGCGTCATCGCCTGAAAATCGTCTTTTTACACTATCGTTCCACAGGCAGTAGCAGACTGGTTTTACGTGACATGCACATGTAAAATGCGTCAATAGAAAGCATATGGAGTCTACATGTTATTAAAAGAGTTTTTAATGGACTTTTCGCAAGAATAAGTGTCTTTTTGTCGCTGTAAATGCAACTTCCAAAATTTACTTTTTATTTAACAAGTTTAGACTAAAATTACAGCAAGAAATAATTTTGAAAACGGGCCAGTTCTTCTCCGTAGCACATGTATGTACCTAGTGTATGATATATTAATAAATATGGAATGTGAGCATTTCTCACTGCGAAAAAATCACTTGAATTAGAGAAATTTTGGAAAAAATGGTTTTTCGGAGCTAAAAAAGTTCATGTGGAACAGGGTTTAAAAATTATAAATGCATTGTTTTAGAAATTCTTAGTGTTGTTCTTTTAGGTAAAAAAATAGTTGTTCTGTGTTTTTCAGGGGTTTGGGAGATACGGCCGGTATAAAAACAGTGCTTATCTCCACACGCATGGGCCCATACAGCCTCTCATTCCAACTATTGTCAGATTTTTAACTCGAATGATCGAAAATTTAACAGGCATGAGAACATACTTCTAGAGGTTCCCTACCGAATTCTTCCTTTAGTCAAATATCTCTTTCTACAAGGTCACAGGTGATCCACAAATATCTATGTTTTCTTTCAAACAATGAAGTTGTTTTATGGGTTTGCGGGGGCAAAGCAGTAATGGCGTCGACGTGCCATTCTCCTTGTAATTTCATATCACTATTCATTGTTCTTCTGTTCCAAAACAGTCTCTCTTGGTCTGTGAATCAATTCTCATAACATTAGACACATTAACACGATCCATGTAGCATCAAGCTTTTCCCAGCATTCAGCCCATTATTTGAATGTCCAAAGGGGGCAATTCTTTATAGAATAATGAGCTTTTAAAGACTCTTTTGGAAGGACTCTTTGCCTTCCGGGCAAATATTACGTAACATGTGGACGCATTTGTGCGCAAAAAAGCAAAAGAAAAGTTTACACCCGTTGTGTATAGCACAGCCAGCTGCAAGCGGGGGACGATGGCTCAGAGGAGGGAACTGAGGAATATTAGGAATGCACCAATCCGTAGCTCTGCACCAATGCACCAATCTCTGCACGAGTAAAAACACCGCGACGAGGCACGTGCACGCGTTGACACGTGCTAGCGGTTGATTCGTCAGGATTGCGAATACTTATAAACAAAGAGAAAAGGAATGACACGCGCCACAAATGCGACGAAAGACTAGCAAGAACTTAAGTTCGATAGATAAGTCTCAGCAGAAAGAATGCGACGTTTCCATTTAAGCAACAAATTCAGGCGAGGGCAAACATTCACAAAGTAAAGTAGCATTTTGACGGGTTGTATTTGTTGAAAAGATACGTTTCAAAATCGAACTCTTGCCTTTTGAACATAAAAAACACAGTAAAAAGTTGTAGCAATGCCAAATTTATCACTTCGAAACCGCGGAAATTTACGTTCGAGCATGTAAGTAAAATATTTCACAATTTCATCACGACATAATTTTAAAAATAATTCTATGTTTCTCACTTCTCAAACGTATGACAAAATATCAAGCAATTAATGTCTCGAAACGGTAGTTAAATTAAACAGAATATGAGTAAATTTTGAAAATGCTTGGAATTCTCCTTTCCAGTGTAACATGAACTATTCATTTCAATACCTGTGCTCATAGTCTCCACAATTGGCAGACTCCACCCCACGTTAGTCCACTAAGTATATTACAACCCCTTTGGATTGATAAACTACTTAGTTCGTTTTCTATCTACTTCGTTCTACTAAAAATGTGCACGTTTGATCCCGTCAAATTCTACCATCACAGTTACATACGCTCTTTATTTTTGGTGAAGCAATAAATGAGAAAAAGGATGGAAATTTTCTTATGGCTGAAAGATATTTTTTGTAGGCGTCAAAATGAATTTTTGCATGTGCTATTTTTCAATTGAAATGTACCTACTACCAAAATAGACATTCCAACGTTTTTCAGTTGTGAGTTTTAAGGGCATAACATTAGATTCTTTTCAAGTTAAAACAAATATAGTTTTAGCATTTTGATAGAGGCCACAGACGATGTTTCTGACAATGAGTCTTGCGCTTGGCACTCTCGATGTAGGATTCGGTATCACGGATGAAATTCATTCTCGAGGAAAAGACATTAGAACCTCACGGGTCACTTGGCAACATCTAAACAGGAAAGACTGCTTTCTTCACTCGTATCAAGCATTTCTAAATTTCTAAAGCCTACCTTCTAAATTTTAATATGCCCGTGAGAAAGACCCACCCACTCGACTGAAAGGCACCGTGGATGAATATGGATATTTTGAAGGTATAACTGCTTTTGAAAGTTCATGATTTGAAGCTCTAATTGTACTTGTCCAAGTTGTCCGATCAAGTCCAATTATTTTATCCTTCATTATGTCCCAGAACCAAGAACCGATTAATGCAATGAACGCTTCGAGAATTCCCGTATTGGTAACCCATTTCTTCTGTCACATTTTTGTCAATATTAGACGAAATGTCATCGAAGACAGCAAACAAATGTTATTAAATACATTCCTTTCAAGGTCTTGATGTGTCTTGTGAAGCGGCATGGGCATGTTTTTCTTCTCAGCAAGGCTTATTGTATTTTGTGCGCAATTGCATTAACAGACACAATGCTCGGCGCAGAGACCAGCTGAATCTGGAAGTCTTCTAACCAGAGAAAAAGAACTTGCCACCAGCACTAGTCCCAATCATAAATGGAATAAGTTGAAATTCCTTAGCGATTTATGCTGTAAACGAGCCAAAACCGTTCGCGAAGAAAATGGTAAAGTGAGCTTCTGTGGTTCTTTGACAATTGATAAATTATTTTGCGACTCCAAAGATGAAGTCATAAAAAATGACAACCGTAAAAAGTAGCTACCGCTGTGTGAAGCACTGACTTTTAAGTGCTTTTACTATGCACGAAATGAGAAGAAAATAAGCATGAGGACCAATGATGAAGTGTCGTAGAAGAAGTACGAAAGCCTCAGATGGAACTAACAAAAGAGGAGCTTGGTGTAACTATTTATTGGTGACAAAATGATAGGATTTGGTAAAAATCAAAGAAGTGGCAAATTAGATGGAAAAAATCAAATATGATTTGTTAGCACATTATTAGTAGGATGGCAGGGGAAAAGAAGAAAGAACAAGTAGTAGATGTACTGCTGTGGACCGGGAAGAAAATCCGACGAATACGACATGAAATTCATAATAATTAGAAGGATAAGGAAAAGAAAAATAGAATTTATAGCAAAAACTAATGAATGTTTGGATTAAAACTGAGAAGAAAACTCAGAAAAATGAACCAACTTTGGGGAAAGAGTCTTTGATATGGGAACAAATAATTTTTTTGGATGATAAGTTGGAAGAAACATGCGGGAAGGTACAGAAGCATGGTTTATTAAAGCCTCCCGCGGTTTAAATGCAGGGGATGAATATGAAAGAGTGGTTGCAGGCAGACATTCTAAAGCATTCTGAAGAATTCTTAGGCCTGATTGAAGAAAGAAGAAAGTACAAGAAGAAGAAAACAGAAGAAGGGCAACTTCTCTATAAATATTAAGGAGCGAAACATCGCAAAGCCAGGAAAGCTAGAAACAAGAGGATTGATAATGTATGCGAAGATGTACAAAACAACCTTGCACAAAACCTTAGATAGCAAGGATTTAGAGGAACGGAGCGCAAGATGCAATGCCAAAATGGGCAAGAATGGAGAATGTTTGATTGAAAACGAAGACAAAGTGAAGAGATGGAAAGAATGTTTTGAGGAATTCTACAACCGAAACAATCTCAGCGCGAAATAAATAGCAGAGGAAAGTTAAGTTGAAAAGGATGATATGGGAGCATCAAAATTAAGATCGGAAAATTGATGCAGCAGTATGGAACTTGTGGATGAACAAATTTTCTGGAATTGAATAGCTAATTAATTATGACGGAGAAAAGGTACTAAAATGTGCAAAACATCAGGAGAGATACCGACGGAAATCAAGGAGGACATTATAATTCCCAAGAAGAAGAAAATGGAAAACTGTTAAAGTATTATGACCATAAACCTGACGACACATGCATCGAAGATCATCTACAGGAGAGTAGAAGCAGAGGACGAAGATCAATTCGGATTCAGAAAAGCCTAGGTACTAGGGAAGCAATTTTGGACCTAAGGCTGCTCAATAGATAAGAGAATGGAGAAGATAAACCGACGTTCATTGCATTTGTGTATCTAGAGTAGACTTTTGACAACGTGGATTGTAACACAATATTTGGAATTATGAAAGGAATTAGTGTCCTTCAATGACTTAAGAATTATCCACAGTTTGTATAAGACCAAGTAGCTCTGATTAAATCTGGACCTAGCTGTGGAGAAGCAGAAACAAGGAAAGGGTGAGACAATTGGCTGGGCTCTGTCTCCCGAAATTTTTAATATTTACATCCAGAAAACCAATAGTGAAATCATTTCGAAGGCATTCCCGGGGATAACACTGGAACGCTGCGATTCACTGGACTGGAGAAAACCCTCAATTTAATTTCTCAAGGACTGAAAACGGACGTAAGTGTCGCCTCCCTAGCAGTCATCTCGTCTTTATCGATCTCCACATTCCATCGCTTCCCTTTCAATTCTGAAAACCTCTCCTTGTCTCACTATTTTATTTAACGCTTCAAATATTTCTTCTTACGCCATTCCGCTGATGAAATAATAATAATAATAATAATTAAACGGACAAATGTCCTTTTACAAAACATTGATGAAACTTGTTATGACAATGAGCTTCTTTCTGCTGACATTCTTTTTTTCCATCCATTGTTGTCAACAGTGATCGTATGTGCAGTTTGAACAGTAAATCCAAGTTCATCTCATTTGCTAGCCACGAAGAATTTAGCGTTAATTTCTAAGCGGCCGGGAGGAGGTCCATTCAACGGTGGTGCGGCGGTCGTTCGCGGATGTCGATAAATGCTTGAAGAATGGCGAAAGCGCCTTCGCTTACATTAGAGCGCCCCGATAGCAGTATTTTGGGCTGTCGTTCGCCACATTCCGTTCGGTGATATCGCACGACAATCGGCATTCTCTAGCTGTGCCGGAAAGCCAACGATGCCTCGGAGAAGCATTCTTGTTGATGACGCACAACAATGCATACTCGGGAAAGAATGGGTAGTATTAGGGCAGTCTACGGCAAGGAAGTGTTCAAGTTCAGAAGTTATGGAAAAACTAACAACCACGAGGTAGAGCAAAACGCGATACAGGCCAACATTTTTCAATAGCTTTGATCGGCGAAAAATGGCGGCAAAGCGTCGGAAGCATCTTCAATATTCTTACAATTATTCTTTGACACAATAGTGTTACTTTGTGTAACAATTGTATTTCGTAAAACAATAACCTTCGATAAAATTTCAGAGAAAGGATTCTTCATGAACGTTGATTGTGAGGATATAATTGTGCATGTTGTGCTGGGGTGGGGAATCCACATTCAGCTATTAATTGCTTGAGATGCAATGAGAGCGTGATCTGGTAAATAGCAGCACTTCCGTAGTTACCTCATATCAAAAGATTCACTGAAGCGTCAGACTCTGCAGAAAAATTTTGCAACCGTCTGCGAGGCCGGAAATGAACTCGATTTTTCGGTCGAGTCCATCCTTGCGCATCAGCCAGTGGGGAAACAGTGAGCATTATCATGCGCTATAGAGAGCTTACTTGTGGCGATTTCGTGACTGTACTTATTGCAAAGGTCCGACATGAGAGCTATGACAGTGGTGTGAGAAGAGAATTTTTGTCCGATAGTGGTCTTATCTCCGGATACATTCCAGGACCAAAGCCTGGGATTTCCGGTTAACATTTAAGTCTGTGTTTAGCTTCTGTTGGCAACATGCTGAGCCCATTGAACATACCCGCTCAACCGAGACGTCAACAACTGCGGGCATCTCCCACGGAGGGCAGCAGTGTGTGCACTAACATGTTTCAGAATCATCACAGCCTTGCTACACTTACCATCAACGGAAGTTCCCCACCTATGGGAAGGTAACGGAACCTGGGGGCGACGGTTTCACTTGTAAAATCATGCCACTAAATATTTCGTATAACCGTTATTTCCGAGTTAACTACTGCCATGATCATTTGTGCATTTAATTCAATTACCTACATACTGATGAAGAATCATGGATTCAACTTGCTTAATTTGCACCAAGTCAACAGTGCTAATTGGATAATGTAGTACAATGAAGACTATGCATTCAAGTTGATTTTTTGTCTGTTGGATGCTGTTTATCCCATTTTCCTTCCTGCTTAAGAGATTAGTACCTTCGAAAAGTGATCTATTTTGTTTATGGCCAGACCCTTGACCGTTCTTGAATAATATTCTAAATAATATTCAGCTGGTCCCTAATTACGAGGATATAAAAAATCATTTAAGATAATAATAAATTTCTAAGTCTAATAATAAATAATTTCTAAGCGATTCTCATTTCTACGACCAACCCTGACGTTGAACACAAATTTTAAGTTATCAATAAACTATTACTAATATCAGTACTATAGTAAGGAGTTAAAGCTATATTACTGCTTTTATACTTAAGCCTATTTTCATATCACTATTATGAACACATGTCTAAAACCCCATTACACCTTTCACCTTAGAACAACGGACTGGGTCCAATGGACACGGTTGGTAGTTTTGAGAGCTCATTGTTTCATCGTAATTGAACGAAATTGATTTGAACGGCGTGGCTTTTCCTATACATGTGTTCTCCATAACATATCAAGAAATAGCGAGCATGGGCTTTATACTTTTTCTCTTATAGCAAAAAGTCACATAGTGGACGGACTGAGTCTTTGATCCTTTTCGATGTGCCAACATACCAGCTATTTTTCATTTACAATGTTGTACATTTGCGTAGTTCTATGTGCTTGGACTTATAGAAAAATCGTAAGCGATACTTTGTGTCATTTCATGGGCATTGTTTACAGTTTCGATTAAAGCTGTTTACACGCGTTTACAATGTCGCGGTACGGACGGTACCTACGGTCGGAAACACGTATTCACGTTACTTTATAATACGTAGCCTCAGCATCTATATTTCATTTCTAACCTTTACATTGTAAGAGTTCTCTTCATTCAGTCCCATATGCTCCCAGTACTATGGAAGGCTGTTCATTTTGCCTCAGTGGTCTTTTCGTGACGGTCAGTAGGAAGTTATGCTCGCCAACAGGAGTGGACATGCTGCCTGCCGGCTGATATTCCATCAAGTAAACGACGAATATTGGTGAACATGAATACCATCATTGCATTTCGCTGCTGTAGATGGTAGGTACACATTTTTATGGATTACGTAAAAGCGTTAACTCCCTCCGACTTATGTGTTGAGACAGCGAAATGTCGGATTAAGATGGAGAAAACAACAGCACTGAGTAGGTACTTTTTGTTCTGGAGTTGATGGGAATGAGGATCTCGGGAACTCTTATGGTGAGAATTTCTTGATTTCGCGCAATCTAAAAGAACCAGAACCTCATTTGTAGGAAGTTATGTTTAAATAAGGCCACCAGAATCTCATTTGAAAAGAAGGGCAGAACGCCGGAACGTAATATTTTGCCGTCTCGCCGCACGGAATGCTGATTCGGTGTCTTCTGCTCTTTCGCTATTCTCGCATCAAAATATTCTTGATACTTTAAGAACAAAGGCTAATATTGAATTTCATGTGGTTTATCAAGCTTTGCTGAATGATCTAAGTGACATTTAACCAAAATGTTTATTGGATTGCCGATACTGATCTGTGTTTACAAGTCCAAAAATGACAATGTTTCACAACTTTGGTGTAAATTAGATGGCAGACCAGTAGTCAAACGTATTGTAAGAAGGGATGAATTCAAAATGATAATACGGGTTCTCCACTTTGATAATGCGACAGAAAGGAGAAAACGCAGGGGGGAAGATAAGTTTCAGCCTATCAGAGAGATAATCGGTTTGTGGAATGAACATTTGAAAAATGCATTTGTACCAGGGTCCTGTATGACCTGTTGACGAGCAAATACTGACATTCCATGAGTGCTGACCGTTTAAATAGCTTATTCCATAAAAACCCGGGAATTATAAAATTAAAATTTGGGCAACAATAAGTGATACACTTGGAAGATGCGAGTGTGTACAGACAAATATCCCAATACAAGTCGAGAGGTCGATCAAGAGAAGAGAGCTGATATGATTGAGGGACTATCAGGCAGAAACATAACATGTGATAATTGTTTCACAAGCTTGTCCTTAGGCCGCCAACAGCTTTCGAAATGTTTGACGACTGTAAGAAGCATGCGGAAAAATAAAGGAGAGATTCCACCTCTGATCTCACATCTGTAAAAGCCAGAGAGCCTACAATTATGCAGTTTTTTGGGTTTTAGGAATGATTCCATGACTCTGTCATATTGTCCAAAAAAAAGAGTGTTATTTTACTTATCACTCTGCATGATCAACCATATGTCGATGATTCCTCTGAAAATGAAAACAAGAAGAAATTTTTGCATAATTATAGCACGAAGGGTTGTGTAGATTCCATTGACAAAATGGTGTGCAGCTATACTTGAAAAAGAATTACCCTAAAATGGCCTCTCGCAATATTCTATAGCTGCTGGTACAATTAATTCTAACGTCAAATAGAATAATTCAAGTAATCAAAATCTTTCAAATGAACTAATTACACTGCGTAATTTTCTCATCTACCTTGGATAAGAGTCATCTGGTTGCATTGAAAGGTTTGAGTGTCTCCAATAGGAAGTACTGGAATCGGGAAAAAGGCGTAAAATCAGTTGACGACGGTAACATAATCACCATGAAGAGCAAATGCGCAATCACAATAAGGACAGAAAGACTTGTTCACGATGTGCGAAAAACGCGAATGCCTGGAGCATTCAGACTTTTTATGCAACGATTGTTCGCAGTAACAGTATAATATAAAATAATATTTGTAACGTCATCATTCCTTTATTTCATAAAAATATTTATAGATTGTCATAACTAATGTCAAAAGATCCATTACGTAATATATAAATGTAAATGTGGAGATAAACATTCAGATAAATGAAAAAGTTTGGGTGATATTTTTTGTAGTGTGAAAACTTTAATTTTTTGGAAATAAAAAATTCAATAAAACAATGTAACAACAGTAAAGATGTGAGGGTATATACTGCCAAAGTAAAAGAGAAAAAAACTTGTCAGTTAACCCAGTTAATCAAAAAATTGTAAATGTGAAACAGAACGTTTCAGGGTCCATTGGACCCAGTCCTTCAACAACGCCACATTTTTTTTTAGTCTTCCTAGGGTTCAGGGCTCAAATACATGAGCTCGGCTTCAATAATCGCGTCTGTCGTCAAAGGAACGGGGTGCTGAAGGCAATTTCATTTTATCAGTCGTTTATTTTAAGAAATTTCTCGCAAATTCGAAATGGAAACAATAATTGTAGCTATAACTATATATAAAATAAATACAATATATATAAATAACTATAGCAGTTCTTTAGCCTTATGTGAAACGTTGACGAAACTGGGTTATAAAAAATCCTGGTGGCATTATGTAGACACGCCAATATCATTGCGGGTTATGAAATACGCTGAAAATACGAAATACGAAATGAAAATATTAGATTGCATATACGCGTTTTGTAATATAAACAATAAATGTATAATATAAACAAATTGGACGGAGGGCGCATTTGTAGCTGACGGAAATCAGAATTTCAAATTTCACTTCGAAACTCCACTTTGCCTAACCCTCTCTCAGCACATGGAGACAGCGATGGCATTTGTTGAAAACGGTTGGCTAGCGTGGTTCCGTCCGCCTGCGACCGCGTGCTCCCCAATGCGTCAGCAAACAGATTTCCGGTCCATCAACCAGTCTTGAGCACAGGTTCAGAGCGCACTTGAGATTCACTTCCCTTCGATCGGAGAATCATCTTGAAGACGGTGCAGCGTTCTTCCCTTTCCTCCACCACGGTCTCAATATTTTCCCACGAGAATAAAGTGGTGCATATTTGTTCCGTTAGCCCTCCAAGAGGCGCCCCAAACCCTCCTGGCGCCACTTCTGTGTACTCTGGCGAAGGCGCTTTGCAGCGCAAGATGAGAGACCGCCCACAAAGGCATTCCTCGAATATCTCCAGCCATTTCCCCCACAGCGTGTGTTTGTGTCGGCGTGGCTGCCATGGTGGCGTGGAACCACAAAAAGTTGCAATGCGGCACGAGCACCGGTCGCTAGGGCGGCTCACCCAATCACAGTGGCTGAGCTGGTCACGTTCCCGCTGCACTGCCCTCGGCACATCTGCACTACTTGGAAGAGGATGCGGCCCCAACGCAAGCCATGACAGGAGTGAATGTCCGTCACGAATGCTTCAAGGTGAAGTGGATTCGGTCCCCGTATGTATGTACGTACATCACGAACCATCGATGGCAATCGAAACGGATATTTTTCGTTTCGACCCGGTCGAATGAGATGAAAATAGGAGCTCCACCCCCAAGTCAGTGCGAAATCATATGAACTAGGGAGTTTAGTTTCGAAGCAGGACGAAACGCTACTCTCGGGAGCGAAACGAAACTGCGCGAAACGCCTTTGCACGTAGTTTCAACCTCAAAAGCAGAGTGGAGGGGGAAGAGAGGAAGCAGTTTCGGCCCAAGTGTAAGTGCTTGTAGCGAAGGCGAAGGAAATTAAAACATTGAGTGTTAATATTAGTCAATCTTCGTCGAAGCATTACTGAATACTATGCACGAAACGCTCGGGAATATCCTTCTATAGTAGATCCATTGTTGGCACTCGCTAAACCAAAACTGTAAACAGCATTATTTTGCCAAGTGTACTGCCAACCTTTGCGTGACACACGATATACACGAGCATCAATGTTTCTTGGCGTTTGTTATGAATAAACTTTAGGTTCAGGCACTTTGCATGCATGTTATGCCCACGAATGAAAAGGAGAATTAGGATTAGGTACAAACCTAAGGAGCGATAATCGTGGGACCGGTAGGTAACATAAAACTGATTATAAAGGTCACCTAAATTCTTAAATAGGTAATAAGTTACAAACATTTCTATTTTTAAGACTCCGTTGAACTTCAACGGACATTTAATTTATAAATAATAAACCTAGTAGTTTAAAATGGATGGAAATAATTTAAAGAAAATCATAGGAAACGTTTCAGCGCCTAGTATAAACCAATAGCCTCACTTTTAAAAATTCACTTAAATATAAAAAAATTTGAAATGATTACAGTGAGGAATTTTCCAAAATGCGCTAGATGATTCATTGCTGAAAAATATTAGTAGAGGAATTAAGAACAACAAACGTGAAACCTTCAATTGCTTTTCGAGAACACCGGTTGAAATTGAAATAAACACGAAATAGTTTTTTTTTTAAACGTGCTGGACGATTTTCTTCCGCTTTATCTGCAAACACTTTTGCACCTTTCTCCCTAAAAGCAGAATACACCAAGAAGGTAACATCTCCGACTAAGAAGCAACCCCACTCAAAGTCAATTTGTACATGCATACAAATGAATTGCAATTTTCAAGGATATACTTTTGCTTAAGGTAGCAGAAATATGTCATTTATTACTTTTTCCACCCCGTTTTTTGTATTATTTGAAATGTCGTTTCGTATGCTCACTCTTTCCTTATTTGTTTCCGGACGCCGACTTTCAAACGAAAAATAATTTAATTTCATAGACGCACGGGACTGCTTAACGTTCCTATCTCTATTTCATTCTACATTTATACTACTCTGATTTTTAAAATCACAATGATAAATTGTCACGTTGGATAGTCCGATGCTTCCATATCCTTGTGCATGAAGTTTTACTAAAGAACGATCACTGCGTAGACAAGTGAATTGAGCGCGACACTTGAGTGTTCACCATTCCAAGCGTGCTGCGAAACTAAACCGTGCGAAGACGAAGCACCTGGTGTCCCACCGCCGCCGCTGTGAAACGTGAATCGCGCTTGGTTTCCCTCCGGGGCATTTGTTTAGTTTCGACCCGAAATACTTTCCACTTCGATTAGTTTCGTGTGGAGTTTAGCTCCTCAGGTTTCGTTCCATTTAGTTTCGCTTCTGAATTTCGCTCCCAACGATGAATCTATTGAAAATTTACTGGTTTTGACTTTCGTTTCGTTTCGATTTCCATCCCTGCCACGAACTCAAGGGTGACACGCTGACAAATAAGAACGTGTCCAGTAGTAAACCAGAGTGGTAATTCGGGAAAAAAATTGTCCTTTCCCTTTCAGCAGAAATGGATTCGATGTTTCGGTAGTCATGGAAATCTCATTTCGCAGACTGTAGTGCATTTATTTCCATGCTGAGAAGTTCATCTGTGAGTTATTGCGGGATTATAAATGTAAATAAGGAAATAACATAGTAAAAATAAAGTAGGATCATATATTTTATAATTCAGTCGACATCAAATCCATTAATTCTCACCTAATGCTGCGCCTAATAGTGATTTAAGTGAAAAGAAAAATCTTATGCACGAAAGCGTTGGTAAACAAGAACATCCCCATGGAGACGTAAATAAAGAATGAAGAAGTACTGTGGGCAGGGGACAGGTATTTTGCTTTTTATCGCGCAAGTAATTAACTATTAAAAAGTTGTGGATTGACTTAGTGAGTATTGTTATCAGTCGCTCATAGGCACTCAAGTCGTGTCGAGGAGATGAACTCTTCAAGGAATCGCTCTTACAGACAGGCTCTAGACGCCAAAGACAACAACGACTCCCAACTCTGAGGAACCCTCAAAAAGAATCCCGTCGCGGTTGAAGCGACCACGAACAGCAGCATGAAGTGACAAAGACCTCGACAGAACCGACATCTACGCAACACCCTGCGAGCTACCGCGAGGGTGTGTGGCAGGGGGTGGAGATCACCAAACATGCATTATACTCACTGTTACTAGGACAGTACTCTGTCACCTCCTGAAGATTTTATTTTTCCTAGTTTAACATTGGTCGAGACTTTTGTTCATTTTCTTGCTGTATATCATTTTCTTAGTTTTCTTTTTATTAATTTTCAGGTGATCTTGGCTACTGTCCTGACTTTATTCCCTAGTGCCTTTTTTAAAACTCCTGGTACTGCCATGAATGCTATGTCGGCGATTCCACTGCATGGTGATTCTCTGCCCTCCGATATACATTGCCAAAGACTTTTCTTCGACTTCTTGGATAGCTTTAGATGTAGATATATGTAGGTAATAATTCATAAACTCAACTGTCCACCAAAAATAGGAGTAATATCACCTTCACAAACAATAAATAGTGACAATAATTGTGATTTCTGACTCATAAAAACGAGCAAAATTCGAGCTGGGCTTATAGGTTTCAAGCTAATTTTATATATTATGTTAGTTTCAACTTATCTTTCATTTTCAGATTTTTCAGATATGAAACAGATGTAATCATTATTTTTCAATTGGATTTAAATAACCCCACGGACCAACTCCAGCTCTGGGCAAAAATCCATGCATTAATTCCTGCCATAAATTCTGGGCAAAGATCCATGCATAAATTTCTGCCGTGATTCAAAGTGTCAGTACCACTACTCATACTTTTTATTGGTGTAAGTGAGATAATGAAGGTTACAAAACGGTATTGTAGGACTCAGCAGCGCAACAACACCACGAAACGTGGGGGGGTTGCATAACTTAGAGGGGGCGCATATATCCCTCAAGTTAGTTCATTCCGTAGATCGATCATGTCCATTCATTGTACGAAAGTTTAATTTGCAATTGTTACACCTCTCAAGAAAATACGTACGCTACCGTACGCTGGTCGGCATTCAATAATTAATTACGACGATATTGACCAAAAAGCACGATATGTATATACAGTCCACGCGAAAAGGGCTCAATTTGAAGGATTCATATATTTTTTTAATAATAACATTTGTGGCATCTCTTTGCAGTGAGGATGAAATATTGCACAATTGTTTCGAGCCGTAGAGGGCAGCGCTACATTGGCGGTTGTCATAACAATATCAAATGCACAAATAAAAGGGAATTTCAATAGAATATGACTTTCATATGAATATGAGTTTCAAATGATTTACTTATATCAGTTAAAATTATCTGGCAAATTTACGAAACCGGATTTTCTCCGTAAGTATGCAACATTAGAAGCACACAAACACCCTTCGTCTGTTAACATCATAACACTTTACCATACCGCAATATTTTATTTGAATTTTATATTTTTGAAAACGAGTTGAGAGCAATGGCGGAAAAGCCGAACAACGTATGCGTTGAGTATAATGATCTCGAGTTCAGTATCGAAGGCAGAACTTCAATTTTTGCCTCTTTTTCAACACGCGTCATACGTGGATTTTTGTCTACTTTTCGAAGGAGGTTAAACTTTCCAATTAATAGTTTTCTTTTCACCTCAGACCTTCCCAAGGCAAATGCTTAGCAGTTCTCTTACATTTAATTTCGAGAAGTGTTGGTACTTTAGAATTGGAATCCTAAGATGGCGAAGTTAACGGCGGTGAAACAAAATTAGACGGTAACGTAGGTAACGGTTGACATGCCTTTTTCATTCTTGGCCTTGGCGTACTAGGTTGTAAGTTAAATTCCTTTCGCTTTCCTCGTAACGGTTGTCATTCAGTATAACTTAATTCGTTTTCTTGATGTTCGCAATAGTATTTTCTCAGTATTCCTCACCTTGGTGTCAGCTTGACAGCTGAATTTCTTTTAGTTTCTTATCGCCATTGTCATCCACTTTGTATTCGAGGTTTAATGGCACCGAGAACATTTTGATTAAGAAAACGTTAAGTAAGTAAGTTAAGTTAAAAGAAAAGTAGCGTTATTATTATGCAGTACTACTCGCTTAGAACTAAATGAAGTTTCCCACTTTATTGAAACTGTTGCTGTGTGGCATTTTTTGGTACCCTCGTTGGACATAACCCCTCGGCGGACTGGTAAATGTGAGCTTAAGGGTCACGAACTTCAAACATTTTTTTCAACCCCTAATAATCGTTATTTTTGGATGAAATTTTCGGAACACAATCTGCTATAACAGCAATTTACACTTGCGAAAAAATATTTCGAAAAAAGTAGAAACTCACGAATTTGCATCGATTTAAATCCATGAGGTGAGTGTTCGCAGCACCGCCATATTGGTGTTTCCCAACTTCGACACCAGGTGTCACGGTGAATGTTGAGTGCATTTCCTGCAGTATAATGGTTGGCGGGAGAAGGCGGGGAACAGGAAAACAGCGGAAAGTGTGTTGTGAGTCTCCTCACAATCGTTGAAAATGAGCAAAAACACGAACGGGATGGGGGTTTTGAATCACCACACAACCGATGAAACTGCACAAAAACACGAACGGGATGGGGGTTTTGAGTCACCTCACAATCGATGAAACTGCAATCGAATCGCAGGTTTTTGTCGGACGACCACCAATATTAGGATTGTTCACTTATTTCACATTCTAAACAAAACTAGGTGCGGAGGAAAGGACCTCCGTCTGCCTCGGCAGCCACAACGGACGACAATAGACGATCGAATCAACAAGTTCGCGTTTTAAACAATGCCCTTCGGAAGCTAAAACCCAACGTCCCACGACATCGCGTATTTAAACAATGCACTTCAGAAGCTAAAACCCAACGTCTCATGACATCGTGTATTTAAACAATGCCCTTCAGAAGCTAAAACCCAACGTCTCATGACATCGGGTATTTAAACAATGCTGAAACCCACCGCTCTGCACAGGATATAGGGAAGAGGTGAAATGTTGCGGAACCCTCTAGCGGTGGTCTCGGGAACAACCCAAGATGGCGTTGAAAAACGTCGATTTTCATGTGAAAAATTGTGATTTTCGGAGTGTTATATCTCATGAAATAATCGCAATGGAGCAATGAAAGGCATGTCATAATAAATTTCCATCCTTCCTTTACCTAACACAGTTGGAATAAAAGGGCTAATCAACACCGTTTTCGCAGGATCAATATTCAAAGTTCGTGACCCTTAAGCTCACATCTACCGGCGGACTAATTACCCTCCGGACTTAGCCGCAGGACTTGCTCGACAGGCGTAGCTAACGACAGCCAACGACGCCAACAATGCCTACGATTCCAAAATGCATCGATTCCGGACTGCACCATTTCGTCTGCACCTTTTCGGCCGCTCCTTTCCCTCACTCACTTCGATCATCGTTCATATGGACCCCCTGAGGAAGACAAGGAGTTTGGTTTGACAAGAAGCAAGCCGTTATTTGGTGCTCTACCGTTGGAGTCGCAAAAGAGTTCCTGATGCTCCAATGATAAACTTCCACCTCGCCCTCTTCACCCATACCACCACTTTCCCTCCCCTCAAATTGTACCTATCGACGATTTCCACGTTAAAACCCCATTCCACTTTCACCTTGCCGAACCCTCCTTGTGCCAGAAGCATGCCTCCCTCTCTTCACTTCTTGGCTGCGTCCGTCGGTCCTGAGTCAGTTTTCTCGGAGACTTCGTCATTCTCGAGAGTCTCCTAGGGGCCATGCTCTATTGTTGCAAGTTATTAGGGTTTCCCTGAATGGGGAAGAGTATTTCAATTGTTAGTTTGTACTTGCTTTGTCTATTTTTGTTGAAATACATTGTTTGTTGTAGTTAAATTCGCATTCTTTTGTTTTTTGTTCTATATTTGACCTCATCTTGTACACCCGAGTTTGGAAAGAATCTTTTGTCCCCTGGACGAGCGTTTCTCGTGAAATCATTTTTCATTCGGGAAACTCTGCAATTGGTAGCAGAGCGTGGTAATGCTGTCTTTTCATACCAGGTGGTGAGTGTGTTTTTTGATGAGGATTTCCTGCTTGATTTCTCTGTGTAACTCGATTTTTCTCTTCGTACATTCTTTTCTGATGTTGAACTTGGGTGAGGGTTGGAATTCTTAGTGTTTTTCCGTCAGTTAGGGATTTTGTTTTCCGGTTTCTGTCCGACATTGGCACCATGCCTTCCGATTCAGATTCATAGAAATTATCGCACCAATGCAGAGGATAGACGGCCCAGATCAGATGGAGAGCCTGAGGTCCAGGTCTTGAAAATACCTGGACCTCAGGCCCATTTTTTTGATAGTAAAAAAATTCACTGTTGTTCCACCAACCCAGGAATGTGACCATATTCAAGCTCCTCTCCCAACCCAAGTGCTTGTGAATTTCCCTAGGTCCATTGAACATCTTCCTTTCATTGACTCCTTTCCTAATGAATCTCCACCAACCCAAGCTTTGCCTGTATTTCCGGAGGCTGTATCAAACGTGGACGAACCAAGGCGAGTGACATCGGCTCTTCCACTATCCGAAGCAGTGAAACAAAGGATCGCTTATTTTCCTCCCTTCGACGTTTCCAGTGCTGCCAATTGGAAACGCTGAAACTGACGACAATTTTCATGTTGCACGCTTGTTCTTCTTTTCGGGGACACTAATAAAAATTCAACAAAGAGCTGCAGTTTTGTATGAAGAAGTCGGCAAAAGTGAAAGCTGCCCTGACGAGAAATTTATCCATCCAATCATGTGTATGAATAAGTTATATTGTATATATTAAGCAGAACAAGCTTAAAATGGAAAAATACGCTGCAAAACTTAGGTACTCGCTTTCACAATTGTTATGGTCTACAAAAGTAAATTATTAGTTTCTCATGTGGAAAAATAAAATTATTTTCTCTATCGCGTGCTTAACATAATGAATGATAGAATAAACTTGGCATTTTCACAGTTATTTATCTCACACTACGACCATGGTTTTGACGATGCATTAAGTATCGCCTGAAACCATCAATTCTATTGCGTGCTTTTTAAATAATATTAGGCGATTAGAAAGTATTCTTACGTATTTCAGATGGGGGGAAAAGCTCAGTGAGCCTAATATTTTTGAGTCGGAGCGGTTTGTATTTGAGAGTCACTTACAATGCTGATTAGAACTCTATTGGGACAATGAGCGACAAAACTGTTGTTTTGTTGTTCATTGTCCCAATCTGCAGCTTGTAGAAAAATAGTGTAGAAAGTGAATAATCAATGTCAAAATGAAAGTAATGCAAACTAAAACGGCAAAATGTTACAAAATCTAGGAAAAGTTGTTCCCGTAAACGCCTAATTTATTATCATATTTCGGTTGTTTTATTCAAATTGGGATGAGAGTGGTAACTTTATAACAGGAAAGCGATGGAATATTATAAGTGGAAAAAACATCGAATTACCACGTCGTTAAATGAGCCAACGTATTTAAACAAAATACACCTCGCATTTCTCCGCGCTACGAGTTCTCTTCGAATCACTCTGGTGACGTCATACGCGTGCAGGTACGTAAATTTGCTTCGGGGAGGAGTTGGAGGTCGGAGTGATAGGGGGATTGGCGTAATTTGAAACAAATCAGCCTTGCCCATTCGGTGCCTACAATTCTCTCCCCTTAGTTCTCAGTGACTTTCTCTTCTCACTAGTGAAGTTCACTGCTAAAATCAGAACAACAAATCATTGGGAAAACATTTCGAGGAGGGACTGCAGCCCCAGAAGCCGGACCCTGTATCAATCAAGCAAGCCTTGTATATCAAGTCGACACTTGTGGAGCGAACGAACACCGCGATAAAATTCGAGGGCTTTTGGGTGCCTTTTAAATTCCATGCAAACATTTTTTCACCATAATATACCTATTGAAGTATTTTTGTAAGCAATTACAATGCAAGATTTAAACCTTTTGCGAGATTTCCATCGTCAAATCAACCTATACGGCGATTATTTTCCTGGAAAAAATTAGGTTTGTCTTCCTTTGAATGTGGTAAAGAGGTAAGGAAAACGTGCTTCCCAGCATTATTATTTACGTGTGCTGCGGATCTGAGGAAACGAACGTGCTCTAACAAGGAAAGTCCTCACGATAGTTCACTGTAGACTATTTTGTGCAACGCTCAAAATCAGAGCGGAGTCGGGGAGTCGTTACAAATCGGGGAGTGTCCAATAAAAAGTGAGACAACCTCTGATTTCTGGGGGGGGGAAGGGGGCTAGCCCCACCCACAATCGTGCTCGGGGTCAGTGCCCCCCCCCCTGCGCCTCTCCGTTGTTGCGCCCCTGGTAGGAACTAATGTGTGTGATGAGGCACATTGCCTGCCGGATTGGAACACTGTTTTTACACTGACACTATCTCCCCTCATATACACAAAAGATTGTTTTTGTGCCTAGAAAAACTAATTTGAACTTTCTAACCCAATGATTTTCTGGTTTTTAAACCCATTTCCAAGAGGATTAATAATAGTTAAAGTACAGTATTGTTGCAATGCGAGTCTGTGTAGGCCCATTGCCTGTAGGAATTGAACACTGTTTTTTCATCGACTATATCTCCCAAACCCCTCATAAAAACAAACAATTTCTTTTTTTTACCTGATTTAGCAACATATAGACTTACTAACTCAATTATTTTCTAGTTATTAAACCAAATAATACGAGAATTCATAATGGTTATGGTATATTATTGTTGGAATGGTTGGAGTCTGCTTAGGCCCATGCGGGAGGGGGTTGAGCACTGTTTTTAAACACCTACCATATCTCCCAAAGTCCCAGTCCTAGACATCTCCCAAATCTCCCTAAAAAAACACAAAACAAAACAACTCTTTTTGTGAGTAAAAGAACTTCATTAAGACTTTCTAAAACAATGCTCTTATAATTGTTAAACCCCGTCCCACATGGACTTTTCAGCTCCGAAAAACCAATTTTTCCAAAATTTCTCAAATTAAAGTGATCTTTTCTAAGTGAGCAATGCCTACATTCCATGTTTACTAATAAATTCATCCACTAGATAGGTACGAGTGCTGCAAGAACTGGCCCGTTTTCAAAATTATTTCTTGCTGTAATTGTAGGACAAACTTGTGAATGAATTTCGGGAGTTGCATTTACAGCGACCAAAAGACACTTATACTTGCTAAAAGTGCATTTAAAATTCCTCTAGTAACATTTAGACTTCATGCCCTTGCTATTGATACTTTTACTTTTTAATTATATATAATTGCCACGTAAAACCAGTGTGCTGCAGCTTGTAGAAAAATAGTGTAAAAATACGATTTTCAGGCGTTAACGCAATGCATGCATGCATAAAATATTAATTTACAATGGTTATATTGAGTAAGATATATGTATGTTGCGGATATAAAACTTTTAATTAGAATTAATGGTCATAAGTCATCAATTAAAACAAATACCGGAACCTGTGCCTTGGCAAAACATGCTTTAGAAAACAACTATTCCTTTCAATTCGAAGACGCATAATCCATTCATTTTGAATCTAACCTCCAAAAGAGGCTTTTTAAAGAGATGGTTCATATGTTTAAAAAATTCTACTGCATATAATAATAGAACAATTATGCAAAATTTAAGTAAAAATTTACCATAACATAATATCCGAAACATAAATATATCTAACTCAACGTAACCATTAACTTGTAAATTAATATTCATTCAATATTCGCTTTTGTTAAAAAATATTTTACACATTCATGTAGAAATTTTAAATTTTGGTTGTTTCAGTTTATGTATAAAAAATTTGGTGGATGAATTTATGCATCTAAGAAGCTTAAAAATGTTGTTTTAAAAAAAATGGTCACCTAAGGTATGTAACGAGATATTAATATTGTTCTGTAAACTTTTTTTCTTTCTGTTCTATTCTAAGTCTGTTCAAAAGTAATTGAAATTTAAAAACTTACATTGTGTACTTTAATAGCCCTGAAGAAGCCGAAATAAAAAAACGAAACATTGGCAAAAATTGGTGTTCATCGAAAACGATCAAACGACTCCATATACACACATTTCTATTCCTACATAAATAAAGTGGCCAATAAGAATACTTCAATATAAGATATAAAAGAGAAGAATTACGTCAGTATGAAGAGGTTGGCCGATAGAAGAATCGAGTGGAGGGCTGCGTCAAACCAATCCAAGGATTGTTGACCGATGATGATGATGAACACTCATAATTACGAACGTAAAAATCGCAAATGCCAACGTTTAATTGCCAATATGCTAGTTTATAGTGCAGCATTATAATTTCCGTACATTATTCCTGGTTTTCGATATTTAGAGCATATTTTATTTTTTTACAATTAGAAATGGGGTACTTTATGAAGATGGGAGAATTTCATAAATTTTTCGCAACAAGATCATGAATACAATAATTTTAAATTACGTCATGCCGTCTCTTTCTGGCACCCAGCATTTATAGTGAGAGTTGTACGCGGGGAATTGTAATGTGTACCAGAAAGCAAGAATGTGATGGATGGCATGACATTCTTCCTGGAATATTTGGCATAAGCGTCCCTTTATAGCGAGAGGGCAATATGGAGAGAGAACGATAATGCATTTGCAGCATTTGGAGGAATTAAGGGCCTGAATGCAGCGAAAGCCCCTTGGAGTTCGCTTTGCCCGAATATTGTAATTTCCTGCATCCCCCGAGGACTTCTTTCGCTGCTGCCTTCTTTCCCGAGTTCCTCCTCGCTCACCCCTCCCTCAACGGATTCACGGAAGGGGATCAAATTGAGCTGGGGGAGATTCATCCTCCAACAGAGGGCGCCGAGATCGGCCGGGATGGTATCGAGGGCGAATAAGGAGAGGACGAGGCCGGCCGGACTGCGGCCAACGAATGCGTCTCCAGCAGCAGAGACGCAGCACTCGCCGGATCACAGAATATTACGCTCCCTTCATCTCGGTTTTGGAGGCGTACAAAGGGGGCGAAGGGGCAAGAGTAACGCAAGTCGACGGGGCTGCAGCTGAAGACTGGCTTCGTGGCCACACTGGAGTGGACATCGAATGCTTCATCAGAGCACGCTATCATGGACGACATGTACGTCTGTTTTTATCGTAAATATGTGTCGTATTTATTACCTTGCTGCACGCTGCATTGAGGGGAACTGCCACGTCCCGAAAACTGGAATCTAAAGGTGGAGTGAGTCGCCCATTCTTCGTCTGCTCATTCACATTGCCGCCAACAGTTGTTTTATTGTTGCTCCCGATGTCACGTCAACCTCGAGAAACATCGTTTGTCGCTCTTTAATCGCTCCTATTATCCTGCAGCCTGTCTAATCGTGTTTCCTGCACGTTGGTCTATGGGTCCAAGTTTATATGAGGCTGGACATTTTTGCAAAAGGAGAAATCGACGAGGGAGAGGGATGTGGGGACGAAGAGGGGCGGCTTGTGTTTCATGTCAGTGATGGACTCCTCCTAATCCTGTTATAGAAGTTCCGTATCAGTTTTGTTTAAACTTTCCTGGAGAAGATGTAAGGAGCAGGCATGCAGAACATTCAGGATGGAGGTCAGCTTTCAATCTTTTCTGAAGTCCTTGTTTCTTATAAATTTCCTCATTAAAATACTTTCTCTCATTTGTATGCGATTTACATGGCTTTTAGCCGCATGCAGCCTATTTACGTAGGGCGTGTCATTGCCTTACATAAAGGGCTTGCCTTACATAAATTAAGTTTTGATTTCAGTGAGAAATCAAAACTTAATTTATGAAAACCTGAAGTGGGCCGCCCACCAAGTTATCCTGTTAGTGAGGGAATCAAGTAGGCATAGTGTACTTGGTACTTTAGGTACGGAGGTGCTTCCGAATAATACTTTTATCTCCGAATGATAATTTTTCGGGTTGATGCTGGCTTTCCCTATTGACTCCCATTCTTCAAAAACGTCAATTTTTATTTGAGAAACCCTGGTTGTCCAGGATGAGTTTAAAATTTGAGTCAAAAATGTTGTTCCCTCTACATACAGGTAGATTTTTTTAGCATTTGGCGCGGACGTATTGCCGTAAACGAGCAGGTTGTAATTGGTTGGGGAAAGAACCGCTCTTTGGGGAAAGAACCGCTCTTTGGGGAAAGAACCGCTCTTTGGGGAAAGAACCGCTCTTTGGAGGACGATGTGTCCGAAGATGCAGCATGTGGAAAGTGTGAGCAGGGAAGGAAACGGCATGAGGAAAGAGGTTCTTCAGGAGTTTCTGATAAATGGCATCTGGTCCTGGAGCTGACTTGGGTTTTGGCGTTTTTCTTACGGCTGTTAAATCTGTGGGCGAAATTAGTTCCGGTGAAAAAATCGAATCCTCTTATGTAGACTTTCGCGCGGTGCGTCGTTGCTGAAGATGCTATAGGCTTCCGGGATTTCTGCCCCGTCGGTCCATGCTTCTCGGACAACGTTTCGCCGGCGTTGTAGTCGGCGTTTCCAGGCGACATGTGTTCACTGCTTCATTATTTTGCATCTTATATGCCTCCCGACCCTCGTGCGTTCTCACTGGTCGATAGACACATCGGTCGAGCAGGGCGCGGTCTGAATAATCAATGGAGTATTTTTCTTAAGTACCTACATGTTTCCAATTGTTGGGAATCTGTCCTTTCTGCTGCTTTCTTGTGGATTTCAATCGCTTCTCGGATGAGTCGCGGAAAATACCGGTCTTCTTCCTCGATTAATTTCGCCTCTTCGAAATGTATATCGCGAGTTGGACCAGACCAGGTGTGTTCAGAGATAGCGGAAGCGCGTCGTTGTCCAGTGTTCGTCGCTCTCTCATGCTCCTGTAGAGGTGACATTTTAACGCTCTAGATGTCGGCCCAATCTTCCACAGCTGCACTTCACCTAGCATACTCCGCTCTGGGTATCTCTGGGTGGAATCCTTTGCTGAGAAGGTGACACGGCTGAACCACTGCATTGTGTTTGGCGAGAGTCCTGGCTATCTTGTCCCCTGTCCCCACCACGGAAGTTGACGATCACCGTGTGAGTGGTACAAGCGATTAAAGCAACATGGGACAGATTCAGGTGACGACGAGTGACAGCAAGAGAAAGAGGAGGTGCTTTAGGAGCGGGGAACATATTTTTCTTTAAAGTAAAGTTGGACTATTCAGTGTTCTTTTAAACTCTGAAATTAATGTCAGATAAGTGCAAAAAACTGAGAACATTCGGTTTAAATTAAAAAAATAATAATAAAAACGCACTAAAGGTAAAAAATTTACAAAAATATGCAATTAATTATTCCTGGAATAGTAAAATGAACATTGTTTTTTGCAATACCATCGACGTTTTTACCAGACAAGACAATAAAAATCATTGAGTGAATTATTTTTGCCTTTTGACGTTTTTTTAGGGAAAACTGAAATTTTAGCAGCATATGTAGTTGTAAAGAGATTACATTTTTTCAAAAAAATCATATTATAAAACATATTAGATGCTGAGAGGGCACGAAGTTTTTCGTTGTTCCGCTCAAATGTGAAACAACCATAACATGGAGAAGAGCGAATAAATATCACGGTCGAATAACTCGCCAAAGAAACTCTGATCGCCCGACTTCCGCCTGCAATACTGAAGACTCCACATTGTCTATTATTTTAAGGTTCCGTCGTTTTTCTATCAATCCAAAACCAACATTTTTCACTCTTTCGAAATACATTGATTTTTTACCCTTCCGTCAGATTGAAGGTACTTAACTCCTGTGGGAAGCACGTGCCAAAGAGTGGCCGCAAGAAAAAGGAGGAGGTGCAGGAAGATGAAATGGCTAATGAATGAGGTTCCCAGAAGAAAGTGAACAGTGATGGAAGGTTGCGGAAAGGGAAGAGGGAGAGTGGTGGTGGGGGCAGTATGAAGGGGGGAGGAGGAAACGGACGGTTCTCTCGAGAGGAGATGCGAAGTGTGGGGAGGGGGGGGGGGGGATTCTGCTGTGAACAGCGAGTCATCAATTCCCACGTGTGATTCGGGTGATGACGTAGACTCCGACCGCAGCTTATTTACGTTGAAGTGGCAGTGTTCATTTCAGACAGGTCTGTCTATGGAAATTTAACGCAGGAGCGATAAATGGCGTTTGAATGAGGAAATAGGAGGAGTTATTCGATAGCCAAATAGGATAGAATGAGGGAATAGTCGAATTCTTGGAGGAACTAAAAACAGGGAACATAACAATAGGAAAAACTAGGGGAAGAATGATTAAGAAGTCGTGGTTAGCGGAAGCGGTGACCGAGAAAAGAAGAAGAGCGATGACGCGGGGGGGGGGGGGGGGGGGGGTACAAAAAGGCGAGAGGGGAGGGGGTGAAGTGGAATGAGAGGGAGGGAGGGAGGAGAGGTGGGAGGGGCGCACTTGTGCCATCTGCATTGTAAGATGTGGAAAGTAATCCCATCAATACGGAAACAAGTCATGGCTGCAGATCCAAAATATATTATTCATTTGGGTGGTATGCATGGATGGCATTTGTTTCTTGTTTGTGTATTTTGGTGACGCACTTGATACGAAAGTTCTCACAAACACACATACCCCGAAATGCATGCTAATCACAGGATAATTAAATGCTTTTAAAATGTTCCCGACAATTGACGATAGGCACGTGATCTAAAACGCCTTCTGACGTCACTGCACCGTACAGGTTCCATGTTGTTACGGAAACGGACGTTTAATTGAGAATAAAACGAAACAAATGTATTGTTTTGAGCTTATTACACGTTCCATGATATAAAAAATACTGAAAAGGGTCTTAAAGAAGCACAGTCTGACAATCTGCCTTTGCCCCCCCCCCCCCTCCCCCCTTATCCTGGCATATCCTTAAAAAAAACCACGACTGCTTTATCGTATCAGATATTCGTTCCGTGAAAACAAACAAATAGACATTTAGTATTTTTATGGACGATTTTCTCGTTACCGTCCATACTACTCAAATAAAAAGTTGAAGTACATTAGTTAAGTTCGTTAAACAAATGAGATGAATACGTGCGCCTTCGCCAAGAATCCATTAAACAACTTACTTCCATAAACAACGCCCATAGTGATACCGTGTCGTGACGTCATGCGATGATGTCTTGCATTTAAATTGCCGAAAACGTGCGAATGCGGAAAGAGAACCTAATATTCCTGTGTAACACACGTCTTAGTTCTTCAGCAAAATATTCGCCAAGAAGATTTTAGATAATAATTAACGTCTCATTCAAAGAGAAAATAATGCCCGTTTTCCATTTTGTTGGAAGGAATATGATAGTTGCGCAACAGAGCTGAAAATAGAAAAGGAAGGCGACGCCAACGATCGACTCGGAGAGATTATGAGATTGAGAAGAGAGCGCACGTGAAAGGAAAATAGAGAAAAGCAGTGGAAGAGACAATGTCCCAGTGGAAATGTTAAGGAGCCTAGGGAAATTTTAATTCGTTCTTTCGTGGCGTATGAATTAGGAACCTGGCCATAGGAAAGTATGGGGAGGAAGAGTACGTCAGAGTGAAAGCCAGTGGTGGCTGCATGCAGCACGACTATTTCGACCATGGAAAATTTAGTTTTCAGGTTTGGGTGCAATAACGGGTGCTTGGGAGTGTACATGAAGCACATCAACAAAGTTATTCGCACTCATTGCAAAATTTCCACTTTTTCCTAGGAAAGGATTCCTTTCTAACTCCATTATCATTGGTCAAAATGTCGGCAATTGTTCCTAATGTCGTGTGTTGCTTCTCACCCATCGCTGATACTTGGATTGGTCACACGAAATCCGCCATCCCATCTATTTCTTCCATATTGCACGCAAACGCTGGAGCAAGTTGGTTTTTGAGGATTCGAACCCCGCACGTTCGCGTAGAGAGCGCATTCTGTCGGCACGCGCTTCATTGTGAGTGAGTGCACGCAAGACGTGTAGATGGATTCGCGAAGATGAAGGAATTACAGGAGCGCCTTATGCGCTGTGGCGATTTATCATGCCGCGGCCTCTTGCGATGACACCCCGTTCTGAATAATAAACAGGAGGATGGAGAAGATAGCAAGTGTCTCCTGAGGGCGAGATTAATTTGCTTCCAGGAAAGTTAGAGCAGGTGGGTTGGCCGTTGAGGGAGTGCATTGCCGAAGGGAGAAAGGAGCACGTTGCCATGCACGAATAGGGTTAGCAAATGTGCAGGATTCGAAGAGGAAAAATGGAGATCATTGACATGAAGCATATGTTCAAAACCTACCCTTAGAGGTAGACAACTATCTGCGCACCAATGGAGACGGACAAAAACATTTAACGACTCTGGAAGAAAAAAAGGACATTCTGCTAGGATGGGTGCTGGAAAATTTCCGCTTCCATACCCTAGTTTCAACTGCCTATTCCGGTTTCATTCCATGGTGCAGTATTTCATGCACCTAGTAGGTCGGATCCGGACGGGAGCTCCGGTTCCCAGATTCGCAGAATCCTCTTTGGAAACCTCAAGTCCTCGCGATAAGATTTCCTGAGTGCAAGATCTTCTTGGGAAATTGCAGGTGGCCCAAGGAAAAGGAGCTGACCCTGAATTTCACGCAACGGTGTCCCCATCTATCGAGACCAACCCTTGGGATGAATACTGAGGGAGTGAGATCCTTCGCTAGCTAATGGCGCATATGCCTCAGGTCTGGGTGCAATAACGGGTACTTCGGAGTTTACATGAAGCACATCAACAAAGTTATTCGCACCCAACGCAAAATTTCAACTTTTTCCTAGGAAAGGATTCCTTTCTAACTCCATTATACGTTTCCTCGGCATAATAGTGTCTTGCTTTTCAGCTCTATAAAACCTGGGTCCATTTTTTTTCCCTCCTTCGTTACGAAGAAACGCTAATGGCTTTCCGCCCAAATCACATTTGGGGAGCTTTCGTTTCTGCTCTTTCGTGGATTTCGATGATACACTTTCCCTCCACTGGCATTTGATGAAGGCCTGCAATGTCTCCCAAACAATCGCCCCAGGTATGGTCTTCGGCCAATGGCTACCCTCTCTCCTAGCGGACCATCGGAACGGGCGTTCCCTCTCAGGTTCCTGGGAATAATTCCATTATTCCCTGGATAGCCCTAAAATCATTATGTCGGAATAATGGCCCTTTAAAGCAAGCCTGAGCGAGGCGCTTGAGGAATGTTTTCGGGGGTCGGCATGCCAAGTGGCCAATAAAGAGGGCCTGGATGATCCTCACGCAACAACAGGACAGGTGCTCCCCCCCCCCACCACCAAACCCTGCGGAATGCCCCAGAATTCCCGGCATTATGGACAGAGGAATGCGCGTTCTCGGGGTTGGGAGGCCCAAGGGTGTCTTCGGCCTGCAGTGTGGGGCGCGGAGCACAATCCCCCCCCCCGTAGGAGCGGTGTGTGCCGTGATCAGAGCCGATTGGTGGCGGGCCGACCTCATTCCTTCTTTGCTTAAGTTTGAGCTTACCTGCGGTTCCCTAAAATCCATAGGATATATATTTTTTGATAAAACACGATAAGGTAATACCAATTTTATTGTTTATTTACATTTTTCATTAAATCAAAAATTTCATCGAAAGGCCAGAGAAGGAAATTTGGTCTATAAAATGGTCCTTTTCTGTGGTAATTTTCAAGTTTGTATGCATATTGGAAAGAAATGGAATTCATAATTTCTCCTTCGTGATATCCGTTGTAGTATCTCATAAGGTAGTAATAATATGTTAACGTTTGCGTATTTAATTAGCGCATGACTGACGATTACCCTGCTACGAGGCCTTGAGTTTACTCGCAGTCAGGAGATGTGTAGGAGACGCCAAACGGTTTGAATTTATTTTTAGTATCATAATGGTACACATATTATCAAACGGAAATATTATTCTCATGACTAGATATTGAAAATGACATGGCTCATGCTGTTATTTTGTGTCATAATGCCGTCGATGAAGTTCGCAATTAGATTCGTAGCCAATGGGGTCGTTTACCATAATTGTTACTGTCGGATCTGATAGATTTTGTAAAATAAAAAGACCCGTATTTTTCCGTTTTTTGATCCGCCAATTATTTCTCGAGTTATAAGCGGCGAATAACTGATGTTTTTTACCCTTCAGGAAAAGTGGGCGTGGTGCAACCTCTGACGTACATCAACTTCGTCCAATCACAACTGAGCCCGCGAAGCTACTTCGCCTTATCGCGAGGGGGGGGAGACACAGCTGGCTCTGCCAATGGGACAGTTACGACAGCATCTGTGCGAGCAGACCTTCCGAGAACCCCCCTCCACTCCCTTACCTTCCCCTAAAAGCAGTCAAGGACGGGAGTGAACTGACGTCAACGTTATCACAGTAGCTTTTTCGGTGGGCGTCACCTTTTGCTTATTTTTTCATTTATCAGTGGTTGTGGTTAGAAGATTAATTTTTTCACTAAAATTTGTTTTTCGTTTCCATCTAAAAATTTCGTGTTCAAAATTGCGATTTCGGTTCCAAGTAAACGCCCCAATTGCGTGTTTATAACTTCATGAAATGCATCCAACGGGAGAAATTAATCGCTAACTGCCATTTACTCCCAAATTACAATCAGCCAGTTTAGTTATAATTTCAACAAGAATAAGAAAGTAACGAAAGAGTTGTAAAATATTTCATAGGAATACTAGCTATACCTGGCCACGCTTCGCTGTGGCTCAGCCTGATGTGAACTGAATGGAAAAGTAAATAAAAGTATTCTAGCTAACGTAGATTCACCGAGAAAACACTTTATTCATTCAATTCAATACCCTGCCTTGCGTTTCTGTGGAATGGAAGGAAGGGAGTAAAAAATATGTTTTTCACAGAAAATCATTTTTTATGGTACAGTTATTGGATTGACTACATTTTTTGTTTGTTTGATTTCTACATGGACGTAAAGATCAGACGGTTTGCGGACTCTGGAGCATGCGACCTATTAGTGGTCAATTGCATGTTTGTAACTTGATGAAATGCATCCAACTATTGCCCACGAGAGAAGCAATCGTTTTCTAAATTCAAACCGCACACATTGCAAAGAATGCCCTTGTGCTCATTGATAGTCATAGCGAACGCAAGGCGTATTGGAAATTGAAGTCGTTTGAACTCGAACGCCATGTCGGTCGGAATGAGTGGAAGTAGTAGGTGCGTCTTCACTTTCATGATGTCCAATCTGAATTGCTGCTTCGATTAGATTGTTCATCAATTTCGTAACTACAGATCGTGTGCCATGGCATAACTTTGGCTGATTGATGTTTCGGAGTAATGCTATTGGCACTCCAGTTTTCAAATTCCGTATGTGTGATCCGGGAACATCCTGGAACATCGAGAGAATTGAGAAATTCCGTTGCACAATTCACTGCTTCACTTTAGTTCATCACGGAGTCAATGGGTTTGTGAGTGTCTGTTTTACCTGCGATTCTGTTTAGAATGATGTTGTTCATATCGTGTATATACATCGACATTTTTAGCCGCTGGAATGGCTCTTCATCTCAACCATGCGTGATTTCGATAATTTGTTTCGATGCTTTGGAAAACCTTGTCTACTAATTCTTCTTTTGAATTAATGATGTTGCAGAAATTAGATGGGAAGTCGGTGTTTCCTGTTTCTGGATTTGTAGGTACAGTGTCGTTACCGACCTCGAGTAATTTTCTTGAAAAGATGTCACAGCTGTTGCGTCGGTTCGAAGCTGAATTCCCACATTTTATGTTCAATGACTTTTTTTGACTGTGCTTCAAAAAGTTGAATATTTCAAGCAGGCATGCGATTCATCAGCTGGTGTTGAGCGAAGTATAAACTGGAAGCGTTTGCCTGACGTCACCGGATGGTTCTGCGTAAATGTGACGATCATGTGCGAGAAATAAGCTACTCTTCCCTTGTTAGAGTGCATTTAGAATACGCTGCCTGTGCATGGGATCCATACGAGATAGGCCTAAATAAAGAACTTGAACGTGTGCAGTGAAGATCGGCAAGATTTGTAAAGGGCCGGTATGATAACCTTATTAGTGTAACCAGTCCAATAAATGAATTAAAATGGGAATCATTGTCAGATCGTCGGTTGAAATTTAGACTTTATCTCTTAAATAAATTCCAAGATAATATTATCACTGATGATGTTAGAAATATTTTGCAAACCCCATGGTACTGGACCATAATCACACAATTAGAGAAATTGATTGCAGAACTGACAGATTCAAAACTTACGTCTTTCCTCGTGCGATTGGGGATATGAATTGCGGTAAATATATCCAATACGAGTGCATCAATTGACAGCATAGGTACACTGTATCTCCATGGTTTTCGGGTGGTGCTGCGTTGGTGTAGCTTGCTGATGACGTTTCGCGGCCAATGTCTAAATCTTCAGACCGGCGGCGGTGGAAGTTGGCCTCTGTATGCATACCGTCCTTAGGGTCCTAGCGCAGACAATCAGCGTTGAGCACTCCGATTTTGGCTCGTTTCTTCTCAGGAACCTCCTCCAGGTGTTGTGTCCGCCGTCCCTATTGAAATTTGCCAGTACCTTTTCTATTTCAATAGCCTCCCGAATGATTCGAGGAAAATAAAACTCTTCCTTGGCCAAGACTCGTGCGTCATTGATCGTTCCGGATTGGACAAGGCACGCAGTCAGCAATCGTGCAGAATGTCTTCCCCCAGGCCCCTTTTCAGCATTATAAAGAGGGCGACGCAAGAGCAGGAACAGGCTGAATTTTTATGTATAAAGATTGGGAGACGCGGAGTCATAAATGTTTCATAGACATGGGAAATATTTCGGATTCGGGATGTTGTCCCAATTCCGTTGTTTCCTGACGGCTGTCCGGTTGCAATGTCAAATTGCTGATTTCACACGCAGCACTGCACGACAGCGGGTGCTGTGGTGCAGGAGCCATCGCCTGAGGGGTGCTACTGCACGGGAACCAACAGTTTGACACAGCTCAGAGTATTCGCGTCGATTTCAAGAGAAATGAGGCAGGAATTGGATTAATTTAGGGAAACTGAACGAAAAGGTTCTTCATTCGAAGTGCATCTGAAATGCAAATAACGAAACTGTACTTCTTCCGTTCTGGAGCTTTGATCTCAATAGAAATTTGGTTTGACGAAGGGCAGAGTTGTCGCAGAACAGACGCATGAAATTAAACGTGATAGACTATTCATCTGCGAGCAGATAATATCGCTAAGAGTCTCCAAATTTGGATTTTAAACATGGAATACCTTTCACCAAACGTTTATCAATGGTTTCTTGAGCGGAACTTCGCATTTTCGGAGACCGTATTTGATGCGATCATGACACTAAAGAGAACATTTTCAAAGATCGCCTGAGAGAGGTTTTAGTATTAACGTCAGCAATTTCGAATAGCTGTTAAGGGTCTCGATACGGCCATCAAGAGGCCTTCTTTTGGATCCCCGAAGGGCCAATGGGAGATCACATTATGACGGCGTTTATGACCGCTTACGCGTTATGGAGGCGCTAGAGAGTGGATGAGAGAGCTGCGGTGAACTTCGCGAGCTGCCCTTGATGGAAAAATCGAGCCTACAGAGTTCTTTTACCATGCATGGAATCGCGCGGGGCAGTGTGGGAAGGAATGGAAGCAAACCAAGCAGTTACGGAGGCTGGCTGGGAAGTAGAGTTGTCCTCGGACAGCAAAAGGCGAAGGTAAGGCATAGGTGGGAAGAAAGGCAACGATTACACTCCCTAGCACCCGAAGGAGGAGAGGGCAGCAGCTCTTCTTCACATGAGTGAAGGTGGAGACCACAGTGGTCGGTACAGCGATACTCATTTCACTACAGGCGTGGTAACATTTACTTTAACGGCTGTGGTACTGCGATGTGGAAGGCAAGGGGAAACCACCACATTAATATCCCGAGGAGTCGCAGCTACTCCACTCTTTTCTTTTTTTATCAAGACGTGATGGAACCCTCTCGAGTAAAATATTCCGGATGTAAAACAGTCCCCCATTCGGTTCTCCGGGAGGGGACTACCCGATAGAGTGCATCAGTCAAGTGTGATAGTCACTTTAGGGTAGGTACGTGGAACGTGCGATCACTTTGGACCTGCGGGAGAATGGTGAACCTTAAGGTGGAAATGCGGAAAATTGACCTCGACATATTAGGAATCAGTGAAATGAGATGGCCCGAAGAAGGAGACTTTTGGAGTGGAAGTTATAGAATTATTCACACCGGATCACTGAATGGTAACGCTTGAGTAATGCTCAGGAAGAGTGCAGGACTGAGTGTGATGAGCATTTTGCAGTACAATGAGATGATTATCTACACTAGTTTCTTGTGTGGCAGCGAAGCATAGACAATGAAGCAACAGAAAAGTCCAGGCTGGAAGCATTTGAAATGTGGTGCTACCGAAGAATGATTAAGATAAAATGGATCGACCGAGTGGTAAACGAAGGAGTCTTAAAAAGGGTGGGAGAGCAGAGATGTCTACTGAATACCTTAAAAAGAAGACGGGACATCTTAATAGGCCACATATGAAGACACGATGGCCTGATGGAGACAATCGTCGAGGGAAAAGTGATCGGGAAGATTGGAAAAGGCAGGTCTCGTATGAGATATATAGTAGAGATTGTGAAGGATGTAAAAGAGAGGAGTAACATCAATATGAAGAGGTTGGCCGATAGAAGAAGGGAAGGAGTGGAGGGCTGCGTCAAACCAATCCTAGGATTGTTGCCCGATGATTAAATACGAGTGCAATATGTACTGCATGTAATATAACATCTTTTTTTCCCACTCACTTTAATTCACTCATTGAGCTTATTGTGTAGTCTGAAGCAAAGGAAAATTTAAACGGCTCTGTTTTGTGATGTGAATTGATTCGAGATCAACACTAGTTTTTACATGACATCATTAATTTCTAAAGCTTGATTTAGCCTTTCCGTAAAAATGAAATATCTCACCATACCCTGAACCAATTTTATGTCTTGATGGTCTGAGGTTAATTAGTCTTCGGCATACAGCTACATTCGTTCAAACCAGCGTTAACTTCCTCTTCCATTAATGGCCAAACTACATGTAGTACCAATGTTACCCCAGTTTTGGAATGGATGCATCAGGATTTTTTTTTCATTCATGGCATTAATAAGTCTATTGGAAATGAAAATCCACTTTGTACGTTCCACACAAAGGTTTTATTGGTTTCGGCCATGGTTTCAACAAAATGTGTCATTATCAAGGTGTTAATAAGGTTAATCAAGGTCTACTTGCGCACCTAAAGCAGTGGAATTGCATTACTTTGCGATGGGACTGTATGCTCGGGCGTACGCCTAAAGCCGCCAACTGCGTCCACCGGATTGCGAATAATTACCGGTCGACAGCAGCCAAGGATAGCCGTAGAGATGTGCGCGCGTCGAATTGGCAGTCGGGAACAAAAGGCGAGCGACGGGCGCAGCGAGGCGACTTCCTCCATTGGCTTTCAAATGGAACACATGCTGCGACTTGGCAATGGTAGGTCACCCACAACAACAGCATTATGAACCTCATCACCTGGAGGAGGGCGTGTGGCAGGGGGCGGCAAGCATATCACCGAACTTGCAACGAAGAGCTGCAATGCTGCAATGGAAACATGTGAGTGAAGGTGGAGATAACAGTGGTCGGTATTGCAGCACTCGTTTCACTTCAGCCGTGGTACCAAACTTACGAAATTAATTGCCATTTGCCGTATATCATAAATTACGACTGAAAAGCTATGACGTGGATGGTGCACCCCCAAATAATCATCCTAAGCAGTTGCAGCCAATGCGCTCGTTTTCTTTTCATCAAGACGGAAAGGTAAGGAGGATTCGAAAGAAGTAGGTAAACAAATGAAGGTCGAGGTGGAAGAATAACTGAAATATATGGATCGGGAAACAGGAGTGCGAGAGGGGAAATACTGCTGAAATCCGACAGACAACACGAGTTAGCAGTGGCAAATATTTTCTTGAAAACCGTTACAGTAGAAGGTATACAAGGAAATACCAAGACATAGAAAACGATATCAAATTGACTACATTCTGTTGAAATAAAAGCTACCCTAGCAAAGATATTGACAGTGGCCAAAATTTGATCACCATGAAATGCCATTTGAAATTCAAGAAAATGAAGAAAGCAATGAATGACACATATCAAGCACAGAAATGAAGGTGGTCTTCTAGAAACTAGCAGACAACCAGGTGGAAGAGTATGTAGCTGTGAAATCAGAGGAAGACAGGTGGCAAAACGTTTGCAATTGATAGCAGGAAGCCGCGAAAGAAGTTGTTCTTGGGGGAAGGGAAGTTGTCAAGAGGAAGCCATGGATCACATAAGAAGCTTTAAACTGAGAGAAAAGAGAGTAAAAATACAAAGTAGTGAAAACTGAGTAAGTATTTCTCTATAACAAAAAGATAAGAAGTAAAACACACCGTAATACGAGAAAGCTAAAGAAATGCGGTTCGTGGATCGATGTGAAGGTGTACAAAACAACCACGCATGCCGAAAAAATGGAAGTTGCCTCTAGGCTTGGTAAGGAGCCACTTCAAGGAACGGAGCAATGTGAAATAATGCCACAAAGCATAAGAGTGGAGAAAATGTGATCGAACAAGGAAGGAAAGTGAAGAGACGGAAGGAATATCTGGAAGAGTTATGCAACGGAAACAATCTCAGTACGAAGGCATTTGTTGCTCTCCTCTTGGAACGACATCTGGACTCCGGGATTATTTTCATTCGGAAGGATCACTCCCTTCATCAACATGTGTACTTTAGGGGTCCTTACTGACATTCTTGCCTACACCGTCAAAAATTGGCAATTTCAATCCTATCTCTATTATTTTCCGTCATATTTATTAATCATACGTAAAAGATTATTTGCTTATGTTAAGAAAATTTATTTGTTCAAGGCAAAATGGTGTGAGAGGCATAGAAGTTCTCATGATCACGAATCGTTCGTGCAGAGGACACGAGAGGAGTGAGAAGGTTCATTCAAGTGCGCTTCATTCTCCAAGACATTGCTCTCCATTGCTGCTTATTGTTTGGTCACTGATTGCCGCTAAATTACTTTATTTAAATTGTTCGCGGTATCATAGCATTACTGTAATCATCATTAGTAAAATATAGACTTAATTTGGGTGTGGCTAGCACTCACATTTCATATTTCCTTGTAGAAGGCCATCTCTGAATGCATTTTTTTGCTTACCAAATCCATGTCCACAAATTAATTATGAAATAGAAAAGAATATACCGGAAGGAAAAATGAAGGGAAAAGACCCACGTAGAAGACAGGGCAGGGATAGCTCGGAGAATCCAAGAGAGGTGTTGATAAATAAAAGTACTTGTCTTGGAAGTGTTGGAAGAATGGCTACAGCTAGTCAATCACATGATTAAAACATAGTAATGCTGAGATGTGTATTACATACAGCTGTTTTATCACTATCTCAGCTAGTCAGCTCAAATATCAACATTGTATAACGAGTATTTCTAACAAATCGATCCGTATTTTTTTTACAATTTCACCATCACTGGCAGCACAAATGTACTACCTCATGCGTCGAAATATTTCCACTAGTTAAAATCATTCTTTCAAGTTATTAAAAAGCCTTACATGCAATTGAAACATGTAATTATTTATCAATTAAATCACCTACCGCGCAGTTTAAATATCTTCCTCGAATAAACTTTTAAAATTCCTGAAGTGGAAATTGAAAGTAATTTTAGATGTTTTAAAATGTGATGCCACCATACATACTAATACCTACTAATAACCCTAATATGCCTACTATAACCTATAACTATAACCCTACTATAACTAATATGCCACCGTACATACTATTTTATAAATATTCTATTCTTTTGACTGTGCAGTGATTCATTTTAAGCTGCAATGATAATGTAGTTCGGTATATTTCATGAGCCACGGTTTGACTATAGGAAATAGTAAATTGCTTTCCACAGGTGAATTCGTTGTCTCAGTTTGTTTTCTTCCCATAACCACCAAACTCGGTGGTGGTTCCGAGGGGAGGTCCATCTCCATGGCAATATTTTCGGCAACAAGGAAACGCTCTCGCGGAGCAAATTTCATCGCGTGATTCTATTCAAACTTGCCAGTTTCGATTTGGTGCGGGAGAATTAATCCCTTCGGTTTCGTTGCCACAGGAATCCGTGGGGCCGCTCAATGAAGGATTTTCAATTTCCCATCAAGCAAATCCTATCCAGGTTCACATTTGGTCGGCACTGCCCTCTCCGCAGTTGGCGCGACAGAAGAATGACGAAAAGTGGATTCACGCGAAGAAGGAATTGGAAGCTGGACAACACATCGGTATTTTTACACTTATTTTATTCGATGATAGATCGGTTTACACCATATACACGCGCAATGAACGAAACTTCTAACGGCTGATTCGCAACGGTTCATCAAAAGTATGTGACATCCAAGCATAGTGCTAACAATCTTATCATCACTCTCGATTCCTGAGAGAAAATTAGCAGCCCCCACCATTACCAATACTTCCCATCCTATTGCATTGAATGGAGATAAAATGGATCGATAGAGTGACAAACGAAGAAATGTTAAGAAGAGTGGGAGAGAAGAGATGTCTGCTGAAAACTTTAAAAAAAAAGACGGGATAACTTAATAGGCCACATCTTAAGACACGATGACCTGATGAAGACAATCGTCGAGGGAAAAGTGAACGGGAAGAATGGAAAAGGCAGGCCTCGTATGAGATATATAGTAGAGATTGTGAAGGATGTAAAAGAGAAGAGCTACGTCAATACGAAGAGGTTGGCCGATGGAAGAATCGAATGGAGAGCTGCGTCGCTAAGCAACCCTAGTACATTGTTGACCGGTGATTATGATGAGCATGGAAATGAGTACTGGGAGACTTGGCGCTCATCCACTAATGATGGTTGCTCAACTCTTGGCGGCGCAGAATGCGGTGGTTTTATTTCAATAAATAAATATGGTTTCCAATTATATAGGCTCCTGATACCTTGGACGAGAAATTCATTTTGGGATAAGCTCATGCAAAAAAAACAGGAAATAAAATGTGATATATTTCGATTTCATAGCATAGAATTGGAAAAACAATTAAGGTACTCGGAGCTAGTTGACTAAAGCAGTAGTTGAATAGCAGTGGTTCACCTGATGCAAATTATTAAATGCAATCATCATCATCATCGGTCAACAATACAATGATTGGTTTGACGGAGCTTTCCACTCGATTCTTCTATCGGCCAACCTCTTCATATCTTCTCCTCTCTTTTACATCCTTCACAACTTGCTCCATATGCCTCATACGAGGCCTCCCTTTTCCTATATTCCCGTTCACTTTTCCCTCGACGATTGTCTTCATCAGGCCATTGTGTCTTAAGCTGTGGCCTATTCATTTGCCCCGTCTTCTTTTTGAGGTTTTCAGTAGACATCTCTTCTCTCCCACTCTTCTTAAGACTTCTTCGTTTGTCACTCGATCGATCCATTTTATCTTCATCATTCTTCGGTAGCACCACATTTCAAATGCTTCCAGGCTGTACCCCTCTGCTGCTGTTATTGTCCATGCTTCGCTGCCATATAGTAGAATGCTCCAGATGTATGTTCTAATGAAATGTTCCCTCACTTCCACGCTTGTATTTGCAGTTGTAAGCAGAATCCTCTTTTGCTAAAATGCCCTTTTGTAAAGAGGGCAATTCTACTGACAATTTCTCTCTGACTTCGTCCGTCGCTGGTTACTCGGCTTCCCAGGTAGCAGAACTCTGCCACTTCCCCGATTTTTTGTTTTCCTAGTTTAACATTGGTCCTGGATTCCTTTCTTCTACAACATACCAATACCTTAGTTTTATTTTTATTGATTTTCAGATGATATCTGGTCATTGTTCTTTCCGTATTTCATAGTGTCTTCTTGAAATCTCCTTCTGTTTCTGCCATGACTGCTATGTCATCGGCGAATCGAAGCATGCTGATTTTCTCCCCGTGGATATTCACTCCCGGAGACTTTTCTTTGACTTCTTCGATGGCTTTCTCGATGCAAACATTGAATAATACGGGAGACAGTGCACAGCCTTGCCTCACTCCTTTCTTTATACTTTCTTCTGTACTGCTGGGTCCTGATTTGATTATGGCCACCTGGTTTTTAAGCAAGCTATGGATAACTCTTCGGTCATCGTATGATACTCTAATTCTTTCAGAATCTTCAGTATCAAGTTCCAATTCACATTGCCAAATGCCTTCTCCAAAGCTACAAATGCTATTAACATCATTCGTCTCTATTCTCTATTCTCGCCTGAGGGCAAAAATCGCTTCTCTTGTGCCCTTGTTATTTTTTAAATCAAAGTTGTCCTCATCCAGAAACTCCGCAGCTTTTCGTTCTATTCTTCTACAGATGATTCTTGTCAATATTTTCTGGGCATGTATCGTCATGCGTTTGATCCGAAAATGTTCACAGTTCTCAGCCCTCTTTTTATTGGCAAAAGGGGATGATGATGTTCTTCTTAAAGACCGGGGGTATCTCTCCCAATTATCAATTAATATTTATCCATTCTTGTCCCTGATGCTATTGCATCTTAGAGCCCGTTCCTTGAAGTGATTTCTTACCATCCTGTAGGCAACTTCCACATTTACGCATTCGAGGTTGCTTTTTACATCCCGCATAGACCCTTCATCCATATTCCCTTTCTTTTCTCGCTTTACAGTTCAATTCATTCCTGATTCTTTTTAGCGAAGTGGCCCTCCTTCAGTTCCACATTTTATATGTTTTCTTTCTCTCTTCAATCAATTCTACAATTTCTTCTGTAATCCATGGCTTCTTTTTGACAACTTTTCTTCTCCCCAGAGCTTCTTTTGCTGCTTCCAGTAGCCCGATTTTGATATTTCCCACCTCTTTCAAACCGACCTCGCAGTCCTCTTCTATCTTGCTTTCCACTGCCTTGTGAAAAGCCAGCCGTTGATGAGGTTCCTTTAGTTTCCCTACTTGCCTTATATTATTCATCGATTGCTTCTATTTCTTGAGTTTTAAGTGGAATTTCATCATCACTACGTTTATATCACTGTCAATGTCTGCACCCGGGTAGATTTTGCAGTTCTTCACCTGGTTTCTGAACCTCTGCTTCACTAAAATGTAGTCAATTTGAAATGTTCTGCTGTCTCCGGTCATTTTTCAGGTATATCTTCTTCGTTGGTGTTTTTATACAATGTGTTTGCCACCACCAACTTGTGTTGTGTGCAGAATTCTACAAGTCTTTCTCTTTTCTCATTTCCATTTCCCAAGCCATATTTTCCGGTTATTCTTCCATCTTTACCTTCGCCAACGACAGCGTTCCAATCTCCTAAAATAATTAACTTTTCTTCTCCTTTTACGTGCTTTATTACTTCCGTGATATCCTCATAAACGTCTTCCACTTCTTCATCTTTCTAGTCTGACGTAGGCATGTGAACCTACACCAAAATGGTATATGTAGGTTTAGTTTCAATCTTCACCATTATAGTCCTCTCGCTGTACTGCAGGAAGCTCTTCACGCGCAGTCCTGCACTCTTCCTGAGCATTATTCCTACTCCAGCGTTACCATTCAGTGATCCGGTGTGAATAATTCTATAACTTCCACTCCAAAAGTCTCCTTCTTCGGGCCATCTCATTTCACTGATGTCCATTCTTCGCATTTCCACCTTAAGGTTCACCATTCTCCCGCAGGTCCGAAGTGATCGCACGTTCCTACTCTAAAGTGACTATCACACTTGACTGGTGTACTCTCTCGGGTAGTCCCCGCCCGGAGATCCGAATGGGGGACTGTTATATTTCTGAGGGGCATAGTTTACTGGAGTGGGTTCCATCACGTCATGATAAGAAAGGAAAGAGTGGAGTAGCTGCGACTCCTCGGGATATTAATGTGGTGGTTTCCCCTTGCCTTCCACATCGCAGTACCACAGCTGTTAAAGTAAATATTACCACGCTTGTAGTGAAATGAGCGTCGCTGTACCGACCACTGTGGTCTCCACCTTCACTCATGTGAAGAAGAGCTGATGCCCTCTCCTCCGGGTGCTAGGAAGCATAATTGTTGGAGGCCACCTGTCGCCAAGTCACGGCATCTTTACTAGTTTCTGTATCATTTAAATGCCTATCTTACTAATACCGCTTTGGAGTGCCATTGCTATTTGTCCACGACTGCTTATTCGACATGAGTAAACTCGCTTATCTCGCAGCTAACCTCTATATGTAGAGGTCGACCCACCATCCGCAACCTGGTGGACGCACTCGGTGGCTTTCAGCTCAGCCCCGAGATAGCCATGCTCCGTTTTGGGGCATTGTGGACAGACACACAACATCCGATGCCTGCTTCTCTCGCCACCGCTTTCATGGGGCGAGGTTTTTTGGCGCGGGTCCCCTTCGGCACAAATCCGTTTGGCAGCAGCCATCTTCGGCGCCCGAGTTCTGTGTGCGTTGCTCTTCCTTTCATCTGTCGCTATCCGCATGAGGTTCATTTCAAAACCCAGTCTCTAGAGCCCAGTCAAGGTGTATGGGTTGATATTCATTAGGGATCGTAAGGAATTCTTAAGCATCCATTGATTGTCTTACACAGACCAAGTGCAAAAGAGAGAGGTAGGTTTTTAGCGTTGCGAACTGAGAAACATTTGCCGAGCAAGACTTCATACAATTGAATCAGACGATATAGTAAGAATAGGGAAAACGAACCAGACAGTAACGCTCTGCCAAGTTACTGTCGCTAAAAGACCAAGACAAACGGACAGTGCAACTCTCCGTTGCAATGGAACGGCGACCAGAAGTCCAAGTACGATGGTCCAAGTAATCGACGATTCTTATTTTGTCTTGGTCGCTAGGAGCCATGGGTAAATGAAGAAAGTGGATGGTAGAGGTCAAGACTTTGTGGAATTCCATAATATAGGATGAGAAGTAAAAACTCAGAACAAAAAGTCAGGTACATGTACCTGATGATGCTTCAGTGAAGTGAAACATGTCGGAATAAATCTTTTTACCCTGTGGAACGCTAAAGTTTTTACTTCTCATCCTATGTAAATGAAGAAAGTTTTGGAATTGAAGAAGAAAAGAAGGAAAAGAAAGGGACTCATCCGCGCACCTGTCTATCCAGGGAGGCTGGAGACTTTACATTTTCCAGAGGGTTACAAGTGTATCAACGAGTACCGGGTGTTTGTGAGCAGGGGCGTCGGAACTATTTTTGCCGGTAGGGGCTAACTTTGTAAAGGGCCCGGCTTTTAAGAAAAGAGCCCCTCTCCTATGAAAAGGGCCCGGATTTTTTTGCGGATAGGAGGTGGTAGAGACTAGAATTCCGTTAAAAAGTGCATATGAAGGTGGTAGAATATGAGTGAGAAAGGTAAAGGCAATCTGGAAACAAGCAAAATTTAATTTTTATTAATGTAGACTCATTTCTCAAGGGCCCGGGGCAGATTCTGGGGGGGAGGGGGGCGAATGTTCCCCTTCCCCCCCACTTCCGACACCGCTGTTTGTGAGAGATTCCTGTTGGAATACAGTGGTCTAGGAGAGGATCGTTTTGTAACATTTGGGGATGAGAGCAATTTAAGTATTTTAAGGGAATCTGAAGATTGGTTTACACTTAAAAATAGCTCCAGTTTCGTGAAGTGCACACTACAATGGCTAAATTATTAGGTGGAGTTATTCCTGCCCTTCCTCTGCTAAAAGATCTCTAAGTACGAACAAAAACATTTGAAATGCTGCTACATTTTGCGCTATATACTCGCCAAGAAGAAGTGTACAGTGACTTTGACACTGTTATGTTTCAGGCAGTGGAAGAGAGTTTCCCGGGTGTGGTCTTTGTGGCAGCTCTCCCCATCCTTGCCAGAACTTGAGAAAAAAATTATCACACCTTCATTTAATGAGTACGTACAATAATATCGCTCCACAATCAAAAAGCAAGCGACACACTTTTGTTGCCCACCTCCCGACGTGGACGAGGCAATCGACGTCAACTTACTCCTTGAACTCATCGTCAATCGACTTACTCCTTGAACTCATTCCACGTGAGCATGGGATCGAAGGAAACACCGTCGGTCGGGAAATAGGGGAGACCATTACTTCTCATTTCTTATTTGTGGTGAGAAGGGATCCTGAATGATGAGGAATGAACCATTCACACGTTGCCCACCGGAGAATCCAGCGTCAGCTTGGAATGGACCGCCATGCCTTATGGAAATTTATAGGCGGCTGAAATAACATTCAGGAGGGATGCGATGCTTAGTATGAGCAACTAGTTGGAGGCCCATGGAACTGAAGCGGAATAGAAACGCGGGTGAGGGGAATAAAAAACTTGGCGGTCAATTACGACGTACGCAATGTGCTCAAGTTGCTGAGAGGAATAAATATGAGATGCATTAACTGGCATAAGAGGATTGGACAACGTTTGTTGTAGCTGCTGTTTAGATTGAAAAATCCTAATCATACGTGCCCACACACCCTCGCGGAGGCTCGCCTAGACGTAGATGTATTAGGGTGGCTAGTAGCATTACGTTGCAGGGTTGCAAATAAACATTGGCCGTACATAATGAAACTTACATAAAAATTGATCTTTTTATACTTTCACTGTTGTCATTGCTGATTCTTCAGACTTGATGATCGATAGTAAACAAAGAATGTACATATATACATAAATAACAATAAAGCTGGTCACAGTCGTGACAAATGAATAAAAGCACATAAATAAAGGACACAAAGATAGTTTTCCGATATTTCGTTGGCCACTGCCACCTTTCTCGAAGGGGAGGAGAGAAGTGACTGAGGGGGCAAGGCAGGTCGAGGAAACAAGTGAAGGGTGGAAGAAAGAGGGGTAAATGTGGGGAGGGAAAGGGTATGAGAAAATGCATGAGAAAAAGAGAGAAAGACAGAAGGTTCCTTTAATAATCCCTGTTGATTTCCGGTTTGCGGAAAGCATGGAAGAGCCAAATTAGAGAATGCCCGAACGTTTTAAGTTGGAGGGGAGACGCTGAAGGTGGGAGGGAGGCCAGTATGCTAACCTCGAAACAATTGTTGAAGTTGGATTCGTGGGAGGCGGCATGGCTAAAGGACCCATGCATGGCTACCGGGAGAGAATAAGAACGGAAGGAGGGATTATTGCAGGAGGAGCAGTGACCATTCATACGGATGCAAAGCGGGGTAGTGGAGAGGCCGATGTAAAAAGCGGGACAGAATTGGCGGAGTAGAAGGCAAACAGTATTTTCAGTGGTGCAGGAAAACGAAGGCATGGAGGGAAGTGGGAAAGAGAGGAATTGTTTAGGGAGAGGCTAGGTGAGAATGACAGGACAGATTTTGCATCTAGCGCGATTGCAGGGGGAAGGGGGTGTTTTTGGAAGAAGATGGGATTTGGACAGAGCTCTGGTATTTCTCAGAATACCCGAGAGGTTGGGGGGACGTTTGAAGGTAAGAGACGGGCATTTAGGAAAAATGTTGGTGGTGATAAGGTTATCAGACAGGATAGGGAAGAGGTCTTTGAGGATGTGTTTAAGGGACTGAATACCAGGTTGTGCACAAGGAGAGGTTGTCTTTGGTTTTGCGAGGAGGGGCTATGGGGGAGTAAGGTTTATTGTAGATTTTTTTGTTGAGAAGATGCTCAGGGTACCCTCTTCGGAGGAGAGACTGGTGTAGGTTGGTGAGGCATCTGTTAAGGGAGTCTGTGTTATTGCAAATACGGTGGCCACGAATGGAAAAGGAGTAAGGTAAGGAAGTTTTGGTGTGGTAGGGATGGCATCTATTATAGTGGAGGTATTGTTGCTTATTAGTGGGTTTGATGTGAACAGATGTGTTAAATTTGTAATTGGAAAGGGAGATATCGACATCAAGGAAGGTAATGCTGGAAAAGGAGAAATGTGATGTGAAGGAAACTGAGGAGGAAGCGTTTTGAGGGGCGACGAATGAGTTAAGGGAATCGGTGTCGTGTGACCAAGGGAGAAAAATATCATCGATATAGCAGAGCCAGAGTAGCGGCTTGAGGGGGCTTGTGGATAGAAATGATTCTTCAAGGACGCCGAGGAAGAGGTTGGCATAAGAGGGACCCTAGTTTGAAGGTAGAATTTGTTGTTCAAGGAAAAGAGTTGTTAAAGGGTGAAAAAATGAATGGTCACCGCTCCTCTTGCAATAATACCTCCTCCCGTTCTTATTCTCTCCCGGTAGCCATACATGCCTCCTCCCACGATTCCAACTTCAACAATTGTTTCAAGGTGGACTTACTGGCCTCCCTCCCACCTTCAGCGTCTCCCCTCCAACTTAACGTTGGAGCAATCATTAATTTGGCTCTTCCTGTTGATCTTTCCTCGATGTACTTCCTACAACTCACACTAGCTCCCTTCGGAGAGAGAGAGAGAGAGAGAGAGAGGAAGAAAGCTTTCTCCTCTCTCTACAGTCTTACTCGACGTGAAGCGCCAATCAAATTCCCTCGCCGCATCCCAGCCGCCTCATCCCGCTCCTCCGTTCGACTCCCCTCTCGTCCATTTCGAGGCAAGAGACGAAATCCCAACAGCGCCTAGCAACCCGACAACCTCGTTCCTTCCGTGCGTTGCCAAGGCGACGTTTACTTCGTCGAATGGCGTCCTGGCTTGGTTCTCTTCTCTCCCACATGGCGCTGCCTGTCCACCCACCTCCTCCATCACGCCGAGTGGTCAACCACTCGATTACAATGAAACCTCTGTTCTGGAGAGAGAGACGACTTTCTTTTTCCCACACTTCTAGAATACACCAAATTAACTTCCAGTCCGACATTCTTAAACTTTGCCGTGACCTTCGGTGTCGACTGTTTTGGAAGGAGGGATATAATCTTCCGATGCAACCGTCTATTAATTCCACCATCACTAAAATCCGTCCGGCGTCCACACTCTGTCCCTCCATCGCAATCACCATGTTGAAATCTTCCTCCCACACAAAACACCACAGATAAGTCATTCTTTGGATCCCTACGTCCAAAGCTAAACATGACCAGAACTGAAGCTTTAAAAAAATTGAGATCTAGGCATAGCATCATTATCACCAAGGCGGGGAAAGGTAGCCATTTTACATACCAAGGATCCAATGACCGAGTCCCTTCAACAACTATGACCACAACCCCAAATATCAGAAGGAAATATCTTCGTTCCTGCGCCAGTTCGGACCCGATGACGGTCTCCCCTCCAAAGATACACTCTCCCCTGAACTCTGATCGCCTCAGTTCTACCTCCTTCCTTAAATCCACAAGCCAAGCAATCCCATTGTAAACTCTTTCAACTCCCCCACTGTAGGAATATCTGCACACATCGTACGCACCCCCATCTACAACCCTTAGTCCGTTCTTCACTCTTTTATCCGAGATACCTTTGACCTTTGCTTCATTATTACTACTCCCCCGAATTCGGATGGCAGCAATTCCTTCCCTTCTTCACACCACCGCCGTTCTTCCCTTCGCCTCGCCCACTGAATTCCTTCTTGAAACGTTCAAATTCGCCCTCACCGGAAATTCTTTCTATTTCGATAATAAGTTTTACCTCCAAGCGACACACACCGCAAAGCAAACTAAAATGGCTCCGACATACGTCAAACCTCTTAATGGGCCATCTAGAAGACACTTTTCTCTCTCGCCAAGCACTTAAACCTTTTTTATGTCTTCTTTTTATTGACGATGGCTTCCTCCGTTGGCCACAAGAAGCTCTTAACAAATTCCTCACCGAATCCCCCTCCCCTAATTCCCCCTCCAATTCCAACTCATTACTCTCCCAACGCTTGTCTCCAAAATGTTGGGATGTTCGTCATTTCTGGCCACAAAACCCTCCAACCACGATCAATATCAATCAGTATCCGTATCTAATCCCCCTCCATTACAGGGCACACCAATTAGTAGCAAAATTCCATGATTTATGCGAATGCTTCGCGCTATGCCTACATTCTGTGCTTCGTAAACGTGGAAACTCAGAGCGACTCTCGAAAATGAACACTTTCGCTTTCCTCTCAGCAATCCCAAAACATTAGCAACAGCCGCCCTTGACCTCTCAACCACTTCCTATCCTAATGCCTATACACTGAAGATTTCTCACTTATGTAAACAATGCATCAAAGTGGAAATAATTACTGGTAGTCAAACAAGCCGAGAATATTTGAAGGGGTGAATTTGGCAGCACAATGCAACGACACCAATTCCCGTCAAGTCAGAAGTGAAGTCGGACCGTGGTGAGGCAAGCATGTGGTCGCTTCGTAGGACCCACCTCTTTGGCCGGACTACTATCTTCAATAAATCATTCATTGTCACTGCAGGTCGTGAATAGAATTAACTTCCCTTATCCTTAAGAAACTCTCCATCACTTCCATCTTTTAAAAGGGCGCTACATAAAACACTTCTCAAAGTTCAACAGATGGGCACATGAGCATCACACGTCACGGGCACTCTCTCAATGCATATGATAGATTGGAACACGGATGGCAAGATAAACGGCGCACATTTAACACCATGTTCATGCATCATATGATGTTTGTTTTTGTTTAGTAATTTTCCTTAATTCCTTTTAATTTTTTATTCTTTCTTTTTTCTCATTTCCTTTTGTAATTTTTCTTTTCTTGAATATTATATTTTATCTACTAATTTTCCTATATACATACTATTATTTTTGAGTTATTCTTAAACACTAGCTTTACTATCAGTAGGATTTCGCAGGTTTTTCACACCCCCTTCTTGTGTGGGTGTTTTCCGGCATTGGATTTTTTTCGTAAAGGATGTAACCATAATAATCCTCACGTTTTTCCCACACTCTAAATTCTTTCACACACCATTTGATATGTAATATTGATATATTGTGTGTATATATTTCTTTTGCATTAATTTATCATTCTTTAATTCCTATAAGTGTATTCTTTGCTGATTTTTTTAACCTCAGATTGTAATTGTTTTAGGTACTGATCACCATTTGATTTACGTATTTATTTTGACGAGGGGTTAGACGGCAGAAGGGACAGTTTTGTCTCAATCTCGCCCCAATAAAGACACCTTTTAATATTATTATCATTATTTGGCCAAATATGTTATGTTCTCTCTTTTGCGCCTCTTACGTAGATTTCATGCGCCATTGTTTCCAAACATTTATCGCAATGGCCTTCCTTTCGGATACGTAATAGTGCATTATATTCCACCTGGAGTATATCCGTTTCCTAAAAATTACAAATTCAACCTAATTAAACCAATAACAATTTTAAATTTTCAAATCGATTTTTGGCGATGCAACTATGTCCTCGATTTTGCTCATATTTTCTGTGTGTTCTAGACACAAACGTCCTTTATGGCGTGCCCCGTACGCATTTTAACCTGAGTAGTGTATTTACGGAAGGTTACATGGTACCTAGGAAGACCCCACTCTTTCCGAGGACTCAAGGGCGTGATTCAAAGGTATGTTCCCGAAGAAAAATAATTAAATTCCGCGTAAACTTATCCGCTTGCACTATTCAATATTCTCACGATTTCATAAATATAGAGTCAGTGGAGGCTAGAGACAATGAGCACAGCTGAAAAACGAAGAATTGGAAGCTTCATCTTACTTGATCAATGTAAGCGAGTCTCGGCATTTCCCGCCCCCGCAGCGTGGAGCCAGACCCCGGACGCGCGATCGGAATATCATATGTATTTTTCGACGTCGCAAACTTATTTTTAATTTATCTTCAGTTTCATGTTTGTGAGTCTTCAACGGGTGCTCTAATATTAGCTACTTGACAGGTCTCTCCCTAAAACGCTATATATTCTCCACTTTACGTAAAATTATGTCTGAAAACAGCGTTCACCATTTTGTAACGTAATAACACACAAATGCTTCAAAACTATTTAAGCTTAGGCATTGCAAAGGCAAAGGATGTTTATTTATCATACCATTTTTTATTCAATTAAATTCCTTCCACAACGTCACCATCAACTTATCCTAGAAGATATTCTGAGAGAAATGATGTCAGGAGTTTTTTTTTGGAAATTTGGTCATGTTTGAGCCCCTGTATCAGACTAACAAATGATAATCATGAAAAATTACGTACTAGTCCTTAATGAGCATTGTTTTGTGGAGTTTTCTGTTCATACCAAGAAAAAGAGCAATTTTCGGCCGCTTTCCGGGGTGGCTCCTGAGGCGAACACCAGGCGAACATTATGAGGCTAATCTTTTATCCAAACACCATATCCATTTACAAGTTCCGGTAAGTTAAACAATTGACCTTAGGTAAGTGCTGACAAACCAGCTCGACTATCAGCCCACATTGTGATATCAAGAGGTTCCGTTAGCAGAGGGGTAATTCCTGGGAGCCCCACCAGGGCGGCATGACCTTTCACGGTATTGCCTCGCGTCGGGCAAAGGGGTTGCATCAAAGTTATATTAAGCTCCAGGCAAATCATCGCCCACTGCTGGGGCGTTGCCGTGGTGAACACCTCGATGTTAACACCATTTAAAACTGCACCATCGCCTCTTAGCGAAAACCACATTACTCCAGCACTAATTTAAAAAATAACGACGGAATACATGAGAAAGTAAAAAGAAGGGTAAATGGAAAATGTAGCAGACCCATGAAATAAAACCCTCCACACTGGGTAATCACACTGACCTTGGGCGCCGGAGCACACTGATGCACTCTGGGTAACCCCTAAACAAATTTATAAAATTCATCCTTGCGTATTTATTGGCGTCATTAGATTTCTAATTTCTAATTCTAAAATGCCTAATTTAGTTCTTATACGACCACCCGTTACGGATGAAAATGTGTTTTTAAAAATTTACAAGAACTTTTTAAAAAATAAAATGATATGAAAACCTTCTACACGCACATTAAAATAAGGCCCTGTAAGAGGCATTAAAATTTGACTACGATCAGATCAATGCTTTTAAAGTAATGGCTTTTCTAAGTCAGTGCTCCATTTGAAATAGTGATATAAAACCGGCACTTTTTGTTCAATCGATGATAAAGCTATAACGGGTCGCAATAAAAACTTTCACTTTCTAATGTTTAACGCGAAAAAAAAATATTGATGCGACTGGTTTTCATGTAGGACTACGGGCAATGTTGTAATCACCCATTAACCAAGAGTACATATAGTTTTTCCCCAACAGCAAGTCTGTATGAGCGAACGAGTGTCCGAATCAGGTGTAGAGCGGCCAGAATGTGTATTCCTGGCCAATGCATGAACGTCACAATTGGCTGGACGCAGGCGGGGCTTAGTTCCTCCTCCGGCCGTCAGGGGCAGAACAGAAGGAGAGCGGGGGAGGTCATTTGCATATTCATGACCTCGTGATGAGTAGCGGCGATGCAAATCACGCGCCAACCAAAACCAAATTGATTGACCGCCGGCCAACAGCGCGTCAAACGCCACCTGTCATTGCCGCCCGACAGCCTTCCTTTTTTTTGCGTTCCCGTGGCTTAACGGCGTTTTTATGACGCTACCGGCGCGCCACTCGCTGTATCCCGAAAACCGCGCTCCTGCACGAATGTCCTTTCAAAACACCGATTGGCCATTTACACAGAGAGACGAACTCGTTCCCTGGAAGAACTTAATCCCGAAAAAAGGCCATTCTTGTTCCCTTTAAGCTCGACGACCGTTGAAGTCCCACGTGCGAATATTGTCCGAATCCATCGTGAAATATGAGAATGGTAGAGAGCATCGGAGAAATCACGCTGTTTATTGCGATCGTGTTAAACCAAAATCCTATGTATGACCACCGAGCGAAAAGTTTGATCGGTGCATTACGGAATTGTTTCGAAACATGATTTTAAATTCAGAGACGCGCCTTTTCAGTGACACACTCAAATTTAAGAGAACCGTATCATAATTTCATTGGGAATTTTCGGGAAGGAGAGATATGCAAGAATGAAGTACTGGGAGAATGAATTAAAAATCCTGAAGAGTCTGGAGGGAGAGAAGGGGAGAGTGTTTCCAGGAGCGGAGGGATCGTCTTGGTGCGATAAAGGACCGGCGCACAGTGGTCCAGGTTCCCGGAAAATATGGCATCGTCCAATAAATCGTCTGATTGCATCCAAATCGGGTACATATAGGTATTTTCGACAGCTGATTACGAATCTGAAGTCAAAATGTTACAATTGCTAGTAAGTTCACGAATATGAGTGCAAATTTAAAATAAAAATGGCAAATATCTCGTTAAATAGTTCCGATCATAAAATAAAGGTTTTCCAGCACGCTAATCACGAGTAAAAAGTTAAAGTACGCAAAATTAGAATAGATATATAAATGCACTTCATGCATTTTAGTTATGAAAGTACGATTATAATTTTTTTTGAGTATCACAGTATGAAAAAGTAAAAATAATTAGTTATTTAATTTTTCGCTCATTATTACACCCACAATTTCACAATACTCATCGATACCATTTATATAAACGTACAGTTTGCAACATTTGTACACATACTTTTAAGTACATATTCCGAATAAAAAATGAAATAAAATACAAATAATTAATAATGAAATTAAACTAAAAAATTATTCTCATGAACCATCGCTGTCGTATGGACTTGCATTCATGAATAGCTCTGACTCATCTGAGATTGGCTCTTCTGAATCTTGCTCTGGCACAGCTATGGTAGGAGAAACGAGCATGTCGATTACTTCACGGGATAGTGGGTGTACCGTTTTGCGTATCACTTTTCTTCGCATGCTCGTTATCCTTGGGTCGGAGTGAAGTATTAAGCGCTGGAAAACGTCTTCCATGTTTTGACTTCTAGAACAAGTTCTCGCGAATTCCGTTCTAAATTTTCGTATCCACTTATTCCGCGCTTCCTGCGCCTCCTCGCTCATTACTCCAATGGGTAATTTGAATTCACTCATGACATCTTTGCCGTGAAGAAGCACCTTATGCACAGAGGTGGGCATATAGTACCATGGGTACAGCTCTGTCAATAAGCGTGCTGTCTTCACGGCATAATCGTGGAATTTTTCTAAATTAATTTCTAATCCGCTTGAAATAAGCTGGAGAACCACGTGGAATCGATGCACTAGCTCCTTTGAGATTCCAGTTATTGCAGCAGTTTTTTCCGCATATCGGAAAAAGGTGCATGCGGTGTTCCCATCGTTTGTGTTACCGGATCCCTGTTTTGGCATGTCGACAATCAACCCCATTTCCTGCCGGAACTGCTCCTGTATCACTTTTTTCCTCAGCTGCACCTCTGCGGGGATGTTTCTCGCCGACTTGCCACTTCTTCACATTCAGTTTATATGACAAATGCAAGAGGTATTCATAACATCGGATCCATGCATGTAAGGACGACATGCCGTACTTCAGATTTTCTTTTTTAACCTCCATCGTTAGGCACGCATCGATGTCGTTAAAGCTTTTAGAAGTGGCTCCACACAGGTGACATCTCATGCTGGATGTGGTGTCAGTCATAGCATTGTAATTAACAGTAGCCATTGTGGAGCCAACTTGCAAAGCATGCGTGGACATTTTTCGTATTTCGCTACACGCTCGTGTTCTTTCTTGATGACTTCGGTGGACTCGCTTCGGAATTGTAGGTGAAGGGGCCTACAGAAGAACGGAGAGGAAGGAGCTGGATTTTTCCAAACCACCGTGTGATTACGTGTTTCTAATTGTAAGGGCACAATTGATGTTAAAAATACACTGGAGTCATCGATCTGTCGTTGCTGTTCATCCACTAAGTTCATTTTGTAGTTACTGTGCCCAGAACTACCGTCAAAGCCCCACTTAACATGAAGCGTTAAGTTCTGCAGCTGAATTTTGGGTAACGAAGATAATACTTCGGCCTGATGAAGAGCAATCCGGTCCATGGTATGATCCAGGAGAGATTGTAGCGGAACAGAAGCAGAACTTCCTGTTATAACGCTACCCGGTGGATAACACTTCTTCTTCTCGGCAAGAACGATGTTGTACGGAGGATATGTGTCCTTGAAGCCCTTGTGAAGGAAGTCATCGCGTATTAGACCCAATACACAAAATAGTAGGCCTAAATGTAATTCAAAGTAATACAGTAGAAGTAAGACAATCATATGTATGTTTTAAATTCCGCCATCATTAGAGTAGTTCTTCTCGTCAAGAAATAAATAAATTTGGTGTTAAATTTTAAGAGTTCCTAGTAAAACTTTAAACTAATATAGCACTCGCCAGCCAAAGATTTCCTCTTGTCAGCCATATTGTTGATTTTGAGGTTTATATTCAAAACAGCAACGGCGCGGCGGTAGCGCTGCAAGGCGTTGTACGCGCTGGAGCTCTCGGTTCTCGACAGCTATTTGCTAATATTATTCGCTTAGGTGCATTAAGGTGTATGTTTCTATATGCGTTTTGTAGGAGAAATCTTGCTCTTCAAACTGGACTGAAAACTGTCATAAATTGTGAAAAATTGTAAAATGTAAGGAACTCTTTATGCGGAAAATCGACCTTCTGAAGGAACCTACAATATCGCAGAATTAAATTCGCTCACTGTACTTACGGATTATTGCAATGATAATTTTGAAAGTACTTAATTTTTCTTCAACATTTTGCAAAACGAAAATCGGTCGCGTAGATATAATTTTATGCGTTCTTGAAGTAAACGCTATTCAAAGTGCACTGATCAATGCACTCGTGACCTCAGATGCGCTCACTTTGACACTGACCTGTTGCGACGGGTGGACTTCTACTTACCTGCTACAAACGTTTTCGAACGTGGGGGTCAATTATCTACTGCCCCCGCCAGTCTAGAATATTTAGAAAGTAACTTTATTTTTCTGTCCATGCCATGATTTTCAGGGTACCTGGACCACTGTGCGGCGGTCGGAGAAAATGAGGACTTGAAGGAAGGTGTGGGCACAGTGAGGCAAGAACGCATGCAACAGACCGGGGTCAGCGGTCATGACACTGCAACGCTACCACATAAATTCAAGGTCAGAATGATAAGTATTTTAAAGTGTGGTTTTATCAGTGGTAAATGGTTCATTTCAACATTACGCATGGTGGAGAAGACTCGTAGCTTAATGACACAGCCATAGAAAGAAAATTATTCACCATGTCATTGACAAAGAAATAAGTGAGGTGAAGATAGCAATGTTTGTAATTGTAAGGATTGAAAACTATACTGTAGGATGTTGTAGGCAATTAGATACCTCGAATGATTCTGCGATCGAGTTCAAGATATTCTGTAGATTTGTGAACAGGGCAACGAAGCATCACTGCTAGCTTGCATGACTCAACACATTGTGCATTTGATGAAGAGGCATAGGGATATTTCAGGAGATGTTCCGTTGTGACTGGGAAATTCCTTGCATGGATAGCCAAAAGTACTCAGTAAATAGGCCAGATCCTTCAAAAAGCGACGCAACCTCAAATGTACGTTTCTAGCGAAAAATCTCAATATTTTTTTATAACTGGTGTAGGGTTAAAACACGAATGTAGTTATTTTGGAGAAAATATTATGATAATATTTGTGTATTGGGTAGTACTTAACTATACACCTTGTTAAATTAAACATTTCGAGTGACCATTGGGTGTTATTTACAAAATCAACTGTTTTTTGATTTAATTTTAACTAAAGAAGAGGTAAGCTTGTATATCTTCACTTATTCCTACTGCGATATTAACCTCTACAGTTAAACTGAGATTTTGTGCTGAGATAGTAAATAAAAATCTTCCATTATAGGTAGGTACTTCTTGCAGCTGTCGTTCACACAGCGTAAACTAAGTAAGACTCTCATCGACTCCCACGCATGCCACCGCGAAGGGGCGAGGGAATTCAGTTTCTCCATTATTCGTAGGATCCCGGCATTGCAATTACCAGCAATTACTTTTTGTATTTTCCAAACATTCACTTCAATACTTTTATGGGCTGTTCCCAGCTGCTGCATTTCAGTGCTTTCCTAGTCAGTCCACACTGGTTGACACAGGCACACCGGCAATTAAGACTCCGGGATCATTGTTCCCTACTGTCAATAGTGACAACTAGTTCCTGCGTACGAAAGCCATGAGTTTTTTATAACGTTGACACGTGAATTTAGCATGTGCCGTAAACTGGGTTTCTCCATTAATGCTTCCTTTCTATCGTTTTACTTACTATCGTTTATAATATATATTAGTAAATTATATCGTATATAATTTACTATCGTTTTATTACAATAATACCTGAAATCACATACGCTAGAAGGCCATTTGACAAAGCAAGAGAAAGACCCAAACGAAGAAAAACTGATATATTACGAAGTAAAACTTTGGAAGAGGAGTTGAATACAATGCACTTGCGTGCCAAAGGAGATGATGGTGCTGCAAAGATCACGAAAGAAGCGACAGCAACAATTGCAAGCAGGGCTCAGAGAACTCTGGCCAAATAGAATTCTAACTTAATTATCGGATGAGGAGGAAAATTGTGTGTAACGTCCAGATAGCTGAAAAGTAATCATTTTCTGATAGTGACATGAATGAGTTATTATCATATTACGCTAGAAAATCTTTGCATTAACGCAAACTAATCACAAGTTCAGTAACTTTTCATTTCAGGAATTGATAATGAATAATTGATAACTCATTTACTGTACCTAATTCCTCACCATTTTGGAGACTTAATTAAGACAGCTTCAAATAAATGATGTTGCTTTCACAAAATATTGCGACTTTATATCCGAATTTTATTCAAAGAATTCTTATATTCAATTACACTCAAAGCATTATTCTTCTTATTGTATCCCGACCAACCTTCAGGTTCAATTCACTGTGGGGCAATATTTAAGTTTGCGATTCCTCCAATTGACCAGCTTTCCAAGGAGGCCTCGTGGGCACGAAATGAGAATATCCGAAGTTTAGTGAGCATCATTCTAGAAATACTTCTAGATTAGCCAGCATCCATCGAAATCTTCTTGATACTGCTTACGGCTGCTATATTCCCTGCTCTTCCGAAGTTGCTACCAAAGTGAAGAAGTATCTACCACACTTGGTCAGCAAAATTCTTCTCATTCAAGAAGATGAATATGTATGTATGCTGAATAATTTTCAGAAGAAGATTTTCACTCAGATATGTATTTATACATTTAAGTAACATTAGAGGTGCTTTTAACGTCAAAATAACTTCATTTTTTCTTTGCTTGAAATTACTTGAAACCTCCGCATCTGGTCTTCCCTGTAGTTAAATTTTATGGTTTATCTAGTCATCCAATAGTACGAAAATTCAACTACTAGACTAATGAATTGAATGTCATAATATATTTTGTTGATGGAAAAGTGCTTGGGAAGAATTTCCAGTCATTTTTCTATTGGGTAGCAGTCAAGCGGTCGCTCCGCCATTCTGCTTGTAGAGCCTATCTTCTGGTGAAGATAGGTTCCTATAAACACTAACATTGGAATCCCTATATCAAAAAAATATCCTTTCGCTGAAAACTTTGACTGAATTAGCAAAAAGATCGTCTACAGAGGTCAGCTTTTTTCGATTTCAAGCCTCTGTTCAGTGGTGACATTCGATTTTTTCAATGGTTAAATTGCGGGTGACTTCCAAGCACACAAAACACAGATGAAATCGCTAAAAATAAAAAGTACGTCGTCTCATCGGATATTTCTCTCTGTAATTCTTTTGCTTTTTCTCCAAAGTATATCATCAATGGTTGGATAGCGTACTTTGAGGAATTTCATGTTCTGGAACGAAATTAAAAATATTCCACGGTGTGGAAAAACAATTTCACTTTTTTTTTACCTCCAATGCCTAAGTATTTACTCTACAGCGGAGTCCAAGTTAAAAGTTCTGGAGTAACACACCTGAAATAAAGGCTGTTGTGATTGAAGCGAATTGAGAGATTGGTTTACAATATGTGGACACAGAGATGCTTGTAATAACGTTATTGAAATGGTCCAGCGAGAAGTAATGAGGAACCATGTTATAGTTTTGAAGAATTACGAGAGACCACTCAATCGACACACCGCTGTCGAGATCACATTGGTCCAGTTGTGTCTCCGATGTGTGCGTCAGCTGTTCCACGGAGGACCAACATTGATGCATTCTCGTTCGAACAAAAAGTAAACATGGAGAGCATAGATTACGATTCCGATATGAATGGGGTCTGAATATGTTCGCCTAATTCTAAGATCCTTCGGAGGATACTCTGGGAAACATTTCTCGGATCACCTAACCACTTCCATTAAACAAATATTCTTACTCTTTTTACTCAGTTCATCCCTCCTCGCAATTTCTCTATTGCGTGAGGATTTCGCAGGTTTTTCACACCCCCCTTCTTGTGTGGGTGTTTTCCTGCAGTGGGTTTTTGCGTAAAGGATGTAAGCATAATAATCCTCACGTTTTTCCCACATTGTAAATTCTCTCACACACTATTAGATATGTAATATTGATATATTGTGTATGTATATTTCTTTTGTGTTAATTTATCATTATTTGATTCCTATAAGTGTATTCTTTACTTATTTTTTTTTAACATCGGATTGTAATTGTTTTAAGTATTGACCACTATTTCTTTTATATATTTATTTTGACGAGGGGTTAGATGGCAGAAGGGACAGTTTTGTCTCAATCTCGCCCCAATAAAGACCTTTTATTATTATTATTATTATTATTATTGCTATAACTGCATGGTCCACTGCATACAGTGACATTTTCACTTTTCTCTCTACAACTTTAGTTTCACCTATTTCATCCGTGGCTTGCTCAGATAGTTCTTTACTGTAGCATTTGAAAGGTGCTGCAGTGAACCCTTTTTTTTCTCCCACCTTGTCTCCAAACACCAATATATTCTTTCTCCCCTCTACGCTTACCATTATTATGTATCCTCCGTACACTTATTTAACTTCTTTCATTCAAATAAATCCCCATGGTTATCATTAAGATTCAATTCACCCTATCGAGGATATTTTACCACTCTATGAAACATATACCTCTGTTAACTTATAAAATCCTTTCTATCATAGTTATAAGACAGCCAATTGCTCTCTTGTCCCTTCACTAACACCAATTATTTTTAATTATTTCCAGTGTGGTTCTGGCCACAGCCTTCAAGGAAGGAGATAAGAAACTAATCGTTCTGAAAATTTCGCAATCTCTGACATTGTTCCTCTTTATTTTTGCAATAATCTTGAGAAATCAAATATGGCCATTATCCCGTTTCGTATATATTTTTTACTACCAAAGTAACACTTTAAATTGTTCTAAAATGCCTTTAAGACCTCTAATGTAATCCATCTTATCAAACTGTTTTTCTTACCTTAAACTCGTGTTTTATTTCACTCACGTATTCTCGTCGCCTGCTCCTTCCAAATCAATCTCCATTCTATTTTCCCTTTTGAGTCATGCATGTCTTGAAAACGGACCGCATTCCAATTCCTTCTCAAATCATTGTCATTCACTCCCACGTCTTTTGTATTTCTTTCCGAGTTCCCTCGGTTGCTTTTTCGTGATCAGTTTCGTGGTTCTTTACATTCCCGAACACATTCAATTCCTCTGTAATTCTTTCTCGCATTCCCTGTTTATTCAACTCTCCCTTGTCTCATTTGAACCCATTCTTGATTAATTTCCTGAATTTCCTTCTTCCATTCCACATGATTATTATTTTCCTCTTTTTCGTCTTGTCCTGCGTCACCCTATTTGCTTTTTACACGATTACCGACTCTTCCTCAATGTACTCTCTAGTGTTGTCGCAATCTAATAGATGGATAATAAGGACAGGACAATATTCTATTAAAAACTTGAAGACACTAAGACAGAAACTAAATGGAACAGTAAAAAACTGCAAAGAGTGAAAAATATTTGGGATCTGTTCACTGTACATCAATAAGGAATTTAAATTCCTTTTTACTGTCGTAAAATAAATGTCGTCGATAACAGAATAATAAACTAGATTACATCACGATCAGGCAAAGATTCAGGAACAGCGCAAAGAATTCGCAAAGTTTGGTAGGCGCAGATTGAGACTCTGACCATAACTTGGTGGTGATGAAATGTGAGATGAGACAAAAGAGGTTGAGTGTAGGAAGGAGAATAAGAGACTGGGATGTAGGAGCACCGATTGGAGGAGAGAGTACAGTTGAGTTGGTGGACAGATGCATGAAGGAAGATGAGGAAAGAGGAACAATAAACGAAGGGTTCACAGCAACTAAGACGGGTATAAGAAGAGCAACTGAGAAAACTATTGGAACAGTAGACGCTAGGAGGATAACAGCCGAAGTGATGGAAAGAATCGAGGAGAGAAGGTAATGGAAAAATGTAGACACCAAGATAGGAAAAAGGTGCTATAAGGAGATAAAAAACGGACTTTGGAGAGAAAAAAGGAGAGCAAGAAATAAGTGGTGGAGTCGGCAATGTGAGGAGATGGAGAGACTCCAGAGAGAAGGAGAAATAGGCTGTCTGTTCTCAAAGGTTTGAATGTTGTCGGACATCAAGAGATGAAAAACTGTCCTGTGCATCGAAGACAGGAGGGAAAATTTAGGAATGGAACCAGATTAGATTCAAGGTTGGAAGAGGTGGAAAGAGGATTCAGCATCGGTGGAAGGAAAATGTTGAGGAACTGTATGATAGCGAAAATAGTGACCTGGTGACTTGGACATAGAAGAGAGAGAGGACGTAGGAGAGGATGACCAGGAGTAGGTACTGGATGGTGAGATAGAGAAGGCATTGCGAGAAATGAAGGCGGGTAAAGCGGTGGGGATGGGTAACATTCCAGCTGAACTTCTGAAGAACCTAGGAAGAGGGAGAAGGGAGAGATTTTATGAACTTGTTTGCACGTGTGCGAGGAGGGGGCTTGGCCGGAGGATGATGTGAAAACCGTGCTGATACCTATGCCGAAAAAGAGGGTGACAAAAGAATGTGAAGACTATAGAACTATAAGTTTAAATTCTCATGCGGCAAAGGTAGTGCTTGGAATCAATAACAGAAGAATGGAAAAGAGAGCAAACGAATTCCTAGGCGAGGATCAGTTTGGATTTCGGAAAGGGAGGGCCACTCGGGATGCGATTGTAGTGATGAGAATACTAGTGGAAAGGAATCTAGAATACAATCAGGACGTATTCGCGTGCTTTGTTGATTTCGAAAAGGCGTTCGACAGAGTGAGGTGGGACAAGTTAATGGGAATATTGCGGAAGATAGGAGTAGACTGGAGAGCTAAGAGCCTGACCCGGAATTTATACATGGCGCAGAAGGAACAGGTGAGAGTAGCCGATGGAGAATCGGATTGGGCAACAATAGGGAGGGGAGTTAGGCAGGGCTGTCAATATTGTCAGTACTTTTAGCATATACTCGGAGAAAACGGTGAGAGAGGCTTGGGATGATCTTGAGGCTGGAGTACCTAAATGTTGGGGGGTAATTGATAAAATCGGTGAGGTTCGCGGATGACCAAGCGCTAGTCAGCCCGTGGCTTACAAAAAAATGCTATATGCGTTGCAGGGACAGTGCGAAAGATACGGGATGAAGATAAACTAGAAGAAAACGACAGCAATGCGATTTTCTAGGACAAAAAAGGTGAGTTTGACTATAAAAGCAGGAGGTCAGAAGCTACATTCAGCTTATCTAGTTAGTGTGTTGGAAGAAAAAGGGTGAATTGAAGTGAGGAGGAGAATCGCATTGGCGAAAGAAGCTTTTACTCGTAGGCGTGAACTAATGACAGGGGCGTTGAGTAGGGAAGTGAAGAAAAGACTAGTGAAAAGTTTGATATGGAACGTTGCACTATATGGGGATCGGGTTGGTGTGGTGGCTAGAGTACCTACTGGCCTCCCATCCCGAGGGCCCGGGTTCGATTCCCGGCAGCGGCGGGGGATTTTTCAGTAGAAAAACTGCTTGAGTGCCTAGTGGAGGGTATTTCAAGTTCAGTACTCCGTCCGTCGGATGGGACGTTAAGCCGTGGTCCCCTTGGCTCCTTTCGTTAAGAGTAGGCTAATGCCGACGCCGGGTTCTTCCACCCTTCCTCCGCTCCCTGAAAACTCCTACCATTACCCACCCTCCTGAAAACCGAACTTCCCTGAAAACTCCTACCCATTCGAAGTCCTCTCTGCAATGCATATGCAGAGAATTGCGTCATTCAATGGCAGGAGTGCGTTCGCGCTTCAGGGCGTCTTCATCTCCACGCCCCTGAAGATATGGCATCTGAACACTAGTTAATAAATAATCAATAAATAGTGTAGAGTGCCATATAGAAATAGTGAAGCGATGAACCATCGGCTTATAATAAATAATCAATAAATATTGTAGAGTGCCATTGACTATTTACTGGAATTAACCAGTGTTTCAATATTTACAGGGATAGCGCGTTCGAGGAATTGCTGTGGACTGCAGACAAGGGCGTATCTTTAAGGAAGGGACGGATGCGTGAGTCGTTCTCGGGAAACGCGAGGCTGGAACTTTTTCTCTGGCAGACAAAATCGACATGAGCGACCCTCAGGAAACAATTGAACGACGAAGGCGCAAACGGGAATCCGTAGCGAATGTAAACAGCAGATAACGATTAATTTTCAAGACCATTGAGGCAGAAGATGCACAAGATCACTAGTTCAGGGGAATTAAAGGTTAAATAATATAAGGGTGACCAATAGAAATAGTGAAGAGATGAAACATCGGCTTATAAGACATTTTGAAAATTAGAGAATACGACTGCACAGCAAGAATCGAACTAATTTCATTCTTCGTAAACTTCTCAATTTATGATTCCTTGAAAAAGGCCCCAGAGCTTTATAATCGTTTTCTATTGCCATGCCAACTTATTGCACAAGAAAGACAAGTCTAAGAAATAGAACTCACACAAATTAGACATCTCCATTAAAAATTACATTTGAACTATAGTTTGCAGTAATAAAATTAGTATTCGAACAGTGTGCTGATTTCTACGACCGCCTTAACTGCAGTGTAGATCGCAGTGCAATTTTCTACAACCTACACCTCCTTCATCTCAGTATATGAAATTTGAAGGGTCTTTGCTGTAGGTACCTTTTATCTCTGAAAGCAAATAATTTTTCTTATCCTCTCATTCTTATTTTGGCATTATTTTGACAACTCATCATTTATCAATCTAAAACCAATTTTGACCTACGTTGGCCTACTTCTCATAAATTTGTTTCAAGCGGCCGAATGAAAAGTCAGGATGAGCCGACAAATTATTTTCAACAGCCATAAACTCATCGGTTGATGCTCCTAGATCGTGGCAGCGAACTCTGGACGCAGTATTACATTATACGAAAGTTCTCAGCAATTTTATGATGGTAGATAGTCCTAGTGATATTTTCGTCCGTTTTGACGTGGTATAGCTTTTCACCAGCATTCCCTGCGACGAGGCGATCTGCATAATCGAAGAAAAATTCGGTGAAAACATCGCCAAGTGGACAGATGTGTGTTTGACCAGCACCTTTATCCGGCGGAGGAACAACTTTTACGAGCAGACGTCCGGAGCAGCTATGGGATCGCCTATCTCCCCAGCGGTAGCGAATATTTACATGGCAAACTTCGAGATGAGAGCACTTCTATACGCGGTGAATACGCCCAAGATTTGGTTGAGATACATCGACAACACTTTTATTATATGGGCGCATGGCCGAAAGAATCTTGATGCATTTGATTATTACTTAAATAGAATAAACGACAATGTAGTTTTCACAATGGAAGTAGAAAAAGATGGTAAAATTCCATTTTTGGACGCATTGGTGCGAAGGAGAAATGATGGAACTCTGGGACACGCGGTGTACAGGAAACCCTCTTCCACCACCTTGAGGCAAATTCACACCATCAACCCGCACAGCTAAATGCGGTACTCAACACCGTAATTCAGCGTTCCTTCGGAGTAAGTGACGAGGCCTACTTCCCGGCCGAAAGACAGGAAGTGGAAGCCATTCTACTGAAGAACGGATATGGCAAGAGAGCCATCTACAAAACATTTTACAAAATCATGACCAAGGATAAGGACTGCCCAAAAGAAGAAATTGGGACTCCGGACGCAGACAACCTTGCACCCAAGAGAGCCTTCCTTCCTGTTCCGCAACGCTTTGTAAATAAGAGAATGCCATTACAATAGGGGCTGTGGCCTCCAAGTCAGCCACACGTGGGACCCTGCTTTGAACCGAAATAAGAATACTCCTTCCACTCCTCCCCTTCCCATCCTTTTCCCTCCATGAAACCCCTATTTATAAACTCCACCAACTCGACAGATACCTCATTCCCTTTGACAAAGTGACCAGCAACGGCCATGAAACGTCAGGTATCACACCTGGTAGGTATAGTACGCGGGGTACACCCGAAAAACAAATATATACATTCATAATGACCTGCGAAAGTTTCAGCCAAGAATTTCAACCAAAGATAGGAAAATGACTATGAAATCTATGGTTCCCTAAATAAAAGAAAAGGGCAAGAGTTCAAGGGGTAAATTTTTGTGTATTTTCAATTAATATGAGTTCTAACATCACTGATTGGTGTTCCACAATCACTTTTAGTCAGTATTTACAACATAATAAAGCAGTGAAATGAAACCCATTCTCCTTTCCCGATTTCGTTGCATATTGAATATTTTCACCCCCTGAATATTTTCACCTCAATGCCTTATTGAAATGATGACCTATTTTAGTTTATCTATTATTTCGACAGAATAAACTATGAAATCAAATACTTCCCAAAAAATATAAAATAAAAATCAATCACAGAAATGTGTGACAAATTTGTCATAATTATTCATCTCTAACGCATCATATTTCACTCCAAAGACATCTTAAAAACTAAGTTGAGAAGAGTCATAGCAATTAATAATTATCACCAGAGTGTTTATCACGAAATAAGTGTAGTATTTTCATTATTGAAAATTACTTACGATGTCTGTTAAGATACGAAATCCTTATGCTCGATTTAAAATGGCTACTTTTTCTTTTCAACATTTGTAGTTGCAGATCATGGTATTTCTTTGGTCATGTTAGTTCTAATTCATCCATGGCATCACTTGGGAGAAGATCCTCCCAAAGATGGACGAACCGTATGGTACGATACCAAGGAACGTTGGAGCAATAATTACCTAGCCATGTATCGAATGTAATCAGCACCCTGCGTAACTGTCTATCACGGAACATCCTGGAAAGGTCCTGATGCCCTCCCGTCGTGTCAAAATCATAATTTACACCTTCCACAACCAGAATACCGTGGCATGTAAATTGTACAGGGATAGAAACTCCGTGTGCAGGTGTCCCACAAGACGCCATCCTGTGAATCATCTTACTGAATATTTTCACCTCAGCTCTCCACCTCCACCCAAGCCATGGGACCACCCACCCTCCACCCATGGGACCACCTCTGGGGGGTACCCCCACTTCAAGAGGGGGTGTTGCGGAAATGTTTTTTAATTTAACCTTCTCAGAACTGAAATTAAGCCAAATTGGTGATGACATTTTTATTACAATTACTGAACGGGATTGTTGTAGACTAGAAAATGATCACACCGAGTTGGAAAATAAAATAGCTTTTATTTTCAACGAGGATTTACACATTTTCAGAGGGATCATAGTAAACTTTGGGATGGCTATGTGCTAATAAATTAAATACAACTTCAATATTAAAGAGAAAACAAATAAAAGAAACAAAAAATTTGGTTTAAAGGAATTTTTGTTTTTTTGACAAAAATTTTCAATGATGATAGTGGTGGGAACCCTTTCTTTAACAATTTTTGTTTCGATTTGGAGAATGGGTGGATTTGAAAATCTTGATTGGCCGGTTGTAGACCGAACCCACGACTTGATTCTTCGTATGACTGAGAAACTTCTTTCACATCCACCCGAGCTGACAGGCAGGCCGATTGCTACTTGGAGAAGTCTGTAAATATTCGGCATGATATCTTCATTTTTTTCTGCTCAGACATTTTTAAGTTTGACCTCTAGTTCCTTGTTTTTTAATATTTTTTTCAATAGTGTTGCCTCGGCATTTAAGGAATGGGTATCAATATTCAAAATTTCTTTTTAATTATTAATGAAATCTTCAGCTTCAGTCAAGTTCAACTGTGTAAAGGCATCCGCTGCCTTTGCCACAGGAACGGACTCAAACCTGTGCTGAAAATGTGAAATAACGTTATCCAAAACCCTGTTGTACACCTTGATTTTCCAGTAATCTCAAGTGTTGGGGTTGGTCAGATGGTAGGTCGGTCAGCTAGCTTTTTCCTACGGTAGTTTCAACATAGTAATGGCCCATTTTTGCGGACGACTGCTGCCTTCTTTTCTTTGAGACAGACACAGGCTCTGGCAAATTGTCGTTATTGTTCGCAAATTCTACTATCTCGGCCCATAAACCATCAAAATTATTTCTGCTCTCTGCGAAAGTAGTTGGAATGCTGGCAACAACTGAACTTGCTCTCCCGAGCGTCGCATCTGGGCCTTGCAAATACTTACTCAGCACGTTGGTCACCGATAAAACTGAATGGATTACGAAAAGATTAACAACGAATTCTGGTTTTGGGATAGATCTCAACAAACCGATGGCCTCCACCATCGTACAAATCTCGTGCAGTGTTGATTTCCTCCTCAAGGGCTTCTTTGATTGCGTTGAAGTTATTTATTACAACGTTACAATTTGTGTAACGGCATCACCATCTTGTACTACTTAAGTTCCCCATTTCTTTCCCCGCAGAAAACGGCTCTGCAGACCCTTTCGAAATCGAAGATAACGAGTTAGCCTAGCCTTCTGGCCTGCCTAGCTTCTTTTGAATCTCTGCTGAGATGGCATGATTACCAGGTTGTGAATAGTACATATGGAGGGCTTCAAGAGTATTGAAGAAAATATAAGCTGACTGGATATCGTTGCAGGAATAGACAACGGCCAAATTTACTTTGTGAGCTAAGCAGTGGATATAAATTGCCTGTGGGTGTAGTTCTTTCATTTTCACCTGGAGACCTGCATTCTTTCCTGACATTACGTTGGCAGCATCGTATGATTGTCCAGTCATTGGTATATCGTCCAAGCTGTATTTAGTTAAAAAATCTTGAATCATTTGGCTTAGAGACTCGTAATCTCTTGCTGTGGAACAATTTAAGAAACCCAGAAACCTTTCGATCGGCTCCAATCCTCTTACGTATGTCCCTCAAAACTGCTGACAACTGTTCTTCTTTGTAACATTTGGCTTCATCAACCATCAATGAATAAAACCCACACTCCCGCACTTCCTTTACAATTTCTTGAAGAGTTAGACCGGCTGCAACTTCTATTATTTCGTTCTGAACCGTTGGGTTGCAGTAGTTAAGGCACTGCTCAAAATGTTTTGCAAAAAAGTCATCATACTTTGCAAAAAGCTTACACAATTCAACAAAGTTTCCCCTATTCTGAGATTCAGAGCTCTCATCATGTCCTCTCAGTGGCATGCCTTGACAACTGAGATAGGAAATAATGTCAGCTACTTCTGTGAAGTAACGTTTTTTCTCTTCAATCTCTTCTTTACTCTGATTTACGACTCTCTCGTGTACAGTACCAGATGCGTTAGCTATTTGGTACCCCAGATACTTTTGATGACAATCCGAATGAGATCCTGATTTTTCGTGTTTTTCGATCGCATCTTTTAATATTTGCAAAACCACGTTTTAATAAACTTTTCGTTTTGGTCTCGCACAACCCCGGTAAAGAAAAGTCTACACACAAAGCAGTATACTCGATCTTTTTCCACACTGTACTTCAACCACTGGTGTTTACATAGTAAGCATCGGCAAATGATCGGCTTCTGTCTCCAAATAGTGTTTTCGGGAAATTAATTTTCAGTTGTTTCTGTCCAGTTTCCAAAGTACCAAGATCCATCGGTTCAGATGCTCTTTCCTCGGTTAATTTCATTTTTTCATCTGTGGGTTTAGTTGAAGTTTCAACCGTTGAATGTGCAGAGGAGGGGAATGTGCGGTCGTCTCTGGGAGGATCATCATCTTCACGTTGATCATTTCTTGGAGGGGGAGAGAGAGTTTTCTTGAAAAATGATCGAATATATCTGAAACTTTCTTCATCTTGCACGTAAAGAAAAACAAAATAGAAGGGAAAAATCACAAGATTTCGCGAAACTTAATCAACTTCACAACACTTATAGTGCTTTCCGCATTTAATTGACAGTATGGGCTCTCATGGAGATTCGTTTCCCATGTTAATCTCCACAAGGGCCGAGGTGAGCTGTTGTCAAATGCAGCATTAAAATTAATATTGCACTATGCACTGTATAAAAATGTGCCATAATGCATAAAGAGACGCTTTATTTAGTGGTGCCAAAAGTTTTTCGACACATGTTATTTATATTTTTATAAAAAATATTTCCTTAAACTTCCCCTAGAAACGCGGTTCTTTTCACTTTATTTCTTTCACTCGATTGTCGGCAAACCGTTCCTCATGCTGGATTAAAACTTGTACATAAAGGTTTCTCATACTATTTTCTTCGTAGCAGTGCACATGTTTTTTGGGGTTAATTGAGCTAAAAGGTTGTTATACTGATGTAAATATCTTAAGGACAAAAATTTGAATTTTTGTAAGGTAAAAAGTAGTCGCCTGCTAACTTAGTGAAAAAATCATTTCTTTATCTCAATCGTGAAGGGAGTTACAACGTTTTTATCTTAAGAAATATTATTAAGGCGCCGTCGAGGCGCGATGTTTGCTCAGTCTGCAAGTGAAGACAGGAGACAATTAGTAACGACAGCATCATATATCATATTTGAGGTGTTTTGTGACTTGACTAAATTGCTTCGAGAGGGAGGAAAGGGGACTATTCAATGAGCGTGTAAGGTGGGGAGGGGAGGAGGGCTCTTCTTGTCTCACGAAGGGGAGTATGGGAATCGAAGATGATCTTGCGTAAGTTTATGTTTACACATGAGAAAATACTTGTATTACCATTTTAATAATAATCGTGTTTTTAGAACTGTAGGAATGTATTTACTACGAGCTAGTGTGCTCCCGCTACCTCTCGGCCTGAGTCTCGGAAGTTAAAAAAAAGAGGTAAAATTTTCAGGACAACATAGCTTCGGATTCCTTGTGATGAGCGAAATACATTTTGATCATGAATTTTGACACAACTAGACAAATATCGCAACACGGATATACAAAAGGGATTGTACCTACATCTGATTCACAACTAAATAACTCTAAGATTCACTACTGAATGCTCCACGAATTACTACGGCTTACGGCCATGGAGCTTATTCCATGCACGTCAGCGACGGACATTAGTTTTACATGGTGAAATAAAGGGCGGGAAAGACTGGCCGATAAACGTAATAGTAGATAAATAAGGAGAATTACCTATCCCAGTTTCTCCCTGACTGATACGAGGATTCCCTGATTTTTCCAGAAATTCGAAAGCCACAAATTCAGGTAACCTGTGCCAAACCTAGCAACTCAAGGGTGGTAAAATCAGTTTACCAGCGTTTCTCCAACCTGCGTTCATAGGACGAACTTGATACTTAAGTTACTAGCATATAGGCCCGGGTTACTGGCTTTCCAACCTAGTAGTGTGAACGGGGCCAAAGGGAGCGGACCGCCGCGCGCCGTGCTGTGGTTCGGCCGCCGGCGCGCGGTTGCCAGCGCTGTGTGAAGCGTGGCCACCACAATCTCGATTTGCCAAATTTTTCTGGGGGGGTCAACGAGCCTTCTGGGGGGGGCCGGGCCCCCCCAGGGACCCCCCTAGCTACGCCCATGTGAATGGCACCGGGAATTGGATAAGAGGTTGGACAATTTCAACGAATCCAAATAAATATGAAGATATCAAGTTTAACTTTATGTTTTGGCCACTCATCTACGTCCACTCCTGCCACTAATAAAGCTCGACGAACTACAATAAACGATTAATCCTGTAAGTACCTCGGTATACCCTTAAAATTTACTATTGCTAATAATTATGGAAGCACATAAGCCATCATGCATCATTGTGCTCAGATTGTGAAGCACAACACATGCTGATACCATTACAGAAGCATTTAATTTCGCCTATTTCAAACGCTAGTAGTATTCAATGTAGACTCTTTCAATTAGTACTTTTCACTTTTTTTCCTTTGCCTGTCAAAGTTCATATAAAGCACGTTCATCAGTGTCACCACTGTAGCCATCTGTTTCCACGACACTCTATATGTCATGGAGTCTATAAAAAGGAGATAAAACTCGTTGCACGCGGGCGAGGCCATATGCGTCGCCTCGTCACTCGCGGCGCTAGTGGTCTATGGCACCCCAGGGCAGCCGTTTGCTTTGAAACCGAGTCGTTCCAATGAGATCTTGTTTTTCCGCGCTTTTTTGTCTCCACCTACTATCCCTATAATAGACATATAGAACTACATTTTCCTTTGCAGAAAAAATACGCTTTGGGCAACTTCGTGGAGAGTAACAGTTAGCGAAAGCCTGATTGCATCCAGTGGTTTCCCAGAGAGTATTTTCGCAAGGTTATGCCTCCGGCCGGCCAGAGCCATTAGGCATTCGCCCAAGTGAGGGTCGTTGGCGACCCGTCACTGTACGTCGATCTACAAAGTAATGTATCCTCTGAGTGCTAGGATATGTAGTCTGCGTTACTCAACCAGCTGTCGCTTATTAAGCATTCGATTGTGGAGTGGCGAGCTCTTCCGTCGACATGGAACCTCAGCCTCATGCCTCTCCGCAAAAAATGTAAGTTGGTACCGGCATAGAGTATATTAAAATTTAATACAGTTGTAGCTATGAATTTGTAAAACTACTAAGAATCAATCTATTTCTTTGCTGCCATCGCCACTCGTTCAAAACTTTTGGGATTGAAATGATGGGTTGTGAACCATATACACGAACATATACTCGTGTATATATTCGTGTATATGGTATATATCATATATTCGTGTGTACACGAATATATAATATATACTCAAATATACACGATATTCGACGTTTTGGCTCAAATGGTGACTGTAATTTCACAAATTCAACGTAAAAAGGGAAAAGACCTACATTTGAGAGTGAGTTTTGCTTCTTATTTATTTATTTGCCATAATAGAACTTAATATTATTTAGTTTTCGATGGGAAATAATATACGTACGGGTTCTGCCCATTCTCAATCGGATTTATTTTATCTATAGTTCTGGTGGACTAACTATGGCCGAGATCATCTTGAATTTTATTTTCCTAAGGAAATCTCTAGGTCCGGAATCAATAGGTTTGTGTTCCCGACGGAAGGTGGAGTTCCCGACTTGGGCGATGAAGACTGTAATGACCGCCTTAGCCGTCGTTCTTCGTCTACGTAAAATTCTACACCACTAGATTTTTGTGTATTGTGTATTGTTAGTGGAACTTAATCGACCATGTATTAAGACACGATGGCCTGATGAAGACAATCGTTGAAGGATAAATGGATGTGAAGAATGACAAAGGAAGGTCTCTTGTGAGATAGATGGAACAAGTGATGAAGGATGTTGAAGAGAGGAAATAATTAAATATGAAGAGATTAGCCGATAGAAGAGCTCAGTGAGGAGCTGCGACAAACCAATTGACGACTAGTGATGATGACTGTTTGTTGCTCAGTACAGGAAATAACGTAAACTTTAATTTATCTTTTCAGGAAATGTACACATTCCTTAGAGGTCTGTATATTAGTGGCTCATCTACATCTACGCGATACTCTGCAAGCCACCACGAGGGTGTGAGGCAGAGGGTGAATATCACCAAGTATGCAAACTATTTAATATTTACATGCAAACAAGCAACTATAGGGTCTCATGCAATTAGATTGTTGGTATCTATAGTATTTAAGGGATTAATGCATGTATCATGCACTACAGACTACTTTAAAATATTTCCCCTACCCATCCCTTTGCTATACTGCCCATTGTGTTCTCTTATAGTACGGAGGAAAAATTCCATTTTGAATCTATCATTTCGACAATCTATCTCTCTAATCTTATTTATCTGGTCGAATCTAGCGTAATACGCTGGTGTTTTTAATATGTGCCTAACATCTTCAGTAAAGCTATCCGATTGAAATCTCTCTCATAGATTTAATCTGTACTTTAATCTACGCTCTGATAATGACTCCCACCCTAATTCTTGTATTAATTCTGATATGCTACTCAACCTATCGTAACACCTTTTAACGAACCTAACTGCTCTACGCTGCACACCGTCTAGTTCTCTGATCAAACCTAATTCATTAGGATCCCATACACTGGCTGCATACTCCAGATGGGGCTTAACTAGTGAAAAATAGAATCGCCCTTTTGTCTTCTCATCACATTTCCCAAGTACTCCTTTTATAAATCCTAGCTTTCTCTTCGCTCGGCCGCATCTTTCCCGGATGTGTCTTCCCCATGATAAATCCTTAGTGATTGTTACACCTAAATACCTTATGGTTTCAGCGCTTTCGATCTTCGTGTTACTAATTTTATAGGATCGCTCTATTGAATTATTCCTCCTCCAAAAATTTATAGCTACACACTTTTAAGTTTAAGTTCTAACTGCCATTTGTCGCACCACTCTTGAATTGCATCTGAATCCTTGCTAAGCGATTGCCTGTCTTCTTCTTTTGATATACCCCTATACACTACCGCATCGTCTGCAAAAAGTCTAAGCTTACTACTAACTACGGTACTCCAATCGCTTATGTATATAAGAAATAGAAGCGGACCTACTACGCTACTCTGTGGGACTCCCAATGTGACTTTGATTGTGTCCGACATGATACCATCTATAACAACCCTCTGCTCTCGCCTACTTAAGAATTCTGAAGCCGGTTACACGTGTCTGAACCAATCAAGAGAATGTATTGGTGGAGAGATGATGGTGTAAGTAATTTTCTTAGCAGTAATAGCGTGCGACGCAATCGCTTTGATGAAATTTTCCGCTATCTGCATGTATGCGACAATGCGGAATTACTGGAGGCATAATGGTCAAACTAAGTGGCCTTCTAATTACGTTGAATAGTGCATTTATCATATATAACCCTGGTGAATGCAAAGTTTCAATAGATGAAGTCTTTATTTCGGCCGTCACGGATTCAAGAAGTTAATCCGTGGTAAGGCCAACCGTTTTGGTTTCGGGGCGTGGGTGGCATCTACAGCGCTCTGAATACTGCTTGCAGGCTGATATCTACCAGGGGCGGAAAAGTGCGCTCAAAGAGAACAGTGGGCCCCATTCCGTCCGAGAAAACGACGAGCAATTAAGTAAGAGGTTCGTATTTGCGGCAAGAGTCGAGCATCATTGCCGTTAGCTGGAAGGACATTGTGGACATCGTGTCTAATCAGCATGATGTTCCTCCGAAACAGGAAGTCCCTTGACACTCTGTAGCGAGAAGATAAAAGCCCCACAGCCCAATGAGTTCAAACAATAGAACATGGGGGAGTGCATCTACAACTACATAATACCCTGCAAGCCACCTTCAAAGGTGTGTGGCAGGGGGTGAATTCTCACCAAACATGCACTACATATCATGCATAAAAAAGGATTAGTATAGTCTATTAGTATATTATTCTAAACTGCAATATTTAAAAAGATAAAAATAGCAAACTACGCAAGCAAAAATGTGCTATTAGTTGGGTTACCTTCAAGTCCTTACACCAACATGCAACTACCAATGCTATGGATTCAATCACTCGTATTGGAAATATTTACCGCTATTCATATCCCTAATTGTACGAGGAAAAAAGGATATTTTGAATCTGTCAGTTCGGCAATCAATTTCTCTAATTTTCTGATTATGGTCCAGTCTACCATAGTAAGTTGGGGTTAGTAAAATATTTTTAACGTCATCACTGAAAATATTACCTTGGAATTTAGTTAGGAGATTAAGTCTAAATTTCAACCTGCGATCTGACAATGATTCCCATTTTAATTCATTAAATAGACTGGTTACGCTGATATAATTATAGTACCGTCCCCTTACAAATCTTGCCGATCTTCGCTGCACACGTTCAAGTTCGCTATTTAGACCGATTTCGTGGGGATGAAATGGAATGTGAATGCATCGAATGGACCATAACATTGCGGACTCACGAATTTCAACCCGAGGAAAGAAATGGTATATCCCGATTATGCTCAGGATTTTGATGTGTGCATGAATAATGCTTGGATCCTTCACCGATCCCAAAATCGTGCTACGCCTTCACTAAGCTTTCACCGTGAAGTGGTCCTCGGGCATTTTGTTGAAGTGCGGCGCAGCACCTCAGCTAGTCGCTCGAAATGATCTCGACGGCAGAACGTCAAAGTAAAGAGAGATCAATGGCGGCCACGTCCTCATTACAAAACAACCACTATGTCAGTGCAAAACAAGAAAGTCTTGGGTAAGTCCTCTTCATGACAACTGTTTTTCACGCTACCAACGTTTGTTATTCATGAAATAATTGTTCGTAGAAATTGTATGATTCTCTGGTCGAAATACTTTTTATCTTTTTATGACTCATATGTTTTCAAATCATTTTTTTAATATGATTTATAAATGTAGAGTAGGTACTATAAGCAGATTTCACTACAAATATTACAATTTTTACTGTCGGCTCCGAAACGTACAGGTAATATGTCATAATGCGGCGTGGTAATCTTAACGCAATTTTCCTGATGTCGCCAAAATCAGATATTTTGTTAAAATAGCCGTGAAATAGTGTCATGTAAAAAGAATTGTCCTGTTATAAGTTAATATATGCGTTAAAATCTAATTTAAATAATATTTTGCATTCCAACACCTATCCTTGGAGAACCGCCCAATGTGTCGTCTAAGACCCAGTCACGTACGAAGTAACGGCGCGAAACACAATTCCCAAACTATATTTCCCCACATCATAATATAAACTAACACATTTTGATCATTTTCAAACAAAATTCCAAAAAAACTATCACTTGGGCGATAATGGGTGAAAAAAATTTTATTTGTGTAGAAAGTCTAGTATGGTATTTATTTATCATATTTGTGTATATTTGTACATATATACATTTGTATAGTATTTATTTGAATTAAGCATTAATAATGCCAACTAATTATTTGACTCAGCGTCGCACAGTGATCCGGTACCGAACAAATTTGGCCAAAAGTCAATTTATCGTCTTCTTACAAGGAAACTCTAAATGCTGTTTTCATATTGTAGAGGGTATGATAATAGTGCAAAAATTTGGTCTCTCAATTGCAAACAGTAATGTGTATAATAAACCAGCAAAATTTGAGTAAACAAGGGATAACGCCCGTCGCGTTATCTATCAATGTTAGTGAAATTCACCTTGACAGAAGGTGGATTGAAGTGTATAAGAGTGATTCGCGAACATTTTTGAAGGAATTATGATTCCTTCTAGAATAACACTACAGTAATTTTGATCCAATTGAGTAGTTGGTTAACTATTTAACATTTTCTATATTTTTATCAATTATTAAGTGATTTTTTAGTTGAAGCATCGATATTGTTTTGAGCTCCTCTTTGCTCCTTTTTCACGGGGTAAAGAACAGGAAAGTGTATTCAACGTGAAGAAGAAAAAACAAATGTTGCCTATTCTTGCCAACCTGACCTCCAGACGGTTTGAGCGGTACCTACCGCGCTTCGCTCCGCATCGCCGGCTGCCGCGCCCCGGATGCAGTAACCCAAAAGTGGTTTCTCGACAGTCACTACTCTCGCGTACAGGGCTTGCGTCTCCATACATGCAGTGCACTTTTGCGTGGTAAACCATTTTCTTTTCTCGCATATTCACCCTTAAATCCAGAGTTATTCAATGAGTCCCGGCTCTGTTTCAATGAGGCTCGGTTTACGTCAAGCTATATTTATATCATCCAACGAACTATTACCCAAACGAAATGTTACAAACGTTTTCTCCACAAATAATAGTTGTTTCGTATCTGTACATTTTTATGGTTCTACGACGTCCGAACTAGCCTGTTCATCACTGGCTTCTGGAAATAGGATAAGGCCTTCCTCAGAGCAATTAATGTTCCCAAATACCCTTGTTGTCCCCGCTCCGCCCGAAAGTGATATTTCGACTGAAAAGGGCAGCTTTCGACTGCACTCTTATTGATCTCGAACAAGAAAGGCAGCCAAGGGCTCTTCGATGAGGATGGAACTGATTCCACTCCAGGGCAAGACTCATTCTGAACGTGCAATTATGAATCGCTTTTCTGTTATTTTCAAAGGCTTTATCAAGTGGTTGACGGCAGGTGGAAATGACCGCAGTTATATAGACATTTTTCATTCCCATCTTCCTTATTTCTTTTAAGAGTTGAGGAATAACCCGTGGAACACGAAGAAGATCCCACCATTTATTCCTTCAGACTCTCCTTTTTCATGACAGCAATTTGTAGTTACAAATCCCATTGATCGCGATCGCAATGTCCATGCATCAAGCACCGACAGTCAGCTACGTAACTAGAAAAGGAACAGACGCGCTACCGGTGGCCGAAAATGGAACTCACTTAGCAAGCGCCGCATGGAGGCGCGTGCTTTCCAAAGGACGGAAGTTGCCTCTCCTTTTAATGGATTCCATGCTTTACACTTCCACAGTTGTATTTTACATCGCGAGATGCCGCGAGAGAATGATACACGGGGTTCCAAGACGTCTCCAATCTTCCGCTTCTAATGAAAGGCTTAACTTGGCAAGAAAAGTTCCTGCCACATGGAGGGCAAATAGGAGTGCATTTTGGAGGCGTCATTTTGAATTAAGATGCTGGTAGGTCATTGTCGTCAATAAGTTATTGGTAGTTGAAAAAATATCTCAGTGGACCGTGAAATGTTGCTGTGTCCCATCGTCCAACGTTCAGTCGCCGGAATATGGTTTCAGATCGAATAGGACGAGAAAAAAATACCCATAGCTTAGAAACGAGTAACTGGGGTTCAGCAGAGTAAACGAATACATCCCAATGATAGAAATGAAAATGTTTCGCGAACCGGAACCGTAGATTTGAGCACGGTGCCCAATAAGCTGTTGAGATTTTAAACTCGCAGTAATTTAATTGTCAGTAAATAGTGCTGAAAATGAAAAAGTAAAAAATACTTGAGCTGATAGAAGCACAACATTGCGTATTCCGAGAACACTTACCGCTATGCGAAAGATAAAAATACAGTTTTAAAATGGTGAAGCAACGTACATAGTGCCTTCTATTGAGTTAAATATGCAGTTCATTCGGCTTGGCGGGTGATGATACATTCAATGAACGATTCCTGGCAGGTAGAGTCCAAGTTTAATCAGATTGTCCACGGGAGAATAGAGGCTGAAGCCCTTACGCTCACATGGAAAACATAGTTTGCCAGATACAACCGAAAATGCTTGATAGGACACTTTTCGATTAAAATTATTACATTTGTAATGAAAATGCGATGCATAGAATTTATTGAACGATTTGGTACCCGATTATTAAAAATGTCGATAGTTAAGAAAAAACTTGAAAACACGAATCACTTGGGCTAAAGTTACTGAATCGGCTCAATAGTGGTAAGAGTTGGATAATTTTCACCAAGCTTTCGGTAAATTCCAAGACCCGACTTAGCGTTTGATTAAGGCGAAATACGATTGCCCTAAAAACTGTTTTACTTCCTGTAGCAGGTGGAATTGATATATTATTATAAAATTTTAAATATATGGCTAAGATTACTGCTTAAATTGTACACTTGGCTTTAAATTTTAAAATAATCTTTTATAAGACTTATAAATGGTTAATATTGGCGGAATTTGTAGTTTTTTACAAAAAATATAACCAGGCGGACAAATATCATTGTTTCAATATAAAATTCCACTAAAAAAATAATGTTATGCCGGCTACTTAACAATTTATTAGAAAAGTATATCATGTAGGTATCAAGTATATCATCGGGGATGTATATCGTGAAGGCGCTCAGGGAGCAGCAGGTGGTGGGGGATTTGGAGGGCTGGTGACGAGTGGCCGTCTAGTAGGGGAAGGAGGGGATCTCTCCCCTCCACCGCGCAGAGGGTGATAGAATGGGAGGGGGACATCATTACAGTGATCAACTCCAGTGAGCGACAGAGGGCCGTGAAAGAAGAAAAAATCATTTTTTTTTCGCTGGGAAGACAACGCGCATCGGAACTGCCTTGCAGACCTCTTGGGATTTTTGAAAACAGTACCGTGCGGTAAATGCTTGTGGTATTTATTAAATCTTCGAACTACATAGATATCAATGGAAGCTCCGACGGTGAAAAATCAGCGTAGAAGTAAGAAGGGGAGGCTGTTTCTATCAGCCAAACGAAAAAGGAAATCAGTTGATAATCTAAGGAAGTGGCCGTTAAAATAAGTGTTTGGATTTATTGAAGTATATTGCGCATGAAATTCAAAATTTTCAGTGCTTGATACGTTTTCCTTCCATTTGGTTTCAGAAATAGAGTGATTGCTGAAGACAACATTGTGTCTACGATGCAGATCCAACCTCCGGATTCCGATAGCGAAAATCGAGTACATTTAAAATAAGTACGTTTGTGGAAAATTTTCCCTCGTTTCCAGACCCTTTTGAAAGCCAAAGTGGGTGTTTCCAAAATATTCCTGAACTTTATGATGAATTGCTTTCCGTGGTATTCGTGGCAGTGGCTTTCTACGGCGGTATCTTTATTGAGCGACTCCATCCTTCACCTTTGGGCATTGCAGGAATTGAGATAACCTTTTGTTTTGGTATGGTTGGGAAAGTTACCAAAACATTAACTAGTTAAAGTTAAAAAAGTAACTTTTACGCTCAAAGTTACTTTTTAGTCTTTTTGGCAAATTGGATGCTGTGGCAATGGAGACCTTGATTGATTTTTGCTTTGGCAAACAAAGGAAACACTTAACACTAACATTGTGGTTTTTTTCCATCCGTATCAAATTGTTTAAAATATTTGAAATACCGGACCACAACAAAGGCAATTTGGAAGAAAAAACTGAGTTAATATTTAATTAACTAAATGGCAATAACTAAAGGACTACGAAACTTATCCTCTCTTCGTTGGATGTAGGGTCCGCTCTTCGTAGAAGGAAGCAGTTTAGGGATTGGCCTCAAACACAACAGTTACAGTCAGATCTCAACATTACATGGGTGTTTTCAAGACTGTTTCGTTTATTTTGTATATATATATACATACATACATACATACATATACATATATATATGTGTTCACAAAGAGAACGCACTAGGCGGATACACAATAGTTCGCACAAGAGGACACTTAACAAAAAACATAGATACACGAAAAAAGGAGACACTCACAAAGTAAACTGGGAGACGTTTCGACGTTCATGGCGCCATTCTCGATCCGGAGAGAGTGACGTTCTCCGGGTAGAGTGAGGGGGTGGAAGGGAAAAAAGGAGGGGGAAGAGGGGCTGGTGGAGGGGAGGAAAAGGTGACCAATGGGGGCTCTCAATGTTGGAGATTGAGACCTGGATATTCCCATGCCTTAGAAACGAAAATGTGGGCGGATTCTCTGGTTCTCACCTCTATACTGCCGGCAGATTCAGGGAGGACTTCAATAATATTGAGGGAGAAACAATGGTCGAAAGGGTGACCGTGGGAAGCGGTGTGCTTCGGAATGGGATCGAGGAAGGGGGGAGACTTGGTGGAGTGACGATGGCCATTCATGCGGATCGACAGTGGGGTGGTGGTCTCACCAATATAAAATGATGGACAAAAATTACAGGAGAGGCGATAGATGGTGTTGATGGAGGTGCAGGTCGCCGTAGTGGAAGACCGATTAATGGGACGTGTGGGACGGAGAAGCGGGCAACATTTGCACCTTGAGCGACGGCAAGGCGATGACAAAGGAGAGCGGGTGGATGGTGGTTGAAGGGAGGGCCTAGTAGATTTGAAAATATCACGTAAGTTAGGCGGGCGTTTGCAGCAGACTGAGGGGCAGGTGGGCAGAAGAAGAGAAGTGGAAGCGTTGTTCTTTATGATGGGGAACAAGTCTCTGAGGATCTTATTAATTCTATGGGCGCCGGGAATGTATGTTGTGAACAAGTTAACGGTTTGTGGGGGGTCAGACTTGGCACGGGGGGTGAATTTGGCAGTGGGAGGGAGGATTTTGTTGTAGAGAAGTTTTTCGGGGTACCCGCGTTTCCTGAGGGAGTGATGGAGGCTGTCTGTATATTTTTGGAGGGAAGGGGCGTTGTTACATATACGGTGTCCTCCGGTGGAGAGGGAGAATATAATAAGATTGGTGCCTGTGATTGGGACGGAGTGGAGCAGGTCAAGAAAGTGATAGGAGTCTTTGATAAAAGAGGGGAGGGTAGTGACTATGGGTTGCAGGTAATGGTCGACGAGGGCGGAGATGCGCTCTGTGGGGGAATTGGTACTGGAGACAATGGGGCGTCCTGGGTTATTGGGCTTATGGATTTTTGGAAGTAGGTAAAAATGGGGGGTCTTGAAGTTGGGGGGGGACAGAATAGCAATTTCGGAGGGAGAAAGCCCTTCGGTGGGTCCAAATTCCTTGAGAAAGGAAGAAATTTCAATTTGGAACTGTGGGTTAGGGTCTTCTGAGAGAAGAGCATAGGAGGAGTGATCGCTGAGTTGGCGCATGGCTTCTGCAATGTACTCGACTTTGTCCATTATGACAGTGGTAGAGCCCTTATCTGCTCTAGTGATAACGATATCCTGATTGGTGGAAAGTTTTTTGAGAGCGAGTGATTCATGGTGCGTGAGATTTTTTGGAGGTTTAATGGATTGAAGGAATGTAGGATCAGAAATTTTGTTGAGGAAGAGTTTAATGAAGATCTCAACCGGATGGCTGGAAGGGAGTGGCTTTGGCTCACGTTGAGGAGGGATAAATTTGGTATGGGACTGGATGTTGGTCGGTCTGTTTGGGGGACTCGGGTGGGAATTCCAAAATGCACGCCACCTGCACGCTATATATATATATATATATATATATATATATATATATATATTTCTTTTGTATTAATTTATCATTCTTTAATTACTATAAGTATATTTTCTCCTGATTTTTTTAACCTGAGATTGTAATTGTTTTAGGTATTGATCACCATTTGATTTATGTATTTATTTTGACGAGGGGTTAGATGGCAGAAGGGACAGTTTTGTCTCAATCTCGCCCCAATAAGGACCTTTTATTATTATATTGTTACAAGCAGTAACTTCCTCCTCCGAGTCTCCGGCTAGCATCGGGTTTCGTTGCCGTCATAATTGCCGGAGACTCGAGAGGGGTCGTGCCTAAGGGTAGCCACGTCCGCCACCGGTGGATAGTTGGCTACCCTGAATTATAGGGTCATGCGCACGAAGCAGGCGGAGGGAAGGACAGCCTTCTTCTGCATTGCACTTGCAAGTGCATCCGCTCGCGCCCTGCACGCCGGGATGCACTTGAGATTTTCGACTAGTGAGCTCTTGACACCACCAAGCACGCCCACGATGAGGACTACCAGTTTCACAGAGTAGCCCGCGTACATTTGCCGGAGTTCGCACAGCAGATCTTGATCTTTAGTCCTTTTCTCAATCTCCTTCGCTGTCATGTTCGTTTCGGTCGGTGCCGAAAACTCGATCACGAACATGGCATGAGAGAAATTGTCGAGGAGAACAATATCAGGCTTCGTCGCCTCCAATTGCCTGGTGGTGGTGAAGGAATAATTCCACCAGATCTTACCCTTATCGTTCTCCACGACGGGCTCGATGTCTCCAGGGACATAAGGCAGCACCGGATTCGTGTCTACACCGTAATGGTGTCTTAGATGGTAATACAACACCCGCAGAGCTGAATTGTGCCGGTTTATATATGCGTTCTTCGCATAAAAGCTGCAGCCGGAGAGTAGATGACCTGAAGTCTCCGGCTGTCTTAGGCACGCTCTGCATCTCGTGTCCGTCACGTTTGCCCCAAAGATGAGGCGATGGTGCACGAGGGTGTTGATGACACCATCTTGGCACGCGAGCACGAATCCCTCGGTTTCGGACTTCAGAGCTGCGGAGCGCAGGAAGGCGAACGTGAGCTCCTTCGATAACCCATGCGTTTCCAAGTTTCGATAGAAACTTCCATGCATGGGCTTCTCGGTAGGCTTGCGGAGCTCTCCGCATTCTTTACTTCAACTTTAACTTAACGCTTTAACACGTCCGCCTTCAGCGACAAGATTTATTTGTCGCACCCTTCTCCGCTGGAAGTAAGGTCCAAGTCCAAACCGAGGCCGTCTGCTGCCCTTTTCGCCGCCTGGAATAGGGACGCCCCTTTGCCGACACTTTCGTGTTTCTTTACGAGCAGCATCAGGGGGTCCGTGCTGTGGAACACGCGGCAAGCCGTGTTGAGGAATACTCTGTCATGAAGGCACTCCAGGCTTATCAGCCCTCTACCACCTAGCCTTCTCGGGAGATAAAATCTGGCGACAGAAGACTTCGGATGAAGACTACGGTACATGGTCATCATTTTCCTCGTTCCCCTGTCGAGGTTTTGCAGCTCGTTGACATTCCATTTGATGCAACCGAAGGTGTAGAGCAGTATTGGAACCGCGAAGGTGTTGGTCGCAAGAACTTGTTCTTGTCTGACAGGTCAGAGCTCCAGATTCACCTGAGAGTCTGCCTGTATTTCGCTGCAAGCCTTTCCTTCACTGCTCCCACCTCCTGCAACCGCCGCTGGGGGACGCCAAGATATTCATATCATGCAGGCCTTCATTCGTCATCATCAAGATGACGAATGAAGGCCTGCACGTCTTCCTGGTCCTCCGAAATCTTTCCTTTCGCCAAATGGATGGTCGCGCACTTTTCCAATCCGAATTCCATCCCTTTATTCTCACTGTATCTGCGTACGGAGTCCAACGCCAGGCGCAGGTCTTTCGCGCTTGAAGCATAAAGCTTCAGGTCATCCATATAGAAAAGATGGGTGACCTTATGCTCCCTTTTTGACGGGACACCGCACATATATCCCCTACTTCGTCTCAACTGAACCGACAGTGGGAGGAGAGATAAACAGAACAGGAGGGGACTGAGGCTATCGCCTTGAAAAACGCCACGGTGGTATGTTACGAAATCCGTGTAGACGGTCTTCTTGCCAGATGGTATGGCGAACCGCGTCTTCCACAGTGGTAACAGGCGTTCGATGCAGGACACAACCTCTGGGTGGACTTTCATGTACCTCAGCATGGCTATAATCAGCTCATGAGAGGTGGTATCAAAGGCCTTCTTGTAGTCCACCCAGCCCATTGACAGGTTACGCTTGTATTGACAAGCGTCCTGGCTCACACACCTATCAATGAGCAGGTTGTCCTTGCATCCCGCGATGCCCCTCTTCGAGCCCCTCTGCTCGTACACTTCCTCCCATACCGGTTAGACGTGGCGGAGGATAAGGTCGTTCAAGATGGAAGTGAACGCCTTGTATACAGTGTTGAGACAGGTTATAGGGCGGTAATTCTTCGGATCGGACAAGTCTCCCTTTTTCGGTATTAGGACCGTTCGCCCCTCAGTCAGCCAGGACGGAATTGGCTCCGTCCCTGACAGGAAAGATATGAAGGTTCTGGCAAGGTGTTTGTGCGTGGAAGAGAACTTTTTCCACCAGAAGTTATTCACTGCGCCCATTCCTGGAGCAGTGAAGTTCTTCTTGCCAGAGAAGGCCTTCTTCACATCACTTTCCGTGACTGAGATGGGACGATCCATATCCGGTAGGTGCCGTTCACAAAACTCTTTAAATTGGGCAATGGCTGGAGTACCTTAGTTGAATGGCTTCCTAGTCTCGTAGATGTCCTTCCAGAAACGTTCCACCTCCGGGAAAGTTGGTGGTGTTTTGACAACAGGTGGAGGGGGTCGGAAGAGGCGGGACGGCTGAAAGGTGGAGTTCTCTTTCCTGGCGTTGGTCCTACAATGAACCAATTCTTCAGATTTTGTACGTTTTTTTTGTTTTCATCTAACCGATTCTCAGAAAAATACGGGTTTCTGCTAATGACCTAGCCTCACCGGAACAGATTAAGCATTTGAGTCCTGAATGTGAAATATAAGTATAATTGTTTTCCATGGCTGATTTGACTGTTTCACCACAGTATGTTTAGACAGTGGTTTCATCTTAACATCCATGAGGAATTCGAAAATGTAGCCGTCACTTTTCTAAAAGTCATTTAATTGTTAGCGATATTATTTTACATTGCAAGAGATGCAATGTTTGTTTCCACTAAATCCGATGGGCAAACCGTGGTACTTTCTGAGAGAGTTATCTTCAGTCTGCAATCGCCACGTCCTATATTCCTGCATTATTTTTGTTTTTTTTGTAGGGTAAAGGGGGGTGAATCGGACCAGCGGGTGAATAGGAACGCTTTTCAAAAAGTGCGCTCAGACCCGAAACGGTATCACTTGAGACTGACTACGTTTTAGGAAGTGCTTCTTTGTAATCTTGTCCTTCTAGTAGAGTGAAAACGAGAACTCGACGACTGAATTTAAGCAAATGTCGAATGGAAGCCTACCATACGAGAGAGGTGTGAAATTGGGTATTTAGAAAACCTCGTAGAGGTTCAAAGTAAGGTGACATTGTAGCGCTTACTCAGATTTCAAGTTTTTCTTTCCTGAAAGGAAATCTAATACCATAGCTGCCACATTAGGTTACTTTTTTGAGCCTTGTATGAATATCGGAGTTACCAAACATGATACAAAATCATATTACTTAGTCGGGTGAAAAGGACCAGCACGCGCAGGAGTTCAGTTCCAAGCCGCTGGTCGAGGGTGAAGCATTGAACCAGTTATACTCAACTGACACTTGGAAAAATTCCTTCTGCTACTGAAAAGTAAGTAGATATACAACTAATATTGATAAATTGCTTACTTACACTTAATGTTTTACATTAAAAACATCAAATGTTTATAAGAATGTTTGAGCGAAAGTGGCTAAAAATTTGTTTGTAGGCCATACTCTTTTATTTAAGTATTATAAGAAGTTTAATGGAATAAACCTATTTTAATGCTATTCTATATCACGTTATAGATATTTACTACTTATAACGAGGAGGAGGAAAGAGATTTTCCCCGTCATAGAGGTGAATTATTACGGCGACGAGCACGATTTACAGGCTGAGCGAGAGGTAAGCTACCTTCGTTTGATGTAACATATGTTGTGTACTGTTCCATATATATTAACCAATTATTCGCTGAAACAATATCATAAAACATACGCATTTCGTGATGGAAATTTATTGTTAATAATTCACATTGAGTTCCATACATATACATTCTACATTACTCAGTGGTCTATATTTTCCAATCTGAAGGAAAAGGAGGTGATATAATGTACGTGATAGAGGGATTGCCAGAGTATTAAATATTATATATGGCAACAGAATTAGTTGTGGAACGCCTTACAACCTCCTTTTGATAGCGTAACATTAGCAAAATTTCATTTAAAACGTATTTATGAAAGTGATAATTTTCGCTTACCGTTAATGTTTTTCCTTTTGGATTAAGATGGGGAAGTACCGGCGAAAAACGGAACAGACATGGACAGAGGAGGATATGAGAATGGCGCTGAAAGCTTTCAGAGAGGGAAGAAGCATGAGGCATTCTGCCGAACTTTTCAATGTTCCCCGTACTTGCCTCTATCGTAGGATAGTAGCGGATACGGAAAAATTGAAGACAAGAGGGGGGCAAAATGTCTTCTCAGTGGAAGAAGAGGAAGCATTAATTAGAATAATTCTTAGGTTATGTGAAATTGGTTCGGATTGACAAGAGATGATGTCATGAAGGTGGCGTATGAATTTTCCATTGAAAACAACATAAAAAACAATTTCTGTGCGTTAAAAAAACGAGCAGGCAAGGATTGGTTCTTGAATTTTATATGTAGACATCCTTTAAGTCTTCGAAAACCCGAAGGTTTGTCAGTGGCTCGAACTGAGGGTTTAAATAAGGAAGATGTAGACGATTTTTTTTCAAAGTTAACTATTTCGATGGCTGAGGCTGGAGTTATGGATAGGCCCCACCTTATATACAACGTTGACGAAACGGGATGTGTATTAAATAATCGCCAAACCCAAAAGAATGTTGCAAGAACAGGATCTAAGGTAGTCATAAAACAGACGTCAGTGGAAAAGGGGGAATTGGTGACAGTTGTTGCGTGCTGCAATGCAAGTGGACATTACATACCACCTTTTGTAATTTTTAAGGGGAAAATGTTCCATAAGGAATGGGAGGATGGATTTCCGTTGGGATCTAAAATTTTTATGTCCGATTCAGGGTGGATAAATGAGGATCTTTTTTGGAGTGGCTAAAACACTTTCAAGCAAACAGGATTCCTGGCCGATGCATTTTAGTCCTCGATGGCCACGCATCACACAAGACTCTTCCTGTTCTACTGTTCTGTGAAAGGAATGAGATCACTCTCTTATCACTGCCCAGCCACACTACACAAAGGTTGCAACCTCTGGACAGGTCTTTTTATAAACCATTAAAGACATACTACGATATTGAAACAAATGCGTATATGACAGTTTGTAAGGGGGATAGAAAGATGACTAAATTTAATTTTGGTCGGCTTTTTCGAAATGCATGGAGCAAAGCCGCAACAATCGGCAACGCTGAAAATGGATTCCGATCAACAGGAATATTCCCTCTGAATCCGGGTATCCTGACGGAGTTAGATCTTCATCCTTCTAATCTCGGAAGCTCACACGCCCCAGAAGAAGCATCAACTCCTTTTTCGACAAATTCATCTTCCGATCAAAAATTAACTGCCAGTCCCTATGAAGAAAGCCAATCCTCGACATCAACATCTGAGGAATCGTCAAATACTTTGGGTAGGTCTTTCCATAATTTACTACCTACACCAGAAAAAAGAATGAAAGTCAATGTGAAAAGGTCAAGAAAGCAAATTGCTCAAATACTTACTTCTCCAGCTGTAATAGAATAAACAAAGCAACGACTGAAGAAACAAAATATTAGGAACGCGAAGGGAACTTGCAGAAACTTATATGAATCATCTTCAGATAGGGACGGCAATACTGAGAATGGGGAAAACTCAGCTGATAATACGCTTTGTGGCTTCTGCTCCAAGTCTTATAATTGTGCGAATTCGTCAAAGTTTAGAGACTGGATTAAGTGCATGAAGTGTAATTGTTGGTACCATGAGCTGTGTGTAGGTGCTAAGGGGCGAGATAAATTTACTTGTGGTAAATGTGCTTAATTGTTTTGGTAAATTTGTTCTATTTTGTTCTATATGTTCAGATTTGGTGATGTATGTCTATTTGTAAAGTTATGTTTGACTCTAAGAAGGTGTAGTCGAAATATCTCCAGACTGCACTACATTGTTAATAGAAATGATGCAAAATTTCAAAATTTTATGGAATAAAACTTAAGAAAACTAAAATTTATAACGTTATTTTACTGGTCCGATTCAGCCTCTAATCTGGTCCGATTCGCCCTCCAAGTCGTCGGGCGAATAGGACCATGCAGTCTCCTGAAGAAATTGCTCCAGGACCGTTCTATTCAGAGCAACCACGCTGAAAATTGCGTTTTAAACTGGAAAAACATCAAGTCCTTTGCTGATAATGCTTTCAGAATGTAACTGTTTACACAAACGAGGAAATCGACTATTTTCCTTTTTGTGGCCCGATTAACCCCCCTTTACCCTAATTACTAATTATAATAATTAGTAAAACCCCCGGTAATCATGACGAAATGTAAATTGAATTTTAAATCTAATAAAACTGAAAATAATCCTTCCTTCTCCATACATGTGTTTCCAAATGTCAGTCATGATAGAATTATAAGCTTGAAATAAGAGGAGCCAATGCCTATAAAAATATTTTATGAAAATATATAGAATGCTATGCAATTGTCAGTTTTTACCGTTAACGGTAGGTTTTGATGAAGTGTCCCTTATCAACTTGTTATTTGATTAACACGTTGCGTATCGGGGCAGTTCAATAAATTCCTTTTGACCCTCTGTTCCCTTATTGTATAATGTACAATCTTTAAACATAGATCTTCATCCGTATGGATCATAAGTAAAAAGATCATAACTTGAACATGAAATTTTGAACATAATCCTTATCGAATATTATAATAATAATATTATTCGCAAAACCATCGTATTTCTTCGACGTGCGATACTCTGTGAAACAAAGGTGATCCTTTTCCAAGGAGAGCACCGCAAGTAGATATGCTTGCTGAGCTCTCGGGAGAGGCGATAAGTGGGCCTATTCTGTAAAGTCGAAAGAATTTCGGCTCATATGGAGAGTCGTGGGTCACCGCGACGAACGATTCGCGAACATCGTTCACCGCCGAAATGACGTTTAACAGTTGACTTTTATCCAACGTTATGTCTATCCAGCGCGCCATTATTACAATGGAAGGAACAAGCTGAGGTTATTAACATTAGTTAACCAGCATGACTTACTGTTGATGTTTGTAATCAATCTATTCGCTTTAAAATGTAACAAGTATGGAATAACGGCGGACTTATTAAGAAAGTGAAACTTCTGAAAATTGAAAGTGATTACACCTTTGGAATTAAATCACGAAATGTTTTGGTTTTATCAATTGATTGTGTCGACAGCTTCTGTAATGATATTGTTTTCTCGAGTGAATCATTACATCTTCGTGCATATATTCCTCCGTCCGCCTATCTTTCTATTTAAATAGTACATTGATTTGTAATGGTTGATATCACAGTAGAAGATAACAAATATACAACAACCGTTCAATATCCTGCGATAATGTACGCGTCCGAAGACCAAAGGACGTCTACGTATACCCTGCAATCCACCATAAAGGTGTGTGGCAGGGGGGAGATAGCCACACAGGGGGGACGTCCATACTATTTCAGAATTTGTCGGTAGAATACAACCACACAAAGAAAGGTACTCGTACAAAACAATTGCCAGCATAATGAGATTTGCTCAAACAATGTGATTTCCAACATGATACCATCTCTCTCTATAATGTAGATCGCCCCTGCAGTAGCATTAAAATATTACATAGAAGTTTTACACGAATAAAAAACTTATACCTATGTCTAGTCCACTCGACAATTTTTAATCAACATTAAACAAAAACATTGCATGGCGACAATTGAAAAAAAAACAAATGGTTTTATATACCTCTAACTGTATAAGCGGCAAGGAAACGGAGACATGAAAGATTTAATCATTAGCTAGAATTAGATACATTCTCACCTTGTATTCCGCGCGATAAATATCAACAAGTCGTCTGCTACAATCGAAGCTTCTATCGGTGCCCACCGCGATAGCAGCGCCTACTCGGCAGAAAATATTTAGCAACGGATTATGAACGAAATAATCCGCAAAATGTTCCGACTCCGTCGCCTTGAGCCGGAACGACCGTCGCGGCATCAAGGGAGCACGGTTTGTACTACAAAAGTATGACTTTTTTTCCATATATGGGTATTGTTGTGACGTCGGAATCTCGAATTCGACTTTACAGAATAAGGCCCCTGGGTGACCCTGCTAAGGGATTGCTATCGGTTTGTTATCGCAGACCTCGTCAGACTACGAATCATCTGGCTCCTCTAGACTCCATGTCCAATATTTCGCTGTCCGGAGCTGAAAGTCAATGAAATGAATGCTATTCTACCCACGTAGCATTTTTTAAACTCTCTAAAATCAGAATAATCCGATAAAACAGGATACTCTCACGGCGAGAATTGCTAAAGAATCTTCTTTCAAGGAAATGACCACATCGAGCGCGACGGCGTGTGAATATTGGATACGATTGGTAGAAAACTGTAAATGTATCCACAGGAATTTTTCCTCATTAATTTCTCATTCGTGCTTGAAACTCAATACTGAATAAATACACGTAATTTTCATAAGGAGGTTCAACGTATACCCTCTCCTGTTATTATAATCTGCATGTATCATTTGCAGAGAAAACATTTTACCATTTGCCATAGTATAGTTTTACAATTCTCTACCGGTTACGGTATGTTTTGATGTAGAGTCTCGATGCTACTCTGCAATCTATTATACTAACGACTCCATTCCCACTCGATTTACCCTCTGCGGCTCAAGATTGCTTGCACTGATCAGTCCATATTCCCCTTAGTATGTTTTGAACTAAACCATTGTCTTGTTCGTTGCAATAATCGTAATTTATTATGCTAACACCATGTTATCAATAGTAATGTTATTGTAGCGATATTGCGGACATTACAATGGAATCTGTTGGAATTTCTAGAAATGAACCTGCCATGGAAAGCAGAAATGGTCGCTTCATAGTAGACGGGAAATATTTCTTGAAAGAAATAAGGTCCCTGGAGCACCATCATCAAACGTGTTTAAAAAGTGGCCATGGGTCATTTCAACTTATTTCCAGCTCAACAAAAGCTTCAGTATGGTGATTAGTATTCGAAAGTCCTCACTGTAAAATGACGAAAGAAGTTACCAGTGAACCGGAAATAGAGAAGACTCCGGCAGCCCAAAAAGGAGAAATAACTGATGAAAAACGCGCTCTGAATATTGTCGGCAGTGTCGTTTGGGGTTTCATGTCAATTGGAGGAGCACATTCCAATTTGGAAGAAATCTCGGCTACTGGAATACATGGAATGGACAAACACACCTTTCAAAATCATGAAAATCGACTTGGGAAAGTAGTTCTGCAATAAATCTCAATTTATGTAGACATATTCTCCAACCGAATTTTAAATTTCATTTATTACATTTTATAATTGTTCCTAGGCATGGAAAAAAACTCTTCATACTTGATGAGTTGATACTTGAGGCTGGTGCTTAAGAAAGGCCATTGGCGATAAATAACGGGGACGTTACTTCTACTGGGGTCCCGTTTATCCCGTATTTAATTATGAGACTAAAAAGATCGGCTTGAGGTGCAATTTTTCATAATGCCAAAGAAAAATATGGCTGTGACTCACTAGTTGAGGATCTAAAAAACGGGCCGCTTCACGTGTTCAACAGCACTCGAATTGCAAAGTATATAACTGCAATGATCAGGAGGGGAGGGAAAAGATTTTCAACGACAAGGAGATGGGTGCCCTGGAAAGAGTCAACGAATCATTAAAACCCTAGGTATGGAATTCAATTATGCTAGCCACGATAGACACTAGTAATCTGGCGGAGAATTTTATGTCGTTAGTGGCAAAGTTTGTGGGAGGCAAGCAAGTGAACCGCGGAAAAAGTAGTTTGTATTCTCATCGTGTGCAGGGTGCAGGGGCTTGATTTTCAGCTGGGACCAGTTCAATTATTCTGCGTAGGAAAGGATATGTGGAAGAAGCCCTTTCAAAAGTATACACAGACTTGGTGAGCGAAGGCTGAAACGCTTACAGTCAGCTAGGAGGTGCCTTGTAAAAGGGCCTAAGAGGAAAGTTAGGGAAAGTTATGAGGCAAAAGAAATTAAGGATTATGGAGAGTTCTGTCAGAAATTGGACATGGACGAATAGGAAATGGATGTAGAAATCGAAGAGCTGATGAAGAAATTGACGGTTGAGGGGTCAATAGAAGCTCTAGAGAGAGAGACGCGGGTCCAAACCGAATGTGAGCAATGGTTTGATGAAAGACAGAATAGATTGACGTAATCAAATTTTGGTGTTTTTTGTAGGAGAAGGGAAAATCACTTGTGAAAAGACAAAGAAAAGAAAAGTTTTATGCCCAGTCATCTGAAAATGATACAATGAGATACGGTAGCCTAAATGAATTTATGCGATTAAGAAATATGAGGAGTTAACGGGCAGCAGAGTTTCCATGTTTTTGTTGATCCCGGACACTGTTTCTTAGCAGCCTCGCCTGATGGAAAAACAATTGATGCAGCATCATTGAAGTAAAATGTCCAATATCATCGGAACATATGACATTAAAACAGGCAGCTGAGGAAATAAAGTGTTTTTGCTTGGATGAGGATCTTAAACTCAAGAAAACCAATTGTTTTAAACCATAATTATTACTACGAAATTCAGGGACAATTACATGTTTCCCGATATTCCTTTTGTAATTTTATGGTGTGGACTCCTATGGACTGCAAAATCCAAATAATCTTCCGGAATGGTGAATTCTGGAAGAATCGCATGGAGAACAAATTTCTTTAATTGTATAATAAAGCTTTGCTTCCCGAAATAATTGACCCCCGACTTTTCCGATCTATGGAAATAAGAGAACCGGAAATAAAAGTTTGAACAGTGTTAAAGTACATTTATTATTGCCATCTATAAAATTTTTAAACTTTCAATTACATGATACTACCGGCAATGTTGGCTCAAGAATAGGAAATTCATGTTAATGCACCGAATTACTCCTAAGTCATTAGCAGCCATCAATACGAAAATTGGTACCTATGCTGTAGCTCTACAATCTGCACTCTTCTCAACGAACCTCTTTACTCCCTCATCTTTCTTACCTTCACGTATCCATTTATTTGCCCACGATAGTCTATCCTTGGCCTTCCATGGTAATTCTATCGGCCTACTATTTCTTCAATGATTGTCATCAGGAGGCTGTTATGCCTCATAGTACGTCCGATGAGTTTATCTCCTAATTCAAAGCATCTACAGAAAACGTCTTTCCCCAACTCTTCGTACAACTTCTTTATTTGTATTTCAGTCTGTACGTTTGATCTTCATTAATCTTCTACAACACCACTGATTTCCATCGCTTCCAATGTTCTCTATTCTGCTGCTGTTACTGGCCAAGCTTTTATGTTAAAACATCCAGGTTTTACTCTTGACAGTAATTAGTTGTGAAAGTTTTTTATTGAATTTTGCTACGAGTAGAACATATTCCCCACAGCCCCTTCTGAGCAGGTCAAGGGGTTTCTGCAAGCATCGAATGCAGGGCGTAATATTCCGTCGGGTCCAATTATTCTGGCCGGAATATGACCCGCGTGAGGACTTTACTCCTATCACTCTACTCTCTACTACCCGTTTTACAATTCTGCATGTCACTCGAGTTCTGTTACAGCCGATTTGATATCAAGGAATGCCCACCTGAAGCCTTTTTTACTCTGTTATATATTGCAGAAAACGATGAATAAAGAATAATGACCAATGCTCGCGACGGCTTCCCAGTTCCCACAGACAAGGAAAAGGGTAGGTTGCCCGTTCACGCCCGAGGCAGCCGAAGCGAGATATTGCGGCTAGACGCAGTCGGAGCGAGACATTGTATAACTACTGCGATGTTGCAATGTTAGGAGTGGGGCAAGGGTATGGGCGATGTAGGGGAGGGTGCAGCCGGTGTCCGAGGGGAGACCAAGGCCATATTTGGGAATTGTCAGGTCACTTAGTTAGTGTCATGGAGCGCTGACAGTCATCGACTGTGGTTCCATCTCGGCAGGGGAGATTCACACCATAGGCCACATAAGCAGCACTCTTTTATTTAGTGTGTGGTGGTCTCCCCGGATTGCACGCGCACCTTCGGCGTAAAGGCCCAACCGGAGGAAAGGTAATCCATCACACACTGAAATCTCGACACCTGTTGTCTTTCCAGCGTGATTTTGGCATTAAGCTGTTTAAGCCTGTTTGCTGCTTTTGTTTCCCAAGTGGCAGACACTCGGGGAGATGCCAAAAGTGTGACGGCAGCATATACCACGCAGTCTATTTCCCAGAGGCTACTCGTTTCGGTCAGTACCATATCTACGATGCCATTCAACTGGGACAGCTGTTGGTCTCGCAGAGAAATTTTATGATGAATATTTCTCTGTCTGTCAGTCGTCTCACCGTAGTTTATCGTGCTTTCCAACCGCTTGAGTAGATCGGAATCGGCCTTTCGCTCGTCTCCCTTCACCAAAAAATCGGCGGTGACCACGGCAGTTGGAGTTTCATCTGCCTTTGTAGGAGATAGAGCCTTGGCCGGTGGTGTACTTCTCTGACCTTGCGGTTGGGGTTTCATTTTCTTGCGCAGGTGATTGACGAAGTCACGCAGATTCTGCTGCGACAGATGGTTATTTTCAGGATGCATCTCACACCACATCCTCGCCATGTATCCCCTGCGACTTGGCTCACTGGCAGCATGGCAAGCGAGAAGGTCTCCCCTCAGGGTCTCCGTCCACTCCATGCGAGCTCCCTTTTTTGAAGGAATAGATTTGCCACTCCCAACTTTACTAGGGCCCTCATCCGAGAAGGGCCAGTTCTGGGTGGCGTTACTGGATTTCTTCGGAACCCAGGATTTCCGCGAGTGGGGAGGTTAGCCCCACAAGCAGACGGCCATTATTATTATTATTATATGTGTTCCACAGGGCACTTCACTGCTCTCGTGAAGTCCTCTGCTCTTACCGAGCATGGCGTGAGATTATTGCGACAATGGGCCAGCTTGTGGGTATGCTTATTTAAGTGATTACAAACTGATTTTGAATTATTGAAACGAATAAATAATTTTCAAGTAAAGAAATAAATCTAATTCATAATAAATTAACTGAATAAATTAACCTCATTATAACAAGCTTTTACGAAGTGCGTGTTTTCTTGGAAAGGTCCGCAACACCACATGGTGGGAGGTACCGGAAAAGTCACACGTATCATGTCACACGTATAATTTACCGGCATGCAATAGTTTGCCGTTACGTTTGTGCGCCGTTGAATTTTTTTAACTAAGTAGGAAAAATATTTAACGTAATTTTTAAATAGCATGGCTTAAAATACGAACATCATAGGTTGTAAACGTTTGAACAAGACAATAAAAAATAATAGGAAACTAACATATGCATTTTAATTAGGTAACATCATTGTGGAGTTTCAATTTCTTTCGGCCTTATCGTGAGCTGTGCCCATCCAGTCATTAAAGAGAGGACATGATTGCGATTCGATTCTTCCATCTGCGTAGTCACACTTCCTAATTTCATATCATTATTTCAATGGATTTCATTTCTCGGAGAGATTTGCCATCGTGATCAAGTAAATCATATGATAATAGGTTAATTTCACATTGATACAGATTATCATAAAATATTCTAGAGTCCTATCTCGATCGTCGGAGATATAAAATTTTCAAATAATACCTCATTCAAAACCGTGGAATATAGCCCATCAAAGTAGTAATGAAGGGTTTGCAAGGAGCGAGAAATACATCTTTGAATTCGCCGCAATTTATGCTGTCTCTTCTAAAGGATTGCTGTTTTTAAAGTATTTAATGAAATAAAATGCGATTAGGGATCTCGGCTCCACTGCTCAACTCAATTCATTTGGAGTATAACACGGAGGGGGTCGGATCTCACCTGAGGCCAAGGTTTTTTTCTTTTACCGAGTGAGAGGACACGTCAAAGAACTCCGGACGAGAAGAGAGAGAACGGTGGAAGAGATCTCCGAAGAACCAAGCCAACTTCACACCTGCTTCTGCCCTTTTGAGCATTCATATCCATTTACACAAATGTTTAAAGTAACCAATGAATCATCTACTCTCTCAAATGGGGACTCGTTTAGTCGCATATGCCTTACACATGCGTCAAAAATACGTTTCCCAATGTGGGCAATATTGTTCTAACAATGAACGAACATGCCTTTATTGACCATTGACCCTCACTCTCGTGACTGACCCTCCACTGACACATAGAATCTCGAGGGGGTGCAGTCAGTCAGTCTTTGCACACTCTGCGTTCATAGGAACAGCACATCACTCCAATCGCGAGCCAAAGAGTCATGAAGAAGTTTTCATCAAATGCTTAGTGGCGATCCAACTCTAAGCATAATAGTGTTCCACTGTTTTCGTGGCACACCCGTCGTTCCGTCCTTCAAAATAAAAGAGACCTTTTCTCCCGTCGCTCTCGTCCGTCCTTCGCCATATCCCCAGCAAATGCCTGGATGCAAATGGCTCCCGATCCAATCTTCCCAGAAACGCCTTCGGGCGAAACAAAGGGGGAGGGGAGGAGAGGAGTCAAGTATCGGGGAATCCCCAGACGGATCAAAGAAATGGAATGACGATCCAATTCCCGCCGGGAGCCAGGAGAGAGATATGTGAGCGCGCCATTCAGAAGCAATCGCTCCGGGATTCCTTCTCTCTGCTTCATTTTTTGGACACCAGAGGGGGGTCTCTGCAATAGCAGTGAGTGCGTGCTCTAACACGGCCCCGAGGGTCTCTCATCGAGTCGAAGCGAATTTTCGAATCGATGTAGTACATCCATCAACTCAGGTCGCTGCGAAATAATTACTCGGTGAAATCAGTGTTGGGAGAGAGCGCCATGAATTCACGCATTCATCGAGGGATAGCCCCAGATAGCCAACTGAGGACCTCGTCACTTTCTTAGCCTCAGGGCCAACTGGAAGGACTGCCTCGGTCTAGCTCGGAATGAGTCATTCATTTAATGCTGTTTCGGGTTCGTATAATACGATGGAGAGTAATCCCCCCCTTCTTAAAAGAAGTCCTCCTCTCACGCAAAGCAGTAAATTGTTGGCTCGTTTCCAATCGTTATTAGTTTGTGCAGCCATTGAAGAAGTGATTCCGCAGATCAAGTTATTCTTCATGAAAGCATTATCACTTGGTAAAAATCCACGCCTGGCCTGGCAACGCAAAGGTCGCGGGTTCGAATCCTGCCCACCACAAGGACGTCGTGCACATTCTAGAGTTATGTTAGACGGTGCGAGAAAACCTTTGACGCGGGAGCGCCGGAAAATCCATGACCACTCAGACCGTGGTTTTCTCGAAACGCATCTCGCACCAGAATCAATTCATGCGTGTGGCAGGCCGTCATCGTCAGCAGGCCACAACTCAAGAAGGCTTCGTTTGCGCACCAATCAAAGATATCGGTCCAAAAGACTCAGGGTCAATGCGACCCTCAGTCGGGACTTGGCTCCACACTTATCCGGGGAAATGCCTTCAGGCGTGACTTCAGACGAGGAAGATCTTCACGACGGAAATACTTCGCATACTTTTATTGCCGAAGCAACTGACCACGGTATCGGCGTCTACAGCGTCGTTCTCAAAGTATACACCAGTAAGTGGACCACGTGGTCCACTGTGGAATAAAAGTATGGAATATACTATGTGGAATATAATATGATACATAGTATATGATGATCACGTGTGAAAGTCATTTTAGGGTAGGAACGTGCGATCACTTCGGACCTGTATCACGTCAAGTCGTAACCGTGCCTCTCGTAGCCGACTTCTCGTAAACGGACATCTCGTCACCGCGACATCTCGTAACAGCGACAATTGGTAAACAGACAACTGGGCCCGTATTCTCGTTTGAAACGCAACCTCGGTTATCTCCCCAGCAACGAAACCGAGGTTGCGTTTCATTGATTTCCTCATTAGAATGTTTACAAAAAGTTAACGCGAGTCCCGAAAAACCTATGTTATCCCTTGGATACCACGAGAGTTTCAGAAAGAGAATAAGGACCCTGGTAACCGACTATTTCGTAAACGCGACAACTAGTATACGGTCACTTGGTAACCGGAAGTGCAGGGAACGACTACTGAGGAGTATGAGAAATGTATATATCCAAATTATCATTGACGCGTGGCATGAAATATAGCCCATATTAAACCACGTAATTTCGATATAACTTTCACGCGGGCCGCTAGGGAAGGCTGTACTTTGCTAAAACTGTGGACGCACAGGGATAGTATTAGTGCTATACTGAAACGGATATATATCGGGAACTATCCTGAGTGGAGACAAAATGGTAACGGAATTATAAAATGATAACCTATAGGAAATTGAATTTTCCTCTTATTTATAATCAATGATTTTGTTTATTTATATATATTTTCATGCAAAAATTGTTTAATTTTAGGTAATATTACGGCCTGTTATGAGGTTTTCAAAAAAAATCAACGCACTGAGGTTAAAAATTGTTTTCAATTCCCCGGCACATAAAACAAATTCAGTCGCTTCCCTTGACAGATTCAAAATATCATTTTTTCCGCCGTACTAAAAGACAGCGCAATAGGCAGTACAGCAACGTGATAGGTAGGGGAAATATTTTAGAGTAGTCTGTAGTGCACGATGCATGCATTAATCCCTTAAATACTATAGATACTAACAATCAAGTGCATGAGACCCTATAGAAGCTTGTTTGCATGTCAATAGTGCATGCTACGTGATCTTCACCCCCTGCCACACACCCTCGCGGTGGCTTGGAGGGTATCGCGTAGATGTAGATGAAAAGACCCCAACTGTAACCAACGTAATAAAATGAGGGTCGGTAACCAGAGGGTTAATATACCCCTGTTCCCTACGGCATCGTCTGCAAAAAGTCTATCTAAACTTACTATTAACTACGGTACTCAAATCGTTTACGCATAAAAGAAATAAAAGCGAACCTTTTATGCTACCCTGGGGAACTCCCGATGAGACTTTGTGTCTATAACAACCCTCTGCTCTCGCCCACTTAAGAATTCTTTTACCCAATATACAACGTCTTTATTTATACCAAAACTCTCTAACTTCAAGAATTATTTATCATAAGAAACTTAATCGAATGCCTATTTGAAATCTAAAAATACCGCATCAACTTCAGAATTTTTTTTGCCGTAGACTAAAATATTGTGCACGAATAAAGCTGATTGTGTCTCGCAAGATCTACCTTTCCGGAACACAAGTTGGCTGTTTATGAACAATCTTTTACAATCCGAATGCCCCATGATCGAACTGACTAAAATGTGCTCACATACCTTACAAGAGATTGACGTGAGCGGTGACGTGAGTGGTCTGTAGTCACCGCTTTTAAAAACAGTTGTAATGTTAGCTACTTTCCAATCCTTGGGTACTGTGCGGTTCTTTAAGTGTGCTATTGAATATTATTTCTAGACAGGGGGATATTTCAGAAGTTAATGTTTTATTTACTCTGGAAGGAATTTGATCGGGACCTGGTGATTCGTTTTTACTAACGTTTTTTAACTGGTGATCTATTCCGCGACATGAAATTTTTATTTCGGGAACTTGCTCACTGAAATTGTTCGACGGTCATTCCACTGTACTGTGTGACGATGAGTTGAATACGCTTTGGAAAATGGAGTTTAGAGAATCAGCTTTTTCTAAACTGATAGTGTCTCTTATTACTTTACCGCTTTTAAGCTTCCTCTTCTTCAGTTTCAGGGAAACAGGTTCACAGAGCACAAACCTAAGTATTAGTCTCGTCTAATACCGTTACCAGTTTGTCTCCACTCAGGATAGTTCCCGATATATACCTAGCCGTTTCAACATAGTACTTATATACACGAATAGGAGTATCAATATTAAGATCGGAAATCGACGCAGCAGTAAGGGACCTTCGGATGAATAAGCCTTCTGGAAATGATGATATCCCCGCAGAACTAATAAAAAATGAAGGTGATAAGACATTAATCCATCTCTACAAAACCATCTGCGACATTTACTCAGCAGGAGAAATACCCATGGACTTCGAGAAAAACAACATCATCATTCCTATTCTCAAAAAGAAGAGAGCGGAGAAATGCGAAAATTTTAGGACTATAAGACTGACGACAAATGCATCGAAGATATTGATAAGGATCATCTACAGAAGATTAGAACGGAAAGCTGAGGAGTTCCTGGATGAAGATCAATTTGGATTCAGGAAAAGTAGGGCACAAGAGAAGCAATATTGGCCCTTAGGCTACTCATAGAGAAGAGAATGGAGAAGAACAAACCGACCTTCATTGCATTTGTGGATTCGGAGAAGGCTTTTGACAACGTGGATTGGAATTTAATGCTTGGAATTCTGAAATGAATTGGATTATCCCACAATGACCGAAGAATTATCCGCAGTTTGTATAAAAACCAAGTAGCTGTGATTAAATATGGACCCAGCTCTGAAAAAACAAGAATAAGGAAAGGAATGAGACAAGGCTGTGCACTGTCTCTCATAATTTTTAATGTTTACATCGAGAGAGCTATCAATGAAATCAAGGAGAAGTGTTCTGGAGTGATTATCCACGGAGAAACAATCAGCATGCTGCGATTCGCTGATGACATAGCTCTCATATCAGAGACAGAGAAGGAGCTGAATAAGGTACTAACGACCATGAACTTGGATGTAACGATACGTGGACCTCCTATTTTCATTTCATTCCGAGTCGAAACGAAACTTATTTGTTTCGTTTCGATTGCCATCCGTACCTTCGGTGGATCTCACGGAATTACGTAGACGTGTATATAAATGAAAAACAGAGGCTGTGTCTCCAACAGCCAAGCTCACGGAGTTGACTAATTGACCGCCTTATCCCCAAAGTGATGCCCACGTATAAACGCCACTCTTTTTGTTGGCTACTTGGTCTCTTAGAAGCAATTTTTAAGTAACACAACCAAGAAAAGTAGGCAATCCATTAAGGCTACTATTATCAATTTGTCTGAAATGGTTTATACGTATTCAATACGTTAATATACTTTTTGAAAGTCTTATTTTGTAAAGCAGACAAAAATTCAACGTTTTTTTCTGCGAAAGGTGTTTTTTACTTCATATTATTTGTCTGAGATGATTTATACGTGGGTTTATGCATGGGTATTTATTTATTCAAAATATTCAGAGCTTCCAAGTCTTTTATTTCAAAATTTTGTTTTTTTCTTCAAATTTCTTTCTTAAAATCAATTTGAGTGTTATACCCCGATAAATACGGTAACTAACTAGCATCAAGAATCCTTTTCTTTTTCGGTGAACCCAAAGTCCGTCTTTTCTAGGATGCAGCATCCAAAGGAATTGGTGGAAAATCCGACTCCTCATCACGAATTCGGTTTGGATGACTCATTCTAATGCACGGACAAGTCACGTCATTTCCTTCACGTCTGTTTTGGGTGAGACATCCAAACTTGCGACTGCCACATCCAAGTTCTTTCAGTGCTTTCACTTCAGATTACTATATAAATATCACCTAATATATCTTTCCATTGAATTTTTTTAACGCCTACCGATCTCTTTGCTGATGCCCCGGATTGTTTATAATTTTCCCCGCGACTAATTTCTTATCTAACGACAAATGTCCTTTCCTTCACCCTTCACTCTAACGTGGCATACCCTTTGTCCCTTAAATGACTCCCCAGCCTTCGCCTGCAACCTGCGTTATCTCTCATCAATTGAATTACGTATCTACTAGCTGAAGGTGCCTTTGACATTCAACGGGAGAGAGAAAAGACAAATGTATGCATTATATTAAGGAATTTTAACTTTTATTGTTAAGGAACAAAGCCCAAATTGGATAATGAAACTATCCTATCTTAAACTCCAAGTCTAAAATAGAGCCCTTAATTTATTATAAACCAATGTAAATACATAAATACTGTCAGTTATCGAGCAAGCACCTTTACAAACATGCTATTATGGGGGTATTTGCGAAGAATAGGAGCCACCTCCTTGGAAAAAAAACTGTATTTACCTTTTATGCAGATTACTCGCGTATTAAAACATTATTGCAATGGCGTCAATGAACTTCCTAGGGATACGTAATAATGGAATTTTTCCACTGGGATTGTAATTATATTCGTAAAAGCTGGTACAGACTTCACCTTTTGTATTGCATACGTGTCGTACCTTTGCGCATATCTAAATTTCCCTTTTTGACCCACATTTATATTAGATTTATTAAATTTCAAAGTTTGAATGCCGTACTAAGTTTGGTTCACGTGTTTAAGGCGAATGAATATTCCTATAAACATTCCTACATTCTAATTAATAATGTAACGATCCCTTGAGCCGTCAAGGGCTTTGAAACTACAAAAATGGACCAGAAATCGTAATGTTTTACAGAAGTACCAGTAATTGTGATCATAAATCAGAATTAGCCGATGATAATATAAATACTTATTGAATTATCTTTCTTCTGGTGTGCGATTCAAGTTTGCGCCTTAGGCATTTGTAGTTAAAATTGTAAAAAGAAAAAATGGACGCAAGCTGTAAGAAAGACCTTTACATGTATTTCTTATGGGGACACTTTGACTCGACAGAGGTCGAACCGAGGACCATTATTACAAGAGAAGTAGGCTATCATCTGCCCAGGGAAGACGTTTAATCCGCCTTAAAACTTCAATGCTGTGATACATTTGGTTCTGGAGTTTTAGGCGAACATATTAACATACATACACCTAATTTATATATAAGCTTGATAAATAGATATAGATAGATGTAATTGTTAGCACTTGACCTTATGAAAAAGGTTTTCTCGAATATTCTATGCCTAATCCTTTGCTTTGTTTACTAAATACATCAAATGAATACCTCTACTCCTCATTTGCACTGTCGTAATTTTCCTTAACAAACAAGAAAATTCATCTTTTTGCTTTAGAATGGTTTTAGGATAAATTTGCCATGCACTGTGTCATGAACACAATTTCCACGTACCGTTACGTCAATGGACCTGCTGGCATTTTGGCTTAACAGTAAAATCCTCAATGTTTATATGTGATGCAATAAAACAAAGGATTGATTTAATAGTTGTTACAACCTATCAGTCGAAGAAAAACGTTAACAAGCAATAAAATGATACGAATGGCAGCTGACAGTATTTTCTGCGCACATGAAGACTGCTGAAATCAATGAATTCATTATAACCCATAGAGGCAGAGAAAAAAGGTCAAACTGAAAGAGATTTTTGAACATTCTAAGTAGAATAATACATTTTTGGAACCACGGTTGCATCGGAAAATTTAGCGATCAGAGAGCAGATATTACCCTGCATCGATATCATTTCAGGAAGCGAGATACAGGAATAGTGTCCAAATGTGTGACTTCACTCCTACTTACAAATCGCTAATAAGAATCGGTACTTATTTTCTCAAGACAATCGAACATAAGACGTACGAATGATGCAAAGTATGGAGTTGCTCCATGTTGGTAAAAGTGTTTAGGATATTTGAAATGTATCTTTGAAGTTGGTAGTACTGATTCGAAGTCCGTTGCCTTTTTCTTTGTGCTATCGTAATAAATGTGACGTCGTAGTGACTAGTCTGTTTTCATTTTTCAAGTAATTCGTGCTATAATCTGCTCAAAGTAGAAGTTAAATATTTTGAAAACAACAGGTTACTGGCCCAGATGCTTACAGGAGAAGCGTCTACTGGTGCAGTTGGTGCAGTATTACTAGGACTATTGGTGCAGTTTTAGTAGGAGTGTACTAATTGAACAACGTGGTAATGGCTGCCGGTAGTGAAGATGGACTAGGCAATGTCCTGAAATTGAAGGATGACAATTACTATGCCTGGCATATTAAGGCGTGGGCTCTTCTGGATCAACGAGATTGCTTGGACTCAAATTAACTCGGATTTGGCGGAGAAGAATTGCTTGAAGGATTCAGTCGCGGTGAAAGGAAGAAGAACTCGCGGGCGTTATCCCTCATACTTCCGACTGCAAGTGACAAGTATATCGACTATATTGGGGATTGTAACTCAGAAGAGAGAGCATGGAAGATATTACAAACCCTCAATCAAGAATTCAGTCTACTCCAGCAAATTGAGTTCTTGGAAGATTTGTCAACGCTGAAGAAAACCGATTCCATGGCCATGACAGATTATGTGTCCAAGGTGTTAGATTTAAACAGGAAGATTAGCAAGTGTGGCATACAATTTGGTGAGCATACTTTGTCCTTATTTTTGCTTAGAGGATTGCCAAAGGAGAGCTATGAAATCTTTATTCGCACCATGGAATATAAGGAGCATCTAAAAATGGACACTGCTATTTCTAAATTATTGGTGGAGGAGAAAAGGCAGAATAGGGAAATCAACAACGGTAAAGAAGAAGCTAAAGCGTTAGCAGCAATGAAGAGATTACCTGTCAATAAGAAGGAGAACAATCAGAAATCGCAAGAAGAAAGGCAGGAGCAGGAATCAAGTAGAAATACGAGTAGAAGTAATGCTCCTAATAGAAGTAGGAGTCAGAAGATGTACAAATGTTACACATGTGGTAAGTTTGGCCATATTAGTAAGGATTGTACGGAATTGAAAGAATTTTTGGCAGAAAGACAAAAGAAGAAATCGGGAGGCGACGCAAACGCCGCGCCGCTGTTAGTTGTATCCTTGACAGAGTGGAAAAAGCTAAAGCCTACAATTGGGAAGAAAGGAATGCTCAAGAGAAAGGAATGGTTCCTAGATTCCTGTTCATCTCATCACATGAGTCCCACGAGAAGTGACTTTTTACAGAAGAGAAGAGTACGCCTGGTGTCATTAAGATGGGTAACGGAGATGAATCTCCGTTTGCTGGCACTGGTTCAGTAGTCATTAAAACACCTGGAGAAGAAGGACTCACTGTCACATTACACGGGGCATTGTATGTACCTGATTTAGAATGTGGATTGATGTCTGTATCGCAGCTTACCAGTAAAGGTCTGGATGTGGTGTTCTCAGGTGAAAAAGGAGTGGTGATGGATAAGGATGAACTGATTTTTTTCCGCCAAGAAGAAAGACAGAATTTATTTGGTAGAGACCAGTGTAGGAGAAATTAAGACTGAATCAATTGCAGACAATCCAATCAGTGGTGTAGCCTGTCATGCAATTAGTTATCTAGATACATGGCACCAGAGACTCGGACACGTATGTACATCAGGAAGCGCTGTTGAAGATACCAATGTTAGAAAGATTGAAGAAGAAAGATAAGTTCAATATGTGTGAAGTCTGTGTCCACGGGAAGTTCAGCAAATTCAGCTTTCCTAAACGCTGCACTGAAAAATCTGTTGAACCAATAGCACTAGTACACAGTGAGCTAACGAGATAGTTCACGCCAGCTTCACTTGGTGGATCCCAATTTGTATTGACCTGGATTGACGACTATTCAAGATTTATAAAAGTGAAATGTTTGAAGAAGAAAACAGAGGTATTTGAATAATTTTTAAATTATCAGCACTTGTAGAGAACCAGCATGGGAGAAAACTGTTGGCTTTACAAACTGACAACGGAACGGAGTACGCAAGATGTGACTTCCAGGAATACTTAAGAAATCAAGGTATCATGCACAGAAGAACAGTACCCGGATGTCGACAACAGAATGGGGCTGCTGAAAGGAGTAATCGCACTCTCGTGGAAATGACACGGTGTATGATGATTCAAGCAGGAGTACCAAAGATCTTCTTGGCTGAAGCAATTATGACAGCAGCTTTCATCAGAAATAGATGTCCATCAACATCAATCAACAACCAGATTCCATTCGAACTATGGATTAATAAGAAACTGAATGCTGAAGACATGGAAAGATTGAAAGTTTTTGGTTGTCGAGTATGGGCCAAGAAGTTGGATAGAGGCAAACTGGATTCCAAAGCAGAAGAATGTGTTATGGTTGGATACGAAGAGAATGCAAAGGATGGCTATAGATTGTGGAGTATTGAGCGTCGCTGCATCACTATCAGGAGAGATGTTGTATTTGAAGAGTTTGTTTTTCCATTCAAAAAAGAGAATCAGAAGAAACTAGCCATGGTCCAAGAGAATCCAGTGACTGACATTGACTTGGATTTCCTGACTGTAGAAGACGAGGAAAATTGAGGTCATCAATATGGGAGATTCATTAGAAGTAGTTTTGCCGGTCGCAGACAAGTTCCTGATGAAGACGTAAGAGACGAACTTACCAGTGTTGATGATCAACTCGAGAGTCCAATGAATGGTGAGGAAGTAATTCGAAAATCTCAGAGGCAGAGAAGAACCAAGAGTAGTGGATGCTGTGCTACGGCTTCAAGTGACGTTAATCATGAACTGGACTGTCACATAGATGAACCTCAAACTGTTTTGAGGCCAACCATAGCAAGCATGCAGCGGAGTGGAGGAAAGCCATGGACGTTGAGATAGGTAATATGGTGGCAAATGATGTTTGGAAAGTGGTTGAAAGACCTGAGGACATTCGTGTTGTGGGGTCGAAGTGGGTTTTTAAAGCAAAGCGTGATGAATATGGACAAGTGGAGCAATTTAAGGCACGTCTAGTAGCTCAGGGGTTTAGAAAGTCAATGGGGCTGGACTGGGACTTTAGTCCTGTGATGCGGAGGAGAACTGTCCGAATCCTTTTGTGGAGAAAGGGTGGGCCTTGGATCATGTGGGTGCTACTTTTGCATATCTCAATAGTCCCATCAGCATTGACGTGTACATGGAGCAGCCAGAGTGGTACGAGGAAGGGGCATCAAGGGTGCGTATTTAAGCTGAAGAAAAGAATCTATGGACTGCCAAATGCAAGTAAGGACTGGAATACATGTGTGAGAGATGTGTTGGAGGACTTGCGGTTTAACAATGTGTAAGTGACCCATGTGTTTTTGTTAAACCAAATCTCATAGTCGGATTGTATGTAGATGACATTCTTATTTCAGGAAATAAGACTCACGTTATAAAATTCAAGGAGAACTTGTCCAAGCAGATGAACATTAAAGACTTGGGTACTGCTAGTAATTTGTTATCGTTTCAGGTGTGGCAAGAAGGTGGAGAGGTCTCTTTGTGTCAAAATAACTATCTTGTCAAGGTATCAGATGAGTATGATATGTCTGAATGTAGAACGAGTTATGCACCTTTGCCTGTGGCAAGAGACAGTGTTGCATGTGATAGTGCTGATCATGTGGAAGTAAATCATACAATGTATCGAAGTGCATTAGGGAGTCTGTTGTATGCAGCAAATAATACTAGACCGGACTTATTTTTCGCCATTCATAAGGTACGCCAGAAAAATCAGTGTCCCACACGTGCAGATTGGAGAGCTGTGAAGCAAATATTTCGGTATGTGAAGGGCACTGCCGATCTAAAACTTGTGTTTAAAAGGACAGGTAAACATATAGATGTTTTTGTGGTATAGAGGTATATTGTGATGCAGATCATGGTGTCTGTATTGAAACTCGTAGGCCTGTAATTGGTTTTGTTATGTTACGCAGGAGCTCCAATAATACGGCAAACTAAGAAACAGTCTTGCGTTGCCAGATCAACAGTAGTAGCAGAGTATATGGTGATGGCTGATGCAGCTAATGAGTTAAATAGGGTCGGAAATTTAATGGTGGAAATTTTACAGGAGACTTTTGCATGTAAACCTACTACTATATGGGCAGACAATAGGGGTGCTATTACACTCAGCGAAACAGATTTTTTCACTGAACGTACTAAGCACATTGATTTAGAGTATCATATTTGTAAGGAACAAGTGAAAGAAGGGTTTGTTGAGTATAAATATGTGCCATCAGCTCAGAATATTGCAGATATTTTTACTAAAAGTTTGCCTGGTCCTAAGACAAAATTATTTGTGAATATGTTGGGACGTCATTGAGAAAATGTTATCAGTAAGATTCTTAATTTGTATGTTTACATTGAGTACGTTTTTTTCAGTGTTTTCTTTTGGTGTTTTAACATTTAAACATGTTAAACAAGGGGTAAAAGTGTTTCAGATATTTGAAATGTGTCCTTGAAGTTGGTAGTACTGATTCGAAGTTCGTTGCCCTTTTGTTTGTTCTATCGTAATAAATGTGACGTCGTAGTGACTAGTCTGTTTTCATTTTTCAAGTATTTCGTGCTATAAACTGCCAAAAGTAGAAGTTAAACATTTTAAAAACAATTCTCCAAAGCCTTTCTGGGATTTTTAAGGACGCTCTGGATATAATACTGACCATGTTGTCTTGCACACAAGTTTAATTCTAATGCTAATATTTAAAAGGCACGAAAGATAGAGGAATGAATATAGTAATGCAATAATGGGTACTGTGTGATATAAAAACTACACCAAGAAGTATTGGTGTGCCTGTGCTAGAGTCGGATAAATGAACTTCACTCTCGTCACTGAGGAGAAATACGATACACAATGGAACTCGGCGCTCCAGTGACGCCGATCACACTGGCCTCCTATTATTGTTATGCAACCGGCTTGTAAGGGTTTAGCGGTTAGCTGGCGGCCTTGGGAAAATTGGCTTTTCTTGGGAGACCGGGATGGAAATCGCCCGAAACAAACTTTTCCCCCGAAGAGCCGCTCGAGCTGTTCCAGAAATTCGGTCTGGCTTCCGGAGATGAAAGGTTAAAATCCCATTCGATCTCTCGACAGCCATCGCATTTAGATAAGCTCCGTGGATATGCAGCGAAGCGACGGAGCACTGCTGGAATGTGCTCCTCAGGAAGGGCAAAAAGGATGAATAAGATATCTGGATGAATAATTCATGCTCCTCTCTCTCTCCCCAGAGATGCGTGTTCACACGGGGGGAGTTTAGGCTCTCTCGGCCTGTTCTCCACCAATCGGAAGGCGCGATCCTTGGACTTCCTTCCCCCCTTGGTCTCACGGTACGTAGTGCACAATGCTGCAGGGGCCGTGAAGTGAACCCAACTCCTTGCTGGCGGATAGGCAGGGGAATAAGAGGGAAAACGTGCCTTGTAATTTACACTTACTGACTGACTTGCGCAGGCATACCCGGCGTGCACCATCACATGTAACTGAGAGCTATTATTCTGCTTATTTGTGGAAAATGGTACCTACTTAGATAGTGTGCACTCGACTTTTCGACACTCCCCGAGAAGTGTCGCCAAATTGATATTTTCTGCAAAGCAGTACAATAAATATTGATCAGCTGGGAATTGCTTTACAGCAAATGAGTAATTTATATTTATTAAAGCGTGCATAAGTTATTAATAATGAGCTTTTAAAAAAATTACCAGAGGCTACTTTTCTATATCCCGTGTATTAAATCCCGTGAAAAAAGCACAGAAGAGACGTGGAAGTTATTTTTATTACAATTGGCGATGGATTAATAGGGCAGGAAATGCAAAAGCAATGAACCACGAAGGAACAACAATGATACAGGGTCTGAGCAAGCAAAGGAAATTACACAACTCAATTAAAAACAAAACTCAAATTGAAGACAGTGGATCCAGACAGGGGCAGAAGAAAAGCACATTGGCCAAAGCTCAAGAACGAAGAAGATTTTTCGGACTGCTCTTTGAAATTTCAAGAAAAAGAAAAGGTTCTGGTGCTTACTCGAGGGAAATCTTTGCGGCGCTGTGGTCTAATGCAACGGAATTTCCGGAAGATATTCAAAAGCATTGAAGCCCACTGAATGGATGCATTGAAGACACGCATGGTGACGATGCACAGCAATCTAGAAGGTTGAAGTTAGTTTAAATAAATCCAAATCTAACAATGCTCTACCGGCCAACAATGCGTCATACGAACTGATAGAAATCAAATGTCAGCTTCGCAATAATCCATTTCCTCTCGCGCAATACACCACTACGATTAAAACTTAATATAATGCGAGCACATGCTGCATTATTATTTAATAAATTCCATTTCCGCTGAACTCAACTTCACGGTTGGTGGCCTTCTGCCACACGCCCCTGTAGTGGCTCGCCTAAGGCTACAGTCTACCTATACGACGCATCAAAACCAAGAGAATTAATTCGTATTTCCATCTGGTATCATCACTGTAATCTATAGCTCCCGCTGATTGCGCGCGGTAAAAATGACTTTCCCACTATCTACCTCTCTAGCCTAGCAAATTGGTGACTGAACCTGCCATAGCATGCTGGTATTTGTTATATGCATGAAACATCTTCAGAGAACCTTTCCTAGAGCTGCGTGATCAGTGACCTTCGACCTCTAGAACAACACGTCAATCAAGTGGAACCAATAGAAATGTAGTTCAGATCCAGTGAGCTCCACGAAAATAAGACGAACTCCATTGTGCCTTCACCCATAAAATAGGCTTCCATAAAATAAAATGGGAGTTAAAGTGGGAGTCTCTGGAATTGACTACTCATGCCGTCACGGGGATTCGCAGGGACTCATATCGGCCTCCCATTATTTCCATTCGTTTTCTGAGGCTAGGAACAGGCCAAGGAGTTCTTACACCAACGGAGAATTTAACGCCACCTAAATACGCGAGACATTGGGTTTGACAATGCACCAGTCAGCCGATTTATATAAAATGAGGCGCTTACACAGTTCATTCGGGAACTCTGCGCGAGAGCTTAAAGAGAGCAGAAAAGTGAACTTGTACCTTTGAATGCAAGTGAAAGTACCTTTGGCTTTATCGAGGGCACGTGGGAACGTGACGTAATTTCCTGTTCGGAATACCTCAGCAACTTCACCCAAATGCCTAACTCTCTCGAAATGCTAAATATGTGCCACGTTAATGCGCAGTCATCATTCAGGCATCTCAAACAAATCCGTGACTACTTCTACATTCAAATTGTTCATGTCATCATTCTGTCTCTAAAAGTTAGCCCAACAATATCTCCCCGGACACTGCTGAACTAAGTTATTATAAAGTGTTACGCAACGATAGACCAGGACGAGTTGGTGGTGGATTTTGCGTGTAACTACAACTTATCCTTTAAATTGGTGTAAATGTCTGCTGACGACTTGTCAAAGGCTGAAGAGTATGGCTTCAGGCTTTTTCATTCCTATCGGAACATGACCAAATTTATATAACATATAGATTTAAATTATACCATAAGCCTAATGAAATATACCTTCGTAATTTCAATGACTCTGAATTGGCAAGAACAGTCTCACTCACTCAGTGATTCAACCCGAAGGTTGGTTTTGGACAGGCGGGGGTAGAGCTCACCCCCGGACTAAGCCATGGGCGTGTGAATTTCACACATTCAGGGTAGAGGGGTCAGGGTAGGGGGGCCAGTTCCTTTCCCTGGGCCACCTTGCACTCCGAGGATTTTTTGTTCATGGGCGTCCAAAGTCTTCACCCGGATTTGAACCAGGGACCACCAGAGTGCTCTGGTCAGGGCCCTGTAGGCAAGCGCGCTATCTACTAGGCTACCACGCTCCTACCAAGAACGGTAATTATGACAACATCTCATCCATCCCCATGGCTAAACGCCGATATTAGGATTCAAATTTCTCTCGGGGACTTTCATCATTGAAATTCTCTAACAACTGTTCTCCCTCACCTTCATGAGTTTCACGAGCAAAGTGATTTGCGATCAAGTGCAGTACTGAGTTCATACCGTCAAGCAGAAATACTATGCTGAGTGCTTTTCTGGAAAATGGGACGCCGTTGGCCGGAGCCTTGGAAAGTCTCCACTCAAATTGGCCTACTGCTAGAGGCCTTAAATAGCTATTTCCTTGCTCCTGTTTTCATGGAGGACACTTTAGGAAAACACCTTGATGGCGTCCATTATTCTCAAATTGATTGCATTTGATTGTGCACTATTTGACAGTTCGCGTTCCGCTCCCGTCGAGTGTGGATGTGTTCTCACTCCGTGCGGTTCTCTCAAGGTCATATGCATTGATGGATGTGTTGCGACTAGTTCCCGGGCATAGGTGCAAATAGTTAACCTTACAGAGCGGAAGTGCTACTTGTTTATAACAATGTACACGAAATCGTGGAGCAGTAAATGACGTCCAAAACCTCAACCTCATCGTCCTGGCAGAGTTCGTGCGCAGAGTGCAGAAGATCTACGCGGAATACAACCGCCATCTCCGGTGAGACGTGCCGAAAGATATTCCATGGTTCCTGCCTGCAAGAGCCACTGACCAGAGAGGACGTTGAAGGGATAGGGAGGCAAGTGGACAATCCTGGAAATGTGTGGACTGTAATAATGCCCAAAAGTCATCCCTGATGGACAAAAGTAATACTGAAGGTAAATCCCTTCAAGATATTTTTTTATGCTCTAAGATCTTAAAAACGAAGTGAAATCCACCGAGAAAAATCTTGGTGACACAATAAATAAGTTATATGATAAACTAGAAGATAGTCTTAAGTTGATCGAAACCCAGGGTAAGAATTTAGAGAAATGCCTAGATCAAATTTCCAGCCTACAAAATGTGGTGCTTAGGAAGCAACTGTCTGATGCGTTGGACCGTTTCACCTTGAAGAACGCTTGCTAAGTAATAACGTGGAAATTCATGGTGTTCCAACTAGAAGTGATGGGAATTTGATGGTAGTAGTCAATAATATCTGTGATACATTAGACGCTGAATTAAGTGAAAGCCAAATGGATTACTGCTACCGGTCAAAACAGAAGCCAAATGGGGAACCAGGGGGAATCCATGTTCGTTTTCTAAATCAGCACGTAAGAGATAAACTGTGGGCCAAGTGCCGAGTCAAAAGAAACTTTTCTATTCGACACCTGACCTATGACACCTAATATCATTGGGAAACGCATCAATGAGGCCCTTTGTCCTGGAAGGCGTAAGGTAAAAGCTAAGACGTAAGGCAAGACGTAAATGCTGCTAGACAAGCGCAGAAAGATAAGCTTTGGTGGCAAAATTTATTAGAGAGAAGTGGAAGAGGAGCCTTCAATTATTGCCACATGTATGGATTATGTAAACAATATTTGTTCCCCGCATTTGTAATACACCAAGACCAGTTCTGACACATTGTTTAATACTGTAGATAATGTCATTGTGATTCAACAGAATATACAGAGTATGAGGTCTAATTTCTATGTCTTTATGGAACATGTAAATTATTTAACATTTAAGCCAACAGTAATGGTTCTCACTGAGATATGGATAAAAGAATACGAAATTTCTCTCCACAAAATAGCTGGATATAACTGCCTTGCGCTATGTAAACATGAAGAACGACCCAAAGGTGTAATGGTGTATATTTTGGAAAGTAGGAGTTCTACCACCAAACCAGTCACTACGCCAGCTTCGGATTGCGTCTTGCTTACCTTAAAAACAGACTTAATATCATTCGACTTATTATGCGTATATAGGCATCAAACTATCTCTGAAAAACTTTTCTTTAGTGAAATGGATGATATTTTTTTAAATTGATAAGGTAATCTAATAATTGTTGGAGATATGAACATAAATATATCTGTCACAACTAGTGTCACAGGTGACTACAACAATTTTTTGTCCTCGTATGGATTGCTTTCTCTAATTATCTGTCCAACCAGGATAGCAAGATCCTCGGCTATCTGTTTGGATCATGTACACGTCAGAATCGCCAATATGTACAGATATAATACAGCTGCTGATGTTTGATATAACTTAGATATAAGTGATCATTCAATGACCACATTGTCTATCTCAGCGAATTTTGACCATGTTGCAAACCGAGCAAATGTTAACCGCCATAAAACTAGAATAAACTTTGAAAATTTTAAAACTCTTGCTGACAACTCGGATTGGACTTGTAAATATAAATGAGACAAATGTCACTAGAACATTCAATTCCATTATAGACAAATTAAATCAGTGCTTTCAGTCGCCGACATACATTTTCACGGAGGACAAAAAGCCCTTAAAGTTAAAGCCGAGGATGGCAACTACCTTTTGCTCAAAATGATTGAAAGGGAAAACTACTAGTTTGAAAAGAGTAGACGACATTCTGCAGTCACGTAAACCTGAGAAATAACTACTAAAAGTATCGGAACTACCCGAAAAATAAACTTAGAGAAGCTTCCAATACATATTACATGAATTGCTTGGTCATGTACCACAGAAAACCCAATTTACAATGGAAAATCTTCAAAGAAATAACAAGGTAGGAGAAATCAGGTGTAACCCTTCGGTCTCTAAAAGTAAAGCCATTGATGACGACCTGGAAATGGCAAGTGAGTTCAATACCTACTTTACTAGCGTTTCGGAATGTGCTCAATCCAAACATGACGCTCTCAAATGTTAATCTGTTACCAATCCATGTCATAGGAGGAGTAGTTCCAAATTATTCTTCTTCGATCCCATACTTCCAGACGAAATAATAAAGACGGTAAAATCCCTCAGAAATTGATCTCTAAAAGCCTCTCCAGGAATTGATGGCATAAACGGAAATGTTTTAAAACTAGTTATTGAAACAATATCGCCAGCACCAGCATATGCTGGTAATTTGCGTGTTACTACTGGCGAATTTCCCAATGCACTGAAAACAGCTGTAGTTATTCCAGTCTTGATGAAAAGGATGATCGAAATGAAATTCAAAATTATCGCCCTATTTCATTACTGCCCACTATATCAAAAATTTTTGAATCATTAGTAAAAAGGAGGCTTATTAGGTTTCTTGAAAAAGAAAACTTCTTTAGTTTAAGAACCAAAATGGATTCAGATGTGGAAGGAGTGTGGAAGATGCCCTTATGAATTTTATGACAAAAGTATACAATGAAATCAATTCAAATAATCGCACTGTGGGCCTATTCATAGACATAAAAAAAGCTTTTGATACTCTAGACCATGCAACACTACTGTCAAAGCTTAGTGATGCCAGAGTTAGAGGGTGCTCGTTAGCTTGGTTTAAAAGTTACTTAACAGAAAGACCTCAGTGTGTACGGGTAGGTAAGGCCTCCAGCAATTTTAAAATGGTGGAGACAGGGGGACCCCAAGGCTGAGTGCTTGGGCCGATTCTACTCCTTATTTATATAAATCATTTGTGCAATTATGAATTTCAAGGTACCGCTTTCGCCGATGCTGTGGTCTTGTGTTACAGTGGAAGTAACTTTAACAGTGTCGCAAAAAATTCACCAAAAGACTTAAATGTAAACTCTACTTGGTTTGGCTGGTTTGACTACAACGGCCTTAAGCTAAGTGATGAAAACCAATTTATGGCATTTGATCCAAGCAATTGTAATAACTTTATGTCTTACTTAACGTATCATGGTTAAGACTGTCGGAAACAGGGTTGCGGGTGTAAAAATATCGACTAAGCAATCGGCAAAACTGAAATGTTCCTAGCAAACTGTTTCTTCTTTCTTATGCTTTGGAAAACTGATTTTTGTAAATTGCCAGCAATGCCATTTAGTTACGGAAGGCAGTCTCCACAGAGGTGATACCTTCGAGACTGCCTAAAGCTTCAAATTACCTGTATAAAAATATGTATGTAATTTTGGAGTAAATATTATGGAATTTGTTACTATAATGTAACTTCCTCCTCCGAGTCTCCGGCTAGCATCGGGTTTCGTTGCCGTCATAATTTCCGGAGACTCGAGAGGGGTCGTACCTAAGGGTAGCCACGTCCGCCACCGGTGGATAGGTGGCCACCCTGAATTATAGGGTCATACGCACGAAGCAGGCGGAGGGAAGGACAGCCTTCTTCTGCATTGCACTTGCAAGTGCATCTGCTCGCGCCCTGCACGCCGGGATGCACTTGAGATTTCCGACCAGTGAGCTCTTGACACCACCAAGCGATGAGGATGACCAGTTTCACAGACTAGCCCGCGTACATTTGCCGGAGTTCGCACAGCAGATCTTGATATTTAGTCCTTTTTTCAATCTCCTTCGCTGCCATGTTCGTTTCGGCCGGTGCCGAAAACTCGATCACGAACATGGCATGAGAGAGATTGTCGAGGAGAACGATATCAGGCTTCGTCGCCTCCAATTGCCTGGAGGTGGAGAAGGAATAATTCCACCAGATCTTATACTTATGGTTCTCCACGACGGACTCGATATCTTCAGGGGCGTAAGGCTGCACCGGATTCGCGTCTATGCCGTACTGCGGTGATAGTACAACACCGCAGAGCTGAGTTGTACCGGTTCATATATGCGTTCTTTGCATAAAAGCTGCAGCCGGAGAGTAGATGACCTAAAGTCTCCGGCTGCCTTCGGTACGTTCTGCATCTCGTGTCCATCACGTTTACCCCAAAGATGAGTGGACAACCGTTAGTATTATAATTCTCAGTTTTCAATAGTGGTAGGCTTCATTTCCTTCACTGCAATGCTTTTAAGGCTTGCGAAAAGCTTAAATTCAAACTCTATAGGCATGGACAGAGTAATAGCAAATATTTAGCAGAATAATTAATTAATGGACAGAATAGGTGCTAAAATGCTAAAATATATTCTCCCTGCTGTAATGCCATTGGCATCCATAACTGCTTCCTCTACGTTTCCTGCCTTGTGAAAATCTGCTCTAGTTTGACCTATTACGAACACAACAACTCCGAAAGAAATGTCTGATTTCAGACCCATAGCTTCAAACCACTCCAGCGCTAAGTCTATATTGTTACAGTAGAATATCTTCGAGGGGATACTCTCTTTGATGAGTATCAATCCAGGTTTTCGCAAACACTATAGTTCACAGTCGGTGTTTTCTCTTTTTGCCCTCCATTGGCTGAAACATGAGAGAGATACAATCGCCGGAATCAAGCTTAGTTGTCTGTATTCAAATTAGTATTGGGCTGGACATACCAGCAGTAGTCTTCTGTCTACCCGGACCTTCAGCAGGCTCTCTCCCTAACGCAGCACATGAGTGACTGGCTCATGACACACGAGCGTAAAGAAAGGAGAAATGGCATAAAACAACAGAATAATGTCCCACAGGTATGATAGAAAGCCACGTATTGCCATCTGGTGGTCTTTGAACAAATGCACATCATTGGTGCATAAACAAACAATTGGCTTTGATAAAGGTAGCTGATGATATTTGCCGATCTATAGACGAAAAATTGTAAGATTTTGATTGAATTTTAATTTGAGCAAGTCCTTTGATTCAATAGATCACTGCATACGGTACTGGACGGTACTGGACTGGACGGTAAGAATCAACTCCATCAAGTCAAAAATCATTCCTTCGCCAATCCACAAAAAAATTATGGGGGATAATCAAACATTTAATGCTGATTACAGGATTTGAAAATCGTAATTTCCAGCCTCAAATCACGTTGCTCTTATGGAGGAATGGTGACGTCTTTCCCTTAAGCAATTTATTTCTCGAAATTTCTCTCGAAATTTCTCTCGAAAAGGCTATCTCAGAAACCAGTATACTGTAACGGTAGTGACTAAATAATCAAAGTATAAAATATCTCTTTTAGGTTGCCTCATCGGTCACTTAAGGCTAATACTTATTATTGAAAAACCTTTCGAAAACGTTCAGTAAGCAACATATTTAAAGATGTTTGTCAACACTGTTAGGGGATTAATCAACTCTACAGACGTTTATGACCCAAAACAAACTGGCCCTGCGTCACCCCCCATGCCTCACGTCATAATTGCAGACGATTTATGCTGCGAAGTATGTCATTGATCTGTTCTGCATTCCCTGTCAGTACCTACTGGTTACTTTAATAGTACCTAAGTGCGCTAAAACATTTTAGGCATGGAAGTTATCATGTCCGGAATATTATACATCCCTGAAAATATTAGAAATGTAGCTGTGTACGCGACAAAGTCGCTCTTTATTGCTACTCACGATGGTTTATATGTTCTTCAAAAGACTATTTTCATTATTTTAATGTACATTTTGAAATGCAAAGTCGTCGTTTTCACCGTGCAGTAGATAATACTTAGTTTTGAATACGAATTCACCATCAACCACAGAATATATTTCATCAAATAAGTGAATTTGAGAATATAAGTCAACGATATGGTTGCAGGGATATGAACGACACTCGATGGATAGTTTTAACCCATTCAATGCGGATGACTGCCCTGGCTGTCATCCGCTCCCAGCCGCCGCCGGCGCGGATGACAGCCAGGGCTGTCATGCCCTTGGGATCCTTTTGAATGGCGATAACGGAACTACGCGTGGCTGTTATGGAGTGCTTTCTTTTCTCCGCTCTGCAGTTGGGTTCTGGCCGTCCTGTCGTGTGCTTCGTTTCTGGTTTCACCAAATTTTGGCTTTTCTGTAGTTTTTCGCGTTTTTACGATTTTATTTGAGTTTTTGAGACTTTTTCGCTGTAGTTTCAGTGTGATATTTTCCGATGTACGTTGTTTTTTTGTGTGTTACATGTGACTACTGAACTACTACTGGCATTCGTGTTTTACCAATTGATTGTCAGTGTAGCGTTTTATTCTTCTTCAGTATTTTGGTGTTTAACTATGAGGTTAATGTCCTTATTCTTCGGGAGACGGAGAGGAATGCGGAGTGCATATTTTTGAACAACCCATCTCCTAGAGGGAGGATAACGGACTGGAAGCCATTGGACAAGGAGGAGTTTAATGTTTGGTTGGGCCTGCTCTTCCACATGAGGACAATCAGAACAAACCGGATGTCCGATTATTGAAAAACATCGATATTTTTCAATTATAAATATTCCGGGATTCGATGCCGAGGGATCGTTTTCTAGGGATATTGCAAGCACTGCACTTTGTTAAAAATCCTGATGAAAATGATCCTGTTCCCAGAGATCGTCTATATAAAATAAGATCCCTTCTACAACTACATCTACATAATACCCTTCAAGCCACCATAAAGGTGTGTGGCAGGGGACTAAACTATACTTCTAAACTGCTCCCAGGAGGCGATGGAGGAAGGGAATTGTGCATCGACGAGTCGATGCTACTCTGGAGAGGCCGCTTGGTTTCTCGCCAATACCTTCAGGGTAAAAAATACAAGCATGGCATAAAAATGTATACACTTTGTGAACCTGCAGGGTTAGTCCACCGCTTGATTACTTACGCGGGCTCCGGAGATGATGAGTTGGGTGGACGAGGACATGGAGATCAAGTTGTGCATAAACGTTTAGAGAACTGAAAGCATAATGGACAAGTGTTTATCTGAACAATTATTATAACAATGTACGTTTAACTAGGGATCTGCTTTCAAGTGAAACGTACTGCACAGGAACCCTGCGAGCGAACAGGAAAGAAAATGTTAAAGGGGTTTTCGGCCGAAAATTGCCAAAGGGAGAGAGTCATTACTTGCTGGAATAAGTATGGAATTTGCGTCTTTCGATATAAAGACAAGAGAGACGTTGCCATGATTTTCTTTAGAGTTTGGAAGCAACTTTGTGCCAACTTCACGACCAGGCAGAGGAAAATCAGAAGCCGTAGTTGCATAGAATAAGTTTATGGGGGGGGGGATCATTACGACCAGCTGTTGTCGTACTACACCTGTGAGCACAAAACGCTCAGGTGGTATAAGAAGGTAGGAATCCACATATTTCAGATTATGCTGGTGAACAGCTATATGCTTTATAACAAATATAGCTGGAATAAAAAGAGCCTTTATGCTTTTAGGTTTGAGTTAATTGAGTCCTTACTTTCCAGTACGACAAAGGCCTTGACTGCTTTTCCACAACCAAAAAGGGGTTTCGCACACTTCCCCGCTATAACAGCTGTTGGGGAGAAAGGGAAAAATAGCAGAAGAGATGCAGAGTATGTCACACTAAGGGAGAAAGGAAATCTACATTTGTCCTGACTCAGAGGGCGAGCCGTGACTTTGCTTGCACCCTTGCTTTCAGGAATTTCATAAAAATATTTCAGTTTTCGTGAAAATCTATTCTCATAGGATTTTTGTTTGCATAATTGTGGATTCTAATATAATACTTTTTATAAGGTATTAGGTTTAGATTCATTCTTTAGTCTGTAAATATTTTGTTTTCGTTATTATAATATTTCATAATTCATGATTTTCAAGGTTTTCCGTAAAGACATTTTTCCTGTAGCAAATATTGTAATTCATTTAATTATTTATGATATCTCTTTTATCGTTGCTGTTATAGACTTATTTTCAGAATACATTTTTTATTTTTTTATTGTGTACCATTGCATTATTCAAAACTGCTATGTTTGAATGCATGAGTAAATGTATGTATACATACATTTGTGAGATCTTATGTTTGGAAGAATATTGTACTGCATCGAGCATTTTTGCATACTATGATAAATACAGTTTATCCAATGCACATCGGATTTATTTATTATTATTGTAAGTAATGCAAATATTTATCCAATGTTTAAAATCGCTAGTAAGTCAACGTAGCTCACTGAGTTCATTACAGTTCCGTATTTCTCAAGTGTATACGCGAGCTTATAGTTCAGAGAACTGAGTGTTCTAAATGGGTAAAAAAAGGAAGTGAACAATGAAATTGAGGAAAAGAGATAGAAGGAACAGGAATTTGGATGGTCAGGGGTTAGAAAAGGAACCACTGGAGGAGGGGAAAGAAAGTGGTGGGTTGGCAGGGGTTGGGGAAAAGGAAGCGACAAGTGAGACCCGAAGGGGGGAGAGGCAGGGACAACAGAAAGGGTACAATAGACCGAGGCACTAAGCGGCTCATAAACATTTTTACCGAGGACGGGTTTTTCCAAGGAGACTAATGTAATATCAGTGGGTTTTTCATAGGGGCAACGGCAGAATGTCTGCCATGACGAATTCTCAGGCATGCTACGAGCGGGCGACACCCAGCGGACGAGTGATAGCATGGGATTCCAAAATAATTTGGCGTGATCGCTAATTATATTATGGTAAATAATTTCCTTTGGTTGACTCCCTTATGGCTGCGTTTTTCTTAAAAACACCAGCGATTGCAATAGCGTAGTAGAATTATGGGCACTAAACAGGCATTATATAATTGATGGACGATTTGCTCGTTACCATCCATACTACGTGAATAAAAAATCGAAATACAATCGTTTATTGCAATAAACAAATGAGATAAATATATACGTTATCGCCAAGTATTTATTTAACAACTTACCTCCACGCATAAACAGATAAAAAGCGCCCATAGTGATACCGTGCCGTGACGTCATGCGATGACGTCGTGTTTTTAAGCTTCCAAAAAGGTACAGCTTTCAAAGAGTAATATCTTTGTAACGCAACTTAATTCTTCAGCAAAATTTTCGCCAAGCACATTTCCGCTAATAAACTTCACATGCAAAGAGTTATAAAAATAGTGAATGTTCCCCATTACGCGGCTGTTCCCTATCGCCGCTTTTAAAAATTTGGGTCACGTTTGCTATCTTCCAGTCTTAGGGAACCGCGTATTCTTCGAGGGATTTGTTAAATATTACTTTAAGATACGGTGCCATTTCGAGAGCTAATTCATTATACACACGAGCTGGAATTTCATCGGGACCTGAGGACTTGTTCGGGATACTGTTTTTAGTATTGATACGATTCCGCTACAAGATATATCGACCGGGGGCAATGGTTGCTGAAATCGGTCTGGTATGGCAAACTACGCTTAGATTGATTAAAGACGCTCTGAAAAAAATAATTCAACAAATTAGCCTTATCCAGACTGGAAGTTGCTATTTCGCCCTTATGGTTATTCAAGGAATTAACCGTTGACTATGTAGTCCCCTGTACTTCCCTAACATATGACCAAAATGCTTTCGGATTTCCCTCCATTGGTTCTCCGAGTACTTTTCTCTTGGATTTACTAAACGCTTTCCTAAGAGCTGTTTTTGCGGCTGCTTTACAAATTAAATAATGTCCGATAGTATTTTTAGATCGCTATTAGCTACATTATTCTTACTTTCGTGTGGCTAAATCGTTGGCGTTTTAAAAACGTTCTAACCTCCGCGTTGTACCACCTTGGTTCCCAATTCCTATTCTTATACTTATATCTGGTATATATCTGTTGACAAGTGACCGCGTAATTTTCTTTCCATGTATCGCCTGTATTACTGTTTTTGCTGATGTTCTCGAATTTTTCAAAAGAAGTCTGAAAGTCACGCCTTAATCCGTTAAAATCTGTTTTATTAAAAATGTATATCTTTCTTTTTATTTAAAATGTTTTCAATAATCAGGGAAAATTTAACGGGTACTACCTTGCAGTCACTTATGCCATCGACATTTTCAACTGTAATAACTTTTTCAGGGATGCTTGTGGCAAGTAAATCGAGAACATTCTCCCCTCTATTAGGCAATATTTGATGTAGTGCGTAATTTCTTTGTCCCTACCCCCAGACTTATGACTGAATGTTTCCAATCTATCGATGGTGTATTGAAAACTCCACCTACAACAATCTGTCATTCGTTGCTATGGGAATTGATGGACCTGATCTGTTACTCGAGTTCTAATACTGAGTGTACATCGGAATGGGGTGGTCTACAGTAGGCACAAACGTATATGACTTTGGAATTAGCACATTGAATGGAACGCCATAACTTTCTATTATATTATCGGGAATCACTTTTATTTTGTGAATATAATGTTCTGGTCGAATCATTCCATTTAAAATCAACAAATGGTCCGAGCCTCACCATCTCAGATTTCCACTTAAATTGGTGCGTAGATACTGCCAACATTCCTGAGCCGAAAGCCGTTCCCTGTTTTCGCAGGAACAAAAATTCGCCCCTGAATTGTAGGCAGGCATGCATTGCGTTGAAAATCGTCTTCTTACAGTATTATTCTACAGGCTGCAGCAGACTGGTTTTACGTGTCATACACATGTAAAATGCGCCAATAGAAAGCATGTGACGTCTACATGTTATTAAAAGAGTTTTAAATGGACTTTTCGCAAGAATAAGGGACATTTATTCGCAATAAATTCAACTTCCAAAATTCATTTTTTCACATGTTTAGCTTAAAATTACACCAAGAAATAAGTTTTACAACGGGCCAGTTCTTGTAGCACTCATACAAGTATCTAGTGTATGAATATACTAATAAATGTTCTCTGCATTTTTCTCGGGATCCTCTCTGTTCATGTTCAATGGTGTTTTAAGTATTTCTATCGCCTCTCTAATGACCCTCGGAAAAGATCGTGCCTCCCTTGTTATGATTTTGGCGTCTTCAAATTGAATTACGTGACCTGGCTCTCTCCACGCATGTTCGGCGAAGGCGGATAGATGGAAATGTTTTTTCGTCGCCCTCTGGTGTTCTTTCATGCGCGTATTCATAGATCTGCACGTCTCGCCCACGTAAGACTTCTCGCAGGAACACGGAACTTTGTACACTGTAAAACACCATATTGAACATGAACAGAGAGGACGGATACCCGTTGTATTCTGCTTGGAAGAGGGTCATCAAAAATTCCGGCCAATCAGAGGGCAGCACCTACACGATCAGGCCTATATAGGGACGACGAGAACGACTTCTCGACCTGAAGACGCCAACAGGAAGGTTGGCGAAACTGTTGTCTCGCAGTCAAACGACGCGGACGCATCCCGAGAAAAATGCAGAGAACATCTAATCAACGCCGCGGAAACCTACGAACGAATATACTAATAAACATGTGTGGGATGTGAGCATTTCTCACTGGGAAAAGATCACTTCAATTTGCGAAATTTTGGAAAAAATTGTTTTTTCGGAACTAAAAAAGTCCATGAGGGGCGGAGTTTAAAAATTATAAAATCATTGTTTTTGAAAGCCCTAATGTTGTTATTTTACGTACTAAAATATTTATTTTACGTTTTTTAGGGGTTTGGGAGATATGGTCGGCGTAAAAACATTGCTCAACTCCCTCCCGCATGGGCCGAAATAGACTGCAACCATTCCAACAATAATATACTTTAACCATGATTAATCCTTGTGGGAATGGGTTTAATAATTAGAAAGTCATTGTTTTAGAAAGTCTAAATGTTGGTGAATCAGCTAAAAAAGAAATTTTTAGTGTTCATAAGGGGTTTTGGAAATATAGTCGATGTAAAAACAGTGTTCAATTCCAGTTAAAGTATTTAAAGTATTATAAAGTTAAAATATTATAAAGTTAAAAGTCCCATTACTTGTTGGAATGCGAGTCTGTGTAGACCCATTGCCTGTGGGAATTGAACATAGAAATGCCCAGGAATTTGTATAAATGAGTGAGTTGTGCCGTTTTTATGTCTATTATTAAATAATAATAATAAATTAATAATATTTAATATAAATTACAGAATTATTGACGTAAAACCATTAACGCACAGACCAAACCTGAGGTGATACAAACTTGAAAATTTTAGGAAACATTCCTATTACAGTCTGGGGTTGCACTAAGAAAGGAATTATGCGTAAAGCATGTTTAAGGCTAATTTTTGCCCCTTTATTGTTAACTTTTATTCTCGTGATAAAAGTATTGGAGGCAGTGCAATTGTTTCTCCATCTCATTTTTTATTATAGTAGCACTTGTTTGGATTATAGTAGTATTGTATGGAAATTTTTATCACTAAACGGATAAAAAATGTAAGGTTCAATTCTGCATGTATAAAAAATGTAAGGTTCAATTCTGCATGTATAAAAAAGATTAGTAATGATATTTTAGTCTAAACTTCACAATTTAAAAAAATATATAAATAGCGACGCAAGCATGCGAAAACATGCTGTCAGTCGGGTTAGCTTAAAGTCGTGAGACCTACCAACGTGCGACCACTATGCAATCCATTCAGAAACTTGTATTTATGCTCTCGGATATATTTACTGCTATTCATATCCCTAATTGCAAGAGGAAAGAAGGACATTTTGAATCCGTCAGTTTGGCAATTAGTTTCTCTAATTTTCTGATTCTGCTCCAGTTTATTTCGCCATGCAGAATTCCGATTACCAGATAAAGACATGAGTGGATTTATGCGTTGTCTTAATGATTAGCGGTGGTTCTTATATTTGCCGAATCTCAGGCACAAGTTGCTTTATAAGTTATTTTTCACGCGAACCATAAGAAGTACCATAATAGTAAAGGAAAATGATTGTTTCTTAAAGAACTTTTCACCCCAAATTAAAATACGTTATTTTTATAATGAAACAAGCTAGCACTTTTCCCACGGGTTATATGTTTGTACGACGAGTTTCAACCGTTAGGTCATCATCAGGTACATACGTCTGTGAGGTCTGTGAGAGAAAATACATTAGTAGTTTTTAGCCACTAGCCTTAGTTTGTTGTGGACACCCAGGAAGACCCAAAAATCCCAGATTGTCCAAAATGCATACCAGTGTCGGAAACCAGCACCACGACTCCCACCCTAATCATCGTTTGGGGCAACGAATGAAAAATCAAGGCACCGGCAAAATGCTCTACGCTTAGAAAGCAGAGGTACAATTTTCCCTCCGAGCAAGTTTAAGGTTTCAGGTCCGGCGCTCGAAAGAAAAATAGTATTAACCACTTCTCCTTCCATTAGAGCGTCACCGCCGTACACCACGCCACCACTAGTCCAGAAATGCTATTAATGGGAAAAGCATGGCATCGAGTAGCGAAAACATGCAGAGGAACGTTGTTCCATTAAGTGATGGAACGGCGAATTTCCTAATTTAATGCTTCATATTATTATATATTAGAGCAAGTTAAGGTGTTAATTCCTAATATGAAAGGTTAAAAATGTGTATTTTGCAAAAGTGTTGAAAAATATGAGAAGGAAGTCATATAATAGCAATTTCAAGTTAAAGCAACGTACATAAAAGTATTTCCTCCCTTCGCTTTAACTCTTTCGAATAGACAATCATTATTATGAGGTGACACAATGTGCCTCTTCTTCCAATCGTACTTTCTCAAATAGCTAAGGAATCGTACGCAACAGTTTCTGAGAACTCGTGCCTCTGCTATCACCACGAAGCAATTGCTGCTTTTTTCCGTCGAGACATCTTCGAGAATACGCCGAGACGCCCGAGTTTGTTAATCTTTGCCTTCAAAAGTCGGAAGCAAATATCAGTGCATTAAGTTAATCACATTAAATGTTCATCCAAAAATTTATTTATGAAAATAAAATTTTTAGTGTCAACAAGGATAAAATTTAACTAAATTTTATTTGGGAAAAGTTTTGGGACTTCAAATCCGATGACCTTGAATCGCGTACTTTTTATTCTGTTAGCTCTAATTATATCAAATTGAACTTTCAGCATCATGAAGCCAACTAAGTTCTTGACGATTAGGAGAAACAAGTTCTATTTATTTCAAAATTTTCAAATATCATTATGAAATTTGTAAAGCCCTACCACGGAGCTGGAGACTCGACTGAACCGCAACTCGTGGACGCGCGGTTATCAGATTGTAGAGTTTAGAGGAATATTGATTTATCGGCACTATCTAAATACAATAATTCTGGTTTCCTGTATTTTAAGAGTCAGAGTAGACCCTGACCGCCCTGCGTGTCATTTGCGAGCGTCATAGAAACACTGGAGCTCATTACTTCATATCCGAGACAAGTTAATCTTTTCTGTAAAATGTCAATTTACTTAACATTTAACTTTCGTTCGAGGTTAGATTCAAAGATGGACAGAACTTAAAGGAGTATTCACATTTCGTCAACTAATTAACTCCATATTAGCTCCACATTTGACAATAAAGTTAAGTATGTCATTATGTATGCATTTGAAAACATCGATTTAGTTTTTTCAATTTAATCAAGTCGCAGAAACGGAATCAAGTAGCTTTTTACTTCGACAAGCAACGAGTAAATTAGCAGGACAAATGTCAGTATATATATAAATTTCTATTGAATATTCGAGGTATGAGAATATTAAATAGTAATAATTAGCATTCAAATTCGGTAAATCGCCCCATCTCTAGTTCTCGGACGCACATTTCGTTTTGTACGCCTTGTCCACGCAAACCAGGCAGTAATAGATGTCCTATGATGTGAGCCTAAAGTACTGTACTACCACCGGCAGAGATGGCGAGGCACACACAATGAATGCCAGAAATGGCACAATGATTGATGTCCTGCGGTGTCCAAATTTCCGTTTGATACCAGAACTTTAAATATAATTTCAACGCTAGTGCACACGACGTGCTGGTTCTTGACATTTGCCATGCAAAGACGGTTTCGCGTAAACATTAGATCCCCAAGGTTCCGACTGCAACTATAAAATTCCCCGTCTCACCTGAAATCCAAGGGTAGATTACAAGAACGAGGTTCAGACCACGGTTTAGACAGTGGTTAGGGAAAATGGCCGAAACAGCTGATTTTGGCTTGCAAGAACGAGTTTTACGTCAGACGTCGTCTAAACCGCGGTTCAAAAGCCGCCAATTTCCGAACCTCTCATTGGGTAGGTTTAAGTTGCGAAAATTTGCAAATTTCATTCATGAGGCATAAAAGAAAATGTCTAAAATAACAAGTCGAAAATGACATGATAAATTGGACACTATATTTCCAAACCCATTGGTTGGCAATGAAACTCAAGCAAGTCATGAGATTCGTCATGAAACCTGCAAAAAAAAGTATCAAACGTGAACTAACAAGGTCAACTCGCATTAGGTTTGCATAGCCTCATGTAATCAGCAGAAATAAGTATAATGCGAGGGACTTCCCAGGAGTCACCCGACAGAAGTCTTGCATTAGGTCTCTGGGAAAATTTTTACATAGTCTGGAAATGCTATTTTTAAAATTGTAAATGATACTAAAACAGCTAAGCAATGAAAACCATGCATTTATCAAATGTGTTTTTCGGGAAATAAGGAAAAGAAATGACTGTAGAACAGGCCCACTTCAAAACGTATTGTGATTGGCCGGCAGAAAATGGCGTCGGGTGTTGCAATGATGAGGAAAACGCCGGCATGTACAGCACCTGTGGACGTTGTTTTCAACTTTTGTTGCCGGTATTGCGGGGTTAAGGAAGGCTACGAACATTAATGATTTATTTCGATGATTTGGAGCCTGAGTCTGTCAAAGCTGACTCAAGAATTTGCCGAAAGTCGCAACATTAGCTTTTTACATACGCATCAACACCATGTTTAAAAGCAGCTAAATGAAGCTTCGTCCAAGCTTAGACGAAAAGATTATTTGAGCGAAAAGCCAAAGAGAGAAGATGGCGAGGTTAAAGAACCTCAATGTTAAAAAATGATTTTTCACATTTGAAATTTGTAATATTTATAATATGGCGGTGATGAATGTTTTGGTGTTAGGGTCGTTCATGTGGAACACGGAATTGGCTATGTGAAAGTTAAGTTAGATAAAGGTACATTTATGTTATAGCGATGCAGAATGTTTTGTGATATGAATGAATGTGTTAGGGTCGTATTTAAAGTAACGCTTTGGCATATTACAAAAAAGTATTTTGTATGAAATACGATTCAATTGAAATCTCCTGAACGCTTTAAACTTCGCGTAGAAATATGCGCACCGCGACCGCCGTTGCAGGACCTGACGTCATTCACGTTCGCTGCGATGCGAATTATGTTTTTGTGAGACACAACTCGTGGCGATTTCAGACTCTTATATTTTAAAAATAAAACAATTTTTATCAAAACTACTTCGACAGCAAGTAATATTTTTACGTAAACTATTCTAAAATGTCTTTATTGGAATGTGTGTCCAGAGGCCCATTTTCCCCGTTAGCTCTGACGGGTGTGAGAAATTATATGCTTAGTAAAACGACTTATAGATGAGGATAGTTCACAAAAAAGTTCGGGGAATGACACCGATGGTATTAATTAACCATGGTTTGTGAGCTCATATCTTTTTTATTTAAGGAGTAAATTTATTATAAGGTACAGGGCTCACATAAAATGATGAGGATTAGGCAACAATTTCGGCTAAACAACACTTCATAATTTTCCTTAACAGCAAAACAACCCATAAATGAAGGAAATCAATTATTCTCAAACATTTTTAATTCAAGGCACAGAATATGAAGGGCCATAATGTCAGGAAATATTAGATTCAGGTGGATAAAATTAGCAAGGCAATATAATTCACATACTCAAAAGGCAATATTTACGTGCAGTTACACCAAAAATTTCCGTACAAATATCACTTACACCCAAGACATAAGCACCAAAGAAACAGGTCATTATAATGTCATAATCATGTCAAAACCAGGGCCTGGAACAGTTTGGGACGAGACGAAAACCACGTCCCAAAGACAGAGAATTTGCTAGGACGGAACGGGATGAAAATTTTTGGGATAGAGAGAAGTGATGAGACGAGACGAAATTTTTAAGACGAAGAAAAATTCCTTGAGGCGAATAAATTGTGCAGAATGAGAAGAGAAGAAGAAAACGGTACGAAATATACTGTAGAACGAGAGAAAACGAAAATTTCTGCAGGAAGAAACATAAAGCAACAGATGTCCCTTTAAATGGTCTCACCCAGTATACTGAGAAAAAGAAGAAGAAAATGGTCGTCTTGAGACAAAGAAATCAACGACATCTGAAGAAAAGATGAATTTACTCTCATGCATGGAAAAAGCTGGCAATTATTTAATTAGATCTTTAATAATTCAAGAATACATGATTACATATATTTATGTCCCAAAATAATTATTAATTGAAGTGCAGGTCAGGAAAAAGATTGATTGTTTGTATTCAATTAGCATCACAGTAAAACTTATTTCACTGATTGCGGAAATTTGATTGGGTTTCTCCACCGAATTCGCAGGATAGAAGTAATAAACAGAAAATAATAAAGAGGGAATACACAGAAAAGCGAGTAATGGAGTAAACCTCGACTATCAGTAGCTTGGGTGCTTCTAAAATGAAATGCGTCCAACATAATTAACAGCTAGGGAGAGTGCTCCTCCCACTAAAAAGGTGCTTAGAGATAATATATTCTACTAAATATATACGTGGTTGTCAACTACGTATATTTTAGAAACAATGGTCTTGCTGTGTTTTTATTGTAAAATTTTAAAAAATCAGTCCGAGTAAAAAAACATGATTAATACCAAAATCAAGACCAGGAAAGACTATTTCCACAATGAAAAAATTGTTCCAGAATGGAAAAAATTGTGCAAGACGTAAAGGAACAAGCAAAACTGGAAACAGCAAAATTTTCGGGACCTGGGGCGGCGAATAACATTTTGGGATGAGAAGAATGTTTCGGGTCGTCGGGACGAGAGGAAAATCTCGGGACGAAGACTTCCGTCTAAAGCACTTCCGTCTAAACACTCCGCATTTCAATGAATGGAGGTGACTATCGTCACGTAAGACGAGGGCTGATGAAAACCACACGATATATATTGCATTGTCTTACTTATTCACACAACATTAGGATCATGTCGAGAGCACCTGAGCAAGTCATACGACTGTCTAAAAATCGAGGCCCTGAGAATTGAGAAATAGTCAATAAATGTTATAGTAACAATGACAACAGTGTTAACTCGTCTGTACCATTTAAAATCACGTATTTGATACCGTCAACATTCTAAGCACTAGAAAAATAATCATTATTGTCACTAACCCCCTATGCCCCTTGGAGATTCAATGGCATAGCTGGAACCTTAAGATGCAAGCAAAGTCTGAACTTTTGGCAGCTGGAAGGTAGAAACGTCATGTTAGAAATATCAGTGATAAAACCAGACATGCGAACTTAGCAAAAACATTATCAGAACAAGGGCATGTTTCTAGTATGTACCTTGCGCACTGCACTATCACCACGTTGGAGTGACTTGCAATGGTCAACAACTGGGAGGAAATAACTATCATTGACCGTTACAAACCTTAAAATATGAAATTGTGATAGTAAAAATGAAAACAATGTATTGAAATAACCTGCAAACTTGCCTCACAAAGAGTATGGCACATTTCGCTCTTCTCGCGGCATACGGAGGGGAAAACACTCACGCGAAGACTTTTACTGGATCAACTGGAACAATTGAGTGCACTACGACAACCCATTTCGCTTTTTTGTAAATGTAAATTCAGGAACAAAGCATTACTCGTATCCTAGCGCCCATGCCACCACACAGGCAGCGAGATATTGTAGGAGTCAAAATGGCGGACTGCGACGACGACTCCACTATTTAGTTATCATTTGGCAATCCAGAGGACTCTGGTGTGAATTAACCTCCGGCCACAAGACTTTAACGTAGCGTGGAGGATATTATGCAGTATAAAAACCCCACTCACTTTAGCACACACCATATCGCAGCAGCGATTCCCTTTCGAAATCGCAAGCTCTCGCGAAGTAATCTTTCTTTCCCATCTGCTTTTCATCTGAGGATTTGCGAGGCGAGGTAAAGGTGCTGATTATTGGCTCTTATCCCTGGCCGTGTACCAATGTCCCCTTCCTTGTCGGAATGTCTTCTTCCGGTCGTCCCAAATTCACTTCCGGTGGCCTCTACAAGCGCACTCGCATAGCGCATGCAAGCCACAGCAAGACGGTGAGGAATTGTTCGGCAAGGTAAAACTCATTTCCCTTCGGGCGTGGCAGCAGTCCTTCATCGGCTGCATTCGAAAGGCAAGGGAGGATCACCATGTTTTAATTCAAGGTACTTCACTTATTTCCTTTCGGGCAAGGGCGTGATAGAATCCTCGAGGGTAAAATATTCCGGATGTAAAATAGTCCTCCGTCTGGATCTTCGGGAGGGGACTACCCGAGACTGTGCATCTTTAATAGTTCTAAAAATGTAAAAAAATAAGTCCAAAAACATTTTAATCCGGCTCTTCCTCTTTAAAAAGAAAAAATGATTAGGTTCTCAGCCTACATCTTACAAATCTTAGACTTTAGTCTGATGTCTTGTGCGATGATGGCGATTTTCAAGCGGTGAATTCAACCGAAAATGATTGGCTCACCCGGTCCCTTTTTGAACAGGGCCGAATGATCGAATGCTTCGCTCTCTGGAATGATTTTGCTGGAACGAGAGAGAGAGACGGAAAGGTAACTCCTGCCAGAGGGAAAGGACTCCCTTTCTTCCCATTCACACACGTTTCCGCCTTGTGGCGATAAGTTGATACAGTCTGCCGTTAGAGGGAAGGGGTGCATTTAGGAGCTAAGAGCATCTTTTGATCGTGTCGTATTTCCTAACAGCGTACAATTTTCTCGATGACCGCCGTAATAAGAAAATGATTAACGAGGTTCGCGACATTTTCGTAAAAATTACCGCGTCAGTTTTCAGTCTGCCTCAACGGTGCCAGGTAATCACACGCTGTGGGCCGAATGGGTCCATTTTGGGGCCCTGGCCGGGGGAAGGAGCATCTGGTGTCGTGTGAAATGAAAGGGCCCGTCTTCCCACCTCCCAACCCCCTCTATATATATATCGTCCATCTGCTTCCTTCGAGGCGAGTCTTCGAGGCAATCCAATTCAGCGCGTCCACGCCGGATAGGGCTCCTTGGACCGAAGGGCATTTGAGGAGGGAGACTGGCGCGCCTGCGCCCGGAATGGGAGTGGAATGAAGGGGCTTAGGGAATGAAAGTGGGGGGGGTTAGGGAATGTATTGGGAGTGGAATGAAAGTGGGAGTTGAATGAGGGGGAGGGGCCCAGGGAAAATATGTTGAGCGGAATGAAAGGGGATCGGGGAATGAAAGTGGGAGGAATGAGCGTGTTGGGGAATGAAAGGGGCTGAGAGTTAGTGCACGATAATTTGGAAAATGAAATGTTAGCGCTGGAAAATCCGTCCAAGATGGCGGGGATCCCTTCTCATTCTCTGCTACGGCTTTTAAATGCTGCAGTTCGGCCGTTTTCCACCAGGGCGCCGCCACTTTCATCGCTCGACCTTTCGCAACTGCGCTGTGGCCCACATAGATAAAGCTCTGTATTGAGATATGTATATCTAAATACAGAGCTTTACACATAGAGCGTTGGCAGCGCCACGTGGCAGCCCCCGAAAGCATCGATGAGCAACGTCACTCCCTATGGACACCTACTTTTCCCCAATGAAACGACTTTCAGTTCGTGAATGAAATGTAACGTGTGCACGAAATTTGTTTCAATATCCGTTACTCGAGATTAAAGTTATCATTATGGATTGTATGCTCACGACATTTTCTTCGACAAATTCCACTGTATATCACATATGTGATATACACATATATATATAACACTAATTCGTTAAAACTTTCGCGGTTCATGTTATCCGGCACTGTTTTTTTTTTGGTAAACCCGCGTCACAGTATTAAAATAACCAACAGTTTCGTCTCCGCTGCTGGAGACTTCTTCAGGGTAATGACATTCCTTGGTTTGCGCATGGATTTATATTCTCACGGTGGTGGAGGTGGGGGAGTGGATGAGGGTGGAGGTGGGGGAGTGGATGAGGGTGGAGGTGGGGGTTTCTCGATTTTTCTTTTCGTTCTCGAAATAACTGGAAGCCAGGATGGGCTTACCATTTGTCCTTGGTCTCTATTAAAAAAAATTTTTTTTTCTCCAGCCTCCAGCCTTTTTTTTCTCCAGTCTCCAGCAGCGGAGACGAAACTGTTGGTTATTTTAATACTGTGACGCGGGTTTACCCAAAAAAAAAAAAATTGAATAGAGACACATTTTCAAAACTGATTTTGATAAGGCAGGTTATTATCTGGCCCGAGTGTTTCCTTTCGAGTTCACTCCCATGAATCATTGCCCCACAGACTGTGGCTTTCCTGTCTCCATTACCCCTGACCAATAACTCAAGGTTCGGCGGGAATCAGACCAGACAGCCTACAGCTGAAATCGAAAAAAAACTGGCCTAAATTCTGAAATTGTTTTATTTTCGGTCTGACATATGGAATTTGGCATGGTGAATCTCCGTTCCTTGGTGCATATGATGCGTGATTTTATTTTTAATAACTATAGCGGATGAACAATGTGCGAGGGTTTCAATTTGAACAAAGTATGCTAAACACGTCGAAATTCAGTTTTCATAGAAAATCTCCAAAAAGAGAAGATTGTAGAACCTTTCGTAGCAACTTAACGGAATAAATAATGGCAGTGTGTCGTTCACCAAATCTAACTAACTGTTTGACATGTCGTATTTTTCATCGATTGACAGGGATATTTGCTCTTTTGTTAAGACAAAATAGCGGGCCCTACTTTTCACCGATTGTCTGCTTATGGGTTGAAAAATAGAGCTAACATATAGAGGGAAAGTCCATGTAATTTAGACCAGTGTGAAATTCGGACCGATAGCTTTACATTGTATTCATTAGGAATTTGATATTGTATATTTGATACAATATCGCTAGGATATTTCTGTGGAATGCCTTATAACTCAAGCTGGAGTGCTTGAGGCATACGGCTAAGTGAGCGAAATCGTGAGCATCGTTGTAATTATTCCTCCGAAGGTGACAGCAAACTATAAGGTTACTTTTCCTAGTTGAAATACAGTAATTGCTCCACTCTTATCATAATTCTTGTAGAAAAGTGCCAAATAATTCTCTTTAATGTATCGAATGATTCTTCTTTGAAATGCAGTCACTTGTTATTCTGTTCCCTATCATGCATTTCGGACCACCGAAGAGCGTGTATTTTGGACAGATTTCACGGACATGCATTATTAATCAATGCGTTCCCACCACATTCCTTCTCCTCCTACAGTAAAATATTGAAATTTAAAAGCTCCTATTTAGCAATTCTATGTCAGGAATTGCTTTCAGGAATTGCTTTCTGAGGCTTCTAGTTCGCTTTCTTCCCAAATAACATTTACTCAACTCAATACCTGAACCCCATCGGCTGAGAGAAAAGCCGGAACATTTTAGTTTGCTACATGAAACCTTTTTAACTGAGTAACACTAGAAAATTTAACGAAAAACCTAATCAATAAGCCCATGAAATAATACTTGTGCTAAAAAACCAATTATAAAATGCCTTTTTCACTATCTCTTCCACTCTTCCAAAGACATGCTAAGCTTTTGTGAAGATATTTTAAAATTGGTATTATCCTGTATTCATTGACGAAAGAAATTACGTCACATCTCGGACAATTCTTTAGGAACGGTGATGACTATTTATAATTTATTTCCAAATCAACATTTATAAGTTTTATGAATCGATTGAATCATATTCACAACAAATATCTCAGCATGTGACTGTTCAATTATGACCTGGACCAGGGCAGTTCAGCTTGCATGTGAAATTGTTGAGCGAAATTAGTTGAAAACTCGCTTCCATTGAAATAGAAAATTATGTGGAAAAGAGTTTTTTGGGATTTATGACACATGAACCCCGGCTAAGCGTACACCAAGCCAACGTCGCCGGCAGGTGATTGGGGGTTTAACTAAGCCGTGGTGAATAGATTCGTTGCTTTGTTTGAATATAATATAGATATCAAGAAGACCGAAATGTTGTGCTGCAGAAAAATGCCGAAGATTTATCGACCGATCAAGTAAGGTCAAGTCCTCAGAAGAGTGGGAGGAAAGATAGGTCCTCTGAAACCCCTAAAAAGAGGAAATGGGTCAATTTAAGCGGTCACATCATGAAAAACATGGCGGCCTGATGAAGACAAACGCCGAATGGCAAATGAGTAGGAAGAATAGCACAGTCATGTATGAGACAAATGGAATAAGCGATGAAGGATGTGAAAGGGAAGAAATACGTCAATATGAAGATGTTGGTTGCTGGTTGGAGAATTGAGTGGAAAGCTGCGTCAAACGAATGTAAGGGTTCTTGACTGGTGATGACCTAGAAGATTTCAACGATAAGGTGAGGCTAGAATGGGCGGGGAATCTACGGCAAAGGAAGCGGAAAATTAATGTCGTGCATTTAATACTGAAACCCAGCAGTATCCAATGTTCAGGAAGATTCAATGCACGAAGGGTTCAACCCTGTTGAGAAAATTACTTCCTCCGGCCTCACCTGAGGGTCGGTGGCAAAGAGTGTTCACCTTGGGTTGTTTTAACCAGGATTAGGAGTCGGTAATGATATGCATGCAAACGCAGGTCCTTCTGTAGTGAGTAATAAATGGAGGAGATTATTTAGAGCGAAGTATAAATTTTAGGTGAATGAACCAAAACATCAAGTTGTTGAAAAGGCTATGAGAAATACAATTACTGTGATCGCTGCCTTAAGCTACTAAAAGCATAATCTAAATGCATAACATCAGCCACTGAAAACTATTGGTTATTTTTTATATTCATTGACCGTTTTCGTTTTTGTTAAAATATATTGCTGAAATAACGAATGCCTATTAAGTTTTTGCATATATAAATGGAATGTTTAATGTAGAATGCTGATCAAATAAGCCGTTTGTAAATCATTTATAATAAATAATAAGTGAAACTAATGAAACATGTTAGTTTGTAAGCATTCTCATGACAGAACGTAATTTTGGGTTCAGGTCCAAATTACACGAATAATTGGACCAAATTACATGCCATCGGTCCAAATTACACGGAACTAAAACGTTCATAAAAATATTTTTTAATTCCATATAACAATAGTGAAATATAGACCTATCAGTGCCATTCTTATTAGGTGTAGTTTGTCGTGAAAATATGCTGCTTTTGCAGTGTACTTACGGAATAAATTATATGCTATCGAATTTAGGTGGTCCAAATTACACGGACTTCCCCTACGGAAGAACCGTAAGTCTCTTGCTCCACTTGAGGAGTGTAAATCCGAGAGGACAATCCGCGTGAAATAATAAACTATATTTCTCTACCGCGCGCCGGAGTCTTGCTTTTCGTGCCAGCCAATGGGAATGCAGTGACGCGGTGGGAATTATCATACTCTGTGGGCCCAAGAATAACAAATGGCGATTTTCAAACTGTATGCATTGTCAAGAACCGCGAAAAGAGCTATGATAGCGGATAAATTCCGTCTTCAGCCTTCAGATAGATTCACGTTGAGATTTCGCAGTAGCGTCTGTGGATGGATGTGTTTATCTTCTTGTGAGCTCCACTCCCCACCCAAACCACCGCATCTGGTAGTGGAAGATTTTTCATCTGTTGGGCAAAAATCTCTGAAGAGATCTGCTAGTATCGATTATATTTCAAGCGGTGGCAGGCAAGCAAGAAACGTGAGGCAATGTCACTTAGAAATACGTATAAGTTAAAGTTTAACTAGACACGGAGGGGCCAAAAAATTGAAGCTGAAACATAGAAGGTTAACATTAAGAAATATATACATATATATATTTGAAGACAGGATGGGATTGATTATCGATGTGCACAAGCAGAGGTCAGGCACAACACATGAACATCTAGGGGTTTCTTGGAAAGTCCCTGACTAGTAGTGGTCGAAGTAACAGGCACGTCATTCGCCTCTGCAAGCACTTCATGTCGGCTATAACTGGACTCCTGAGTGTTGCACTTATTTTGTTCAAATTTCAGCTCTTGCATATTGCTGATGCGCAATAATTATGACAAATGAAATACCACATGCACTAATAAATGGAGATTCGCCATTTATTTGCGCATTCGTTAGCACATTGTCACAACGCACAGACCAAACCTACCAAACAATTACTACTAGACAACCAGGGTGACTGTGGCGAGTTCCACCTCGCGCTACGCTGTCACCCCCTGCCATCACCCCTGCCTCCCCTCCAAGCCTCCCGCGGCACCATTGTTGCGCGATCCAACACCAAGCTATTGCTCTCATTACTTTATTCACGCACCTTGTACAACGAACATTGCGCATTTTTCGCTTAATTCGCGTTAACATATGGAAGGCTTTCAGTGATGCCTTACTTAGCCAGTACTGTTTCAACATGAGTTGGCACGGGTTGCCAAGGTCTTACGTTTACGAAACTTTATTTACAATTGTTTTGACATCGCATGAATAAATTAAGGGAGTATGCGTTCAAAATAAAACGACTTTGATTTGTTTGGGACACCCTAGTGTATATGTAGTAATTATAATATCCATTAAATAAAGATTTCTAGAGACTGAGGTTTAAGTTAATCTGGAGTGAAATAGACCCATTAATGATGGATCCGTATGGTTTGATTTTCGCATCTACTGCTACAGTGCCCATTACAACGGTGGCAGCCTCAATCTTGTCGGAGAAAGCTAGAAGGAGAGAGGAGAAATAGAAGTAGAGGTATGCTAGGCCTGATCCAAAATGTACTGTTATTATAGGACTACTGTATCGTAATTTATTGAGAAAGACGCTGGAGCAATTTCCTACTGTATAGTAAATCTCACCAGACATGATTATGACCAGACATGACGATCCCAGAGAGGAATTTTTGTGGCAAGATGCACATACCTCGTTCACTCTTTGGCCGTCACTCTATGATTTTTAGCGACGGGCGAATCGTATTATGGCAGTACCATTCCATAATTACTCAACAATAATTCATAAGGGTACAATTATGGTTGAAGTGTGTAGGAGTATCTATCGGAATGAGATAGTGAAATATTTAAAGGTTATGTAAGTACTATTTTTGATATAATCCTCAATTATTAGTGGTGCCGTGTTTGGCAGCAATACACTCGTAGTACAGCGGTGACTGATGATTAACTGATACCACCCCACTCGCTGAATGCCGCCTCGCTGCACCCCAACGTAAATTCCCAATCGAAATCCACATGCCCATGGCCAACCAATGAGCGAGCGTCCTTGGTTAGCCGGCATGCCTCGTCTAGATGGACACGCGATTGCGAATAAAAGGAAGTTTAACCGCTTTGGAGATAATTGGAAACCTCATTAGTTGCGGAATTTTTACCACGCCATCATCGACATTGTAACTAACATATTGACTTTCTAAGAAAAAGTAACTGCAGTTTGAGTACAACATGCGATCCTTATGGGATAGCTGTGATTTCGCGTTCCAAACAGCCTGCGCCTGTCCGCTTCCTGAATACCGATGTTTTCGTAATCACAATCAACATTTGGTAGTAAATTCATTGTTTTCAATCAGTAAACATTGATCAATAAAAATGCCAGTGGAGTTACCTACTTCTAGGGAGGGAATATTTTTGAAAGGGGGCGTAAAACATAAAATAAATATTCAAAACTGCCCTTTGATGGACAAGTTCGGGCAGTTTTATTTTATAATATCCGTGAAGTGAATTTAACTGTCAATTAAAGCGCAAATCTCACTCCTCGCGAATGTATTATCTTTTGGGAAAAGGCACGTGTACCTACCAAACCATTTCCTTATTTTGTGAAGAAACTAATGAACCTATATCAAGTTTCGTGGGAGTTACTGAAAAATGCACAAAAAACCCAAAATGTGTTTGAGTGGCGCCGACAAGAGCTTTTCAACAGCCTAGACAATTTGTTTGACTTTGCACATGCCGATGCGCTTCGACTGATGGGCATAAAGGAAGACAGAATCTTCTTGCAGCGAGCGAGAGAGCAAGAAGGTCACTTAGCTGGAGCGGACACAAAACTGGCTAATAAAGAGGAGAGCCTCAAAACTATTGAAAAAGAAAAGCGACGTGCTGCATATTATTCCACGCCAACTCCTACAGCATCATCTTATGAACCGTTGCAAAACGACTCATCTTCAGATTCTAATGAAAATGAAGGCATTTAGAAGAAGATGTTCCAACTCGGATCGAGAACCCGGAACCAGTGAAACAACTATGCGGAAAAATTGTATTACTCCAAAATTAGTAGCAGCGCTAGATCGGTGTCAGTAAAGTATGAAAGATTGGTTAAAAGTGATGATCTGGGACCATGTCTCAGGTAGTCACCAGAAGGGTGTGCCCCCCCTCGGGAAGGATCCTAGCTGGGAGACCGGGAAAGGGTCGCGGCGGATTAGGACCCTTCCCGAAGGGGGACACACCCTTCTGGTGACTACCTGAGACATGGTCCCAGATCATCACTTTCAACCAATCTCAATTTTGTTCACTGACTTTCTCATTTTTATTTCAGAAAAAAACCTATAGGGCTTCATTTCAGTCAGAAGGAAGTCATTACTCTATCTTCTTAAAATTTATGAAAGTTTTCTCCACGAATGTCCTACTACATGATAGAGGATACGGATTCCGGGGAAACGTGGTGTTCCATTATGGACAAATGAAAAAACGTAGTGAACTCCACAGTGAATTTTATTGCGACGACCTAGGTTTCGACAAATAGTGTCATCTTTGGGTAACTTATACACTTCAACTTCACTTACATGTACAAATTCTTGGAGGGGAGGGGGAATGAGTAAGGGATTTGAGGACTTGGAAGGTGGTGGGTGTTGTGTTGGCAATTTGCTGAGGAGGGTTGAAGGGGTTGGGTTAGTCATCAGTAAGCGTAGCTATGGGATGCTAGTCACGCACTTATTTGTCACTTCAGTTCAAATTGCATTGCACTTGCGTTTGTTCCGCCATTTTAGGCGTAGGGTGTTTAAGGGGATGGAGGATAATGGATAGTGGAAGGGGGGAGAACTCGGTTGTTAGCCAAGGGGACGTTGTTTTGAAAATGGTGGATGATTTCTAGGCATTCAAGGGCGTCCAATCTTCTTCCATTATTTTCTATGAGCAGGACGTTTGGAATGAAGCTGCAATATGGTGGCTGTTGTCACTGAGGTGGTTCGCGAACAAGGATTCTCTTTTCTTCCTTTCATGGCACTTTTTGTGTTCTTCTGTTCTAATTCCAACACTTCTCTTTGTCTTTCCGATGTATGATGTTGGGCAATCGTCGCACTTTAAACAATGCGCTGCTCTTCGTTTGTGCTTGGGAGTTTGGTCTCTGGCCATAAATAATATCTTTTTTACAGTTGATGGGGAGTAGAAACTGTTTTGTGTTTATGTTTGGGGAATGCTGAGGCGACTTCATATGAGATGTTTCCTAAAAATGGAAGCTTACACCACTTCGCTGTTTCTTCTTCTCGGCGCAGTGATGACACCATTGAGATGGCAAGTTTTTGGCTGGATTTAAGAACTAATTAGTCAATTCGTTCTGGTTGGTAGCCATTTGACACTGCAAAGCATTTTGTCACTTCTAATTCCCTCATTCATTCGACGCCACGGAGGGGGATTTTCCTACTAGGCATACGCTAGGCTAGATATCCTGCTGGGTGGTCAAACAATGCATCGTTTCGAAAAGCTAGAAAGAAGGGTTCAACGCTGAAAGAAAGAAGCAGCTGAAAGAACGATCAAGTTGATGCAAGATTTTCTTGGTTTAATCACGGTTGAGGAGGAACAAATGCAATTTTTGTTACTTTGCGTACACCGGAATATTTATCCTGACTGCAAAAAGCAAACTTTGAAAAGAAAATTTAAAGAATACATAATGTTTTTGCATGTTAAACAGTAAATTAACACGATTTGGCATACTGGTGCTTCATTGAGTAAATAAACATTAAGTTCTAGAATCCTGCCATGCTACCTCAGTACAAATTTACATTTCCCACGTTTTGCATCGAGTCGTCACGTGTTACATTAATTGAATCGCAATAATACATATTATGTGAGTTCTTGAGGTCAAACAGAAAAAATACAGGGTATGCGTATTTGACTTCGCGAAAAAAAATTTCCCTTATGTCTTGGGACACCCATGATATGCATCATCTTTTATTTCATCTATCACGTGCATCAGACGACGTAAACAAACCATTCCGACCATCGAAATAGGTGGGGATTCTCCCGTGACTCGATATGTATGTACTATCGATATGTATGTACTGCGTAACCTTTTAGTGCAGAAAATTCAAGGAATTGAATGCTATCTGCATCGTTCCGGGTTGAAATGGTGTCCTTGGGGAAACAGTTCCTTATTTTGGTCACATCATGTCGTGCTTCTTAAGCATCCCGGCGATGCTCTTTCCAGATGCTCCGGCGGCAAACCGGGATGGCGACATACACTTTCCGTGATAATTCCGTCTTCTTCTCTCCGGTTTTCAGTGCGGGTTCGGCGTCGCTTTCCTCTTCCCTCGCGGTCCTTTCCAGGAACAATCCTCTCCGGTAGCTCATTTCTCTGCAATACTGCCGTAAGATGTTGTCCCTCGGTCAGCAGGAATTCTTCATCGGAGACGTTCTGGGCCGATTTGACTAGTATTGCCGCGGCCTTCTGACTAAATGGATGATTAAATTTAAATTAAACTTGCCTTTATTGATCAGCGAATTCAGGTCTGTCTAGTCCTCTCTTGCCATTAACAGATTTCGCAATCACTAACATCCATGCCCAGGAAAGTGAAAATCCTCCACGGGTGGGACTCGAACCCGCGACCCTGCGATCTATGCAAATCATGCAAAAGATACAAGAAGTCTTTGTAACTTTGTTCTGACCTATCTGGTTAGGCATACCATTAGAGACTACGCTTCAACAGAGAAATCAGCGAGGCTAATAGCATTTCCTTCGTAACCTTTTCAAGTAGATGTCTTTGAAGTGTGTGTCGACGTGGAGTTGTATTAATTTCATCCATCGGCCAACTATTCACAGCTTGGCTCTGGAGGAGAGGCTGTCTGGCGGCCCTTCCCTGGAATCTCCAGTTTCCTCGGGCAATCCAGCGGCTGCTCACAGCGACTCGTGTTCCGCGAGAGGCTCGCTTTTTCCGCCCGCCATCCGACTCCTCCACCGACGGGGTTCGGTAATTAGGGGCCTGCGCGGAACAAGGGGCGATTTGGGGCCCTCCTGGCGACGGCGCACGAGTGGACATTCTCAACGATGAGGTGTCGCGCGGGTCGGATTCCTAAGCAACCATTCGGCACCAGCAGCGACCAAGTGCGGAAGTCGGAATTCCTCGCCACGGATTGCTACTCCTTGGTCGCTCCGAATTGCTTCCCACTCGTATTTATCATATCCCTGACATTCATGTCTCATATATACATATATCTCCCTCACTGTGCCGCCTTCTTATCGCTGACCTGGTACATACTTTCCCCACACCAACCCAAGTTTCTCTGTCAGGTCTCGCCATCCCCGAGCTCGAGGTCATGACAATCAAAGGGGAGACACACACAGCAATGTTTCCTCAAACACCCTGGGCGGCTGTCAACCTCTCCTGTTGCTGTCGCTCTCGAATTTAGTTAATAACCAAGGTTAACGTCTCATCACAGCCTCCGGTCAGTAATAAAGCTTCTAATTCAAATTTAAAACAGACATATCTACTTCTATTTTCAGAATCACGTCATCTTCCCCATGAAGATGTTAGGCACATATTAAAAACACAAGCGCATTATGCTAGATTCGACCAGATAAATAATATTAGAGAGATAGATTGCCGTACTGATAGATTCAAAGTGGCATTTTTCCCCCCTACTATAAGAAAACAGAATAGGCAGTATAGGAAAGGGATAGGTAAGGGAAATATTTTAGAGTAGTCTGTAGTGCATGATGCATGTATTAATCCCTTAAATACAGTAGATACTAACAATCCTTCCACACACCCTCACGGTGGCTTACAGGGTATCGTGTAGATGTAGATGCAAATCTTTCGCAACTTACACTTGTGCCCTCGTTAACGCCCTTCGGAAAAGGCCTGGAAGTGGATGAAGTCCATTCAATGACACTGAAAATCGATTAGTGCTCAGATAAGTTACATCGAGACGGAGTATGATTTCTTCCAATTAACTTGAATGTGTCAAAACGGTTCCTTGTGAAGGAATTCTTCAGAAATTTAATTACGGAGGTTGCAGCCTTACCAAAATTTGAGAACGGAAGAGTCTGAAAAGGAACAATCGATAAAATCTCGCTCTTTTAAGTATGTTCGAGGCTGATATGCTTTCATATCACGTTTGAAGTATATTAGAACCACTGCGTATTATGTGAGATCTGATCTAAGGAACAACGTTGCAGAGATAAATTATCATAGATTAATCAAAATTTCTTTTACATGGAGTTTTAGGAAGGAAAGTCCATGTTCATAATAACGTATTAGAAATTATATTATTCGCCCCAGTTGCCTCTAAGTAGAGTATTCTTGAAGTTGTATTTTTATATTGCCTTCAAGATAATAAGTGTAAATATGATTCCCTCCGATTTAAAAGACATGGCTGCAATGGATCACCCCTTGCTACACCCAAGCGGTGCCCTCCAAAAGGTCATTCCATAGATGGGTCATTTCACGTCAAATCGACCCCTGGGTGATTGCCCTTAGGGTCACGGATTTCGACCAACTTTGGCAGAACGGTTCCATTTGATAAGAAAATGAAAAACCCGTAGCCGTTTTGCGAAAACCGCAACCATTTACGAGAAATTGCAACGTTGCAAAATCCGAATTGTGCAAACGTTACAACACATTTTACGGTATATCGCCGAGAACATTTGAGCTACAGACATTCTAAAGGGCTTATTTTAAAAGTCTTGAGTTGGAAAAATATAATAATTGATTATATTTCGAAATATAAACACTTTAATAAAGTTTATAGCAATTTTAAATTTTCAAATCTATTTTTGACGAAGTGCCTATGCCTTCGATTTTGCTGATTTTTTTCTCTGTTGTAGACGCAACCCTCTTCTACAAATTAAAAGAGTTTGCAAGAGGTCATATTTCGTTTAAGAAAGAAAAATATTTTTGAGTGAAGGCGTGACGCCTACCAGTTGCTAGTAGTGACTTACATCAGGCTACCGGCCGACTGTACTCTGGTGTCTTCAGATCGCTGTAACTTTCTCATTCATCTTCTTCTCACAAAAATTTAAACCGCATACCAAGTCTTTGCCCGTGCAATATCGCTGTCTGTTTCGCCCAGGTGTGACCACAGCCTTAGAATCTATGAAGAGCTGGGCCTCAGAGAACAATTGACGAATTTAATTCTGTGGCACGGAGGAAACCAACCTCGGCAATCCAATCAGCCAGCACAGCAGTACGGCATCAGGTTAAACGGAGACGATATTGATTTTCTCCAAGATCGTCAATCGAAAAACATCGGCTTCTGACTTACTGTCGATGCAGAAAACGAGTTTGGATACAAAGAACAAAATAACAGGAGAGCCTACGGAAAAACTGATCACACCGTAATATTTCTTAATTAATTCTTCGCCTTTTGACCGTAATTTGAGATTATAATATGTTTTTCATAGGGTGTTGGGTAACTGCGTAAAAAGTGCCATTTTTTGACGGTCTTCGAAGAAAGTGACGACTTTGATGATTTGTAGCCCAACAACAAGTTGTTCAATAACATTTGAGTTTTGAAAAGAAACTTCTGAATCCGGACAGTGCGATGAAACTATTTTACACGCCTTTAAAACTTTCAGATATTGAGACAGTAAAAATGTAGTTTATGAGAATAACAGTGTACAAAAATTGCTTTAGGGCATTTTCTCATACTCTCGTCTGAAGGCCGCTGTGTTCACCACACTATATATTATACACTGCAAAGTATATTTTCACATTTAAATTCCTGTAAAAAATCACCTACATGCCGATCAAAGGAACTAGCTGACTGGTTATAACTCACAACTTTAAAAGGCAAACATCTTTATTCAATATTCCCAATATGCGGAACATAGCGCAATATTTTGGATAACTGAGATTCAGTGGAAATATCTCCCGTTTCGTTTAGCATGATTGCTACGAAATGGGCAAGATAAACTTCCTTTGATATTATATCAATCTTTACATATGAAATGGACGATAATAGATCAATTTCAATATCACGGGACATTCCTGAAAAAAATTAAGTTCTCCAGGTGATTTTCCAGTTAACTATCAAAATCTCCAAGTACGTGAAGCAACTCAATTTCATTTACTCTCTTTAAGAACTATTTGCCTCATGATGGCCTCGAAAAGTAAGATCTTGCTTTCTAAAAAAATATGAAAAAACTCTAATTGAGTGAATAACAAATCTTCGGTTTTTTCACGTACTCGTGTTTTGCTACATTCAATGTGTATTTTTCCAAATTCCTTTCGCCTTTTCAGGTAAATCGTGTGGATTAGTGATAGTCTACCTTCTGATCGTGCCTTAATTGATCAAATCCTCCAATTCAGTTTCACTCCAGACATTTTTCTCCTCGGAATACGAAAGGCAGAGCCAACAGGATATTTTCTCAGCCTACAACATCTACACAGCCAAGGCGCGGAATCAAAGTTGTTTACGAATAAGATGATTGTACGACCTCTTTTCGTTGTATTCAAATGTATTATCGCCGTTTTCGACCTATCGTTCTCGGTAATACTTCGTTTTTCTTGATGATGAAGTGAACTAGAATTATATCAAAAAGTTTTTCAATCACCTCCGTTCACCTTCCGCTGTGTGGAACTCTTCCCTCATAGGATGGACACGCACACAGGCGCAACGTTTCCCCTAGACATGGTGTTTCAGTGGAAAAGCACATCTGCATAAAAGGGAATCAGCCTCAGGGGCTTGAAACGGTCGCATTCCCTAAACTATGCCCTGTCCAGGCAGCCGAAACCCCTGCCGAACGAATCACGATCGAAATCCACTGAAAAGTGCATGCACGCACGTCCACCATAAAGAAATACAGTCGTGGATGTTGTCTCAATGAAGGGATTCACCAAGAACTGGCGCTTCCAAGTTCGCATGTAGGCCGCGAGCCGTGCCACTAGCAGCCTTTGGCGAGCGGTTCCTGACGCGATGGAAAGGAAGTCATCCAACCCAATAGCGAACCCGTGACCTATATGTCCTTGACTCTCTCGTCTTGCGAGTGAGGACCACCACAGGAAGCAAGTACTATCACCAACTTATGCTTCAATAACATTTTTCATTCATGTGACCAATTGAGAGAAAACTACTCGTTTAGTTGACGTTAAATGTGAAGTGCTTCAATTGGCGGTTCGCCACTGGACCAGAGTGATCAGACCAGGAGTCTGTTGGGAGCGGATGGAGAGAGGCAAGCGAAAGAGGAAAAGCGCAAGGGTGGATGCCAGTGGGTGGCGACATTTGGAGGCGTCGTCTGAAGCAGCTTACAGTTGCAGAAAAAGAGCAGAGATTACGCCAAGTGTGGGCCCCACATTGATTCAGCCAACGTGGAGGCCACGGGAGATGCGAGGCTCAAGAGGCTGGGGCCCTGAGGGCCGCAAGCGACACGGAAGGGTCATGGGGGCGACGGACGGGCATGTATCGGTGGGCAAGTGTTAAAGGAGGGGCAAGAAGAGGCATTGGAGGAGCGTAATGAATGCTCTCAGCAGTCGGAAGTACTTGTCTCGGGCGCTGATGTCGGCGGAAGAGGAGAAGCAGCAGTCTTCCTCCACGCGTCAATTTCCTCCCTCCGCTTACTTTACGGCCGGCCGTAGTCACCAGAAGTGAACGTGCGAAACTCGTTAAAAAAGAAACAATCCTTTTAATGGCCTCCTTCCCCTCGCTTCCACTCCGCGGTTGATGATATTCCGGGGAGAGGGCGCCAGCGAGAGGGTGGTTCGTTTTTTTAACTCGCCGCGGCGTTGCCAAATCGGTGGGCGCGGTCGAGGTGGACACTCCGTGACGACCCGTTCCTCAGGGAAAAGGAGCCAGCCCTTCGGTGCTCCAGGGTCACCCAGGGTCGATTCCAGCGTTGCTGCAGCCATTGCCACCCAACGTTCTTTTGTCGGTATCTTATCGTGGCCAGTTATTAAAAAACAAATATGCCAGCATGATGCTCAACATTGGATGGAGTCGTTATTCGTTGAAGAGATAATTTCAGGTGCATTCAGCGGCTCTTAAAAGTGGAAAGCAATTCTTCTAAATTGAGGTCTTCTTGGAGCAATTACAAGAAGTGGTGGATTTGAGATGCACCGAAGCCAAAGCTTATTCCCGAGAGAAATTCGGAAATATGAACAGTTCTACCCCCTCCTACCTTCCTGCAATCCCTTAACGTGTCCGCTCAACAATGCCCCACGCTGGCCAATCGGGAGAAGCGCCTGTCTCCATCCGCCTTTCTCTGAATGACCCCCTAAGTGAAGTGTGGAGTGTACTTCCTCCCCACCTTCCACAATCTTCACATATTGAACCCACGTCCAGTCGTCATTCATTTGAAATCAACACATTAGCAAAACGACCCTCCTCATCCGATTATAATCGATGCCCAAATAAAAGACACCCTCAGCCTACTTTCCACTATAGGTGAGGTAACATTTACTTTAACGGCTGTAGCACTGCGATGTGGAAGGCAAGAGGAAACCACCACACTATTATCCCAAGGAGTCGCAGCTACTCCACTCTTTCCTTTATTATCAAGACGTGATGGCACCCTCTTGAGTAAAATATTCCGGAGGTAAAATAGTCCCCCATTCGGATCTCCGGGCGGGGACTACCCGAGAGAGTGCATCAGTCAAGTGTGATAAACATTTTAGGGTACGAACATGGAACGTGGGATCACTTCGGACCTGCGTAAGATTAAAGAATCTGAAGGTGGAAATGCGAAGAATGGACCTCGACATATTAGGAATCAGTAAAATGAGATGGCCCCCGAAGAAGGAGAATTTTGGAGCGGAAGTAATAGGATTTTTCACACCCGATCTATGAATGGTAATGCTGGAGTAGGCATAATGCTCAGGAAGAGTGCAGGACTGCGCGTGAAGAGCTTCCTGCAGTACAATGAGAGGACTATAATGGTGGAGATTGAGACCAGTATGAAGATACCATTGTGGTGCAAGTTCACATGCCTACGTCGAACTGCGAAGATGAAGAAGCGGAAGATGTGTATGACGATATCACGGAAGTAATAAGGCACGTAAAATGAGAAGAAAAGTTAATTATTTTAGGAGATTAGAACGCTGTCGTTGGCAAAGGTAAAGATGGAAGAATAACATGAAAATATGGATTGGGAAATCGAAATGAGAGAGGAGAAAGGCATATAGAAATCTGGTGGTGGCAAACACATATGGATAAAAACCACCAATGGAGAATATATACCTGAAAAATGCGCGGAGACAGCAGAATATTTCAAATTGACTACATTTTAGTGAAGCAGAAGTTCAAAAACCGGGTGAAGAACTGCAAAAGCTACCCGGGTGCAGATAACGACAGAGACTACAACTTAGTGATGATGAAATGCCACTTAAAACTCAAGGAATTGAAGCAATCGATGAAGAGCGAATGGCAAATAGAAAAACTAAAGGAACCTCAACAACGGCTAGCCTTCAAGAAGGCAGTGGAAAGCAAAATAGAAGAGGATTTGACTGTGAAATCAGTGGAAAAGAGATGGGAGACATTCAAACTCGGGCTAAAGGAAGCAGCAAAAGAAGTTCTGGGGAGAAGAATAGTTATCAAGAAGCCATGGATCACATAGAAGGAATGGAAGTCTTAGAATTCATTGAAGAGAGAAGAAAGTATAAAAAAATGTGGAAACTGAAGAAAGTCAACTTCGCTAAAAAATAATCAGGAATGAAATAAACCGTAAAGCAAGAAAAGCAAGGGAAATGTAAATGAAGGATCTATGCGAAGATGTACAAAGCAACCTCACAAAAGGAAATGTGAAAGTTGCCTACGGGATGGTGAGAAATCACTTCAAGGAACTAGCAAGATGTAACAGCATCAGGGACAAGAATGGAGAACTCTTAATTGAACATGAGGATAAAGTGAAGAGAAGGAAGAATTGCTTGAAAGAATTGTACAATGAAAGCTATCGTAGAGCGGAAGTAATCGGAGAGGAAAATGAAGTCGATAAGGATGATTTGGGAGCCCCAATCTTGAGATCAGAATTTGACGCAGCTGTAAGGGATCTGAGGATAAATAAGGCTTCGGGAATAGATGATATACCTGCCGAACTAATTAAAAATGCCGGTGTACAAAACCATCTGCGATATGTACTCAACAGGAGAGATACCCACGGACTTTGAGAAGAACATCATCATTCCTATTGCCGAAAAGAAGAGACTTGAGAACTGTGAACATTTTAGGATCATAAGCCTGACGACACATGCCTCGAAGATAATGACGAGAATCATCATTTTATAGAGCGAAAAGCGGAGGAGTTCCTGGATGAGGACCAATTCGGGTTCAGAAAAAACAAGGGTACAAGAGAAGCGATTTTGGCCCTCAGGCCACTTATAGGGAAGAGAATAGAGAAGAATCTGCCGACGATTGTTGCATTTGTAGATTTGGAAAAGGCATTTGGCAACGTGGATTGGAACATGATGCTAAAGATTCTGGAAGAATTAGAGTATCATACGAGTATCATATGATGAGTCATCCACAGCTTGTATGAAAACCAGGTGGCCATAATCAAATCAGGACCCAGCAGTACAGAAGCAGGCATAAAGAAATGAGTGAGGCAAGGCTGTGCACTGTCTCCCGTATTATTCAATGTCTACATCGAGAAAGCCATCCAAGAAGTCAAAGAAAAGTCTCCGGGAGTGAATATCCACGGGGAGAAAATCAGTATGCTTCGATTCGCCGATGACATAGCAGTTATGGCAGAAACAGAAGGAGATTTCAAGAAGACGCTAGGAATATGGAAAGAACAATGACCAGATATCATCTGAAAATCAATAAAAATAAAACTAAGGTATTGGTATGCAGTAGGAGAAAGGAATCCAGGACCAATGTTAAACTAGGAAAACAAAAAATCGGGGAGGTATGGAAGAGTTCTGCTATCTGGGAAGTCTAGTAACCAGCGATGGACGAAGTAACGAGAAATTGCCAATAGAATTGCCCAAGCAAAAAGGGCATTTTACCAGAAGAAGATCCTGCTTACAGCTGCAAATACAAGCGTTGAAGTGAGGAAACATTTCATTAGAACATACATCTGGAGCATTCTACTATATGGCAGCGAAGCATGGACAATAACAGCAGCAGAGGGGTACAGGCTGGAAGCATTTGAAATGTGGTACTACCGAAGAATGATGAAGATAAAATGGATCGACAGAGTGACAAGCGAAGAAGTCTTAAGAAGAGTGGGAGAGAAGAGATGTCCGCTGAAAGCCTTAAAAAGAGGACGGGACAATTTAATTGGCCACATCTTAAGACACGACGGCCTGATGAAGACAATCGTCGAAGGAAAAGTGAATGGGAAGAATGGAAAAGGCAGGCCTCGTATGAGGTATATGGATAAGGTGACCAGATTTTAACATTCGTGAAGCAGGACACCAACCATTTACTGGGGGGGGGGGGGGGGGGAAGAGGTTATATTGAGCAAGAAAAATTTAGACTCTTCTAAAATTCTAGGACATTTATCCTGTGATAGAAAATAGGATTTCAAAGGATCGTATAATTTCAAAATTCTTTCCACAGCAGCAAAACCGCGCGTTTTACTGTATCCAAGTATTTTCTAATATTCGATTTCCGCAGTTTCCACAAAATTCTTTCAGCATTTCAGCAGAAAATGCCTATGGGGAAAGCACGTTACAAACAATTGCCTCGGATTTTGTTCTAGCACAGGCAAATTTTTTGTCGAATAACTTTATAGTAACTTGTGGTGCACAGTCCATAGATCTGAAGGAATGATTATGATAAATAGCATGAAAAGACATAAGTCCTTCTGCTAATGCTAGTTCCTTTTCTTTGTCTCCATAATTCGTTTTTATAAGAAATTCCTGTATTTTGGAGGAAGATGCAGCAGTATTTAAACATCTTTTATGTTTCTGTGTCTCCAAGTGCTTTGAAATATCATTCCTCTCGACGTGCAAAATTGAAAATTCACCATTACATTTCTCACATTTCACAATATAATCGCTTTTAGTTTTTTCAATAAAAGGAAATTGACTTCTTAGATGACCATTGAATTTGCATCCTGTTTTCATACTCATTATGTTAAAAATCTGAAAAAATAATTTAAAATTATGTTATAAATTATAAAATACATATTGCTTAAAAACACTAAGTTGGTACCCACATAGCAAAGCAAGCTTGCTGCAACCTTACAGCAAGCTTGTCATTTTAAGATAGCAGGCTTGCAGCAACATTAAAGCTTGCAGCAAGCACGCTGCAATCAGACCACTGCATGTGCTGCAATGTTGCACTGCAAGTTTCACGCAAGCTTCACGCAAGTCCTGTGCAAGCTTCAACCCTGGTAGGCCGAGGGTAGGAAAGCGTTCACGAACCACACAGAAAAACAATAGTTATCGAAACTAATTAGATATCACAAAAAAATCATTACTTGCTTGGGTGCACCTATAGTATCAAAATTTAAAAATAAAATGATTATAATTGATTTACCTGCATTTATAAATACACTAAATATAATTCTGAAGCATTCATGGCGCACATACAAGCTTTCCCTACGTGTTAAACCGTGCGTACAACCTGTATCTAATCGACCTGTCGACGACGACGGCTATCAAGCGTTTCTTCGCTAACAACAGCCTGATGGGAGGCCTTATGTATACAGCTGCTGGCTTGAATTAATTCATTAGTAATAATTAACTTTACAACATATGGACACCGGTATTTCGCACCATGAAAACATTTCCCCAATTACCATTCTGCGGCTAAAAATAAGCATGACCATTATGACTATGCATAACCGATATTCTTTCAACTACAGGAGAGATAAACAAGAGTTTCCTCAATAATGTGCCCGTGAATGTGCCAATCGCCACAAAATGTTTTCTTCGCTGCCAATGCACACAAATGCTACTGTTCATTAAGTCCATACAATGGTGATCGAATTCTAGCAACTGATTAAGGTGTTAACTGTGATAAGCAGTTCCTGATAATCAGTTCTCAATAATTATTTTTATAATTAATGTTTAGCATTATAAAATTTACAAAAATAATATAAAACTCATATCCTGGTGAAATAGCTACATGGAAGCCAAAAACCGCATATTCCCTTCCTGTTCTCCTGCCGTTCCCTGGCTTGTTGTGTATTCTTTCTTAAAATCGGGACTTTCTTAAAACCCCGCGGGACGCGGGATAACTTGTTAAAAATCGGGACTGTCCCGCTAAAAGCGGGACGTCTGGTCACCTTATATATGGAGCAAGTTGTGAAGGGTGTAAAAGAGAGGAGCTACGTCAATATGAAGATTTTGGCTGATAGCAGAATCGAGTGGAGGGCTGCGTCAAACCAATCCTCGGATTGTTGACCGATGATGATGAAAAAAACAGAATCCTTTTACCACTGGTTTATAGTTGATGGAATTCCAAAAGTTCATCACAAGGAGCAACTAATCTTTGCAATAAGATACAACCTTTTAAAAAATGGCTCTTGGGATGTGGTTGAAAGGTTCGTTGAAATTTAAGACTTTAACCCGTAGACTGGTGAAGCAATACCTGAGAAATTAAGACCGTTTTTCAATACTCTTCGCTTGGAACTTTGCTATGCAGAGGCCAAGCATCAAACGCTTCAAATATGCCTGAGAGGAGATGAAGGGAGAGAAGACTAGGATTCCAGATGAACCCTTCAAGTACATTCATCCCTCGGTGGAGCACAAACTGCGCAGGACTCATGCTAGAGCGGCTAATGCACATCTCTTAATTTGTGTTTTGGGAAAGTCCTGAAGCTTTGCAAGGCGTTTACGTCCAAGTAGGCGGGATGTCTTCCAAGTAGGTGGATATTTCTCTTAACTCTGTTTCGATTACAAGAAGGAGCGCAAGTGTTGATTCTGTCCGTTGACAGAAGATTATCTGAGATTTTGATCGCGATGCATACAAAATCTCAGATGGATGGAATTACTCTCTTACCTTGCTCGAAAATTCTCTCATGCATCCAAAATATCAAATATAATGAAATTACTTTGCCTTCTGAGTTTCAAGCTCTGAAGTATATGCACTTAAGTACCAGTTGAAGTCCACTAATTTTATTTTATTCACGGCAATTTTTTTTCAAATTCTTGAGGCAATTGATGAAATAAATTATAATTTTACAAACTCTAATAGTTTCTCTTCATAAACGACACAGTCCCTTTTGACGCATGAGAGCAGATCATGCCTGGTCCAGCCGTTCCGATTCCCTAGTTTTGCAACCCGAGGGCCGAGAGCATGCGAGATCGATGACGGAAGACGAAGTAGTTGTTGCGCGACAGTTGGCTGAGGGAGTCTTTTATTTGGACATCCATTATAATCGGATGAGGAGGGTCGTTTTGCTAATGTGTTGATTTCAAATGAATGACGACTGGACGTGGGTTCAATATGTGAAGATTGTGGAAGGTGGGGAGGAAGTACACTCCACACTTCACTTAGGGGGTCATTCAGAGAAAGGCGGATGGAGACAGGCGCTTCTCCCGATTGGCCAGCGTGGGGCATTGTTGAGCGGACACGTTAAGGGATTGCAGGAAGGTAGGAGGGGGTAGAACTGTTCATATTTCCGAATTTCTCTCGGGAATAAGCTTTGGCTTCGGTGCATCTCAAATCCACTCCAAATTAAATATCAAAATAAAGAGCGCTTGAAGGGGACAGCCGTGTGGCGTACTTGATGTGCAGATCCAGGGGAAATCATTGTGAGTTTGGGCAGTTGAAGTGTTGGAGGTCGGCCGATGTGAGGAGCATTGCTGTGGAAGGCATTATCTGCAGATTAGTGGGCCGTTTAAAGGAGATCGGGTCATTGCGTCTCCTTGGGCGGAATATGATTAATATCGCTCGAAAAAGTCGCCATTAGCGCCGCCAGAGAGCGCCTCTCGCGGCCTGCGCCGGAAACGCGCTTGATTTACGCGCGGAAAGTGATTACCGACGGAGAAGGCGTGCGTTAAGGAGAGGAGAGTGACCAAGTCTTGGCGCCGCACAGAAGCGAGTGCCGACTGGGCATTGCAGTGTGAAGCATTCGCAAGTGGGAGAGAGCATTTGGCCGCGAAATACCCACCACTGAGGTCGCATTGGCCCATTCTGAAGCAGTGACCACGACGGCGGCGCTTAAAGGAACAGCCTTTCTGAATGCACTGATGACTGTGGGGGCAAGAACTTGCTCTCCCTCATTGCAATTTAGAGTGTTTGAACTGAGCCCGTTATTTCCTCGAGTAAAAATGCCTTACCTATTTTTCTAAATCCTATCATCAGTTGTAATTAGTTATTCTCAAAACACAATGAAGAAACAGGCCGCAAGTGTGTAGCTGTTTTATTTTTAGGTGTCAAAGGGCAGACCTAGACCATCCCTAAAAGATATCGACGCAGAGTGTGATCCAGATGGAGCCATAGATCGTCAATTTGTGCAAACTGTGTTTTGTGTGCATGTATTTGTCGAATGCCCAATCACTGCTCGTTTAATTCCTTCAACCCTGAGGACTAAAACAATGTAGATTAAAACTTTCTTCAGTTCTGTTTGATGTTGCGGTATCGCCACAGCAATTTAATGTTCGCCTTCGACAGGGAGAGAGGGGATATCAGCTAAGCAAGCCGTTTGCGACAGTTGCCCGATCGTTGAAAATCGAAATTTCCAGTCCAAGTCTCGCAACCTGCATTTCACCCAACGATTTTTCTGAAGTTTCTTAAGAAACTTCGCCAATTGGCGAAGCAATAACATCCGGTTGACGAATTTTCCCGATGCATAACACACACTAAATATATATGTACGAATGAGTGAATTAAGGAGAGTCCGTTATAAAGCATGTCTTAAAGAGGAGAATTTACCAATTTCCATGTAACACTACAAGAGTTATGTGATTTTGGGCGCAATTTTTACAGCTATGGTCATCCTTTTTACGTGGGGCAAAAGATATCAAAATGCCCATTAAAATTGTTTTTTGAACATCTAATTTTAAAATAAGATTTCTGGCGAAGGTTTTCGCGGCGTTCCGACGATTTTAAAAAGTTTTCGGGAGTCTTCCGCGTTGCCATTCTGTTAAAATGGCGACGTTTCACCCACTCTACTGCGGGCATCCTCAGGCCAGGCTGAAGTGGACTTCAGCCAAGTATCGCCATTTTAACAGAATGACAACGCGGGAGACTCCCGAAAGCTTTTTAAAATCTTTAAAATAAGATACCTAGAGGAATTAATGGCTTTTTCAACATGTGGGCGCGATTTTGATGTTGAAAGGGTATTTCAGTACCTTGTCTCAAGAAGATGAGTCGCTTCACGTTTGAGTGGTATAATTAAATCTATTTAAAAACATTGGCTAGCATACAAAACACTTATTATTAGAAATATTGCCTCCAATATGGCACTTAGCATTAGAGTCAAATGTGAAACACTTTACCACGCTGAGTAATGTTGCATCGAACCAATCGTATAAAGGTGTTCCAAAGAAAAAAAAAAAACAAGTGACGAAGATTCTGCGCAGTCTCAGTTGCGCCTGGCAATCACCTAAGAAAGAGAGTTGCATTGCGCTTCTGAGTGAGTCGAAACAGCGTTTGGTAGAACGCTATCGAAAGGAGACCGCACGCCGTAGTCTCGTGTCCGAAGACGCTTCGACAAGAGAGGCCCAACCGAAGAATCCACCTTCTTCTTCAAACTGCCCTCAACCCCACTTTCTTAACTTTCTTTCTCGAATCCTTTCAATTTCCAGGCTAAAGATGCTCTGAACATTCTCTGCCGCAAAACTTTGAGTCCAGAGTAAGATGCAGTTGTAGATGGTGAGAATGATGAACATAGCATGATGTGTAATTACATGTACCTGATGCAAGCGAAGGCACGGTGGTGTATCATGATGATCTTCAAATTGCAAGTTATACGAGAGATGACTAAATAGACTCAGCTCAACACACTAGTACCATGGCCGAAGTATGCCTTCAATGATCACTTGAATGCCTTGAAGATAAGGTGCCCAGCAGTTTAACTATAATAAATTACCAGGTGAATTATTAACTATGTGACTTGTGAAAATGAAGCACGGCACAGTAGTCTTGGATGAGTTCCAATGCTCCACAAACGGGTAGCTTTTTTTATCAACTAATTGCACTCATTGCACGCACTCGTAGTAGAGGTGGCAGCCGTAGTGCAAGGCCACGCCTGGGGTCATCCTGCTTCCTAACCTTCCTTTTTGCTCATCTACTTTTAAGTCAGTCATAATATTTCCCTTTCAGGGTAAATAGGGCATTCGTTTATTTGTGCATCTTTTTGTTGCGATAAAATGTTATGTATTGTTGTAGCACACCAAAAACAATCAATAAGAGAAAATGAAAACCCAACAATTCTGAAATTTCTTGGACGGAAACGGATGCTAATTTTAAAAATCCGCATTCGTTGCTCAGTTTCCGCATCGGTATCTTGATTCCCGGAAACACGTGGCTGTGGTGACTCCTCGCTAACCTTTAGCTCTGCAGAGGCGTGCGGCGTGTCATTTGAAATATCAAGAAATTTTACGTTGCAAAAATGTTTAAATCAATAAAACTGTATGTTTTCAAGTACACATCAAATCTTCCATTTTAAAAAAAAGCTTCTTCAAAGTGAAGCTCTCCATTGATTCCTCTGAATTTTCCTTAGTTTTAGAGTTATAATCTTTTTCATATAATATTAAAGTTTTGCGAGGGAAATATTTCATTTTAGAAAGACAAAATGTCAAAAATGCTGTCTAAAATGACATCCGTCTCCTTGAAGGGTATCTTCACATTCGAAGACACGCCGGTTGTGAACGCTTTTAAGAAACATCAAGTATTACGGCAGGGCCTGAGAAGTGTCCGGAGCACACTTGATCGCATGCCTTCCCTCCCGGATTCTACTACAGCACGGTAATACACCAAGTCAATGTGCATAAAATCATGTAAAATATTGCACAATATTTTACATGATTCTTAATTATCAATCGCATGCAAACAAATCAATTGCTCACAATAGTCTGGCAGCTCGCTCTATCCCACAATCCACCGGGTTTGTTTACATCACGTGACCATCTAGTGACGTTGCAGGACTACTCGTCCTACGCATTCTTTTTCATTTTTTCTTCAGGAAATATCAACAAATGAAAATCCATGTGTCAAGGAATGTAATGTGCTGTGTGTGTCAGCCCACGTCCTTAAGAAGAACAGAATAGAACTACTGAATGCAATAAAAGGGTTCCGCATCATCTTGCAACGCTCTCATTTGATGAATTGCGGTCGACCTTTAAAACATCTTCTTCAATTCTTTTTTGTCTTTTCTGCGTCGGATGGCGTTACGAAAGTATCCGGTAAAGGTATATTTCGCACAAGTTGTTCTGGGGTTTCAATTCAATTTTCATTGCTTGCTGTGGACTTGTACACGCTGCCAATTGTATGAGACTCCGTCCCAGGAACCCTTTCCTTGAGCCTTCGCAAAATGTGCCATTAAAAGCTCTTACCCCAATCAAGTCTATAGTCTATAGGATATGTCGTTAGTTTTTAAGGACCAAATGAGTGCGTTTAGAAATGTATGGACAGAGAGTGTGATGTATGTACTTCTGCTGTCGAACAGTTCCGCCAACTTAATGGTTTTTACCCTTCCCTCTTGCGCATCGCACCCTGTAAACCGCTGCTAGGGTGCGTCTCTGACAGTGAACCATTCCCTGGCATTTGTTCTAGTTCAAGAGGGTAAATCCTATGCTACCCACCTCAAAACGGGATTATTATTGTTCCACTATATCTAGAATTAAGTGCAATTCTCCGAAGATATAAACTATTTACACAAGTAATACAGAGATGGAAACCATCACAGCCTGATTTGGGTGTAGTATACAATCAAAAAATTGCATATTTCGACTATCATGCAAAAACAATCAAATGTACCCTTGCTATTATTCATTCATGCACAAATAGGTACTAGTAAAAAAAAACGACACAGCCTATTTTAATTTTCCCCTCGCCCTTTCGCAATAATCTCCCTGATCTTATTGCGAAAGAGATTGTGTTATTTCTGCGTCAATCACGCAAATTAAAATTTAATTTTTCACTCGTGCATGCATGAGAAAATATCAAGTATAGGAAAGTATCTACACCGCCAACTTTTATTTTTCCCTAGTCCCTTCCTTCAAATCTCTTTCCTGCCTCACTGTAATCCATCATTGGCTGTTGAAAGACTTTCGGAAACGGGAAGTCCTTTCGTTCGCGCACGGATATGTTTCGCTGATTTTGTGCAAATTTCGAAAAGAATGGAGAAGTAGAAGGCAACATTCATGGCGTTTTTGGATTTAGAGAAGGCTTTACAATGAGGATTGGAATTTAATGCTTGGAATTCTGATGGGAATTGAGAGTCGTACAATGACCGAAGTTTGTGTAAATCTTGATCCAGCTGTGAAGAAGCAAGAAAAAGGAAAGGAGTGAAACAAGGCTCCCTTAATTATTAATGTTTATTTCGAGAGGGCCATCAATGAAATCAAAGAGAAGTGCTCTGGAGTGAGTATCCACGGAGACAAAATTACCATGCTGCGATTCGCAGATGACATAGCACTCGTAGCAGAGACAGAGAGGGATCTCAATAAGATGCTGATAACCAAGGAAAGGACAATGGCCAGATATCATCTGAAGATAAATAAGAATAAAACTAAGACATTGGTGTGCAGCAAGAGAGAAGAGGCCAAAACAAACGTTAAACTAGGGAAGCAAAAATTTGAAGAGGTGAAAGAGTTCTGTTACCTGGGAAGCCGAGTAACCAACGATGGACGAAGCAAGAAAGAAATAGTGAGTAGAATAGCCCAGGCAAAGAGGGAGTATTCTACCAAAGAAGAAGCTACTTACCGCTGGAAATACAAGCATAGAAGTAAGGAAGCAATTCATCAGAGCGTATATCTGGAGCATGTTTCTTTACGGCAGTGAGGCATGAACAATGAGAGAAGCGGAGAAGAAAAGGGTAGACGCATTCGAAATGTGGTGTTACAGAAGAATGCTGAAGATTAAATGGATCGACCGAGTAAGTAACGAGGAAGTGCTAAGAAGAGTGGGAGAAAAGAGAAGTCTGCTGACAACTCTATAAAGAAGACGGGACAACTTAATGGGCCACATCTTGAGACACGATGGCCTGATGAAGACAATCGTCGAGGGAAAAGTGAACGGGAAGAATGGAAAAGGCAGGCCTCGTATGAGATATATGGAGCAAGTTGTGAAGGATGTAAAAGAGATGAGCTCCCTGAATATGAAGAGGTTGGCCGAGAGAAGAATCGAGTGGAGGGCTGCGTCAAACCAATCCTAGGATTGTTGGCCCTTGATGATGACGATTACGATGATGTTATCCCCAAGAGATGCGTACGTCTTTGACTGATGCAACTCCTTCTTTGCCTACGGAGATTTGTCAACTGCTTTAAGGGAAGATTTAACTATGTCAAAGGCAAATTTCTGATGAGAAGAGCTCTCACGGCAACTTGTCTGCTTTTCACCTTCGCCATACAAGGCGAATCTTATTTCGTTCCTCCCGTGAGGAGTTTCCTTTGATTTCGATGCCTCCTTACCGCAAAACTGAGTTAATCCAGGAACAGCTTTAGTGGGAGCCGCTTAAGTTAGTACAACTGATTATTAATCATTGTAAGTCCACCAGGGGGCCTATTCTGTAAAGTCGAAAGATTTTCGGCTCATATGGAGAGTCGTGGGTCACCGCGACGAACCATTCGCGAACATCGTTCACCGCCGAAATGACGTATAACAGTTGACTGTTTATCCAGCGTTATGTCTATCCAGCGCGCCATTAGTACAATGGAGGGAACAAGCTGAGGTAATTAACAATAGTTAATCAACATGACTTACTGTTGATGTTTGTAATCAATCCATTCGCTTTAAAATATAACAATATATGCTGGTATGGAATAACGGCGGACTTATTAAGAAAGTGAAACTTCTGAAAATTGAAAGTGATTACACCTTTGGAATTAAATCACGAAATGTTTTGGTTTTATCAATTTATTTTGTTGACAGCTACTGTATTGATATTGTTTTCTCGAGTGAATAATTACATCTTCGTGCATATATTTCTCCGTCTGCCTATGTTTCTATTTAAATAGTACATTGATTTGGAATGGATGATATCACAGTAGCAGATAAAAAAAATATACAACAACCGTCCAATATCCTGCGATAATGTACGTGTCCGAAGACCAAAGGACGTCTAAATCTACGTATACCCTGCAAGCCACCATAAAGGTGTGTGGCAGGGGGGAGATTGCCACACAGGGGGGACGTCCATACAATGTCAGAATTTGTCGGTAAAACACAACCACGTACACAAAGAAAGGTACTCGTACAAAACAATTGCCAGCATAATGAGATTTGCTCAAACAATGTGATTTCCAACATGATACCATCTCTCTCTATAATATAGATTGCCCCTGCAGTAGCATTAAAATATTACGTAGAAGTTTTACAGGAATAAAAAACTTATGCCTACTAAAAAAAGTATGTCTAGTCTACTCGACAATTTTTAATCAACATTAAACAAAAACACTGCATGGCGACAATTGAAAACAAAACAAATAGTATTATATACCTCTAACTGTATAACCGGCAAGGAAACGGACACATGAAAGATTTAATCATTAGCTAGAATTAGATACATTCTCACCTTGTATCCCGCGCGATAAATATCAACAAGTCGTCTGCTACAATCGAAGCTTCTATCGGTGCTCACCGCGATAGCAGCGCCTGCTCGCCAGAAAATATTTGGCGACGGATTACGAACGAAATGATCCACAAAATGATCCGATTCCGTCGCCTTGAGCCGGGGCGACCGTCGCGGCATCAAGGGAGCACGGTTTGTACTACAAACTATGACGTTTTTTCCATATATGGGTATTGTTGTGACGTCGGAATCTCGAATTCGCTTTACAGAATAAGGCCCCAGAAGTGATCATCGTTAACCGAAACATTCGACCTTAAAAATACTTAATACCATCTTAATCTTTTTTAAATATTTCAAATAAAATGTAGTACGACTCTGTAAAACTAAAATTTAGCAAGAAGTCACTGAAAGCACAACCACGTGTTTCCACGAATCAACAAACGGACGTCATGCTGTTACTAAGCAACAGATGGGACTTTTTAAAAACTGTTTTGCATTATGACTCAAGATAAAAATATCTATCAATCCTGAAATTTTGAACGAAATCGGAGAAATCGAGGGTCAAAATCAATATTAACCTGGTGGTTTGATCCATTTACAATTTAAAAGAACCGACTTCGCCACTTTTAAATATAAGAGATTCTTCTACAGAATGTAAAAATTTCGTCCAAGAACTTATGTGCGGAAGGTTCTAGGAAATTGCTCTCGTCCAACACGTCCTCGTTGACCAGAAATGTATCCGTAATAAATTGAAAAACGAAAGCTCTGACCCAGTGAGGTGCAATCTGGAATAGAAGACCAATCCCTCAGAAGATAGCGAGTACGCCAGGCAAAATAAGTAAATGCCCACCCAAGGAAGTGAAGCTGTCGTATAAAATTATGAAAATGTCAAAACTCATTGCAGCCATCCGAAATGCATGTATAGAACTGAAAATATTAAACACTCGGGGAGCAGTGGAAGGAGTTCTAAAAGCCTTCTCGTCGTACGCCTATGGTAATGAAAGGTTCCCTCGGTCACTTAAAATGATAAATAGCAACAATGCTCCTGACAACTTTAATTCATTAAACTCCTTGTAGCAAATCGTTTTAATCCACCTCCAGCGGTTTCAACTGTCGTCTTACCTTCCCCGCGGCACACGCCGCAACTTGGTATCTGGTAGAGAAAAATTGCTTAAAGCAATAAGCCCTGGCATGTCCCCTAGCCTTGATCGAATTCCCTCCCCGCTTATACGGTTTCTGACATATTTTTCCACCTGGAAATAACATGAACAAGTAAATCCCTGGCCAAACACGTCGTAAAAAAGGATTAGAATACTGTCATTGTTACAACCCTGCTTGAAGGAGGCAATACGGGAGCAGCCATCTAACTACACGTCTATCAAGTCCAAATTATGCAAGGTCCTGGAACACATAATTGTAAGTTCAGTCATGGGACACCAAGACAGCCAGGATTGATTGACCAATGTTTAACGTGGCCTCCGGAAAAATATACTTTTTAAAACCCGACTTGCACTTTTTGTTCATGATATTCTAGCTTCTGGCGATGAGAATATTTCAGTGAACGCTCTATTTCTCAATGTCAAGAAATCTATCGACAAGGTGTCCAAAGAGTCTTCCTCATAACCTAATAATAATCTTAATTGGGTACGTAATGGATTAGAGCTACATGATCCCGTGCAAAGGGTCGTTTTGGACGGTTATCTCTAAGGCAATTTAATTGGGTATCCCTACCAAAGGAAGGTGTCATCTTTTGTTTCTTCTGTGCATAAGTGGTATTAATAGAGGGGTAAAATGTAACCTTTCACTATTTGCCGAAGACACAGTAGCGTACATATTCCGAACATTATGGAATCTTTAACTGATGACCTTTAAAGCTGCTATGATGATCGACAGTTGTAATTTAATTCGAGAAAATTTACAGTATAACGTTTTGGAAAAACAATAGCTATCTCCCTAAGTCCTGCTACATTAATAGCAGTACACAACAAATCCAAAATACCTTGGAAACGATGGTGTGAAAGCATACGGGAGATGATTGGTCAATCTATTGGTCATAGATTAATGAATAGGATACTGGGTAATTACGTCGATCATATACGGATAAATATTAACTATTACTTAGTTAGACCTCACTTGCAATACGCTGCCAGTATATATGGGACATGGTAGTCGTAAATAAGGAACCGGAGCAATTGCATAGAACATCGGTAAGGGACGAGCAAGCAATCTATTCGAAAAACTTAATGACAATAATTATCAGACCTTAGGTTGAAATATAGATTTAATCTCTTAGCTAAATTTCAAAAGGTTAATTTTACTGATTACCTTAAAAACGTTTTTAACTTACTATGGTAGACCAAACCGTTAACACAAAATAGAGAAAATGACTGCCAAACCGAGAGATTTGAAATGTCATTTTTTCCAAGAATAGTTAAGAATCTGACTCATTGTGGATATATTCAATAATACGAACACTATGTTATCGATAGTCAGCCAAGGCAGTCGGGTATGAAGGTCTTCGGCCAACTCATCTAACAACACGTTTATGCTTGCTAACTCAGTTTTTAAAATCTTTTTAATAGCTATAATTAAACTAAAATGTAACTAATAATTCTCTTTCAGCGTGATAGGTAGCACAAGTGTGGAGAGTTTCAACACCTCTTGTCACACACATATTTGATGGCTTTCAAACTAGTATGGGGATGAAGAAGAGACATTATAGCTGTGGTCGTTGACGTTTTACATAATTACTGAACATTTATTTGATTATTGTTCGAAGGATGCACTTTGTAGGCCCCATGGCTCCTATACTTGGTCACTATTAGGACCACGAATGAAGGGTAGCATGCAGACGAAAGATAAGCCACTTCTACTTGCGACAGAATTTGAGTTACAATGAAGTGCTTTTCTCGTCCAAGCTTGTAGTTTCGCCTGTGAGTAGATTCTTCTTTCGGCAGAATGCCCTCTTAGCCTACTGACTCCTTGCCTCATCCATTCCCACACACAGAAATACTCTCTTCTAGATCCTGCTTTTCCGGTTCAATATTGGTTTCGTTCTCCTCTACTGCCAACCGCACAACTATTTTCATTTATCCTCACGTGATTTCTGGTTGGTGTGTCGTCTGCGTCAATCAGAGTGTTCTTTTTAGTCTGCCTCCGCCATGACCACCAATCTCATCGCCAACACGCAGCATGCTGATATTTTTCTCCTATTGTCTTTAATCCTTAGCCTTCTATTTCATTTATGTTATTGCTTCCTCGATAAACATACTTAAAATACGGTAGAAGGTTCACAACCTAGCCTCACTCCTTTCTTTGTCCTTGTCCTCCAGTGACTTGATTTACTTTACCGTAATCTGGATATTCATCGTCTCTCTCATGGCATTTCAGATGAACATCTTTTATGGGTTTTTCAAACCATTTCTTTGCTACCACCAACTTGCATTGTGTGCAGAATTATACATTTTGACTTTCTCACTCTCTCGTTGTGAATTCCTTACACGTATTTTCCAGTTATTTTCCTCCATCTTCATCTTTTCCAACAATATCGTTAAAATATCTTACGTTTCTTCTCCTCTAACCTGCTTCATTAGTACTTGAGTGACATCATCGCAAGCGTCTTCCGCCTCATAGGCATCTTCGTAGTTCGACACGTAGCCTTGTACCACGGTGGTATCTGTACCCTTGGTCTCAATCTTCACCATTATAATCCTTCCACTGTACTGCAGGAAGCTCTTCACTTGCAGTTCGGCACTCTTACTGGTATTATTCCTAGTCAAGCGTTATCATTTGGTGATCTGGTGTGAATAATTCTGTGACTTCCAATCCAAAAGTCTCCTACCCCAGGCCACCTCATTCACTGATTTCTGATATGCTGCAGTATATTCTTCGTATTTCCGCCTTCAGGTTCTCGTGTCTCCCGATTTCCGAAGGTCCGAAGCGATCTCACGTACGTTCCGTGTTCTTATCCTGAATTGCTTATCACACTTGAGTGATGAAATGTCTCGGTCGTTTCCCGCCCGGAGATCCTAATGGGATCCTAATCCTACGTGTGGAACATTTTACTGTGTTGCTGTTTGTGGCTTCCACCTTCACTCGTATGAAGTTGTCTCTGCCGGCTGATGAACTGTTTGCAGCGCCCCGTCGCCGAGCCATTTCACCTCCTGTGCACCTTGCCCAGAATAGAACAGCAACGCATTCGACTTTCGCCGCACACTTTCCACGGCTCTTCACGCGAGGAATCCTCTCCCAGCAAAACGCTGCGCATAGTGGTTACTCTCTGAAACTCGGCCACTTTGATCATCATTATTTCATTATTTCAGTCCTAGGATTGGCTTTTTGCTGCAGCCCTCCGTTCTGCCCCCTGTTCAGTGTTCATTCCCTCACACCCTGTTATACGTTTTCTCTTTCACGTCCTTCTTTATTTGCCCTTTGTATACCTGTCCCTTGGTCTTCCTCGCGGGACCTTCCCTTCAATCTTCGGTCGCTTTATGCCCCGGTAAAATCTCAAATTCCAGAAAAATATCTAATTACATGCGAATGGATTCCATTGCGGGCAATGAGCGATAAGAATGTAAGACTGCGACGTTTCAGGCTTTGCCATGAGTGCTTCCAGGAGTTGTGAGCATTTGCACACATGACAAATAATGGCGCCAAACAGTTTCTCCATTAGTCGCTTTGATATCAGAACCCTGAAATGGATTTATCATCAGCCAAAATATCACAGAACTACAATGCTATGCACTGATTTCATCATTACGGAATCGAACACAAATATGATTCATGTATTGCGGACTCCGCATTCATATTTCTGTCACTTGCTGAAACGGGGATAAGAAACAACGTGACCCATATTTGATAGCAACGAGGGCGCTAGAAATAAATATTTAGTGAATAACTATGCCACCGTGATGGATTTTTCCCCTGGAAAGGCATCGGGGATATGATAGGAATATTTTGTGTGCCCTGTACCTAAATTCCGTACCTTTTCCAAGATCCTTACTTTAACGTTTCAGCGTGCCACGGTTTTGAAGTTTCCATTGAACAATACCCTTTGCTTACATATCCTATTCTTACATATCCCACTGTCAATACTTCTCATGCGTGGGACGACGGCCATCTGATTCATGTTTCTTACTTCATACAACATTTCCATAGAAACAGTTCCCTTTATACGGAGTTCTGCAGAAAAAATCTTACGAAAAAAAGAGACTTCTGTAGAAAGTTTTGATTTTTTACTGTTTCTACGGAATTCTACGGAAAATGTCGTGAGGCTAAGTTCCGGATTCCGTAGAATGTGAGGAGGATGCCTCTGCAGAATGGACATAAGCGATTCTCTCCACCACACTCCCATCTCTCCCAGTCCTATCCTTCTGGTTTATGGTTGCATCCACGCCTATGCATTCCAGACGTCCCTTCCCATCACCCCACTTGCTTCCCCTACGAATCGCCAGCATCTTAGACCTCCCTTCATCACGCGGCAATCCTTCCCGTCCCTAACATTTAAAGACTCGTTTGCCATATTCTCATGGCGCATGTGATAATTCTATACTAATTCTATGCACAACGAACTATTCAAAGCAGCCCGCGCTCTGCACTGACCAGAGCGATTGCCTCATCTCGAAGCCTCGCCACAAAAGAATACCAATCCTATTGCGTGAAATAAATTGAGAGATAGAAACCAGTAGCAAGTTTTTTTTACCCATGGTTCAACATGGAGAGAGTAACGGTATTGTCGGGAATATCAGAGAGCCTACGATACAGCAACTTGTGTCCATTTGCAATCCAGACTGACTGCGCCTCGAGCACGGAAGGCACAGGAGGAAAAGCGTGTCTGCACATACACCATTCACCCTGAGGCTAGACCATTGCGTGGGCAATCACGTGCCCAGGAAACGCATTTCCCACCGCCGGAAGTGATTCTCAATTGAGGGCTTCGGATTTATCTTCACGGCATTTGGGAACAACTCTCTGACAGGAAAATGTTCAGTCGTTCATTTAATTGATGAACATATGATACGCAATACCTTAGTTTTCTTGTGTATTAATTGGCATAGGGTTATTTTCCAAATTATGCCTTCATTATGATAGCAAAAAAAACAATAAACTACAAAGCAGAGCAACCTCAAAAATACTACTATTTAACGGTTTTAAAGAGGAAATGTTTCATAAGAAGTCACTCGAATTTTTTTAAGCCTATCGTCTCCAGAAAGGAACTTTTCAATAGACGCCGAGGTTTTGAAATGTCGACTTCGCGTCCGCGTAGCGCTCAGGGAGAATATGTTTTTCAGGTGCACCAATGTTTAAGTTAATGAAAAGCTGCTTTAAAACCACGTTAAATAGATTTCCGAATGGAACAACTGAGTTATTTTGCCAATATCCTCTTCATTATTCCCATTACCACACCGTGCCTCACGTCAATGGTGAGGGGAAAATATCATATGACAATTCACATAGTTTTTTGTATCGTCATAAATTTATTAAATAGTAAGATTTGCAATGATTAGTGAAGCGTCCTTACTTCAAAGCCAGTCGGCAATACGATTAGAGAACGGAGTGAGAGTGGCGAGACTTTAAAACAGATACAGTATAACGAAAAATCTAGGTTCGAAATATTTAAATACTACAGAAGAATTATTTTGGATTATGAATCCCACCCAATCAAATATAACCGTTTCCTTCTGAATTTAATGGTATTCAAAATTGGTGAGATAAAATACTTGCGATGCCTTCGTTTTAAAATCTCGCCATATCCGCGGCACAGAGTCCTTAATGATTCGACTCATTTCCTGCGTTCGTGAACCATTTCGTGAGCCATCATCGCGTGCTCATCTGACAGAAAAGTGCACCAATAGTTTGTTTTTTGCACAAACATTTCAACAATACAGGCAAAGTATTAAATATATTTATATACATAGCGCCAAAAAAATAACAGCGTGAAGATTCCCTACGTGCTTATTTAGGGAGAAAAAATTCTCCTACTCCGCCTAGCATACGAATCCAAGTGCAAGTCGTCTGTGATTGGTTGAGCGAATAAACCACTTCCATTTAGATGAAATACAATTGCGTCCTATACATCTGGAATGGAACCAAGGAGACGTTTACCAATATATCAAATGGACTGACTTCATCAATCTTCTTCAATATTTCTGCCTTAAATTCAAGTCCCTGAAATTAAATGTATAAATTCCAACAAGGACTTCCTTCCTGCGGAATAAATGCGAGCAGTGTACTTTGGCCTTTCATTTGTCCCCTTGTATTCTCGAGTTCAACATTGCATTTAGAGATCTCTGCATTATTTTCGGGTTATCACCACGTCCGTTGGCTTTAGCTTGCAACAGTTTCGCCAACTGCATTGTCAGCGGGACTGCTGTCAGCTAAAGCCAACAGACGCAGTGATAACACGAAACAATGCAGAGATCATAGAATCAACGCCGCAAAAATCTTCGACTCTACATTGCCTTCACTGGTTCAGATGATGGTTTTTTATGAACAGAAAATATAACGGAATATCGTTGGTTTTCATTTATGCTTACTTCTTTCCAAAACGAAAATTCTCTTTCATTATTAAAATAAGGATACGTATAATACTTCCCTTCGCATGGTGTTTCTTTTGCTTTCGTAAGACAACAATTTCAAAGAAATTATTGCAATAAAAGACTGCAATCGATCGCAATAAACTTGGCATGCGGAATCGAATCCAATCTACTTTTTCCAGGGTTGGAAAGGGCTCACCTCTCGGCTACAGCTACAGCTGGTGGTGGGCTCCGACGACTCTGTGCTCTCTCTCTCTCTGAGTGCTCTGTCGCTCTGTGTCGCTGCCTGTGTGGTGCCTTGCGCCTCCGGTCCACGACTGAGGGTTCGAGCGGTGGCCACGGGGGGGCAGCACCAGCGGAGGCTGCGCGCAACAACAGGTGTCCTCCCCCACCTCCCTCCCCCTCTTTGCGAGAGAGTCGGCACATCGCGGTCTGCCCAATCGGCACCATTTATTGCGCTGGGCATGTCCTGCGCTTCGAGCACGCCCTGGTGGAGAGTGCTGCTCCCTGAAAAAAAGATAACCAGCGAAATTAACGAATCAAGTCAAATAATTCAAATTGAATAGGATACCTTTCGGAAATATTGTTCGATATTAATTCAAGATAATGTCAAACATTTTATTATACAAGGCTCCATTTTACTTCTAGAAATCTGTCACTTTCTTTTATTTTAAGATTTCTTAATTTAAGGCTCCCACCCTCATTTTGGGGACGTCATATATATGTATACATACTCAATGATAATCACAGAGGGCAGACAGTGGCGACTATAACGTGGCGATTTTCGCTTGACGCGCCGAAACAGTTCCAAGCAATTGTGAGTGCCCCCTCTATTTATTTAGTGCCTGTGTTTTTCATTTTGTGTTTTATCCTCGCTCGTCGAGAACTTACTATCTCTTTCTTTCACCTTCTGTTTGAATTTATATCCGTGAATTTGCGCCTATGGCGCTATGTATGAATGTGTACATACAGATACACATATACATATGTATATATGCATACCAATATACATACACAACTTACGGAAGGTACCCGTTGTACTTTAACGGGGGTGTAAAACTATGAATTCATTAAATTAAAATAAACCAATAAATTATTTATTTTAATACGCATAATCAGGTACGAAGCAACCCATATGGCTCGGATGTTGCCGGAGATAAAAAATCCTAAGTCTCTTACCTACGGTAAGAAAATTTACCTACTCTTAACTACGGTAACTCTTACCTACGGAAAGAAAAATCATTCGTGTTGTCGTCAACATAAATAATATTTGCACTTTATTAAAAAATGAGTAAAAAAAGAGTATTCTAAAATGCTTAATAGTAACTACATAGTAACAATAATAAAAATTAATAATTCACACACTCAAGTCTTAAAAACATATTTTAAGCATTCAGAAAATGTTTAAAATCTGGAAGAAAATAGCTAAAAACTTCAAGAGCGAATTTAAAAACTCGATTTTTGCGGAAAATGCGGATCTGCTGCGGAGCGTCTGCTGAATCAACGGATGGACCAAAAAGCAAATGGCTTCCCTATAAACACATATTCTTCCATCGCAGCATACGATTGTTGCATTCCTAACACATGTCAAAAGTTTCGATTTTGGCCTGTTATTTTTTAATTTGCGGCCAATTTTCGGCGTAAGCGCCAGCCCATGCTCGTAACGGGAGATGCTAGAGGCTCCTCGGCCGACTTGGTGAACCGAGTAAAGAAATTCTATGCAAGGCGAAGTACCGAAGATCTATTCATGTAGCACTAAGTAGTGACCAAGTAATTGCGGCACTATCGGGATTCTAAACCGATCCTAGGCCCAGTGGGCTGAAATCGAAAAAAAAGGAAAAAATATAAAACATGTTTTTTTTTCGTCTGGAAGAAGGATCTTTCGATGTCCAATCTCCGTTTCTTGGTGCATATGATGCGTGAATTTATTTTTAATAACTATAGCGGATGAACAATGTGCGAGGGTTTCAATTTGAACAAAGTATGCTAAACACGTCGAAATTCAGTTTTCATAGAAAATCTCCAAAAAGAGAAGATTGTAGAACCTTTCGTAGCAACTTAACGGAATAAATAATGGCAGTGTGTCGTTCACCAAATCTAACTAACTGTTTGACATGTCGTATTTTTCATCGATTGACAGGGATATTTGCTCTTTTGTTAAGACAAAATAGCGGACCCTACTTTTCACCGATTGTCTGCTTATGGGTTGAAAAATAGAGCTAACATATGTGCGAAGTAACAGTCTTATATCACAAGATTCACTGAATCTTCAGGAGCTTCCACCTTCAAGTGGAACATTTCCTCGACGACGGGAATAAACTAGATTTTTCGATCGCGCTAGATGTTGCAGTGGATTCAGCGGCGTCCACGGGTTGTTTCTTGAATATCCAGTCGAATATAATAGATTTGCTGTTGCCATCAGAATCATAAATCTCCTTTTATTAATTCTATTCTCATTGACTGGTAAAATTGATGGAATTTTACTCCCCTCATTCAAGTCGAAAATATTTATGATAATTGTTTAATGCTGATGCGTTGAAGGAAACATTATTGCACTGTTCAATACTTTTCGATGAAGCAATTTCTTCTTTTTCAAAGTGGAATTACTTTAGAGCCCTTAACACTAGGAGGACGGGAATTTCGCTCTACCTATAAGTAAGGCAAGGAATCATTTGATCCCAACTTATTTTTACCGAATTATAAGCGTTCCCATGGATTGTTTTCTTATAGTGGTGTTGATTTTTATGCAATACGTATACCAAGAAGCGTTTACTACGGTATTTCGATGGTTATAAATACAAAAATATCACTAATGTAACCCATAATCTAGTTCATAGGCAATGGTCATCAGGTTTCAATGGTTTCAAGTTTATAGTCAATATAATCAAGCATTTGCAATTATTAATAGTTATTTAAGTTTCACTTGAATAATTTACGACAGTGTTGTGATGGTTTAAGATTCATTGATATGAAAATACAAAAAAATATTACTTATCATCACATTTTAGGCAATGGTTTTCTATTTGGCAGACATTTCACAAAATATTTTTTATTGAAAACAAGATGGGGAGCTATGGTTTTGACAATTTGGAGATTTTTGTCACCTTATTCTCTTTTGTGCTCTTCATAGAGACGTGAAAGTGGAATCTAATGAAGCTTTGCCTGTTTGATTGGTGCACGATGGTTGAAGTCAAGGTGACTACAGTAGGAGATGGTCTCAGCTGAGGGAGTGTGTGACGTCATGCTGTTGTACCTACGTGTGAAAACCATTGCAACAGTTCGCTTGAGTAGTTGTCGGTGAGAACTTTTTGGGCTGGTGCTGATTGTGGAATTAGTGTGTCTCTAAATGGGTTTTATTCAGTTTTGAATTAACTATACATACAAGAGCATCAATATGCCTGGTAAAAGTGCTCTGTTGTTGTGTGCTCGAATAGCTTTTGTAAAATGCAAGCCTCGTGTGGGGAGTGACAACGCCGGATATTTCAGGTTTCCAAAAAATCCTTGCGCAAAAAAAGTTGTGGATGTTTTCTCGTTACAAATATGAGCCTGTGACATCAATACGGGTCAAGGCAAACTGAAAGATGTTTTGGAAGTAATGGGAGTAGCCTCTCTAAAGATGTCACGCTTAGAAAAATGTTTAATCAGATTGACGAAACGAAAGTCGAAGAAGTTATGAGATGGATAAAATGGCTTTTTGCTGTTAGATATCCTTTAATTAAAATTTCTACAGTTAGCATTTTTAAATTTTTTCATATGATTGGATTATTTTATATTTTGTAATTATTGTATGAATTAGTTTCATTCCGCTCATAATATCATTGGGCTTCGTAAGCAAATGATGATTATTATGTCGAAGGGAACTTCTCCCAGAGGAAACAATCAGTTTATATAAAAGTGTCGAAAATTATTTTGCATTCTTTAATCACTGCCATTGCCTTTGTGAGGTATACTGTTGTAGCAAGTATTGTGTGACAATGCTGGTGCAAATTTAGGACTATGGAAAAAAGCTGCGATTGCCTATTAAAGAAGTTGGTTTACTTTTCAAATATAGAAAAGTACACTGCTTTTCAGATGCTTCTCATCTTCTTAAGCTGTTAAGGAACCATTTTCTCGACAAAGAGTTCATCATGGGAAAGGGGATGTCGTATAAGGAGGGATCTAATCCATGAATGAGCGAGAGGCAGACTGGAAGTGAGGTGTCGTCCAGTCATGCCATCCAGTGAGTTATCTAGTGATCCATTTGACCAGTTCCGAGAATAGTAACATCAGAAGAGGCCACCGAATATGGCCGGCTATATTTCTCTGGGTGGGTAGCTAACACATTTCACTTCAAGCACTCTGAGTTAGGCAGTTATACTTATAAATGGCCTTCAGAAGATGATTATAGATTGCCATCTTGGATAGGCCATCTATCGTTTGGTGATAGAACCAAGTGACTGATGGTGAGAACAAGTGTTGGAATTTAAAACACTTTTCCGAAAAACATGCTAGAAGAAGAAGAAAGTCATCCATAATAAACTGCAGATACAATGTACAGAAAAATAAACACAAGTTAATGTTCCCGGTGAGTTGTTGAAAAATGTAATATTAGAAAGAGTATACATGTGAATAAAATTTCTTAATCGGGAAATAATAACCAAAAGTCTACAGGGGCAGAAGCGAAAAAACCTAAAAAATAATCACCTAACACCCGATTGCATAGATGCTCTTCTGTTATCCTGTATTTCTTGTTTTTTATTGCTGCCTATAATAATAATTGCAATAAATGTAGTGTGTCGAAAAATCTAAGTACCTATTTTGATTTAATGTCAGTTTCTAAATGCTGTGTTGGCGGGGAAGGGAAGGGTGACGCCAAGGGTGGGTGGCAGTGTGTGTGTGCTCCGGAAGCAACGAATTAATGCCCGATTCCAGCGGGTGTTCCAGCGAGTGTCCGTGAATATGGAGCGAGAAACTGGACATTTCTTACATCCGGGCTCTTTCCAGCTGAGGTCTCAAATACAATGCATGGTTTTCGAATGGTTGGCTGTTTGTTGGCAGCTCATGGAACGCGAGCAGTTGACTTGTGTTTCTCCTCATGAACTATGAGGAGAAACTACGATGTCTTTTCGTGTTCCGGGGAAAAAGTGGTGCTGAAATGAATGCTATCCGCTGTGGATTGCGCGGAGACAAATCAGCCGATGGGGGTGGATGGGTGTTATGTTGAGAGGACGTTGTGCTTTCCTTCGCTTTTTGAAGATCTCCTTCCACGTACTTAAGCAAAATCCCGGCTTTATTAATCGAGGCTCTTCCAGCAGGTTCATAGTGTTCCATTAAATTCGCAGACAGTCACCCACCAGGCGACGTGGTCACGTATCATGTGTATAACTTTCGGAAAAGAAAGGTACGTTCGAGCAATCCTAGAGCATCATCGTCACCAATATCACTTTCATATTAAAAGAAAGATATTGCAATTTTCCACGGTGCCAAGATGTATTATGACTAGTTTTGATGATACTACATATTTCTCAAGACTTGAGAATGATGTAGTATCTTAGAGACTAGTCAAAATACATTTTGGCACCGTGGAAAATTGTAATATCTTTCTATTAATATGGAACGTTCCCACCACATCACGTCTGAATCTGGTTTGTGTAATATCACTTTCGATGAATCTGTGAGACACTAAGGTGTTGGCGTGCATGCTAAATATTTTTTGCGGGTGAAACATGCCGGATGTGCTTTCAAAGCAACGGAAAGTTACTATTACTTGAAAGAGCTTTAGGCCATTGTGTTAGGAAGGCAAAAGAGCTGTATTACACTTTTTAAGTAGGATTCGGAAGCGTATCTGGGATTCGGATAAAATGTACTTGATCTCGTAATTGGACAGTGTAAGGGTACCTAGATTTCTTTAGCAGCCGTTCTTATATCGCATAACGCTGTCTTCCACTCCTTCTAACATTTCTCTTTCTCTACAATGCTCTGCAACATTCTCCAAACCCTGCTAAGTTTATTAACTGGAACTCTCTCTGTCGTGAAGGATTTGGTTTTTTCCTGGTTTAATGTGTGTGAAATTTTCTTGGGAAATCTCCCGAATCTCTCGAATATGTTTGGATCGTTTGAGATTACTTTCGGTACGTAAGTAATGAATCGCTCGCACGATTTCGCAGTACACGGAGTTCACGCATCGAAGTTAACTTCGGACCATCCAAGCGCGCCTTCCCGTGTGTTCGACGCCCCGAGGGCGGAAGGCCTTACCAGCGAGACGCTGGCATCCAAATGCCTCAGTCGCCCGGCGGATTTCCCCAGGAAACACACGTCGCCTTTTTTTATTATTTATTTACGAATGAAGTAGTTACCATGCCAAGGCTGTCCGTTTGTAAAAATGGGAACGTTGACTACCTCTCTGAGTATCTTAGGAATGATTTCGTGTGGATATGCACTTTCCGCATAATTTGAAAAACCACTCCCAAAATTCGTTAAGGGTGCAGTGCCCGAAGACTACTGGAGTGAAGAAGTCACAGTACGACAGAAGTAAGGGAATAGTACGAGCAGAATGGATGAAGCAAACACGAAAAGACATGGAAAGAAGACGGCTCACGGAAGATCAGTATGAGGACAGAGAAATGGCCATTGGAGCCATTGCAACAGAAACACTCGGACTTATATGTATTAATTAACTTCTTGTGAGAAGTTTATAATTGTATCTGACACGCTTAGCTTTTTCGCCAGCTTATTTCGTCGCAAGACGTATTTGTTAAGCATGTCAGAATGAGAGTTATTGTTTTATGACTACTATTTCCCACTAACATGATGGCGTTCGTTGCATTTTTCTATTTCACACCAGTTTCCAGTTTTCCAAGGTTCTCTCGTTTTATGTCTGTCCTCTTGAGTTCATCACCACCTCTGGATTTTACGCCTGACCCCCAAGTTACGCCGAATCCAATCGCCATAGTATCCTGGCACTTACACAACACTCCGTGGCGACATGCTCTGCGGCGTGCCTGGATTCTCGGGCAATGGAATCACGCGTGAGCGATTCGAGTCACACCAGCGAACGCTCCCCGCGGCTCAAATGAAAGCCGCATCTTATTTTGATACGATTGGCGCACATCTCTTGGCCTGATTCCTTCTGGCCCCGCACTCATTCCCATTTCCCACCGTTACTGACTATTGCTTATTTCTTACACTCTTCATTCCTCCAGACTTTTCCGTGATGTTCAGAATTCCTTTTCCTCTTCTTCCCTCAGCAATTGGCATAAAAAATGCATTCCCTATTAAATTTTTTCACACACCAATACATTTGCCTACCTACTTGGAATTCTTTCCTATATTTCTTTATATTATATTTATATTCTCTATATTACTTCCATCTCTTACAAATTATAGAACACTCATTCGTTTCCCTCTCCATCTACCTCGCTATCCACACCGAAATATAATTTCCGGACGCTTCCCATCGTTCTAATCCTTATTATTTGTGTTATTTATTCATTTATACAATACCTCATGTCACAGTTTAGATCAAATTTCTTCTCGTCTCTAAGTTGTCTTTCCCTTGTACTCATCATTGCTTTCGTAAGTATACGTCCGCTGTTAGCTTTCTATTTGTAGTAGCGCGGATATTACATTAAGAGGATTATTGAGTACGCCGCTAGAAACGCTGTCACCTACCGCGCATTTAAATGAATTTACAAAAGTCGCCACTCCCGGCGCTGACGGCGGCATAGCGATCCACATTTCACGGGAAAACATGAGAATAGTGGGAAACAGAACTGATGTATTACCTAAATCAGACATATAAAGCATGTGCTACTATTGTCAAAAATTCAGCAACACTTTGAGCTTTACTGCCATCAACCAGAATGAACTTTCAAACCTGAAACTCAAAGAGGAATCATCATTTACCGATATATTGGGACGCATACACCGCTAATGCACTCACAAGCAATACACCCATGATACGCAAGTAACTCACTTAAATTTACCGTAAAATATTTACCTGAATTAAATGTAGCACATAAGGGATAAGAAGATATTTTTACATTGTAGGCGCACATTATCTGTTTGGCTGTATAGCCCTTAGTATTTTATTTCTTAATTTTTCTTGTAACTGCCGCAAAACGCCTTATTCAAGGAATGGCAACCCCCAAAAAGAAAGTTTCCAACAGGGGTAGGCACTATTTTGGCACTGCCTAATTTCACCCACTTTTTATGTTTATTTAATTATTTTTGTATCTATTTTGAGTTAATTAAATGCTTATTATTACTATTATGAATGACAGTGCAGATATATGTCGAAAAAAATGTCAAGAATTCTTGGTATGAAGGAATGCCAACTTATAAGTGGTTTTTAAGTTCTAGATCAGGGGTGGCGAACCTTTTGACGATTGAGTGCCAAAGTTAATGAAATAAGAGAATAATACTCACTCGACTCGCGTGCCAACCCATCGAGTGGTGAGATAATAGAGGTATCGATCGATCGAACGCCTTCCCAGCTCCGCGAGCCCAAATAATTGCTCCGCGTGACGAAATAATTGCTCCGCGTGCCATAGGTTCGCCAGCCTCGTTCTAGATCGTCAAATACCGCCGTGAATGGCATCGTCATAAGAGAAAAGGCATTACGAAATCTAGAAGTTTGGGAATTGTGGAGTTGGCAACGTCAAATATTGGACATTGTCAAGTTCAAACATTGGTAGAAATATATTGTAAAAAATAAATCAGGACAGCTCTATACTTAAATAAATAATTAATAATATTGCTCTAATTCAGTTTATCAGTGTTTCTTATTTATATTTTACTCTATATTGTAAAGGTATGCATGTAAAACTGATAATTGTCTTTTTCCCACTATTTACATTTTCCAGCCATTTACACTTTTTTTTAGGGGTCCGGTCCCTAGAAAAAAGTAAATAAGAGATTATTTAGGAGTTTCGCTTGGGGAAGGCGGGATGCAATACTGTTACTGTGCTTGAACGAGCTCAAACATACAGTGGCAATGGACTTCATACTTTCGATATTAAAATCCTTATTTGTAAGCATCGCAATGTACGAGTTTCGTGGGGGAAAAACATCATTGTGAAGCATACAGTCAGTAAAGAGCACATAATGGCTCTCAGGGCACACATTCAGTTTGTCGCGGAATATGTCAAGACAACTTTTGATTTGTCAGAATTGCTGGAGGGATCATCGTACCCCCACAGAACATGTCCTGTGCCCAAAGCTGAAATCAATTGAAACTGAGCTTCAGGCCATTCTTGAATGGCATTTTGGAAAGAAGACTTCAGCTGCTCTAAAATATTTTTCTGAGGTTGACAGTGCACCGATGAAAGATAAATTCAGGTGTGTAGCTTTGAAACGTAAAGATAAACTTGCTGCATTAATAAAAAATTATCCAAATGGAAAAGTTTTCACGAATATTGGGGAGGTCTTTTCAGTCAAAAGTATAAAGTATTAAACAACCCTTCTGATGTTATGGAGAAGTCTCTGTTCTCATCAGGTATAAAGACCTTACACCAGAAAAATTTAGCCGTGCCTACAGGGTACTGAAGATAGAGAAACCTACCAACAGCGAAGTCAATTTAATTTCAATCCTTCTGTGAATGAAGGATGAACATCCTAATTTCTCGGCAGAAGCCAAGCAAACAGTGTATACACCTACTGATGATGTGGACAGTGACAGCTTTCTTTGCCCTATATGACACTTGCGAATGGCAGAAGACCTAATTTAAAAGATGACAATGCTTTTTGTAGCATGTCATTTGATTGGATTCTAAGCCCACAAAAACTATAAATAATTAGGCATTTATAAGTTTCCCTTCTTTTTAATTGCACAACTTCCCCTTCCTCATGACTGGCTTGATTTTTATGTAGCTACTTGAACCTGGAAACAATCTTTGATATGATACACAGCAAGTATGGCAGGGTAGCGAGTAGGTCATGTAGTGGGGTAAAGAACTTCTCGTTGCCAGTCGCTTTACCGGCTAAATTTGATGAAAACAGTATTGAGGCTCTAACAAATTCAGACATGACCACAGCTCTCCCTTGTAGCCTTAATAACAGTCGAGGTGAAAAATTTTCCGTTGCGGTAGTTAATTGCCGAAGTCTTAAAAACCAGGTACCTGAGTTCCACCACCTTATTCATACTACTGATGCAAATGTAAATATAGGAACTGAAAGTTGGCTGACGGATGATATGCCTGACTCAGAAATATTTCCCAAATCTTTTAAAATACATAGAAAAGATAGAAATAACAGAGCATGTGGTGGTGTTTTCATTGCAATCAAGAACTCAATCATTAATAAAGCAGTAATATTTCCCGACAACCCCTTGGAATGTGTTTGGTGTTCATTAACATGCCCTAAATCCAAATTAATATATGCCCTCGCAATCTATAGGCCCCCAAACGCTGATGTTGACTCACTATTAGAACTGGGAAAGCAGATAAATGCTGTCACGTCCCGTAACAGCGAGCGTAACATTATAATAGGTGGAGATTTCAATGCACCATCAATAGACTAATAGACTGGAGAATTTACTGCTTCAAAGCTGGAGGAAGGGACAAGAACATCTGGGAGACTCTAATAGATGTGTTCTCCAATAACTCCCTGACACAATTAGCTACACCACCTAATAGAGGGGATAGCATTCTTGATTTACTGGCAACCAACATCCCACCAAAAGTGACTAAGATTGACACCGTTGATGCACTGTAAAAAGTAGATCTGATTTTAAGGTACAAAAGCGATCTGAATTTCAGATGCAACAATTTTAAGACAGGGTATGTTGAATTTCAGCAGTAATATCTTGTCTAAAAATAAGGCAGGTGAACGACTGAAAATCAGACCATCCAGAATCCTGCTTCCTCTGCTTCCTGCTTAACTGCTCCTGTACCAACCATCCATGTTCCTGCCTCTTCCGCACTTTGAATCCGTGTTCCTACCTTACAACCAGACAGCGCTTAAATTCAGATCGCACTGAAAATCAGATCAACTTTTTACAGTGTGGAATCAGTGACCACAGAGTTCTGACTGACTGCAAAAATTTGTCTAACTTTAGGTAAAAATTTTAAATTTTGGATTTTAAAAAGTCTTCCATAAATTTATGCACGGAGAGTTCATGGAAGTTATTCTTTAATAGCATGCGCTCTGGGATCAATAGATATATCCATAGTGAATTTGAAAAAGAAATCATTGAACCAAGGTGGTACAATGCCGAAGTGAGAAAATCCCTGAGACGGCAGCGAATATGTCATGCACACTGTAAAAAGTTGATCTGATTTTCAGTGCGATCTGAATTTAAGCGCTGTCTGGTTGTAAGGCAGGAACACGGATTCAAGGTGCGGAAGAGGCAGAACATGGATGGTTGGTGCAGGAGCAGTTAAGCAGGAAGCAGAGGGAGCAGGATTCTGGATGGTCTGATTTTCAGTCGTTCACCTGCCTTATTTTTAGACAAGATATTACTGCTGAAATTCAACATACCCTGTCTTAAAATTGTTGCATCTGAAATTCAGATCGCTTTTGTACCTTAAAATCAGATCTACTTTTTACAGTGCAAAAATGAAAAGAATTAGTAAATATATGCGCATTGATGAGCGTAATGTAATAATTGAAAACTATAAAATTTCAAAAGCCACTGCCAAAATAGCCCTTAGCAATGCATTTGCCGAATTCAAAAGAAAAACACTTGGGGAACAATTGAAAGAAAATCCAAAAGTCTTCTGGTCGTACGTAAGGGAAGTGCAAGGCCATAAGTCTGCAGTCCATTCTCTTAAAAATGATAAGGGTGAAATGGCCACAAACACACTTGACAAAGTTAACTTGCTACATTCCTTCTTCCAAACCGTTTTTAACCCACCTTCCGGGGATCCAACTGTCGTGTTACCTGACCTCTTTCAGCGGCTGATGCAACCAATTGAAATTTCCTGTAATGGTATTGAAATGTTACTTAAAGTTATAAGCCCCAACAAATCTCCTGGCCCTGATCAATTTCCCTCCCGCGTATATAGAGAGTTAGCTTCCGAAACTGACCGAACACGTCGTACCGATGGACTGGAAAGCAGCCGATGTAACATCCATTTTTAAAAGTGGTGATAGGGAGCAGCCATCTAACTACAGACCTATATCCCTCACATCCATTTTATGCAAGGTCCTAGAACATATAATCGTCAGTTCAGTCATGGGGCACCTACCACTCTACTTTTATTTAGTAGATAGCCAGAATTTATTCTCCAATGTTCAGCATGGCTTCCGGAGGAGCAGATCAAGTGAAACTCAACTTTCTCTCTTTTTCCACGATATTTTTGTTTCTGGCGAAAATAATATTCCAGTGGACGCTATATTTCTCGATTTCAAGAAAGCTTTTCACAAGGTGTCTCATAGGAAACTAATATTGGAAATTAAAATCTTAAGGGTTAGACAGTAACATTATATCATGGAAAAATGATTTTCTGCATGATCGGGTTCAAAGGGTTGTTTTGGACGGTGTTATCTCCCCGGCAATTGAAGTCACTTCGGGTGTTCCACAAGGTAGTGTTATAGGTCCACTCCTAAACCTTCTGTACGTAAATGATATCAATAAGCTGGTAAAAAGTAAGCTTCGTCTATTTGCCGATGACGGAGTAGTGTACAGGAAAATTCTATGCCTAAATGATAAAGAATATTTAAATGATGACCTACAAGCCATTGAAAAATAGTGTCATACATGGATTTAGAATTAAATTTAAAAAAATGTGTAGTAATGAATTTTTGGAAAAAGAATTGTTCTCCTCCTAGCACATACAAAATAAGTAACAATAAATTAACAAACGTGGAATCCATTAAATATCTTGGAATAAGACTGGCACATGATCTTTCCTGGGGTAAACACATACTTGAAATAATGGTTCAAGCGAATCGTAGACTAGGATTCATCAAAAGAGCACAGTCAATTCCATCATTCTACCCTGTTCTTTGAATTTCTGATGACAGATCGTGTTGCACCGACTGGGAATGTCATGTGGATCAGTACATCCGCCGTAGAAACGTTAGTTGGCAATTTTAGATTCCATTAGACCCTACGGAAGATTCAAGACTTAACATATTGGTGGTGGGAAGGAAGAGAGGGACTTCGTTCGCCGTTGTCAAATCTGCCAGTGTCATCAGATCCCACGTGAAAAGGGCTAATGGACACGGACCAAGTGGCGAACCGTAATCGCTTCCGATATTCTACGTTCCTTCTCTTTTAGCTAACCACTGGCGTTCTTGCATACGAGCACCCGTTGGCCAATCGCGATTCTCCCGCGCAGTGCGTGCCTCAACCTCTGGCGCACAGAAGCGACTCCGAAGCACTCGTGTCGGTCAGCCCCAGTACTGCGTCAGCCGGAACAAGCCCTCTCTCGACTGCGAACGACGCGCTGCCCATTTGCCGCGCAAGCAACCCCGTGCGCGGAACACATCGCTCGAAACCACGATTTACATTCATTAGAAAGGATCTCATGAGGTGGGTTAAAAGAATTTCGGATCTGGTGCTCGCATGCATTACCACAGTGGTCTCAGAAACAGTGGGCTTCTCACCAGCCGAATTAAATTTCGGGAGGAAGCAGCAAAAAGCGAAACAGATACCGGTAACGCTGAAGTGCTTGACACTCGATGGAACGAGATAAGGTTATGATAGGACATTCGAAATAAGGCCGAAAATTCGCCGAAAGCGTAAAAAAAGGCAGGGCATTGTTGTATGATAGCGTAACGGGAGAAAAAAGTGCTTGCGATCGCCGGCGACTAAAAGTTACCGCTCTCGGGTGAGACGAAAATTGGAAAAGGTCAAGGCCTAACAAGTAGGTATTATCAAAACAAAAACCAAACAAGCAAATGTATTTCAGAGAATATAATGTTGATGTATGTGTAGAGTTATATTATAAAGGAAGCTAACTTCTCTATATCATCCCTGTTTCGCAGCGAAGTTCACTCCACGGCGCGAATATTTCTTGGCTGGCGTCTGTCTTGATAATGCCGGCAATCACTAAAATCTTAGGAATGGAAAATAAAAGAATGAAACTTTGTTATGTTCACTTAAAAGAGGCACAACCCGAGTCGTGCCTGTTTAAATATCAAGTGAACAAAGTTTCATTCTTTTATTTTACATTATGGAAAGGTATCACATATTTGAGCCTGAATTTATCAGCTATACTAAAATCTTAACTCGTGTACTGAAGTCAAATACCAAGAGCCTAAAAGTACCAAGAAACTTGGAAATATCTTTAAAACCCCGCATGTAAGGGTTTCGCGTATTTCTGTGATACAGGTACACAACGTGCTGAACTGTAAGCTATCACGAGCAACCATTGTTGCAGCTGCAGCTTCTAAGAAGTTTTCTGTCATTGTGCGAAAAATGTCAGTTGTATTAGGTCCACGTCAGACTCCATTTTATTTCTTCTATTTTCACTTTATGCAAGTTATTGTCACTAAATTTTCTCTTCGTTCACTTTTATATATCTTTATCTTATGAACTGAGTTTAACTGCACATGAAGGGCTTTCATTCAGCGAATTTTGCTACGCATTGCAAAACGTTTGATCACGGGCATCTAAGTAAGAGCTACTGCCGAAATGCGTTAATATTTAGAGCGGCGGTTATCCATCCAGCATAACTGCTTGTCTTTATGCCATTATGTTATGAGGGTCGTAGCTGAAAGAAGACTTTCTGTAATATAAACGTTGTGTTTTAGAATCAATAAATAGGTAATTTTTATCAACTTTCCACGCATCCAATCTTTAATCATATAACTCTTCAATTTTTTATCAATTTACTTTTGAAGCACCCTCAATTCACACAGTTTTAGAGAATTTATTCAGGGGAGGAAATGATTTCCCAAGGTGAATATGAATGTCATTGAACTTAACCGGTCTGAACTGCCTGTTTAGTTTCCGTTGGGTTACGCTTGAAGACGTGAGAGAAAAGGAAGGTGGTCGCTTTAATCGGAAGCGATGACAGCGACAAAGAGAACTTTGGACTTCCAATGAATTGCGATTTTAAAGAGTTTTCAGAGCATTGATTCCATCATTCACTTCTCACGTTTACTTCATTGCTCTCCTCAACTTTCGATCTTCATATTCCATTCGTTAATATTTGTGGTTAAGCTCTGGTACGCCACACGTAAGCCTCAACTTCCTCCAGATGCCTTTTTGCGAGGCCTTTGACGCCATCAGTATGCAAACGACTTTAAAGGTTCCCTCCTCCTTCTACTCCTAAGCACTTATGTTCATCACTCCTTTTGCGTGCAACCTTTTGAACGTTTCTTTACCACAATAGCTCATCTTCGAAAAAATAAGTGCCAATCTCGTGTACATCATGCTGGTAAGAGCGTCATATTCCAGTGAGGAAATGGAAAGAAGAAGTAAAGGAGTGGATAGCCTTAGTGTGCTGGATCGCACTTCAAAAGCGTTTTTGTTCGTGCATTCGGTGAGAAGATCGCCTTGATTCGACAAATGTTATTCCGGCTCCAAGTGGAGTGGCTTTGAAAGGCCAAGTGGGTCCTCGGAGCAAGCGAAGCAGAAGAGAGAGATGTCTTTCCGACGCCTTGCTTAGCCACACATAGTGCGATCGCAAAAAGATCCGTCGTCTCTGACTCGGTCGAGAAGTCGGCGGAAGCGTCCTCCAGGAAATGCTCTCTGCCATTAGCAGCACAACTCCTTCGCCACGCTAACCTTCCTCCTCTTCCTTACCCCATATGCCCTTCCACAATGTCTTGCCTTCTTTTTTCCAACTACCGTTATCCTTCAGCTGCAAACATTTTTTTTATTTCATGATTTTTCTTCGCTCATTTATAACGCCTTGTACTCCACCGTTCGTACGACTTTTCACAGTTATAGCGCCAAACATAAAGCATTCATGATCATCACAACATTATTTTGTATTTAGTTTCCGGAATTAACTTTTGCTAAAGATATTCAGGTTCTAAAGATGTTCCTAATTCAGCAGAGTTACTTCTCCAGCCTCCGTTATTCTGGGATCCTTTGACCTTCCATCATCGCCCTCCTAACTGCTTCCCACAAGGCAAGCGCCTCGAAAAAAATGGCCGATCACACAAATTACACCTTAAATGAAAAAAGTCTCGGGCTCACTCCTTTCAATTGATTTCAAATGCACTTGCACTCCTTCACGCAATGCTCCGCTGTCTCTTCAGATCCTCCCGGACATCGATTCAGCGCAGGAGGCAAAGGTGAGGAGGACGAATCGGATTCCTTTTTCATGAACATCACTTTTTTAACTAGGGAGCAGTCAAAAGTCATTAACTGCCTGAAGGCCGAAGCGAACAAAATACAAGGTTAGTTGGGCTGGACAATCTCCTTCACTTCTTCAACGAATATCATTTCAACAAAAGGAGAGAGGTATTTCTTGATGAGTACGTCAAAAGGCACGGCATTTAAATCCCAGCAAAATATGATCGGAATTTTTGGAATACCTGTGTATTTAAACTTCTTCCGTTAAGTCAGCGGCGAAAAATAACCACAAAAAGACGCAGCGAACATCTACGTTGTTCTTCTAGATTCTCTTCTCTTCGGTGAGTATTCTAAGGGCTGTATTTCATCTCTCGTTGTTTTCGGAGTGCCTATTGGTACAGAATCTTCTCTACTCTTCAATACATGGTTCTCTTCAATATCTTCAAATAATGTTTCGTAAGGCTTATAGTCCTACAATTTTTTTAAATATATGTCTTTCTTTCCAAGTATTGGAGGAGTAACATTCTTCTTAAAGACAGAGCCTCTGTTGTTGATTACATGACATGTGCAGCTGGATTGACTTTTTCTCGTCAACATTTGATTACCCCAGCAGAAACATGATCAATGCCACGAGCCTTATTTATTCTCAAGTGACTCACTTCTGCGTCGCATTCTGATCGCATTATTCCGTCTTCATCAGCCCTTCCGACTTAATTTTCCTCTTCGATTACCTTTTCGCACTGAGGCTGCTTCCTCGTCGTGTGTCCCCCCCCCCCCCCCTCGTGTGCCTGCAATCCAAAGGTCTCCCCATGCCCTCCGTTCCTTGAGACAACTTTTTCCTTTCCATGAGCGAGTACGTCTTCGCATACATCCTTCGTCCCCATACTCCCAGACTTTCTTGCTTTAAGGCACAATTCATTTCTTTGTTAAATTTTCTTCTCATTGTAATTTCTTCTGTGCCTGCTTCTTTGGGTCCAAGCTCCATGTCTTCTTTTGCTACTCCTTTCAGCCCATGCCCTGCCTTCATCTCTGTTTTGCCACTTTTTCCGTTTTTCCCCCCTTTACCGCTTTCATTACTTCCACAAACGAGGATTCCAAATCTGCACAGAAAAGCGAAACAAAGTGCCTTCTTTTCAAATATGCGCTGGCAACAATTGGAGTCACGTAAGAAGCGAAATGCGAGCGGATGTCTCTGAGCACAACATTCCTCTCCCCCAACCCTAATAACTTAGATTGAGGTTGATCCCTGCGTTGGCGAGAAGGGGGCAGGATGGCTTTATCGACGGCGAGGACAACTTCCTCCCACGGCCGGATGCGCCCGACGCTCGTGTTTTGCTTAAAGCCTCTCTCGTGGCGCCTCCCTGCGGAGATAAGGAGCAAGTCCAGGGGCTGTTGATGCATTTATGAATGCGGACGACTGCTGGGGATTGGCTCGGCAAAGTAAACGGCGGAGGGGTGAATTTATTATTCATTCGGCAGAGAAATTCAGCTGCGGGGGAAGAACCATTGGTCTGGAAAGATTGGTGCCCGGCGTCATTCCATATGCGCTTCTGCGGTGGTCGAGTCCGTCTGGGAGAGTTCGTTCGTTTCTGGCGCGGAAGAGCGTGTGTCACTTGTTACTCATCGCATGCACCGCGTGCACTTCACGGTGACCTCCTTGCAATGACTTATTCCTTGACAGGGAAGAGTCACTCTTTCTCCCACATCAGTCTCGTGTAATGCATTTGAGCATGTAGTTCAACCATGGGGATGGATTGTATAGTCAGGGACTGCCCACAAATAGCCAACGTGATTTTTCGAAAGGAGAGATCTTGCGAGACATGTCCGCTTGAACTAGTACTCGATGTTTTCGTCTCCGATGGAAACACTATTGAGGTTCATTCAATAATCACGGATTTTAAAAGGACATTCGATATAGTACCTCATAGTAAATTAATCTTGAAATTAGTGACTTTTAGGGAAAATAAAGACCTTATATGCTGAATTGAGAAATTGTAAAGGGTGCTGAGCAGAGAGTCGTTATAAGTGGCATTTGAAGTACAAAATGTCTATGTTTCAGGAATATTTTGAGGTGATAAAGTAAAGAGTCCAAGAGTAACTGGATGATATATTTCCTTTCCTTGCAGTAACCGTTAAAATTCGACGGCAGGGAAAAACTTTGAACATAATAAAGCAAATTAAACTGAATCCTTTCCATTTGCTATTTGAAAGTCTGTAACCAGATGTTAAGCAACTCAGATTGCCCAGATCTATTATTAGATTAAACGTCATATACCTATAAGGTGGAAAACAATTGAAGTTCTCTATTCTAGTACAAAATAAACTATTCCTTAGATATCTGTGCACTTATCCAAACATTTGCCGAAACCACCCAATGTTAGTCCAAATACCAGAGCAGCATAACTCATCGGATTCGCACTATGGAAGCTTAGTAGAGGTTCCCCATATAAGTTTCTCCGTGATTCTCGGCGATGCAATTTACTTTTTCTCTACATATATTAAAAAAATGACCAGAAATGAGGGTCCGCCGTTTTGTTTAATATCTTTGGTAAATAATAACACAAATGTAAGTAGACTACATTAAAACAAAGATAAAAAGCTGTTTCATCTAATTACATCACCTTTTATTCCAAATAATCACCCATAAAGGTTCAGCAAGGGCTTGATTTTGAATATTTCGTGAGAAAATTGAGGGTATACAGTTTTTGCGAAATTTGTGCATTTTTGACCTCATGCAAATTGTTAATTGTTGAGTACTAAGGAAATTGCCTTGGATTATCGGATGCACAGGTCTTTTGAGAATATTTATGCAAAGTTTCAGCTTCCTGGCTTGAAAAAATCACTTTTTGACTTTTGGCCAGGTATTTTCGATTTCCGACCACTGTGCGGCGCTTTTCCATTCTATCTTGAACTGCGCACAGTCCATTCGATAGGTCAGAAACCATTTGGGTCCGTTCCTTCTTTGCTTTGACATTGAAATAGAAGTAGCTTCCTGCTTAGGATTCGGCTGAAGAACGTAGCCGAATTTCGTCGAAGGTTTTCAAGGTCTCAAGGACAAGCGATTCTTTCGCGAGATTCTGTTCAAAGGTGTAATGAACACCGTCCAAGATTGAACACGTGCTGCTCATTTCAGCTATCGCAGTCCACAATCCCCACCAGGAAAACGGTACTTAATCGTCTGGCCGTCAAGAATCTCACTCAGAAAGATATTTTATGGAGAAGAATCTTAGCCGTGAGTCTTCTGTTTGTGCTTGGTATCTCATTGACAATCGAATCGCTCCTTACCACTTGCGACTACACTTGGAAAGTGTTCTGTGACGTGATGCTCTGCTGTGACGTGATGCTCAGTTCCTGGATTGCTCACCCTCCACATTTAGGCACCACTTGTGCCTAGCCGACGACTGAATATTTCCGGAAATAGTCCGCCTCTTAATTTCAGCAGAAGTGTGCCTGTCAGGTTCTGTCTGCTTCGCTTAGCGCGTAGTCCTGGGAAGAGTGTGTCGACACGCGCTGCATTAAGCAGAATAAATGAATAGGTTCCTTGATACTCACTTTCAAAATAAGTGGTATGGCTCTCTTCTTGCTGAATTGATAAAGTGGATGAAGTTAGAAGTGGATTTAAATGTGAAATAGTCGATCTCTGCTGTTAGATTTAATTTTAGGACTATGACGATTTCATATTCCCAACGCAACTGCTTTCCTATTTTAAGAATTGTTAGTGGTAAATAGTTTAAATAAGAAGCGATAATTAGTTAAATGTATGATTCATTATTACATTAAATTAAGGCGCCTTCGAAATTCTCTTTTTCGGGCCGAAGTGAAGATATTACTCCCAGGAGGTGTACCGTGAAAATGAATAAATGTGGCATAAATACTGGTTAATGTACAAAACATGTCTGTTTATTAAGGTACAAACTTGTTCTGAGAAACCATGGCCACCCTTTGTTGTCTGGACACACTATGAATTGCATTCTCTGGATAGTGGTTCATCTCCCAGTGGCACATTCGTGGCGCTCCATTCCGAGAGCTCTGAGTAAGAAAGTGTTCTGAAATGCATGGTCGTCCTCCGACGGCGTCTCCAAACCCTCGGCTTCTGAGTCGGTATTCTATAGAAAATTCCAGCTCTGTTTCCATCTTCGACAAAGTCTGCTCAAAGCCATGTCTGTGAATCACACACGAAATGAATGCACAGAATGGAAATTTAATTAATAAAATATACAGCCGCAGTTACTGAGCTAGATTAAAAAATCACAATCCCTCGCAAAATTCTGAAACCTCTGGTGAGATCTGAGGCAGAGAAAGAGACGAGAGACTTTAACCCACTCGAGAAGGGGACACGCACGATAGGCAAACTAACGGTCGACAGCCGGTCTGCAAAGTCGCGGTCCCCGGGAAGGGTTTGCAGGGGTCGAAGCGTCTTTCCCAGAAATAATGCTCCTTAATGAGCATCTAGATGTCCCTGTGACATTGTTGACCTTTCCGGGAAGTGTTTTTTGCTACGCTGATTTTCTTAGACTTTTCGGACTTAGATTTTTCCCTTAGAGCAAACAATCAGAAAAGGCGACAGAAAATAGAAATAGGGACATGAGGAAATTTCGTGAACATTTCAAAGGAAAAATGCCCAGTGTGGCGATGAACGGGGACTTATTTTGAAGACTTCTCCTAATGTCAGAGTAGATATCAAAATGATCGAACGAGGCCGAGGTCATCCGCGAAGCTCTTTTCCCTTTCACTTTTGCGCACTCTAGCTGAGCTAGGCCGACGCCACACCTCTGCCCGGGAGAACATACACCCCCATCCACTCATCTGCAGCAATAGGTCATACATCCATGAGCATGAAATCAGCTCTGCCCGGGGAAATGTCCGAATACGGTTACGTAAATGAGAAATTTAGTTCACTAGACAACACCCTTTTACATAATGCCCCCTCCACGGCGCCTAACTCCCACCATCAACCCTCTTAGCAGTATATAAGCCTGTACTGCGAGCTACTCTATACCAGCATTTGAAAGATTAGCTTTCAAATACGGTCCATCAGGAATCATCACTTAGCTTTCAACAAGAGAACTTCCATCTCGGGATCGCTGACCTCAGGTGAATATATTTTCGATAGCCCCCAAAAGCTATCGGAATTTTTTATCTTAAATCTAACTAATAGATGAACTTCAGAATGGTATTATGCTGAAGTCCTAAAATTCGCTTTATTCACAAAGCAGATTAATACCAAGATATATCGAATACCATGATATTCGAATTTTATGTAAGCAAAAGGGGGGAATTGTTATCATTACCAATGTGACAGCTTCGAACTAAGATCCGTATACTTTACCTCCTGACTCAACTCTCCTTGATGGGGGGAAATATTTGAGGAAAGTCCCAGAGACAAGTAATTGGGAAATTAATGAACTAACATAAGAAAGGGATAAATGACGTCGCAGTATACCAATTCTAAGATTATAATACTATTAAATATACCAATATGATTCCACCATCAAAAATATATTGATTAAGAGACGATAAACAGATCTCCACCAACCTCAAAATCTTTCACGCGAGTTAATAAGACGCGAGAATCAGCGTTCCGCTTCGAAGGTGAGGACCACATCAACTCTCTCTCGCGTTCATAGCGAAGAGTTCGCTCCGCGAGACATCGCTTTCTCCCCGAAGCCCCACGACATCAAGCGGTCGCTTATGGAACTGTCCTTGTCGTGGCGGCGGGAACACAAAATAACTTTCCCACAAACGCTTTTTGGAAGCATCCCGCTCCAGAATCATTAATACAACGTGTCCAGGTGGACTATTAGATTATATCAATTCAGAGTCATAACATTCAATCTGGATAATTCACTTTTTAGTTGGAAATTAACACAGAAAACAGTTAAAACATCAATACGAACTATTTAATCATTTAAGAAAAAATCTTTTCACTGTAGAGATTCTGAATTCAATGTCTATAGAATGACGTCTTCTGCTAATTAGAAAATTTAACTTAATAACGATCTCCACTATTTGAGCAGATAAAATCTAAATTTCAAATTACCCATCAAGTAAACTAAATTATTATTTTCATTTATTATATCCTCAAGAGGAAGGGTTATTCAATAAATGAAACGCATTGCATATAGGTTTTACAAAAATTTATTTCATTTTTTTAAACATATTTCATTATTAACACAGAAATAAACTAGCTTGTAACAATTGTATTTATAGCACATTTTTTTGAGAATATAACTTCAAAGTATCCATGCAAATACCTTTGGGAAGAAGACTAGCCAAGAACGACATTTTAGCACCTTTTTTTTGCGAATAGAAGCTGATATTCCCTCGTATATTTAAATAATATACTCTCCAGTTCTGAATAATCTACATCTCCAGAGTATTCATTCAGACCATGATAATTGTTCTTTAACCGAAACGAGTCTTTCGCGTACAGAAATCTTGCCGGCGATTTGAAAAGCCACACATTACAACATTTCGTTTGCACATTAATGATAGCTAATTCCTTGACTATGTATCCGCCATCAATTTTAGTGAATTCTTGGAATTCGATATAGCACTCATGACGTAATCTCTCAAACTTGCGAGATTTTTTTTCATCTAACGCCAGAGGTTCAAGAGATTACAAGAGTTTCTGACTTGCAGAATTTTACCTCGTGCCAGAGGTCAGAAACACTTTGCATACACTCATGTAATCAAAGTACAACCAAGTTATACCTTTTGATTACCAGACACATCATTCAACATGAGCGCCATCTCAAATTCCAATCTTTCCAGATCATATTCAGTGATTTCGTTAGATAACCCGGTAGCGAGAAATTGTCTCACCTTATCACGGCTGTCCGAAAGTCTCCGAAGAAATAGATTTATCAGAGTGGAGAGTTTTAACAGCTTTTCCCATTCATCAACATTAAGATTAAATGAACTCTTTGATAAAATATTTTTAATGGACAAATGTCGCTTCCCAAAGTAATTTGCGTAGGACAAGCACTTCGAAGAGAGCTGATCTTTTAAACCAATATATAGATAATTACTCACTGATTTTTCCAAATTTATAACATTAGTCCATTCACTGTGTGAAACAATAACACTTTTCTTATTTGCTTGATTAAATTGCACTACTGGTTCAAAGTCTCTGCTGGGATCGTAGCCCACACAAACACTTTTTGAATTTACACCATTCAGATAATACACTGTTTGAAGCAGTAAATTATTGCTATCACAAGATGATCGAGGAACGGGATGATGTCCAGACGGTCTCTTCCTCTTAATGGGCGGGGACTCTTTCTGCGATGGCGACAGCATGATGACTGACGATCGACGAGATATTATCTTACTTAAGAGGGATGAGGTGGAGGAGGGGTGGGGGAACAGTCGTTGGAGCAAGGCTCAACTTCTGCTTTGAGGCGGTTATATTGCATCCATTGAGCGAGGGAATGAGCATCTCGGAGTGCGCACGTGCTGTTACGCAACTTATGGCATGGGTTCAGACAGGAAAAGGTGGGGAAGGAACATTTTTCAGGTGCTGGACAACGGAGTTCTTTCTTTAAGGAGATGAAGGTACGGTCTGTTAGGTCGGAGAGGAACTCACACTCGGCTTCGCTATATGCATACAGAGAGGTTGCTCCTTCAATGATGGCCTCCAAGGCGGGTAGAAGCTCCACATGAGAGATGAATCCATGATCGAAGGTGGTCTCCTCACAGTTTAGCGGGTCATGTAACCGCAGCTTTTTTCCACCAGCTATAAGCTTCCCATTCTTCTTAAAACTCCCCCAAAACAGACGATTTGAGTCAATATCCACTGCAGCCAGCTCTATCACCCCACCCTTAGAGAAACACACAGAAGTGACGATATGCATTCCGGAGAGTCTATCTCATCAATGACGTTTCTCCCCCCGAAGCATGATATTTATTCTCGAGCAGCAATGCTGAGCCGCAGGATGACACCTCCTTTCACTCCTCAACTCGTTAAAGGTTAAGTGAAACAGCTTCAGAGCGCGGCAGTCGTTGAGGTGAGGGATGGTATGATGAAATTGTGTGAGGAATTTGTGTAGGGTGTATCCTAACGACTTACTAACTGCATAAAGACAACAGTATTCTCCGCAAATGTCAGAATGAAAACTTTGAATCTGAACCCGATTGTGAGTGCAAGCGAAAGGTTTCAAAAAATTTATAATATCCGGAACGAAAGGCACCAATCCATATGAGTCAAAATACTCTGCTATACCATTGAGAATATATATCGCCACCCAATGAGACCCAGGTAAGTATGAAGGATCTAAGTTCACTACGTATATGCCATTTATAGGAGAGTGGGGTAATTTATCGGAAGCGTAGACTCCGCGGAATATTTTTAGCGGATTCAATAACCTATCAATCTGTACACTATCCATTGCTAGACTAATAATTTGTGATAATGTTCCTGTTTTTATCAATTTCTAGCGAGGCATCGTATTCTGCAAATACCAAGCACGTTACGGTGTTTGTCAATTCTTTCTCGAATTTCGCCTCTATTCGCACCACACCACGATCTCCGAGACTTACATAATCTTCGTTCCCCGAATCGTCAGGTGTAAGATCGAACACTAGCATGAAATATCCATGTCCAAACATGTCGTACGTGATTTGATTACCCCTATCATAATGCTTTATTCCACTACCTGAAAATATGGTATCATATGCCCGCGCCCAATACTTTTTACTGTTGAAATTACATTCCAGTCCCTCGGAAGGAATCTGAACACCGTTTACAAAGAGTGAAAAAGTTTCCAGGGAATAGTGAGAGAGAGCAAATGGATTTTTCTCAACCCTACCAGCGTACGAGTCATTATCAACCATAGCAAATATTATAGTGTTGGGTATTCGACCTACAATCGCATTATCAATGCTCAGAGTTCTTCCACCGGAAGGAATCGTGAAAGATTTCATTTCCGTACGTTTGTAGTGATATCTAGCATTATTTTTTTCCAGCATGTTACTGTGTGCTACTAATATTGAAGGGTTGATGTCAAAATGTCGAACGTAAAGAGTCGCATCTAGTATTCTCATTATTCCTACCACTTCACCCATCAGATGAAATGCAGGGTTTGATATCATCAACCTGATTCCTATATCGACTCGATCTAACAACAATTGTGACTGATTGAACACGTCCACGTGTAATTTACCATATAGCTCAACTTCGGCACTGTTGTTGAACCACGACTTTCGCTTTATGTAACCTGCATTGCTGTTATTAGTTTTATTAATATCATCCCCCGTATCCACTTCCCAACCTACGTTCCTCAAATGTGTTTTGCTAGCATCGACGCCATAATTTAACGCATTCTCAATATAGCTCCTGTAATGATAATTATCCTCCGAAGGGGTGACCAACGTCCCATTGAAATAAACGTTACACTGTTCAAAGAGGGAGTGGAGAATATTGTTCACAACGCCAGGTTGATTAGCATCACTAGACGTAAAATCTGTCAAGTCCGCCTTACACACTTTCACTCTCAACCTGAGGAATATACTATTCAAATCCTTGTAGGCATCACCGGAATCTTTAATCACGAATTCAATCACCGATCTATTATCCAGCGATGATATAGGTTTATAGGAAACTAGTCGCTTTGATAAAATGTTAGTCTGAATGGGTGGATTGGGTTGGAATAAGTCCAAGGAGGTTAGCATATGCTCAGCCATGACTTAGTTGGAAAAAATATCACTATGCACGACCTTCTTCCCTCTTCGCCTTCTCTGCGAATGTCCTTTATTTTTCCTGACGCTAGTTTTTATTTTATTCAATCGTGGACGCTTAACCAGTCTCACCCCACCCCCACTCATGTTTTTTATTTTCTCCTCCGCTTTACGCTTCAAGTTCTGCCCCGCCTCGTTTAATCTTCCTCTCAATATCTCTTTAAAAGGCTTTGTTCCTAGATCGCTCAAGGCTGCCGCCCCGGCACTAACCGCCTCCTTACCAACCGTCTTCAACCCGCTGTAAAAAAGAGGTCTGGCAAAACGCCACAAGCCAGCAAGAAAATTTCCTATACCCCGTCCCTTTTGCACACGATACGATGCTCGATATATTGGTCCAATCTCCCCACCTGACTGCTTTAGGTAGTAAGCCAAATATCGATCCGCCACTGGAGCCATCTCGACGCTCAATGATCAATAAACTTATATTACGCCTTTTTTATAAAATGCAATACGACGATGGAAGATTGCTCACCACTACGAAATGGAATTGGATCTCCGAGTTTGTTTGTCAAAAGAATTTCAATGCTTTCAATGTTATTCTTTTCGACTGGGTGATAGAAAATGGGATTGAATGCCCAGTGTAAGTCTTGAGTGTTTAATATACGCAAGCATCGACTGAGCGAATCACCTACCAGTTGAGGTTTAATTATATCTGTGTAAACGTAAACGTTTTTGGAAGGAGACAAGATTTCTCTTTTCGTTCTACCGCTCCGCAATTTACGGTATTCAGATTTAATGTTCTTGAAATTCTTTACGAAAGCCTCCGCAAGTGTTGATGAAGATGAATCCCACTGATAGAAACGGAGAAGAATACTTGATAATATCAGAATATCATGTTTTATTTTAGCCTGCTGTTCACCGTTGAAATCTTTAATCGATTTATCGAATAATTCCTTGAACGAATTATATGTTCCTGGCTTTAACGTATACTTAACATCATCCGTAATAATCTGCACGGAGTTTGGTGATAATCTCTCATTTATACCACTCTTTTTATCATTCACTGTCATTCCATCTGCGTATATCATTATATCATTCGCTATGTCAAGCTTTTTCTCTCCGCTAATCTCAAAAAATGATGGTTCGAAGGCAAAAGCTATGCTCTCGTACCTACCATTTGGAACGATGAAAAACGAACCATCCTTCAACTTTACTCTAACAATATCTTTATCCTCAGGCCCACCGATTTCACCCCGGACCAAACCCTGCTCGTTCCGAGTCCTGTTGTCCTTGGTTGAAGAATAATTTGTGATTTCTCTCAAAACGCTCTGCTTATCGTTATCCTTTACTCCCTCGATTGGAGGAATAGAAATCTCGGCCAAACCCACCATCCATTCACCATTTACCAAATCGAGACGGTGCGATAATCTCGTACGGAAATGTGAGATCGTGTTGTGAGGAAAATATGTTTTTGAACTATCAATAGGCAACGTAATGTAAAACTCGTTCATATTTTACGCACCGAAGAAGCGGAGATCCAAGAATTAAATGATTTTGGGTATCCTTGCCACTTTACAAAATACTCTAAATCGCCAGCCCGCCCCCTACGCTTTAAAATGTTTTCAATCTTGTATTCCGTATCGGGGGAAAGGTTAACCCTCACTAACTCTCGCTCATAGAAACTACCCTTTATATCCTCACCGTTCAGATCTTTCAACTTGTACGTTGGTATCTCCCTCGACCGATTCACACCCTCAACTTGAAATATTTCGTTGGTATAATTAGGCGTATATCCTTTCGCAAATGGGCGTCGCTCCTTACTGATTCTGACGTAATCACCCCCTTTAAATTTAACATTTTTGCTAATAAGAGGTTTCCTTGTGCGACTAGCGATTGAGAATGCATTTCTCTCATTCACCTTAACAGGTTTAACTCCTAAGCTGGAATGTACGCTATTATTATAACTATTCACCAATTTGGATAATATATCCACGTAATTGTACGTTGAATATCTCGTAAAATACTTGTACATTTTTGATTTTAGAGTTCGATTGAAACGTTCAACGAGACTGGCCTTTATGTCTGGATTGTTTGTTGTGTAAAACTTTACACCACGTTTCGAGAGGAAATTTTTAAATTTACTATTTACAAATTCACCACCCTTATCGCTTTGAATTTTTACGGTTTTCTTTCGCGAAAAATATTATTAAACGCCTCGACTACCTCCTCTGGGCTCTTTTTCCGTAAAGCTCTCGCCCACGCATACCTCGAAAATAAATCAATCACCGTCAAAATATAACAATGTCCTCTGTTGAATTTTTTCAAACTTCGCATATCGTTCAGATCACATTGCCAGCATTCATCAATGTATGATACGATGTAACGATTTCTAGGGAATTTCTTCCTCATCGGTCTGTGGCGTGTGTATGCGTCTTGAGAATCTAACCACTCGCGTATTGTCTTTCTCGAAATTCCAGTCGCTCGATTTAATTTCTCGACAGTGGAAAAACCCGCAGAGTGTTCTGGATCATTGTACACCTTCTCGATTGTATCGTTATCCACTCGTCTCCGAATTTTTTCGGTTTCCTTGGTCGACTGCTTCGCCTTGGCATTGCTCTTGGTGACTTTTCTTTTTCGCTTCGTTCTGACCTCTTTCTTTTTCTTCTCTTTAGCTGTTTCGATAGATTTCCCACCGCGTCTAGTCTTCCCTCTATACGTTCCCATGTCTTATCCAAATCAGCATTCGCTCGTTTCACATCGGCAAGCGATTTCCTCAGTGCGTGGGTCTCCTCCTCCTCACTGTCCTGTGACCTTCTATGTGACTGACTCTGACCCAAGGATTTCACTATCGGAATATGAATGGGCGATTTAATCTCGGAAACTGTTCAGATATTTATCTAGCACACGCTTGTACATGTGCCATTTGTCTACGTCCTTCACACCTCTTTTCACCAAGACGGCTTTCATTTCAACATCTAATGCATTTAATCTCCTCTTCATTTGACCTCGCTCAAAAGCCTCAGGGTCGACTACGAGCATTTTACGCAAACTCATTTTCCGCCAATGAGGCTACCAATGACACCACTCAATATGGATCCGAGTAGCATTGGCAGAAAGCCTCCTTTCTGTACGAGAAGCGCGCGCTTTTTTTTAATGCTAATACCACGCGAAGCCAAGTTTCTCAAAGTATATCGATGCTTGAATAGTTTTCGCTTTAGCCTATTATTTATCTTATGTCTACGTTCAAGCGTATTCAAACAACATTCGGAGATGGCTTTAATCAACTCCGCATCCGATGCTTTTACTATAGCTGATCGCAACTTTGGTTTGGCAGATTTTAGCACATGAAGTAAATGATTATTGTTCTCCAATCTTTTCATCATGCACGGGCATGTAGATTACTGTGACCCTATCTTCAGGAAAGATTTTAGTACGGAATCTAAACCTTTCGTCCGTGTCCTGTCCGAGGTCTAGGACCAAATAGCCGAATGGTTCTTGCGTCACCTCTTTATATACCCTTTCCAATTCCTGCGATTTTTCAGGATAGACCTGCCGAGCCAAGTGACCGAATTGTAGTCGATCTCTAGGATTTTTAAATGCTACTATATACTTGGAATTTAGGGATATATTTCTCGCTTGCGGGCTCTGATAGAATATGTTTTGCGTGATTAAGAACACGGAAATGTTAAAATGATGGCTTCCTCTTGTGAACAATTTGCATACGTCTTTACTGTACGCTCCCTCACTCATTAGATCATCTAGCACGTACAACGTTGGCACGCCTACGAATTCTTCGAAAGGGGGTATTTCGGTTCGAAATTGAATTGGTGTACTCGTACGTATTCTTGGTTCACTTCCGCGACTGCAGCACCACACAATCTGATGTATTGAACTATCGATCATGTAAGGTAAATTTTTCAAGAATTTCGTCACGAACGTCGTTTTTCCACACCCCGAAGGGCCTGCGCAGATGCAAGTGAAAGGATGTTTCCAGACCAATGTCATGATTGGTACTGATCTCATTATAGCGCCTAATGGGTGTTTATAAGTATCAAAAATCTTCATTACCAAACGCCTCGCTATGCGTTCTCTTTCGCGGAATTTTGTAATGACCCCAAGCCATAGTATTAATCCCATCCTCGCAAATGTATCTTTTGTCATCGCTTGCGTTTAGCGTGACTTTGTTCATTTGTACCGTGTACAATTCATGCTTATTACTTCGAATGACTGTCATCCTTCTGAATTCTGTGGAATTTTCATGCAGGCAACGAACGTAGTCGTTGAATTTTAGACATTTATCTTTGACAGATTTGGTTATACCCTTGGCTTTCTTTTTTTCCTTTCCACCCTCGACCTTGAAGAAATATAGTTTGCTTCTCAGACCTACGAAATGAGTCATAATTAAAGAATTACATTCGTCTTTAAATTTCCCAATGACCCTTTTGTTCTTCTCAGAGTAGCAAGGGTGAGACTTTGGGTAATTTGATGTGTCAAATGCATCCAGGTTGCTTAATATGTCCTCATTAATGTCATTTGTGTAAATTTGGTAAATAAACGAATCGGTATCGCTGTAGGAAAGGGAGATGTTTTTACCGTATTTTGGCAACATTGTCTGATAGTGAAAGTCATACATTAATGTCTTGCTGAGGTCTAAAACACAGAAACCTATGTATATCGGTTTGTTCATTTTGATAGTCGCCTTTCGCATGTGAACGGCCACCAGAGACTCGTTGAAAATCGTTCTGTCCAAAAATGTCGATTTATTGATTAACTTTTGTAATTTTTTTTCGTCAGTCACTAATTGCATGTTAATTCTTTTTCGCACATTCTCCATCGTCTTGCCAAATACGGAATTATTCACGAGCTTGTAGAAGTCTTTTTGGAAGTCATTAGTGGCTAATTGCCTTCGATTAGTGTTCAAGTCAATATATGTCTTTAACCAAGGGGATTGACTAAATTCGATGATTCTATGTACCTTTTTCATAACAAGTCCAAGGGAAAGAGCCTGCTTGAGGTTGACATAGTGAATAACGTATTTAGTCCGACCCTCGAGCGTGGTAATTAACTTTTTATGTTTTCCACCGGGTGGGACTCGGTTTTCCGGACAAAGCGGGAAATCGGAATGACTATCGTGAAGAGACTGCGGATACTCGAGATCAACTTCCAAAATATATCCCTTTTCGTTTTCATTTGATATTTTAGCGACCTCAAAATTTGAAATTTCCATAGGGGAGAGCCATCGAAAATTTGCATATGGGAGTGGCTGGGAGAGCGCCCAACCATAGAGATTATTCGCGTCAAGATAGGTAATGAAGTTAGACTCAGCTTCGGGATCATAATTTTCCAAATATTTATTGTTTGCCTCGCAATATCTTTTGCAGCATTGTGATATTCCCCCGCGAATACCTGCCTCAAACATCAGGAGCATGTCGTAATCTGTTAAAAGTTCCAACTCAATTTCTGTATGCTTCAGCATAGCGTCAAAAGCTAACCCCGGAGCAGTGTAATACCACGCAGGGTCAAGCTTGTATGCATCAAAACAAACGTCTCTGAAATTCTCGAAGACGTCGGCTAAAAGTGTGACGTCACTTATAAGATAGACATCACTATAATCCCCCAATGTTTTGCATTCGAATGATGCCCAAACGTTGGAAGCGTGAGCGTAATCTTCCTCTGAAATATCGTCGCCTGTGAGTCGATTATGAAATTTTTCTCTATCCGGAAGTGAGGTTTCATCTAATCGTTCCAGTGAATCAGTGTAGTCGTATGGATAAACCCCCTTTCGTGTAACCAAATGTGTCATCTTGTTGAATGTTTGCTGGGTGTATTTAAAAGTCTTCAGATTTGAGACCAAGGACGCCAGAGAAGCAGACATGAACCGATACGTATCGATAAACCGAATGTTAAAATTGTCATCGATAGACTTTGCGAATGTAATGTACTTTTCCTCAGAATTTGGTATTACGAATATTCTCCTCTCGTCATAATCTAACTCGCGGACAATGAAATGACCATCGTATGATGAAAGATTGTGGATGAAGACTGGTAAGAAATTCGGCATTCTATACTGCATGTTACAAAACTGATGCGCTGCACCCCTAAATCGTCCTGTCAAGTGATCGTGATCTCTCACGCGATCCTCGTTAAGTTGTTTCCCGCAAATGTGACAATCCACTGTCTCCTGAAACATGCTCTCCTCATCGGGAGTGCGGGGGTTCATGGGGACGGTATCTTTATACAAAGCACGTATTTTATCCGCCTCTTCTTTCATTCGCTCAATAAACACACGCGCTGCGTTCGGTCCTCGATATAACTGAGGCCTTTGACATCCGTCAGGTGTGATTACCATATAGCAGAAACTAAATGGTGTGTGTTTTTGTATCACGTTCGTGTAGGACTTATGTGAAGAGGGTTCACAAGTGCTCACATTTTCGAGAAGGCATTCAAAGTCAACGTATATGACGTAATCTACTCGAAGGGAATAATTAACGTGAGTGAATTTTAAAATGCTATCACTATCGTCCGGCATTACAATTTTACTCGGTTTCCCCGCCCCTTTGCATAATTGCTGATGTTCTTCTAGTTTGGTCTCATCGTAGTAGTGCGTGAGGCAGCGTTTGCAAATATGTATTCTATGAGTGCTTGTAATTTGTGATCTAACCAATCTACTCAAGTTTCTAATCCAGCAAAAGTGTGAAGTTTCATCGTTTGTAACAAAAAGCAAATCTCTATGATCTTCTAGTTCCTTATCGACAACTTTCATCGGATAAACCTCATTTTTGTCTGTTAGACCAAAAACGTTTATCGAAATATTGTTTGCTCGCTCAAATTTGGGGATATCTTTCAATTCTACAGGATATTCTATACAGTTCCAATTATAACCCGTACGAAACGCTTCCGTCTTATACTTTGAAACCCGTTGAGGTTTTAGAGCTACGTTTTTTGCCCAAACAGCGTACTTGAAGCAGTATATATCCTCATTTTGCACGTTAATTACAGCTTCAATGTTTTTGATTTTAGGTGGTAGCTCTATATACGTCGATCCCCGAAAAGGCGTATATTTATTAATTCGCAATTCTAATCCGATTACATTAGCAAGGCTCCATCCGGACCCCTTTGCTTGGAATTCCGACTTCTCCTTGAGCAATTTTGAAAAAGCCTCGTTCAATACTTCCCCCATATTATCCGCAGATAAGAGACGTCTATTGTTTGTCTTGAAAGATGCATCCATTTCCTCTCTCTCACCTTTATGAAATTTACAAATTAAAATAAGATTAAATTTAATCGATTTTTTTGCAATTACCTGTTCTAGTAATTTCTCGGCTACCTGTTCTTTAATGTCGTCTAGGAAAGAAATTACGTCCCCACCTTTATCCTCCTCTGGAGTGATCCAGAACGTTTGAAGTCTAGATCGGATAGCAGATTCCACCTCAATAAAGCCTCGACCTAGTTGGTTCGTCACCTTCTGTCTGTGCAAATTCGTATTTTCGTGTTGTAAAGCCTCATCTGTGTTGTAGTACACTTCGCAATAATTACAAAATTTTCTACCCTTTACCTCGTCTAGCGCCTCTTTCATCCGTGTGAAGGTTTCCATATCATTTATAACATCATTATCAAAAACAACACGTCGATGAATGTTCATGATTGCCTGTTCTAGTTCCTGTGAGGTGAACTGACGAGAATTGAAATTATTTAAAATTTCTGTGATTGAATGCATGTTTTTTGTAAGGTAGCGGAAAAGTGGGTGCTGTAAAGATAATCGATACCGCGAATAAGTCTATCCAAATATATTTTAAAAGATTAAAATCGAAACAAAAAAATGTTTTTTACTCACTGTGAATGTCTGTAGATGGTGATGAAGATGATGAAAGCTTCTATGGAATTCTTCCGAATCTCTAGAAATCTCGATGGGAAATGGAAAATGTTCTCTCCACCGTAGAGTTTTATAGATAAATTAGTTTACTCAGTGTATCTCGCGTACGGGTAGCGATTGGAACTTGTTCCCATGAACGACAACTATGAACTAACCGAGGTGTGTGCGGTCTTGCCTAGCAGAAACATCTAGGTCTAATGCCTTTCACTTCTCGCTTCAGTAGAAGTCGAAGGTGGGGGGAAAAAATATGCGCTGACGAAGCGAGTATCTAAGGTGAACACGACCTCTATAGTAACCTCTATATGAGTCATCCTAGATATACGTATGTAGGTCGTGGTGTAGGGGAGAACTCAAATGCAATTGCTATAATGATGAAGGTGAACCTTAGTCGGATGACTGTTAGCCATCCTTTCACTCCATCACCGGCCGCACGCAACGAGGTGTGTTGTATTGAACTAAAAAAACCTTACAATGAAGTCGGCATCCATTTCCTTGTTCATATAAATACATCAAATGTACTCAATCCTATACTTCATTTTCCCTTGTGCTTTGAAAGCTCTACTATGACTCGTTTTATACGTTTAAACCGATCACAGTTTACTGAAGTAAATGCTTCTGTATATGCTCTACATAATATTCAGAAATATTTTAGTTTCATCGGTTTACCACCCCTTTATACTCTATGTCTGAGAGTCGTGGCATCATGCTTGGAAAGAAAAACGGATACATATAAACTCAGTCTTCCACAGACAGTGTGTACCGATTTAGTATATTATATAGAATGTAATAGGAAAATCCTATGGAAACGGTGTTTGGGGGCTTTGTCAGATGATTCCATGTTAGATTATGAATTGGAGATTAATAATATTGAGTTTAATTTTAATACGCGTCTAACACCATACGCATATCAAATTTTGCTGGATAGACCTTTTGATTTTCTTTATGATATGCAGTCTTATATAGGAAGCCCATTTCACATGGTGTTGATGCACTATAGTTTTAGTTCAAAGTATACGGCAGCTACATTTTGTTTGAAGTGTGCATCATCAATTAGACCGTTTAAACCCTTTAGCGTATATCTATATATACATCACACGGTTTTAAATGTAATCGAGACGGAATCTGTGATTCAGCGGAGTGATTATTGGTGCTCTAACTGTGTTAGGGCGCCTCTGTTTGCATTGATTGATAAGTCGGACTGTTCATCTACATTTACCAGACATGAAAGTTCGTCGTCAGAAGATGATTCGTCCTCTGACTCAAGGGAATCGTATACGTTCGCCTTCAATACTCATAAAAGGCGCAAGAATTATTCTAATTATCTAGAGTATCACCGTGCCTTGAAGCGGAAACGAGTGGGTTCTTATTTTTCCTCGGACACCTTTCTAGATTCAGATTCTGAAGGACAATGCTGGTAAGTAAACTAACCTTCCTTGGTGAATCAAAGGTTTCTTTCACTTAATTCAGTATATAAGTGCTCGTTTTGTTGGGAGATATTCACTCGCATCTGCAGATCGACTCGTCTCCTGCACCATCGCACCGTCTTCACCAGCTCTTTCCGCCGTTAACTCACGTCGTAAGCTCACCAGCTCTTTTCGTCATCAACTCCTGTCATCAGCTCCTGTCGTCAGCTCCTGTCGTCAGCTAACCAGCTCTTCTCGTCATCAACTCCTGTCATCAGCTCCTGTCGTCAGCTCCTGTCGTCAGCTCAGCAGCTCTTCTCACCGTCAACTCTATTAGTCCACCAGCTTTTCCCGCCATCAACTCTCTTCGTTAGCTCACCAGATCTTCTCGCTGTTAGCTCACCAGATCTTCTCGCTGTCAGCTCTATCTCCTCCATCAAGTGAGTATACTTTTCGTCTAAAATTTAGTGCTTCTTATAGCATTTTATCATTAATATTATAACTAGCATGAACTAAAATCTCATTTCTTCTGTTTTCCTTCGACATAAATGCTGTAGAATGCTTGTTGCTATCAAGAAATTGCATCCGCTTGCAATCATTCCTGAATCTAGTTATGATTGTTCGGCTGGATATGATATTGCTGCTATTCAGGATGATGTTATTCCTAAAAGGGGGCGTTGTCTTGTGAGAACTGGATTATCTCTTGAGATCCCAAAGGGGTTTTATGGAAGATTAGCGTCTCGGTCGGGTTTATCATTAAAATTTGGAATTGAGGTGGGCGCTGGGGTAGTCGATGGAAATTATAGAGGGGAAATTAAAGTACTCCTTTATAATCATAGCAACGAGGATTTTATGGTAAACAGGGGGGATCGGATATGTCAAATTATATTTGAACATATTGCTACAGACGTCATTTTTGTTGCGACCAATGACCACTTTTCACCAACTAGTCGAGGTGTGAGTGGATTTGGCAGTTCAGATACTAATTAAGGTAGTGATACTTTTTATGATATGTAACTTTATTCAATAAATGATAATTTAAATATGTAAAACAACTATTTTTAATTCTTTTCTAGGATGAGTTCCGTTACCCCTACCACCACCGTCTCTGCCGCCACCGCAACTACGACCAACGTTGCCAGTAGGTTCGCCGCCGACATCGTGACTCCTAGGACATCAATCCGGAGCAAGTTACTCCTTGCCCAGGAGAGAGCTAGGTACCTCAGGAAGGAGGACCTAGTGGAGGGGGAGGAGTATTGCGTGGAGGAAATCCGGGAGTCGGGTAGTCGCTTTGGTGGCCTGCTGGCGACGATCTTATTCGGTGGGGTGAAGAGGGGAATATTCCTCCCCAAGTATTTTAAGTTAAGCAAAAATGAAATAACATTGTTTAATGAAGATGCTTGGGGGGAGAATTTAAAACTAAAAAAAATAAATGGCCAGTTAATTTTGGCATAAAATTTGAAAAAATTGTCTTTATTATTATAGATCATATGACTCGTATTACCTGAATAATTCCCTTCACCGGGTCTGACCTTTTTTTTAACACGTTGCAGTTGGGTGGTATGGTATCCTCGGGAAGTGCTCTCATGCTCATGTTCCCGGGCGGAATTCTCGTGCTGCAGTTGAGTTTATGGGGGGGGGGGGGTTTGTTGTCATGTGTCTAGGGGTGTGACGTAAGCCTAGCTCAGCTAGAGTACGCAAAAGTGAAAGGGAAAAGAGCTTCGCGGATGACCTCGGCCTCGTTCGATCATTTTGATATCTACTGTAAGATCGTTTACTTTCTAAAATCACGCTAGGCATGCCGAGGAAATCAAAGAATTTACCAAAGGCAATGAGAAGCGTCCTCTTTCTGAGCGGCATAGAGAAAAAAAACTGGAATCAGCGAGAGAACAGGACGATTTTCAGGGAGCCTGGTTAATGTACGCGGGGGCAAAAGATATGTCTTAGCAATGACAAAAAAGTAAGCATCAATCCTGATTTCCTCCCAAGAATTCGGAAAAAAAACCAGAATGTCAGCCCTTTTCACCAAGCGGACCACTGAGTGGAGGAAGGCGACGGCAATGCAGCAGCAACTAGCAGCACCAACATGAGCACCCGAAGGGCGTGCGTGCTATCTCCGAGTGCTCCACATTCTCTCAAAGGCGTGGTTAAGAATGCGCGTGAAATATATCGGCGTTCGATCCCGTAATACTCCAGGAAAGAGCTGTCTTCGGGCTACTTACATCGGAAACGAATTCGTGACCTATATCGTATCGAAGAATCGACACCCATATATTATCGCCGTTAAAAGATCCTTGGGGGGTGTTTTTGATTGGCAGACCGATGAAAAATAACCAGAGCAAAGTTCGTGACACACATCAGCATGCGTATGTGCTAGTCTCGAGGCTGCATTCCCGGTTGCAGGAGATACGCCGTGCGGTCCGAAAATCGATTTCACTCTCGGCGTCGCAACAGTTCTCAGAGGATTCCATCTCGGGACACTCGGGTAGAATATCGTGATTTATGCAACTTTTTTAGCTCGATGTAGCTTTCAACTATTTTCCTGCATGGAGACAAAAAACTGACTTAAAATAGGGTCCGCCATTTTGTTTTATATCTTTAGCAAATATTACAAAAAATGCATGTTCTTAGCGCGTTATTAAAGGTAAAGGACAGTTCTACAGTGGGATTTGGTTTCTTACCCCAATATGTCATCTTCCTCGGTTCAGCATCAGTTTCATTATGAGATTTTCACAGGGCTGTTACCAGTCCATGACCTGAATAATAGTGACTTTAGTGACTTTCCTTGATGAAACAGTGACAAAATACTGACCAAATAGCAACAAAATAGTGACCAAATAGTGACCAAAAAACTACCAACAACTGACCCAAAAGTGACCAACAATAGAGACTTTCGGCCACCAAGCAGGAATAAACCTTTCCTACTTTTGGACATGTGACTAAGAGGAGGAACAGGACTAATTGGGTTAAATACATATGTTTACTGATAATATTAACACAAAATCAAGAAAAAAATACAAATTTTCATTTTCGAAAAGAAAATGAAAAGAAATGAAATATTGCATAGAATAATTCTTTTTCAAAAATAAACATTGTCAGCCTTTCTATCGGATGACTAGCATGAGGAAGGAACTACATCACTACGGATTGTTCTTCCGTATTTTCTTTTGCTCAGATGCCAAATCTGATATGAGGTCTGATTTTCTTTTTTGTACCGCTTTTTCGACAGCAGTGGCGTGCTTATGAGAAGTTGTTGCATTTCTGCGAATGGCAGCCACGCCTTCCAACAACGCCTGGGCAAGGGCGATATCTTCAATGTTCTTCTTAAAAATGGCGTTCTTAAGGCGAACATTGGCTTCATAAAATAGTCTGTCCGCCCTAGCAGACGCACGCTCCTCTTCCGCCCGCAATCCTTGAAGTTTTTCCTCCTTTTCCACAATAGTGTTCCTGCTTTATCGATTTGTTCTGCTTTTTTATTCCCTTCTTCCAGTCTTTCTACACGTTCTCTCTTCTTATGGGCTTCTTCATCTTTTTTCTTCCTCTTTTCTTCCAAGTATGTTTTGTAATTTTCATTAGCACAGCGTGTACTTGCAAGAAGATCTTTGCTAATAGGTACTAGAAACGCCTTATTGGCATACTCGTGAAGCACACTCTTGACTACCATGTACGCATTAAGAGTGCGTTCAGACATAGCAGTTCTGTCATATGTTATAATCCTCCCTGCCTTTGAGAAGTCCCTCACGACATCAGCCTGTCCTTGAGAGAGAGACGAAGCTTTCACCAACGTCGAGACAGTAGCGTTCTTTAAGTCACCAGAAGCAGTGCGAGTAGATAAAAACTGAACCCAATACTGATCAATACGGTCATTTCTAGAGTCATCTTCATCCTTCTCCAGCTGCAAGAGCTTCCACTTATCAACTAGTCAGCCTGAAATCTGATGCAATCATCACTTCAGCCACCCTCACCATGTCCCCTACGCTGTTCTCTGAAGTTCTCTCCTCTGGATGCAGATGCCCGCAGCTCTTCAAGAAAGAATCCATAGATTTGAAGGAACTTTTTTCCAGGATATGCTTGCATGGCTCCACATAGTGCTTGCGAGCATGGTCAAGGAGTAATAGTTTCTCCTTTTCACTGATCTTTGATTGGTTCAGGGCCACGTGAATGTCTTCCCCCACAAGGTTATCAGCTGCTGGAAGAAGATTCTCAGGTTTGAAGACCTCTCCTAAGTCCAAAGATTTCTTGCAAGCTCTACCAATCACAATTTGGATTAGTGTAGACAGCCTGGAGTACAGCAGGAGAACTAGCGGCCACTTTCCTCCCACTGAAAGAAACCGGTAAGGCATGTAAACGTGTGCACTGGACACAATGAACATCTATTCAGCTTTCATGGTGGGCTTCTGTAGGAGAGTAGGAGTAGGTAGGCTTCCGTAGGTCTATGTAATAACCTATATTGTAGGCCATTAAATGTACAATACGAATGCACCATTCCAAATGTCCTCGTAGAAAGTTGAAGAAATGACTTGATGTCTTTTTTTGATCAGGGACCACTGTGCGTCCCTTATTCTTGCACTCAAAACGCTGGTCCGTGCGGGATGAGCATCATTAGTATACGTGAATAAATTAAGTTTATTGTTCCGAAGCTGGTGCACATTGAGTGGTAGTGATAACGGCGACAACACACAACAATGGAATATCCTACCAATATAGCGCTGAAAATTTCAACAAATACTTTGGAAGTCTCTCTTGGGGCAAGGGCCTAGCCACATTAATACACCGATTCCCGTCAGATCACAAAAGTTAAGCAATGTAGGGCCCGGACTGAGGTTGGATAGGTATACCTCTACCGTGGTGCTCTTGTCCCCTGTCTGCAAGTGGCGGGCAGGTTAAATTTGGGTTGGCACAATGGATCTAAGGGGGTCTAAGGGAGCAGAAGGGGGCTCCAGAAGGCTCCCCCGCCCACCCCTCCTCCAATTTACATTTACATTTTGGAAGTCTCTCCAATATCTTTGCAAGACAATGCGCAAAAATCAGATGCCACACACTTGAGAATCCAGATTAGTACTGCTTTGGTGACATCATCACAGAAGCTGTGCAGACCGACAACCAATGGAGCAGCATTGCAAGGGTCGATGCTGTCTGCATTGTTGCTGGATGAAGATTTCAGCTGTAGCTGGCCTACGCTAAGTTTGGCTGCTACCTGCTGAATGTGCTCTCGTGTTTTGACGTGCTGCTGCACACTTTGGAAGCCCTTCTTATTGACATTGGTGCGACTTATGCACACCATCGGCCTCCTCTGTGCCCCAATCTTGAACTTTATGCCCCTGCCCATCGTCCCTGGATAGGAGCTTGTCGTTAACCTTGCAACATGGCATGAACTCTATGCTGACACAGCTGGGAAGCAACGATAACCAAACCGAAAATCTTATGCTTGTACAATAGGAGCAGAGAAAAACAACTGACATACCGAAACACTCGCACTACAACACTGACAGTCACAAAATATAAGATGCATACCTTCTATCGGAGACAGCAGAAAAATACAGAGAAACAATAGTCTTCGCTGACCAAAGCAATAATATGGCAGTGCTTGTGGAGAAGGGAGGAGAGGGCGACGGGGAAGCGAAAAAGCAGTGGTGCAGAAGGATGGTGCCACAACTACCCCTAGGATGTAGATGGCAGTGTGTGTTGCTAGCTCACTGCATAATGTTTACTTGCCGTATGGCCCGTCACATACTAGGCGAATTTACCAAGGCAGCATTTTGGCCAAATTGTGCTTACACACTTGAGCTGTAAAATCACCATGGAACCTCTCAAGTTGGCATAGCCAGGGCAATTTGAGTAAAAAGAGTCTCTTTTACATTGTAATCAGGGTACCGAGTGGAATGGATACCAGATGTGCCTCTTTATAGCCAGAGAGTAAACTTGAGTTTTGAGGTTCTAGAGAATACCTGTTAGAAGTACTGCATACATTTACTGAAATTTCTCTTTGTCAAGCATGTGATAAAGCGGACCTAATTTGCCTTTTTAAAAATTATATTTTGTTACTGCATTGATCTTCCTAGTTTTCTAAAATAATTTTATTTTTCAAGCATAAAATGACCAACAAAAACGTCTTGCTCTACTGCTATATCATCGCCGGAGGAACAGGAAAAGAAACAATTTCCTCATTTGGATCCATCCAATAAACCAGAGAAGAGCAGAGGTTGGAGCATTCTGCACTCTTTGAATATTTGATGGAATGATGATTTTTCAATTATTATCAAATGGCTATTTTGTCACTGTCCTAAAGGTCAGGTCTTGCTTCCACCAAAGAAATGAGTAAATCATTATTGATGATTTCACTTCTCTTCCAAAATTAGGCACACCACAAAAAACTCTCAAGGATGTCTAGGTTGCTTCCACGCGATAGAAAATCCGCCCTAATGTGCAAGTCTCCGTTTGGTAACGTGAACCACTGACTGACTTGTGGCAGTAAAACTACCACTCGAAGTAGTGGCAGTGCGACCCACCTTGGAAGGAAATCTACTGATCAATTTTTCTACAGCCTAGCATGACGGCTTGCATTGTTTTCTTCACACCATTACTAGATCGACAGTGATGGCAAAAAAGCCACGTCCGTGAAATTCACCTATTGTGTGTAACGGGCCTCTTCCCATGCAGCACTGAGAGTGCTCAATACCATACAATAGGGTCGCAGAGCTCTTTCGTGAAATCACAGTGGAATTAAAATATGACCAACTGATATTTACGATGAAAAAGTGACTATTAGTGACCTCTGCAGTGAAATAGTAAATTTACGTGACCCTATTTTAAAAGAGTGACTAAAGGTGACAAAAGGTGACCTGGTAGCAGCCCTGGATTTTCAGGGAAAACGGAAATAGGCCGATTTTTGCAAAAATTGTTTAATTTTCACCTCATGTATATTGTTAATGTGTGATATCTAGATCAAATGGCATGTAAAGCCAAATGAGCCAAACAATGGAGAATCAACGTTCGAAGTTTCAAATTCCGGGCTGAAAGAAGCGGCCACTTTCGGCCAGCTTTTTTTCCATTTCAGCCTCGCAGTGTGCATCGGCGTCGCAAACGTCTGCCTCCGCGCGGTGGAATATTTTCCCGGCTGTTCTCGGAGAGTGACACGCCTTAGCCATTTCGACAGGTTCTCAGGATAAAATTCACAGCATGATGAATAATGGGATGCACTTTTTAAGTTCCTCAAAGGAATATAGCAAAGTGCGCAAGCACGTCAGCAATCGCCAAATACGTTGTGGTTTATGGAAATTAGCTGATATTCGCACCAGTTTTAATAATAACCTCCGGGGGCATCAAATGCAGTGAAACATTAAATAACATCAGTAAGATTGACTGATGCCGCTGCTGCTGCGATGAAATTGGTTTACCATGACATTGTTATTTGCGTTCCAGTAAACAAAAATTCTCCATAAGAGGTGGTGCAAGGCGAAATGTTGTGAGCATACATGCTGGGCCAAATCGTTCTCATACTATTCTGGCGTCACGCATACATGCTAGCGTGCCTCCGCCAGTGCATGCCAACGTCCCCGAACCAGGCCAACCTTGGCGTTGTTCACAAAGATCTCCTCGCCGTTACTTCCACAGATGGGGTAATTGCTATGAGGAAATGCAGGAGCTCGGCTTCAGCAATCTCACCGGTCGTCAAGGGCAACGGTTGCTGGAAGCACAAAATGTTTACAAACACTTCGTCTATTTAACACTCGTTCTCACAGCTTCGATTTGGAAACAATAATGCACACCCAGAATAAGAGTCTGCATTTAACCTCCCCTCTTGTCGTTCTCGTCTCCTTCCCATAGCATTATTGATTCTAATTTAAATTTGTAAAAGAAATTCAGCCTGCGAGAGATAAAAAATAAATCTAGGTGCGTGCATTTCCTTCCTTCCTTCCGTCATCTAGAATCAAACCGGAACCTATTTTGGGTCTGATCAAATTTTTTTTACGAATATGAGATCTGCTACATTTGATTCTCCATGCAATGATGCCCCAGAATACGTAATTTGATGTCGAATTCAGAGAAAAGTTTTGGAATACGCTACAAAATTCAAGCACGCGAATGCCACGCGAATTATAATAATAGAATGTAGGACAGGGTAGCAAGAGACTAGCGGACAGTTGATTTTCAATGGGGGTTGAACATTTTTGAATATAATAAAATGTAGCTAATTGTTATGTTTATATATTGTTTAAAATCCGTAATCAGGTAATAAGCACAATAACAGAATTTCCATAAGGCAGTAATCCACCTTGAACGGAAGTCGAACCCGGAAGACCCTGATTTCTGGGCAGGTCATTTCTGTCATCCAAGCAACCATCTTGCCTGTGAAACTCACCTGTGTGGAGTATAAGTTAGACTCCAAGCTATCAGATGATGCGGAATTGCTATTTGATTAACCTCTATTTGACTTAAATTTGACCTCATGTATATTGCAATATAAATGAATAAACTTGATTTTTCCACAATTTTAATAATACAGATGAAACGTTTCCACCATGTCACGGCCGATAACACCATCTCATGCATATTGTTAATGCGTGATAGCTAGATCAAATGGCATGTAAAGCCAAATGAACCAATCAATGGAGAATCAACATGCGAAGTTTCAAAGCCAGGGCTGAAAAAAACAAATTTTGGCCAGCTTTTTTCCATTTCAGCCTTGCAGTGTTCGTGACGTTTCGAGGGACAAGCCTCCCAACATCTCCATGGCATTGGATGTCCAGACGTATGTCGCTCTGTGGATTCGAAATGTGTTTAATAAAAGAAACCCATTTTAGCGTTATTTCAGCTTAGTTAATGGAAAATATTAGTGTGTGTCCAGAGCAACGAGATACCTGTTTTTACATTGTTAATAGCTGGCATCGGAATCAATAAACTGGATGAAATTGAGCAACCACAGGATAGTATTTGTCGAGGCAATTTAAGTGATAAAGTTGAAAGATCGTTGGTTTTCCCATCGAGTGATGGGAACTGATGGACAGTTTGGAAGTTGTACTGCTAGTAATAGATGTGAGGACACGTATGAGAGAGCTAAACTAGTGGCATTAAACAGCGAAGTTACCACGATATAATGCATGTGAAAGCTACCTGGAGATCACAAGGTTTACAGAAAGGGTTGTTTCAATTCACTATCGAGTCTCAATTCCATCGAAAAAGTTGACTGACTGCGACATAAAATTTAAAAAAATATCATCATTATGCACGCTATCCATAGTTTCATCGAAAAGAATGTAATAAAAAAAGATGTAAATACAAACATTGATATAAGGAAACACTTGATTGGATCATACCTTCACTATCTCGATGAGGCATGGAAGATAATAGCATTTAAGAGGGAAGTCTGGAGCATTTGAAATGTGGTACCACAGAAAAAGAAGGCGATACCACCTGAACCATGATCCGACTAATCAATTCCAGAAGCGAGTGAAAACTGCTTCATGCTCCAGTGACAGAGACTGCGGTCCTACTCAGAGGCAGAAAAAAATGTTAGCTAACTACAATGAATCCTTTGCCTCCAAGATTATACGGATTACTTGAACTACATAAAAATGAAGCCCCGATTAGAGCAGTAATATCCAGCGTTAACGCTCCAACACATAAATTACCATTTAAAGTTAATCCAATTTTCCGACAACTGACCGAGTACTCTGCTAAGTACGCCATCCAAGATTCAGGAAGTTTGGCATCGAATTGTTTGCAAACGTGTGTATACCCTCCCTCCGCGCCACCATCGCCTCCTTCCAATGCTCTTAAGGCTCATCACCCTTCCTCGCTCCCTTCACCAAGGGCACCGAAAGAGATCTTCCACCATCGCCCCCACGCCCCCCTCTGCCAACAGGAAGGGAGCTACGGCACCCTCCGTTACTTGAGTTAAGGCGTCACCCCCTCCTTCTCCCTCCACCCCCGGTGGACAAAAGGCGCTGCCACTGCCAGAGGGTGAACTCCGCTCCTGCCCGGACGTCGCTGGAGGCTCGCCGCCGGCACCTCGCACCCCAGCGCACAGTGGGGCGAAAACCCAAAAACGTGGCCAAAATTAATACCGCTTTTATTTCTACATCATCACTCTATTACAAGGATGATAACATCCTAGTTTTATGATAATAGTTTGATCATTAGATAAAACATTTAACATAATAGCTTTATGATGTGCTGAATTCAAATTCGAAGTCATTTTTGCTGTATTGTTGCTATTGTGGTTTTAAAAATACCAATTGTTCAAACAATTACATGTAACAATTTAAAATATTCTTTGTTTATTGTTCCTAAGGTGGAGCTCTCCTAACCTATTCTTTAGAATTTAAATTCGAACCTTATTTTTCTGTAAATGTATATATTAGTAATATAACAGATACATTGCTTTTACAATTAATGGTATGCAATACAATTGAACATTAATCGTTGTTTCCTAGTATTTTTATCAGCAGAATCAGAATTTGATATTATTTGCGACTAAAACTTAAAGTGAACTGGAGTAAATTTATTCACAGTTTTATTGTTAAGTATCTATTAACGGGAATGCACTATCTTGAATGCACGAAAACTAAGTACAAACAATGCTTAAGTCATTATATAAGGGAAAATATATTTCTCATTTCCAGATTCATCATCCGATTCCAGTGAGGAACCCGAACGATTAATGTTTTGGTGGCCTTAAAATAACGGGGAAACTAAAAAGTCCAGGGCCAAAATACTGAGGGTGTTTTCTTTGTGGTACCCACCATACGGTGGAGATGATTGGGTCCGGTGTGACCAACAGTGAGATACCAAGCACAAACAGAAGACTCACGGCTAAGATTCTTCTCCATAAAATATCTTTCTGAGTGAGATTCTTCACGGCCAGACGATTAAGTACCGTTTTCCTGGTGGGGATTGTGGACTGCGATAGCTGAAATGAGCAGCACGTGTTCAATCTTGGACGGTGTTCATTACACCTTTGAACAGAATCTCGCGAAAGAATCGCTTGCGGAGACCTTGAAAAACTTCAACCGAAGTTGGCTACGCTCTTCAGCCGAATCCTAGCAGGAAGCTACTTCTACTTCAATGTCAAAGCAAAGAAGGAACGGACCCAAATGGTTTCTGACTTAATCGAATGGACTGTGCACAGTTCAAGATAGAATGGAAAAGCGCCGTCGCGTTTGGTACCTCGAGGTATGTACCTACCTTGGCTACATCAATCTTCTTACACATATTTAAAGAGGCTTCATTCAATACAGGCCTGCCGTGTGATTAATGAGAAATATTGGACTGTGGTTGTTTCATTGGTCCCCACAAAAAAAGGCTGCAAACAGCGAGAAGCACTCTGGCGATTCGGGTGGCCAGCGTCACTACTACATCTACATCTATGAGGTGGTGAAATTCTTCTACTTTATTTCTTAAACTACGACAATTCACTACTATCACTGAAATTCTTTCTCTCAATCTGTTTCTCTCTTGGTGCTTCTTTCCAACTAAAATTTTCCTCGATAATTATTTAACGTATCCACTATTTGATCTACCTATTACCTTTGATGGTTTAGCATGCTCGTCCTTTTTATGTGTGTTTCTCTGACCTTCTAAAACTTCTGCATGTTCTGTCAAATTCTTCCACGATTTTTCCCCCGCTGATTGGCCTGCACTCTGGGCTACCACCTGAGCTAAACCCTACGTGTACGCTCCAGTATCCTACGCGCTACCCTAGACGATGCCTCGTCCGTGTAGTGGACACCCGAGCGATTCAGGGGCACCCGACACGTTTCCAGCTCCGGCCCGAGGTCCAAAAACTCAGCTCCCTCGCTCCCACAGACTTCACGGAGTCTCCGGTTTATGCCTAAAACTCGGCTCCAAATCATCGACCCCCGATCCGTCGTAGGCACCAAGCTGCATATAGTCAGCCTCATATCGACACCCAGACCTCCACGAACGCGGTGGAACTCGGAGCAAAGATCCCTTACGGAATCCATTACATCCTCGGACCCCCGTTTCGCGGCGTCGTTAGTGCCGACTACGTGCAGCTTGGAGCAGTTAGTGGCTCTGACCGTTGCTTTCAACGCCTTCGTCACCTGGGGCACCGTGTCTCCTGGTATACACCAGGAGCGTACCCGTTCTTCGTCACCTCTCCCTCGGGAATCTCCACCTCCTTCCCGACGGAACCTGGCATGCATCTATTCCGCTACCCGGCGGACATTGGAGCTACCTATCACTAATACTCCCTCCCTTCCCTCCCAATCGGCGAAGTATCCCGAGACGGAGCATTCGATGCACCGACCTCCGCCAGCCCATCGAACCTATTACTAACGGGGAAAGGCTCGACCTCTGCCTCTGCATTTCCACGTTTTTGTAGGGTGACCCCACGGCTCCGCATACGGACCACTTCCCACTCTCCCCCGGATTCGGAGGTAGGCTCCGCGAGAGGCTCGGGGGCGCGGGGAACGTCCTCAACCCTCCAACCCGCTCCAGTGCAAGGGCTCGCCCCCGCACCAACGCGTGCGGAAAGCCTTGGACGACACCCCCCCCTCGACCGTCCCAACGTCGCCGCCAGCCGCTCCACGAGAGAGCGGAGCTTATCCACCGTCCTCTAGAGCTTAACGACTCGAGCCCGCAAGGGCTCGTGATCGGGTGAGTCACGGAAGAGGTTGACAGCTGACCTGATGGGAGTCATCCTAATCTAGCTATAACTATCTCTTTCACTTAGACTCACAGCGGAGCTACCTGGTAAAAAAATATACTATTTACCAGATAATAATAAATAACTAACAAGCCTCTTGAAAAAACGAGCAAGCAAGCAAATAAATAAAAACTGGCATGAACCAAGACTAGTGGCAGAAAACAAACGAAAGAGAAACAACATTACTATTTTTAAATACACAACATCTGATCATTATATCGCATTCTTCCATTTTAATAGAAGATATTTGGATGCAAGAGACGTTCGTCTCAGGGCAACACGTCATCAATCAAATGATTGACACTGAGAAAGCCTTTGATAGTGAGTAGAGATAGACAATCTTTTAAAAATAATGCTAATATGGGGTTATGGAACTAATTTGCCCCTCTTCGTGAGGAGCACTCTATAATTCGGAGTTTTTCGCGTTCTGATTGGCAGGAACCTTTTAAATCTGCGAATTCAGTTTTAAGCATCTCAATTACTGTAGTCGATCAATTAAGAGTTTCGGTTTTCTTTCAAAAGACGAAATTCGTCCACAATGCATGACATCCTTGGATCATTTTCATATATGTCACTGTACCTTGAACCTTGGCATGCCTTCCTTATGTACCTACCATGACAGTTTTAGAGTTTCTTTTTTACTACAAACTAAATTGCCGAGTTCATATCACTCAGTTAATGCCATAACACCTAGAAGATATCACGTTTTATTATCAATGCCTCCTGAGGTACAGACAGAACACTCAACGTATGCCGAATATGAGTTGGTTCAAAAATAGAACATGTCTGCTTTATACGCGCATCTGGTGGGTTGTGCTTCAAACCGTCCGCATATCATCTTTAATGGGTAACCAAGGAGTCACGTGCTGCAAACAAATGGATAATTTAGCCTGCAGGATTCCTGCAGCATTCAGGTTAAATGACTAATTTGAGAGTTTTATTAAGAACTTAGGAGAGATAAATTTCACTCTAACCACTATTTGCATGGTGGAGCCCAAGAACGACCAGCACCAAGTGAACACTAGAGTCAAAATTATGACAAATATTTGGAATATCATTAGACATTTAATGTTGCAGGGCGATAACTACTGTGCCACTGCTGGCATTTATTTTGTTTACATCTGCATCAGCTCTACCGGTGATGAACCTGAATTTGTAATACATGATCACCAATATTGCGTGCGTTTTAGGCTCCTTATACCTAGTGGTAGTTTTGCATTCGCAAGGCGTGCAAAGTACACAAATATATATATGCACATGATAACCACAACGTTGTCGCACTTTTAATGGGTTTCAGGCACAAAACATTTTGATATAATTATTCGTTGCTAATTGTGGGTATTTATTTTTCATGAATATGCCGATGGTATACCTAAAACATTAATACATACTCTTTATTGTTGCGTGCGTCAACAATTTTGTTGGGAGGTTCTGTTAGGTACTGCTTTGCCTAGGTAAGGAGTAAATTTGCAAGGAGCTTGACGATTAAAACTAAAGCTATTATATTAATATTGCATAAACAAACATTGAGAGTATAATCAAATTTAGGTGAATGGGCTTAGGTAATACGAGTGGAGAGATTATTCCCCTTGGAGGTCTTGTAAAGAGACCCTTTGGGTTCTGAAGTCTTCCTCGAATAAGAGCTTCATTCATGACACCGATTCATACACCGAGTGCCAAGCGCAAGACTGTCATCGTCATAAATATCGTCCATCTTCTCAATTACAATAATGAAATCCTCATTTGAATAGGTACCATATTTAACTTAAGAACTTATATCCCAAAACTTAAGAACGTTGGAATGACTATTTTCGTAATAGGAATATTTCAATTGAAAAATGGCATTTACATACATTAAACACATTTTGATGCACATAAATATCTCTTAGTGATAAGACAGTTTTCATAATTTTTCGCAAGTTTTTCTTCAAATACAGAGCTGTGAAAATGAAATTCCACGGAGCTAAATGAAGACGTTAATCCGGATGGAAACCGAAATTCTTGATCAAACCAAAGCCAGTGGAATAACGTGAGGTGGGGTCTGCCAACTGAGGAGACTATGTTGCACGGATTTCGGAAATGAGTTTCCATATTGTGGTTAATTCCAAAACCGTTCCGAGTTATATGAGTTGCTTGATATCTGGTCAAACGTTTTAAACAGCAAATAGTTCCTTTTTTAAGTTTAATTTATTATGTTCTAAGTTTCTCTTCCCCCGCTATGTATAACATGAAATGTCCTGACTGACTCATTCATTCACTCGTCGACGCACAACCCAAACTGGCGGTTATTAAAACGTGAAATTTTCGAGTTAAAATCCCTATTGTGGTGTAGGGGCGCCCTAAGAAAGGACTTTTGCGAAAATCAACTGAATGGGTGGTTTCTCCCCTTCACATTGTTGCCATTTCCTCTCATAGGATAATCATTGGATTCGGTGTACATGTTTATTTATTCCCTTTTTTAAATTAGTTGTTGACGAACTTTGAATTGATAATGTTCACCCTTATCTCATTTTGCATGGCATATAGTTCGAAAACGACTAGCATCAAGTGTGTATTGAAATTATTCGAAAAGTTTTGATAATCGCTAGAAATGTAATAGCGCTGGGTGATAACTTACTGTACCATTATACTGGCATTTATTTTTTGTATGCCTGCATGCCTGTGTTAGCTGTGGCAGTGGTTAAATTAATGTGCTAACACACGACTGGGACTATGTGCACAGATACGGATATTAAAATACATAAATAGTTTGTTAGCCTGGAATGGAAAACTTGGTGTTTCCACCTTCTATGTTGTGGCTAATTTAATAACTGTTCCCAAACGCTTGAAATATGATCATACGTTTTACAGAGCAAATGGTTTATTGCTTCAATTTCATTTATGGTTTTCAAATATGTTTACCCCACTCCCCTTCCCATTGAAAGTCAAAGGGCACCTTCCGCTAGTATAACTATAAAATCAAGATACCGCTCCACTCATCGGCTGTTTTAGTGTAGAATATTTGGCCTTCATTTATTTACCAACGCATGTTTCGGCAGTGGCTTCCTTAATTATTTTCATTGCTTTATTACTGTGGTATGTAAATCGTAAAATACGCTGCATAAGAACCCTCGCTTTCTTCATCGCATTCAAGACTGAAAACTTAAGTATGATGCAGTGGTCTGGTTAACTGACCGCACGTTGAAGGATTTCACATTCATTCAATGCTTGTCACTCTGAAGACCGTGAAGTAATATTGAATTTATCACGCAATTTGACCTCCTATGCTTTCATTGACGTATACAGTAACTAATTGCCAAGAGGAAGTACCGTGTTTACTGTTCCAACTCAGGCTTAATTTGAAATAATTAAATCCGTGGTTGTCATCATTTACCATTCTACTTGTATGCTTAAGAAATTCACTAAGTGGCATGAATCTGTACAATTTCTTCTCCACAACTCGTTGAGAATTGATATTTTAAACAGAATCACAGATCGTAAAAGGTTTATAATAGCTAATTGTGTGCTAGGCAATACATGAAGAAGTTTGACATAGATTTTATCTTCGTGAGAACGTGACAGGACACAATGAAATGTAATAATTAATCTTATGCCGCTATCATTACATCGTCCCGATCACTATGCTGTGAATTATACCACCGATCAATTATTCTACGTCATATATAATTTACATTTACACGGTACATACGCAAGCCCTATTTTAAATTGGCAGACTTCGTCGTTTGTGAAGAACTCAACCCACTTCATTGACATTCTCAAGAAAGTCAACGTCACCAACATCATAGCCATAGTCTTCATGTGTGGTGTTCACAATCCAAGAATCAATAGATGTCATCCGGCGACTCATCCCTGAAGGGAGTCCGAAATACATAGCAGACCACAGGTCAGCAGAAAAAGTGCAAAAATTGTCTCCACTGTTCTGAAAAATGTTACACAAGATACCTCTTGTGCAAATGAGTGTTGGCCACATAAATTAATTGAATGATCTACGCATCCAACAAAAATTGCTTCGCTGTTTCCGAAGGAACAGCTGCCTTTCCGAGACCCATGCCTTCATCGGAAACACCGTATTCCGAGGTGCTGAATCCGTGAAACGCTTATGGAATTGCTTACTTGGCGACTATTACGAAATTGTGACGTCCTAAGGAGATGCGTTAAGTCGAGTTAGTTAGGCCAAAAAATGGAATATTTTCATAGGTGCCCGTGAGGAAAGGGATTAATAAAGGGATTAGATGAAATTCAGAACTGGAATCAGCTGGATTTGTGGACAGTTGCTATGATAAGAGGGTAAGTTTGACTTCGTTGCTGGAGACATTTGGAAGGGAAAACTTTCAAATACGAAGAGAGCAAGGCAGACAACGACCCTTACGTAGAGAAGTGTATGGCAGAAGAGTCTGACAACGAAGAGTCAATTACAAGAGCCTCACTGCTAAACAAAAGGATAAGAGAAAGTGCACCGCAGACAGTTTCGAAAATTCGTTCTTTCCCCACTATTCGTGATCAAAACAGCATCTAAATCTTATTTTATGATGCCTCCATAAAATATATTTACGTTAACATGGAACTGAAATAGCTCTCATAAGACTAATACGGATTAATGAAAAATACAGAGGTAAAATTAAGATGAAGGATTTTTTAAATACATGGGCAAGTCTGCACTAAAAACTAATACGTATAATAAATGTTTGCAGTTCCTTTCAAATTTTCTTAGCATGTTGGATGAAATGTAGAATTTTTGGTTGGTGTTCTGCATCATATTCTTAGAAATCTTCCTTTAGGTAGGTAGGATAAGTAAACATTGTTCGATGCCAAATCGCCCCCTGCCACAAACCTTGCCTTGCAGGGTAGCCAGTAGATAAAAAATTAACAGCGCGTTGACTATCTTGAATAATGTGTCTCGCGCCAACTCTAGTGGGATTTCGGTGTCGCACCCACAAGTCACCGCGCCCGCAAAACCACTTCTCCGCCTGTTTAGCCTGCAATCCGGTGCCCTTTGTCTTCCCATGAGTTTGCTGCCACGGTACGACGCGATATACGGCAGTGGGTCGACGAGGACGGCTTCACGAGACAGTCATCGCTAGAGATTCCAACTTCTCTTTCTGCTGTGAAGCGGAAAATGTCCGGACTGCCTACGGGGGACAGCGGGGAGGACAGGTAATTAAAAATCAGGATTGCCCCACTTCCTGAACGTCTGGTCGACGCCGGACCCACTGCGTGAAAGAACAACGGCCGCCCCTCCCTTCGCGCTCTCGGGCCGACGGGAATCCAGGGTGTTCATCACGGTTGGGGAAAGAGCAAGACATGGCCGATCTGTTCTCGTTTAGCGAGCGTCGCATCCATCTTCATAATAGCAGAGGCTCATGGCCCTCTGCGCTGACCCCGGCAGGGATACCAACCTTATCATTCCATGGAGACAAATCGTTGCAGTTAAAAAAACTTGCCGACATGCTTTCCTTCCTAATGCTCTGGATATTTTTCTCTGCCGATAGACCCTCCCTGCATTCTTTACCCAGGCGTGTAATGCCCTTTGTCGCTTTGATGATTTCCTATACTCGCCACCTTGCCTGTTCAGTACCTCTCATCAATTTACTTGGTGAGTATTTGTTGACTATTCTGCGGGTGCCTTCAAGAAATGCTTTCCGCGAAGCTTTTGTATTTAATCCTTTGCTTTGTTCGCTAAATGCATTAAACGATTCCCTTAACTCCTCTTTCATACCGTCATAATTAGCCCTACCTAACAATTGAATTCTCCCCCTTGGTTTATAATGTCTTCCTACGCCTAAGACAACTTTACGTTACACTATTCAATCATCACTTATTTCACTATCTGTAACTACATTAAAATCTTCTCCATGTGCATTTGTAGTTAATAATGAAAAAAGAAAGTACTTAGTTAATTCCACGATTTATTTTGAATGACTCGACCGGTTTCAACCTTTCAGGTCATCATCAGGAGTCTGATCCTGAATCCTGATGATGACCTGCAAAGGTTGAATCCGGACGAGTCATTCAAAATAAATCGTGGAATTAACTAAGTACTTTCTTTTTTCACTGTCTAAATTCCACCGAGTAAACTTGCCGACCATCGATTATATGTAGTTAATACGTCTTAAATGCCGTTTTCTCTGGTCAGCGGTGTTACTAGGTGTAAATAATGTGACGTAAAGGTGTTCAACAGTGATTAGCAGTCTAAATCATTACCTACTGTTGTAAAACTACACGTATCCCAATCTATTGATTGATAGATTGATCTAGAGATTGATAAATCCATACTAATATATAAAAATGTAATTGTGTCTGTCTGTCGTCTGTCTGTTGCTCAATAACGCAAAAAACTACTAGACGGATTGAGCTGAAATTTGGTATGTAGATAAGAAATGTGTCTGGGCAGAACATAGGCTATGTTAAAATACCCTCAGGGTCCCCAAAAGCCCCTGAATGGGCCCTTAGATAGATTCTGGTGGTCCCTGGCATTGAGTTCGGTGCAGTGATCTCATTTTTTGCTTATTTAAATTACTTCCATTCAAGACCGAGGGCTGGAATTTTTTTTATCGGATGGCTGAATAAATTAAGTTTCTTATTCTTTCAATCGATTTTCTATTACGCTTAGTATTTGTCTTAAAATTATATTTTTAGCTGAAAAATCTCACATTTTTCTCTGAAATCAACAATAGCATATTTCCTTGACAACCAGAGATCGGTGTGAATGTCCTTTGATTTTCTAAGGACATTCAAGCCCCTAGCATTTAAATATCACGTTTTTCTGCCAGCCCATGAAAAAACACGTAGAAATAATTCTATATAAGAGGGGCCCAGAGTCCCAAGGGTATCATGTTTGATGTTTCTTAAGGTTTCAAAAAGAAGTTAAAAAAGAGAAACGGATAACGGTCACCGCCTCGTGGCGTTTCTCGGGTAATGTTAAGAACCGAAAAAAATTTTCTTCCCAGTACGAGAGACGGGCCACATAGAATATGTATAGAGGTACTTTTTGCTCTCGCTGCATGACCGTTTGGTTGGCGCACCTAAACGTGATTTCAGTCGGCAGATTAGGGTTGCTCAGTTGCTACAATAAACACCGCGTTGTTTATTATCGTTTAAAACTTCCATGTAATACTCGTAGTGGAAGCGTCTGCCTCTAATTACGTTTGGGAACTGTTCTTTAGACATATTCCTATATCATAAACGTTACGAGTTATTTTTATATGCTTAAAAGTGTTAAAGGATAGTTAGATTACATTTGATCAAAATCAAGTTGTCTATTGAAGGCTCCCAATCGCCGCTGTTTTTCTCCTCCATGGACTTATAGATAAAGATATCGCCATCAAAATGCCTAAAAGAAAAAAGAGCAACCTTTCGGCAAAATCATCTAAAGCAAGAGAAAATTCTTCTTTGCGAGAAAATGAGCCCTCGCAGGAAAAACGAAATAGATTGCATTTGGATGCCCAAAGACATGCCCAGCAACGATCTAATAAAACTCCTGAAGAGCGGCACGCGCGAAGGGAACAGGATGCTGCAAGACACGCTTCCCAACGCCACATGGAAGATACTGATGTGCGGCACAAGCGAGGGGAGCGGGATGCTGTAAGACACGTTTCGCATCGTCTTTTGAAAGATCCTGATAAGCGACAGGCGAGAATTGCAGTCGACGCGGAGAGGCATGCTGCTCAACGTCTAACCCAAACTGAAGATGAACGACAGGCTATTCTTCACGATAGGAGGGTAGGGAGGCAACAGTTCTTGAAAATTACCTGGAACTCACTCAAAAATATTGCAATGAGAAACGTATCTTAATCTATCTTAATTAAGTCATTGAATGCTAATGTATGTATATACACAAGGGTAGCGATCAAGCTGTTAATTCACTCAAGATACGGCTAAGAGAACCGAAAATACGAGATGGCAATCTATCTTACGTGGTGATGAGTTTGCGTGGGCCATTTTTGGATTTTCCGTGCATGAAAGAGAACCAACAGTCACTCATCTCTCCGTGCACCTGGAAAACTGTCAGCGTGTCTACTACAACGACCACTATGGACAACATAGGTCACCAACTCCTCAAATGACCGCGCCAACAGTATTCTTCAGACAGTGGTTTTCTTACAAAATAAGTTCAATGTTTTCACTCCCGTTGATTTTCAACGGGTAGCTTCCGCTAGTTTGGAGATAAAAACGTAATTTTGAGTCAAAAAATATAGGGAAATGGAATGACAGAATTAAATTCTACAATCTAATATTCATTCATTGTATAATATTTGATCCAATATCTTGAGTGCAGCTAATTTAAAAAAGCAAATGAAAATACATCTGAAACAAATACAGTGCTTTTCTTATGGGAGTCAAAGTCGACAATAATGAGGTAAAATGAACATTGCTTTAGGGGTAAGGAGTCAGCGACTCCAG